>JAUIMM010000062.1:3435000-4635000 GCA_031769625.1 Taudactylus pleione | reverse complement strand
GGTATAACAGTGCAGAACATGGTCATCGTATAGTATAATAGTACAGAACATGGTCATCATATGGTATAACAGTGCAGAACATGGTCATCGTATAGTATAACAGTGCAGAACATGGTCATCAAATGGTATAACAGTGCAGATCAGGGTCATCATATAGTATAACAGTGCAGAACATGGTCATCATATAGTATAACAGTGCAGATCAGGGTCATCATATAGTATAACAGTGCAGAACATGGCCATCATATGACATAATAGTACAGAACATGGTCATCATATACAGTAGTATAACAGTGCAGAACATGGTCATCATATAGTATAACAGTGCAGATCATGGTCATCATATGGTATAACAGTGCACAACATGGTCATCATATAGTATAACAGTGCAGATCAGGGTCATCATATAGTATAACAGTGCAGATCAGGGTCATCATATGGTATAACAGTGCAGAACATGGCCATCATATGGCATAATAGTACAGAACATGATCATAATATACAGTAGTATAACAGTGCAGAACATGGTCATCATATAGTATAACAGTGCAGAACATGGTCATCATATAGTATAACAGTGCAGATCAGGGTCATCATATGGTATAACAGTGCAGAACATGGCCATCATATGGCCTAATAGTACAGAACATGGTCATCATATACAGTAGTATAACAGTGCAGAACATGGTCATCATATAGTATAACAGTGCAGATCATGGTCATCATATGGTATAACAGTGCACAACATGGTCATCATATAGTATAACAGTGCAGAACATGGTCATCATATAGTATAACAGTGCAGATCAGGGTCATCATATGGTATAACAGTGCAGAACATGGCCATTATATAGCATAATAGTACAGAACATGGTCATCATATAAGTAGTATAACAGTGCTGAACATCGTCATCATATAGTATAACAGTGCAGATCATGGTCATCATATGGTATAACAGTGCAGAATTTGGCCATCATATAGTACAACAGTGTAGAACATGGTCTTCATATAGCATAATAGTACAGAACATGGCCATCATATGGTATAACAGTGCAGAACATGGTCATCATATGTTATAACAGTGCAGAATATGGCCATCATATAGTATAACAGTTCAGAACTTGGTCATCATATGGTATAACAGTGCAGAACATGGTCATCACATAGTATAATAGTGCAGAACATGGTCATCATATAGTGTAACAGTGCAGAACATGGTCATCATATAGTATAATAGTGCAGAACATGGTCATCATATGGTATAACTGTGCAGATCATGGTCATCATATAGTATAACAGTGCAGAACATGGTCATCATATAGTATAATAGTGCAGAACATGGTCATCATATGGCATAATAGTGCAGAACATGGTCAACATATAGTATAACAGTGTAGAATATGTTCATCATATGGTATAACAGTGCAGAACATGGCTATCATATAGTATAACAGTGTAGAACATGGTCACCATATGGCATAACAGTGCAGAACATGGTCAACATATAGTATAACAGTGTAGAACATGTTCATCATATGGTATAACAGTGCAGAACATGGTCATATAGTATAACAGTGCAGATCATGGTCATCATATGGTATAACAGTGTACAATATGGCTATCATATAGTATAACAATGTAGAACATGGTCATATAGTATAACAGTGTAGAACATGGTCATCATATACCATATGATGACCATGTTCTACACTGTTATACTATATGACCATGTTCTGCACTGTTATACCATATGATGACCATGTTCTACATTGTTATACTGTACCATATGATGACCATGACTATAACAGTGCAGAACATGGTCATATAGTATAACAGTGTAGAACATGGTCATCATATGGTAGAACAGTGCAGAACATGGCCATCACATAGTATAACAGTGTACAATATGGCTATCATATAGTATAACAATGTAGAACATGGTCATCATATAGTATAACAGTGCAGAACATGGTCATCATATGGTATAACAGTGCAGAACATGGTCACCTGGTCATCATATGGTATAACAGTGCAGTATGCAGTACATGGGATGTCAGCTTGTAGGTTGAGGCAACAGATCAGCAGAAAATTCCAAAGTGTTCTGCACAATGTTCACCTCTTCCCTAACTACTAATTTGATTGTATTTAATATGTCTAATATGTGTGATTCCAAAGCTATACCTAAATACATTTATTTACAGAATATAAATATGGTGAATGGGGAGAGCTGTCTAACATGCTGCAGGAGACTGGGTGACATCTGAAAGGCGGTTACGCGTCACACCCCCTGCCCGCAAGTCTCCCACCGAACAATCCTTGCCAAACACACTAATAAGGCTCTACACTGTTAGGCTAGAGAACGCCTTTTCAGAAGGGTTTGTTAGGGGACCTTGGCCCTCATTCAGAGCCACTCGCTAGTGGCAGTACGCTCGTTCCGAGCGATGTTCGCACATCTGCGCATGCGTACGGTTTTTAGCACGCATGCGCGAACCAGTCAGTGCGGCCGAAAATCGTTGGTACGCAATATAGCGAGGGCCTGCTATTTTGAGTGACAGAATGAGGCGTATGTGGGTGGTAACAGGGGAAGGTGCTTGAAAACGGGGAGTGGAGATCCGAACGCAGGCGTGCTTAAAGGTCAAAACGGGCGTTTTAAGGGAGTGCATAATTAACAAAGCAGCGTCATTGACCACGTCACTTGGTATTTTTTAACTCAGAACTGCTCGCAAAATAGCGGTTGAAAACACCAACCACAAGAATAGCGAGCAGTTCATACGCTGTACGATGTACTCGATTAATCTAATAAATAGCGGACATGACGTATGGTGCGTGCGGCCAGGGGGCGTTTTTATCAAATAAACGAGCATATGTTTTGCTCGCTCGTTCAGACTTAGAGGTGGGAACAGACTGCAATTTGCAAACGGATCATTTGAATAGCCACCCCTTGTTTTTGAACGAACGACCGCAAATAGCGAACGGCTCTGAATCAGGCCCCTTATCTTGCAAATATAACTTCTATCTATTCATTCCACTTCATCTCAAACCCAACTGATGACCACAAACTGCTTCTCGCACTTCCATGTTCAAACCTAATGGCGTGGACACAGCGGCGGTGACTGATCGTAGACAGAGGACTGACTATAGAAGGTCTACCAAAGATAGCAGGAGGTCCAGGACAGAGGCGTGCTGTATACAGTCTACCATGGAGTATGTAACTAATGGTTACTGGTGGGATAGAATGTACTAGATAAATGATAGAATCTGATTGGTTAATATGGGAAATCTCTCCACTTGTCCTCCAAGGTTTGATAAATCCCTCCCTTAGAATCCATTTTCCACAAGGGTGGAGATTTCATTTTATTGTACCCTGTAAGTAGCGCTGACAGAAACTGCAGTAGTATTTCATGTACACTAAGGGCCTGATTCAGAGCCGCTCGCAAAAAACGAGCACTCGCTCTGAATCAGGGTGGTCGCTTTGTTTTAAATAACCCGGCCCCCTGGCCACCCGCTAAGCTGTGGGTGACCCATCAGGCTTGCGACGAGACCCTTGTGGTAGGGTCTCGTCTGCCGCAAGCCCCAGTGAGCTTCCGTCACTCGTGATGTCAGTAGGGCCACCCACAAATGGCAGGCGTTCCTTCAGGAAAGTCTCCGTTTGTAGAGCCACCCCCCCATCCCGCCTACAAAATGGGGCGAGCTGTCGATCAACATCGACGGCCCCCCGTTTTAGCGAGCCCCGGAGCGAGAGAATTTCTCTCGCTCCGGGGCTTGCGCATGCCACGCGTGCACAATGCCCCACCATCGACCCGCTTGCGAGCGCATAGCGCTTGCGATCGGGTCTGAATCAGGCCCTAAGTTTCATGGCAGAACCGGCTATATTATAAAAAGTGCACAGTATCGGCAATACAAGCTTTGATTTTCACTTTTGTTTAATCATTGTGCAGAATCCCATATTTGTAAATTGCATTGTTTTTTTATCAAAAATAAACCTTTCAATATTGCATATTAGACTTTGGGCCTGATTCAGAGCCGCTCGTAGGCGGCAGTACGCTCGTTCCGAGCGATGTTCGCCCATCTGCGCATGCACAAACCAGTCAGTGCGGCCGAAAATCATTTGTTCGCTATATAGCGAATGCCTGCTATTTTGAGTGACAGGAGGAGGCGTATGTGGGTGGTAACAGGGGAAGGTGCTTGAAAACGGGGAGTGGAGATCAGAACGCAGGCATGCTTAAAGGTCAAAACGGGCGTTTTATGGGTGTGCATAATTAAAACAGCAGCGTCATTGAGCACGTCACTGAGTTATTTTATAGGATGCGAGCGGCCAGGGGGCGTTGTTTCCCAAAAAACGACCGCAAGTTTTGTTCGCTCGTTCAGACCTAGAGGCATGAACAGACCGCAAGAGCGAACGGTTCATTTGAATAGCCACCCCTTTTTTTTGAACGAACGACCGCAAATAGCGACCGGCTCTGAATCAGGCCCTTTGTTTGTTGCGATCCACACACTCTTAAGCTGGCCATCCACTATACAATTCTCTGTCAGATATCTGTCCAATCTGGCTGGTTGGAATGAAAACCTGGTAATGTATTGGAGCAAATGACAAACGTCCAATTGCTCACAAACACTGGAAAATAGCCAAAAATGGTTGTTCAGACAAATTGGTTAAAATACACAAATGTAACCAATTTTAACAATTTTTTTTGTCCTTTTTTTCAGGGTTTAAAACCATATGATCGACTGTCATTGGCTCCCATACATTACCAGGTTTTCATTCCAACCAGCCAGATTGGACAGATATCTGACAGAAAATTGTATAGTGGATGGCCAGCTTTAGACCTTGAATATTCGGCCCGGTTGGTATTTTGAGTTTGACATGCCTGGTCTTGATACTAACTCTTCATGATATGGGTCCTAACTCTTCATTGTCTTAATACTAACTCTTCATGATCTGGGTCCTAACTCTTCATTATATAGATACTAACTCTTTATTATATAGATAGTAACTCTTCATGATCTGAGTCCTAACTGTTCATTATATAGATACTAACTCTTCATGATCTGGGTCCTAACTCCTCATTATATAGATACTAACTCTTCATGATCTGGGTCCTAACTCTTCATTATATAGATACCAACTCTTCATGATCTGGGTCCTAACTCTTCATTGTCTAGATACTAACTCTTCATGATCTGGGTCCTAATCCTTCATAATATAGGTTCTAACTCTTCATGATCTGGGTCCCAAAGATCGTCAATGATCTGGGTCCTAACTCACCATGATTTACTATAGATCCTAACTCATGTTCTACTGTAGGTCATAACTCATCATGATCTTCATTATCTACTTTAGGTCCTAACTCTTCATGATCTAGGTCCCAAAAATCTTCAATGATCTGGGTCCTAACTCACCATGATTTACTATAGATCCTAACTCATCATGATCTACTGTAGGTCCTAACTCATCGTGATCTGGGTCCCAAAAATCTTCATGATCTTAACTCTTCATGCCTCTTCATGAACTGGTTCCTACAGCATGTCTTCATAATATAGGTATTTACTCTTCATAATTTGAGTTTTAACTCTTCATGATCTAGGTCCAGGAGGAATTTTCCAGTGACCACCTCCACACACATCCCTAGTGAACGACTTGGTTTAATAAAAAAAAAATCTTCCATTTACCACAGATTTTACAAAACAAAAGAAACATTCTCCAGTCTATTCATTCATTCAGCTATAGAGACTGGGACAGAGTCCGTTGAAGAATGGTGGTATGTACCAGAGAATAAGCTATAGTGACTGGGACAGAGTCGGTTTAAGAGTGGTGGTGAGTACCAGAGAATACAGCTATAGTGACTGGGATAGAGGGTTGGATGAACAGTGGTGGTGAGTCCCAGAGAATACAGCTATAGAGACTGGGATTGAGTTGGGTAAAGAGTGGTGATGAGTTCCAGGGAATTCAGCTATAGATACTGGGACAGAATGTTGGATGAAGATTGGTGGCGAGTACCAGAGAATAAACTATATAGACTGGGATTGAGTTGGGTTAAGAGTATAGCTGTATTCTCTAGGACTCAGCACCAGAGACTGAAACAGAAGACTGGATGAAGAGTGGTGGTGAGTAGCAGATAATACAGCTATAGAGACTGGGAGAGAGTTGGATGAATAGTGGTGGTGAGTACCAGAGAATACAGCTATGAAGACTGGGAGAGAGTTGGATGAAGAGTGGTGGTGAGTTCCAGGGAATACAGCTATAGAGACTGGGACAGAGGGTTGGATGAAGAGTGGTGGTGAGTACCAGGGAATACAGCTATAGAGACTAGGACAGAGGGTTGGATGAAGAGTGGTGGTGAGTACCAGGGAATACAGCTATAGAGACTGGGACAAAGTCAGGTGAAGAGTGGTGGTGAGTTCCAGAGAATACAGCTATAGAGGCTGGGATTGAGTTGGGTGAAGAGTGGTGGTGAGTTCCAGAGGATGAATACAGCTATAGAGACTGGGACAGAGAGTTGGATGAAGAATGGTGGAGTCCCAGAGGATGAATATAGCTATAGAGACTGGGACAGAGAGTTGGATGAAGAGTGGTGGTGAGTTCCAGAGGATGAATACAGCTATAGAGACTGGGACAGAGGGTTGGATGAAGAGTGATGGTGAGTCCCAGGGAATACAGTATAGAGACTGGGACAGAGTTGGATGAAGAGTGGTGGTGAGTTCCAGAGAATACAGCTATAGAGGCTGGGATTGAGTCGAGTGAAGAGTGGTGGTGAGTTCCAGAGGACGAATACAGCTATAGAGACTGGGACAGAGGGTTGGATGAAGAGTGATGGTGAGTCCCAGGGAATACAGTATAGAGACTGGGACAGAGTCGGATGAAGAGTGGTGGTGAGTTCCAGAGAATACAGCTATAGAGGCTGGGATTGAGTCGAGTGAAGAGTGGTGGTGAGTTCCAGAGGACGAATACAGCTATAGAGACTGGGACAGAGAGTTGGATGAAGAATGGTGGTGAGTCCCAGAGGATGAATGCAGCTTTACACACTGGATGAGAAGTTACCAAAGAGTGGCAGAGAGTTAAAGATGTTAAATGCAGTCCTAGACACTAGCAGAGTTTGAGAAAGAGCAGCTGGACATTCAACAGGTTAGAATACAAAGTGCCAGTGAGTTGTAGAGGAGGGATGCAGCTCCAGAGACTGAGAAGAGTGCGCAGATGTACAGTACACATTGGCGCCCAGACGTACAGTACACATTGGCATGCATTGGTGTGCAGATGTACAGTACACCTTGGTGCGCAGACGTACAATACACCTTGATGTGCAGACGTATAGTAGACACTGCTGCGCAGACGTACACTACACCTTGATGCGCAGATGTATAGTAGACATTGGTGTGCAGAAGTATAGTAAACCTTGATGCGCAAACATGCAGTACACATTGGTACGCAGACATGCAGTACACATTGGTGCGCAGGCGTACAGTGCATCTTGGTGAGCAGACGTACAGTATACCTTGGTGCGTGGGTGTACAATACACATTAGTGCGCAGATGTACAGTACACCTTGGTGCGCAGGCATACAGTACACCTTGGTACGCAGATATACAGTACACTTTGGTGCGCAGTCATACAGTACACATTGGTGCGCAGGCATACAGTACACCTTGGTGCTCAGGCATACAGTACACATTGGTGCGCAGGCATACAGTACACCTTGGTGGGCAGGCATACAGTACACCTTGGTGCTCAGGCATACAGTACACATTGGTGCGCAGGCATACAGTACACCTTGGTGGGCAGGCATACAGTACACATTGGAGCGCAGACATATGGTACACTTTGGTGCGCATACAGTACACCATGGTGCGCAGGCATACAGTACACCTTGGTGGGCAGGCATACAGTACACCTTGGTGGGCAGGTATACAGTACACCTTTGTGCTCGGGCATACAGTACACCTTTGTGCTCGGGCATACAGTATACCTTGGTGCTCAGGCATACAGTACACCTTTGTGCTCAGGCATACAGTACACCTTGGTGCGCAGACATACAGTACACATTGGTGCGCAGGCATACAGTACACATTGGTGCGCAGGCATACAGTACACATTGGTGTGCAGGCATACAGTATACCTTGGTGCTCGGGCATACAGTACACCTTTGTGCTCGGTCATACAGTACACTTTGGTGCGCAGGCATACAGTACACCTTTGTGCTCGGGCATACAGTACACCTTTGTGCTCGGGCATACAGTACACCTTTGTGCTCGGGCATACAGTACACCTTTGTGCTCGGGCATACAGTACACCTTGGTGCTCAGGCATACAGTACACCTTTGTGCGCAGGCATACAGTACACCTTTGTGCTCGGGCATACAGTACACCTTTGTGCTCGGGCATACAGTACACCTTGGTGCTCAGGCATACAGTACACCTTTGTGCTCAGGCATACAGTACACCTTTGTGCTCGGGCATACAGTACACCTTTGTGCTCGGGCATACAGTACACCTTTGTGCTCGGTCATACAGTACACCTTTGTGCTCGGGCATACAGTACACCTTTGTGCTCGGTCATACAGTACACTTTGGTACGCATACTGTACATACAGTGCGCATTGGAGTACATAAAAGCAGAAAAGTTTGTAACAGTGTAAACATCACACAAAAGTCCAACCTGATATCACCACTGTTTTCAAACTTTCTTGTGTTCCTCTGAAAATACTGTTCAGTTTAACTTCATTTATTACTTAAATTAATCATGAGCGGGGATGTAAGACCAATGATTATTACATGTGGCTATTGTGCCATTATAACATTTCACAAAGTCAAAACTTCTTTTCGCCCTTCAGCAAAGCGGGAAGACCCATAAATTACTCATTTCAATGATCTATCTCTGCAAATTGCTATCATGTTTTGTCACTGTTGGTGATGATGTCACTCAAGAGATGCGCGAGTGTCAAGTCTGTAAATTACATTCATTGTAATACAGATATTGTAGTTGTTCAGATCTGTTATCAAAGTACATTAATGACTTCATTCTATGGAGAGGGAACTAAAGGGCCTGATTCAGCTAGTGGACTGCTGAACGCAGATTCCCGATGGTTTTTCCTGCGCATGTGCAGATCGGGTCTATGAGTACGCTTGCAAACTGGCAGCAGACTGTCAGTGATTGACAGTCTGCTGCCGTTTGGGGGCAGGGAGGGGGCGGTGACAGCCTCCGTTACCTGAAGCGGAGATGTGTTGCTGCCGTTGAGGGGGGAGGGTAGAAGCCAGAATATCCATCGGGTGATGGAGACTTCCTGGCCTCTTCCTCTGAACTGCGGTGGCCGGCTGCGGGACCCTGCAGCCGGCCGATGGTATGCAGATTAACTGATGCTGCGTTGAACAACGCAGCTCGGTTAAGTAATGCACAGGGAGCGTGATGCCTCCTGTCCATTACCATATCTGCAAGGATCACAATTGCAAAGTTGCCTGCGTGCATATATCATATCTATAGCCTGCGTGCATACATCATATCTATAGCCTGCGTGCATACATCATATCTATAGCCTGCGTGCATACATCATATCTATAGCCTGCGTGCATACATCATATCTATAGCCTGCGTGCATACATCATATCTATAGCCTGCGTGCATACATCATATCTATAGTCTGTGTGCATATATCATATCTATAGCCTGCGTGCATACATCATATCTATAGCCTGCGTGCATACATCATATCTATAGTCTGTGTGCATATATCATATCTATAGCCTGCGTGCATACATCATATCTATAGCCTGCGTGCATACATCATATATCTATAGCCTGCATGCATACATCATATCTATAGCCTACGTGTATACATCATACATCTATAGCCTGCGTGCATACATCATATATCTATAGCCTGCATGCATACATCATATCTATGGCCTACATGCATACATCATATCTATAGCCTGCGTGTATACATCATATATCTATAGCCTGCGTGTATACATCATATATCTATAGCCTGCGTGCATACATAATATATCTACAGCCTGCATGCATACATCATATATCTATAGGCTGCGTGCATACATCATATATCTATAGCCTGCGTGCATACATCATATATCTATAGCCTGCGTGTATACATCATATATCTATAACCTGCGTGCATACATCATATATCTATAGCCTGCATGCATACATCATATATCTATAGCCTACGTGCATACATCATATCTATAGCCTGCATGTATACATCATATCTATAGCCTGCGTGCATACATCATATATCTATAGCCTGCGTGCATACATCATATATCTATAGCCTGCGTGTATACATCATATATCTATAGCCTGCGTGCATACATCATATATCTATAGCCTGCGTGTATACATCATATATCTATAGCCTGCGTGCGTGCATACATCATATATCTATAGCCTGCGTGCATACATCATATCTATAGCCTGCGTGCATACATCATATATCTATAGCCGGCGTGCATACATCATATATCTATAGCCTGCGTGTATACATCATATATCTATAGCCTGCGTGCATACATCATATATCTATAGCCTGCGTGTATACATCATATATCTATAACCTGCGTGCGTGCATACATCATATATCTATAGCCTGCGTGCATACATCATATCTATAGCCTGCATGTATACATCATATCTATAGCCTGAGTGCATACATCATACCTATAGCCTGCGTGTATACATCATATATCTATAGCCTGCATGCATACATCATATATCTATAGCCTGAGTGCAGATTTCCAATTACGATCCTTACAGAATCAGGCCCTCAAAGTCTCCCTGTAAAATTACATAAAGGGCTCTTGTCTCCTTAATTTACATTTATATGTCTAATTGTAAATAATAGTATTAGAATAATTAATAGAGTGTAAAATTAATCTGCCCAGATTTAATTACACAATTACCTGTTTCTCTGCACCGTCAGATATGTGTCTCTCTCCTGTATATAGAATAATGTCATGTAATTATCTGTCCCCTCACCTATTGTAATATACCGGTGGTGGGTGAAACTAAATTTACTTGTCAGCTGTGTAACAAGTGCTACATGGATTAATAATTACATCTTAACCAATTGACGGGATGTAGGGAGGTATATCCACATCACCAGCGGCCCTGGCTAACAGCCCTGAAGCACTAGATTTTCCTTGTTTGGCGCAACAGAACCCTTGTGGCGCCTTATTAATAAATGATGATAATAAATCCCCCCCAACACTCTTCCCTCCTGAAAACACCCTGATACTGCCCTGAGAACAGCAGATTGGGGAATGACTGGGACATACCTGCTAACATGCCCAGCAGTTGGGACAGACGTCATGTCTGTGGGATCCTACTAGAGTCATTGTCAGGCCTAAACCAGCACAGTTGGAAGAGATAGCAAAGCTGGAAGCAGAGTCGGGAGCCAGAACGAAAAAGCCACAGTTTATTATATATTACAGGGTGTTATATAACAACCAATACATTGAAGTTAGCTCTCCGCAGTCACCTTCAAAATGATGATAAATAATCTTCCTATATTTCAGACATTACCTACACCTGAATTCAAGCAGGGATATTTTACTCCTTCCACATATTGATATATTCACAACCTGAGGCAGAGTCCCTCCTGGCACTACACTTTATTAGGGAAAACTCTACCCAGGACAAACTTTTATCAGTAACTAATAAACGACATACATAGTGGGTATAACACCCTGCACGTATCACGGCGGATCAGCTACAATGATACCTGATACATAGACTTAATATATAGATAAGTGTTGAAATGAAAAACATATATATATTTGCGTCTGCTTCACGCAGCAATTCAGATGTTTTGAGGCAGTTGCGCAGTCCAGCCATTAACTTCAATATATTTGCATTGTGTGCTGACATCTCCTGTACTGTCTGAAGATACAGATGTCTCCTGCTACATCTTTGCCGATTGCGCTACAAATGTGCGCATGCATCGCGTCATGTCATTAACCGCAGGAGCATACGCTGCGGCGCGGACTGCGATGACACCATGCATTCTTATGGTTGCGCAAAAATGTAGCAGGACACATCTGTATGTCTCCAATCACAATCTAGTCTCATCTCAGCCAGGTACGACCAGAGAGATGCAGACAAAGCAGGGGCGGATCCAGATCTGGGCGATCACACGCCCGTACCTGTAACGGTACCGGTACCTATAGCCTGTAACACTTCTCACTGCCCACTGTCGCTGGCCGCTGTATTGCAGCGCAGCGGAACATCGGGGGATAGAAGAGACTCAGAGATTCAGTGGCAGCAGCCTTCCCGGACCCTCCGCAAAGAATGGCAAATTGCAATTACATTTCAGTCTAAATAAGGCTCAGAGACTTTATAACAGGAGTATTCTACAAACATGGCGCAATCTGAGAAGGCGCCTAAAAACCTCCTTGATGCTGAGGCTTTACAACTATGGACCTGATTCAGACCTGATCGCTAAGCTGCGGGCGCTCGCTTGCAAAAGGGGCCGGGTAGGCAAATCCCACGATCGCTCTTTGCGGTGTAAGGATGCCCTCTATGTCCTAGAGAGCGATGGCAGTGAGCGTACGCTGGTCTATAAAACCTCCCACCTGTCTCTCGCTGCACACGTCATCTCCAGGAAGTATGTGTTTAATCGGGAACATCGAGGGCCATCGGAGCTGCTCGCTGCTCTTGTGATAGACCCTAACCTACCGCAAGCACTGCGATCAGTTCAGGCTAAAAAACAACCAAGTGACGTGTTCAGTGACGCTACTTTGCTAATTATGCACACCCATTAAACTCCGTTCTGACGCCCAGACACGCCTGCGTTCGCACATCCACACCCCTGTTCACAAGCACCTTCCTCTGTTACCACCCACAAACGGCGCTGTCACTCAAAGCAGCGGCCAGTCTGTGTGCAACGAGCGCTCGATTCCCGATCGCTAAGACTGGCTTGCGCATGCGAATTGCGAAACCATATGCATGCGCAGATGTGCGATTATCGGCAAGAGCGAGCGAGCGCAGCTTAGCGATCGGATTTGAATGAGCGCCTATGCACCATACCGTATCCTATTGATTTTCTCTTAAGGAAATATATGCTTATATACAGTACTGTAGCCTTATGGTGCGAACACATGGTCAGATATAACAGGACGATATGAACGATAACGATATCGATCATATCAGTATCGTTCATATCTTCCTGTTTTTGGGCCCTTCCAACCCCCAAACGATGGTCGATGCGTGGGCACAGATGGTCGATATCGACCATCGCCTGTGCATGCAGGCCAACCTGGTCGATATGGCCCAGGTTAGCCTGGTTACTATAGGGACCCGCGATCGTTGATCGCGGGTTGTTATAGTCGTTTGCGGGTTGGTGCATGTTGTGGATATTCTACATCGAACATCCGGCACATTCAGGACGACCAGACAACGACATCTGATCATTTTCTGATCGCTTTGTGTGTAACGGAGCTTTAGACCAGATAATTTCCTACTTTCGATGTAATGCAACACGACTACATAACATATACTCTATAAAAATATTTGTCTTTGTTGCTGTTAACTAAGCCATGGCCACGTATAAGAGGGGGCTGATGTAGCTGGAAAATATTACAGTATATCAATATAGACCATGGAGCTCACAGGACGATCCGAATGATTAAATGTATTTGGTATTTCCATTCCTCCTCTCATACAGAATACCCCCTGGGGTACAGCGACTTTGCGCCATAGAGCTTACAATGCGATGTCCTGTAATTACACGTGTAAGACTGGAATCATACAGCGCACAATCGCACATATCGCTGATGGCACCCGCAGTGCTGCTTGTGAGATGCTGTAGAAGACTTTATGGAGCACAGAAGATAATCTCTTTCTGTGGAGATGAGTAATAGGAGCCTCTGGTGAGACTATGCTAGATTGTGACCTCCTGCCGCTTACTGAACAGTACTCAGACCACCTGCTGACGCTTTCAGCCGGCTACTGAGCCATATGGCTGGAACGTTCTGCAGATTAATGTGCAAGCAGTCAGGTACAGTTAGAGAATGGTGATCTGCTCAATTTAACTCATTATCTACTTATAGTGCCAGGCTCAGCCAGTTACTCAGCAGCTTTCAAGCAGCCATCAAGGTCTGTATTATAAAACTGGGGCAGATGAGCCAACATGGGGTATTTTCGGAGGCATGACCGCATTTTTTGGTGTTGATGCATCCCACCCTCAGTCTGTGGCTTCCTGCTGCTTCAAATCCATCCTCACATCATATCACTGCCCCTGTCACATGCAGCCCTGTCCTCACTAACACATCACTCATCTCCTGATATACTCTGTGCTGCTGGGGGACCCTGCTCCTTTCTCTATATAACTCTCGGGCTGTGGCTTCCTGCTCCCTCCATTCCTCTCATCACATCATGTCACTGCTCCTGTCACATGCAGCCCTGTCCTCAATGACACATCACTCATCTCCTGATATACTCTGTGCTGCTGGGGAAACTGCTCCTTCCACTGTGTTAAGCTGGGTACACCTGACAGGATGGCCGATGGCATGACCGATGGAACAATATAGTATGTCGGCCTGTCGTACACACTAAACAATATATTGTGCGACCGCACGATATATCGTTCAGTGGCCACATCCAGGAGCATGGTGTCGTTCAAGACATCTGCTGAACGGCCTGGACTGCGGGCAGATCAAAAGAAGCGATGAACAACCCATGGGAGCATGCAATAGTCCGTATAGTCTAGCCGATGTGCCCAATATGTCGGCCCAATCTACCATATCGGACGACATTTCATCTAGTGTGTACCCAGCTTAACTCTCAGCCTGTGGCTTCCTAATGCCTCCATTTCCCTCCTCACATTATGACATGTCTTAGTCATAGATACTCTGTGTACCATATGGCAGTCACTGGGACACACTGTGTATTGGATGGCAGCCACTGGCATGCACTGTGTATTGTATGGCGGGCACTGGCATGCTCTGTGTACTGTATGGAGATCACTAGGATACCCTGTGTATTATATGGCAGGCATTGGGATGCTCTATATACTGTAGTGTGGTCACCGAGATACTCTTTATTGTATGGCAGCCACTGGCATGTACTGTGCATTGTATGGCAGTCACTGGGATTTCTGTGTACTGTATGGAAGTCACTGGGATGCTCTCTGTAATTTATGGTGTGCGCGATGATGCTTAATGTATTGTATGGTATTCCCTGGGATACTCTGTATACTCTACATGGTCACTCGAATGTATAGTGTATTGTATGGTGTTCTCTGGTATACTCTGTATACTGTATGGAGGTCACTGTATTGATTTGCGTTGTGTATGGTGATTACTAAGATGCACTGTTTATAGTGTGGCAGTCACTGGGAAACTCTGTGTACTATATGGAGGTCACTGAGATACTCTGTGTGCTGTAAGGTGGTCACTGGTATGGTCTGTGCATTGTATGGTGATCAGTAGGATGCTCTGTGTACTATATGGCAGTCACTGTAATTAAAATACCCAGGGGATGCAACTTGCAGCCACTGCGGGAACTCCTGCGAGTCTTCCATGGAGTATGGTCATGGAGAATGGACAAGGAGTACGGTCATGAAGAATGGACATGGAGTAGGGTCATGGATAATGGGCATGGAGTACGGTCATGGATAATGGGCATGGAGTACGGTCGTGGAGATTGGACATGGAGTACAGTCGTGGAGAATGGACATGGAGTACGGTCATGGAGAATGGGCATGAAGAATGGGCATGAAGAACGGTCATGGAGCATGGTCATGGAGTACGGGCATGGAGAATGGGCATGGAGTACAGTCATGGAGAATGGGCAAGGAGTAAGGCCGTGGAGAATGGGCATGGAGAATGGCCATGGAGTACAGTCATGGAGAATGGACATGGAGTACGGTCATGGAGAATGGGCATGGAGAATGGGCATGGAGTACAGTCATGGAGAATGGGCATGGAGTAAGGCCGTGGAGTACAGTCATGGAGAATGGACATGGAGTACGGTCATGAAGAATGGGCATAGAGTGTTGTCGTGGAGAATGGACATAGAATATTGTCAAGGAGAATGTTTATAGAGTAGTGTCATGATATATTCTGGAGCAAGGAGATGTAGTACTGTCATGACATATACTGGAGAATGGAGATGTAGTACTATCATGACATATTCTGGAGAATGGAGAAATAGTACTGTCATGACATATTCTGGAGAATGGAGATGTAGTACTATCATGACACATTCTGGATAACGGAGATCTAGTACTATCATGACATATTCTGGAAAATTGAGATATAGTACTGTCATGACATATTCTGGAGAATGGACACGGAGTAAGTGCATAAATTATCCCCTGCGATGCCGTACGCAGCCTGAGATCTCATAGTGTACAACAAAATTAGCAATTTCTGAATAAGGTCAGAGCTTGTACAAGTGTGCATGAGACTGCGATGTACTTGATGTTACCAATGGGTTTGCAGTCTTCCTAAGGATTACGGATGTGTGTAAGGTAAAGTTGGCGTCCTTATGTTGTGATGCGATGGCACAGCGAACGCAATGGATTAGCATACTATCGGAGTGAGAATGCGTGCGTAATTGCTATTGCAATCGCAGTTGCGATCCATAATGAATCAGACCCATAGAGAATATGGTCAAAGAGAATATTCATAGATTAGTGTCCTGATATATTCTGGAAAATAGGCATTTAGTACTGTCTTGATTTGTCATAGAGAATGGACACAGAGTACTGTCATGATATGTAATGGAGAACTTACATGGAGTATGGTCATGTAGATTGCTTATGGAGTACGTTGTGGAGAATAGACATGGAGAAAGAACATGTAGTACTGTCATGATATGTTATGGATAATAGACATGGAGTATGGTCGTGAGGAATGGATATGGAGTATTGTCATGGGAAATGGTCATGGAGTACTGTCACAATATGAAATGGGAAATGGTCATGAAGTAATGTCACAATATGTCATGGAGAATGGACATGATATATTTTGGGGAATGCACATGGAGTACTGTCACAATATATCATTGAGAATGGACATGAAGAACTATCACAATATGTCATGGAGAATGGTCATGGAGTACTGCCACAATATGTCAGGAAGAATGGACATGAAGTACTGTCAAGATATGTCATGGGGAATGGCCATATAGTAAAGTCACAATATGGGGAATGGTCATGGAGTACTCTCACAATATGTCATGGAGTACTGTCATAATATGTCATGGGGAATGGTCATGGTGTAATGTCACAATATGTCATGGGGAATGGCCATGTAGTAAAGTCACAATATGTCATGGGGAATGGCCATGTAGTAAAGTCACAATATGTCATGGGGAATGGTCATGGAGTGCTGTCACAATATGTCATAGGGAATGGTCATGGAGTGCTGTCACAATATGTCACGGGGAATGGTCATGGAGTACTGTCACAATATGTCATGGGGAATGGTCATGGAGTAATGTCACAATACGTTTTGGGGAATGGTCATGGAGTACTGACAATATGTCATGGGGAATGGTCATGGAGTGCTGTCACAATATGTCATGGGGAATGGTCATGGAGTGCTGTCACAATATGTCACGAGGCATGGTCATGGAGTACTGTCACAATATGTCATGGGGAATGGTCATGGAGTAATGTCACAATACGTTATGGGGAATAGTCATGGAGTACTGACAATATGTCATGGGGAATGGTCAGGGAGTGCTGTCACAATATGTCATGGGGAATGGTCATGGAGTGCTGTCACAATATTTCACGGGGAATGGTCATGGAGTACTGTCACAATATGTTATGGGGAATGGTCATGGAGTACTGTCACAATATGTCATGGGGAATGGTCATGGTGTAATGTTACAATATGTCATGGGGAATGGCCATGTAGTAAAGTCACAATATGTCATGGGGAATGGTCATGGAGTGCTGTCACAATAAGTCATGGAGAATGGTCATGGAGTGCTGTCACAATATGTCATTGGGAATGGTCATGGAGTAATGTCACAATACATTATGGGGAATAGTCATGGAGTACTGACAATATGTCATGGGGAATGGTCATGGAGTGCTGTCACAATATGTCATGGGGAATGGTCATGGAGTACTGTCACAATATGTCATGGGGAATGGTCATGGAGTAATGTCACAATACGTTATGGGGAATGGTCATGGAGTACTGACAATATGTCATGGGGAATGGTGATGGAGTACTGTCACAATATGTCAAGCAGAATGGTGATGTAGTACTGTCACAATATGTCATGGGGAATGGTCAAGGTGTATTGTCACAATATGTCATGCTGAATGGTCATGGAGTATTGTCACAATATGTCATGGGGAATGGTCATGGAGTAATGTGCCATACTCCCAGATGACAGCAGAAGTTCCCTTTCTGCCACCTCTGCTCAGACTGCGCCATTGCTGTATAGGATGGGAACAGAATAGAGTGAATCACAGAGCTGCCATCTAAAAGCAGGAAAAGTTATCCCAGTCTTGGAAAACTCACTTGCTGCAATGGGAAGAAATGTCTGAAATAGTCCATTTGTGTCGCATGAACAAATTAAATGATAGCTTCACAGTAAATTACACAATAGAATAGATGTCACCTGAGACCTCACTAATCACTAACAACTTATTACAACATGAGCTCAGGCACTATACCAGCCACTTACATAACACAGATCGATTATCTGAACAGTTATACAAATCATTAACAGAACATTATCAGGATGAGACAGCCATACATAACCTTATATCCTAAGTTACTCTGCTAGTTACTACATCAATATAACTGCAGCATACACTGTATCCTAAGTCACTATAGATTACTGTTGATACAGTATGTAACTATATATATCCTAAGGCACTGTACTAATTACTATCACAACATAAGCTTATTTCCTACGTCATTCTGTTTGTTACTATCGCAATATAACTACATACACTGTATCCTAAGTCACTCTCCGGTTTAATAACGAAACATAATTATATACTGTATATCCTAAGTCACTCTACTAGTTACCTGCACATCATAACTAGACAAGATCAGTCTGTAAAGAGTAACACAGCTAGATGAGATAAGGCAGACTAACACTCACCGACACATGAACCGATATGGCATTGTCTATAACTAAGAGAGATTTGTAGGTCTCATCTTCACATATAGTTAAACAATACTGTGATTAGGTGAGTGTATATTATGTCAGACAATTTACTGTATGTACTAAATTTAAGATAAATCTCCCCCACCCCCCTTTACACCAATGTTATTTAACCGGCTGTTGATGTCGTCCTACTTACCAAGAGTTGAACTTCCTTCGTCAATCGAACGGCTCATCCGTCACCAAATGACACTTGTATCAGAAGGGCCTGTGCACAGGACAGTGTTGTAGACTTTATCCCATTGCCCTGTCTGGCCTGCTTCCTTTGGGTAGGGCAAGCAGACAAAAATTCAAAATAAAGCAGAAGAGCCCAGGGAAGCGGTGAGGGGCTGGTCTGAGAGGTGAGCGATATGGGAACAGCTGTCAACTGATAGCAGCCATGAATATTAGATGAGGCCCAGAGAACCTGAGCCCGCGCCTGGGCACCGCTCTGTAACTGGAAGACGTGACACAGAGAAAGAGACGCGACAGGCGCCGCCATTTTGTTCTGTGTCAGGAGGTCTTGAATCCAGCTACGAGAATCATTATTACTCTTGTCAAACGCTTACTGGCTTCAGAAAGACAAATGTTGGCTGTATAGCTGGCGGTATAGCGTTGCTATAAACCTCCATTCTCCTTCTCTGTATACGGTACACAGACTGATGGCTTTTGTATCCAGTTACTCCCAAGACATGAAATATTCACGGGCAGACAAGAAAGAAATACGGCTTTGGGTTTCTCCTGTACAATAAGCCTTTTATTCTGCAGATGCTGCCCAGAACTGTATCTCCTTCTGGCAAGTAAGGTGTGTGCATTATCCGGGTAACGCTTAGTACTAGTCATACACATAACGCAGGAGACCAGCCATTGCTGTTACTCTATTCATTCTTCATTACAGACAATATATATGTAAGCGCCACATTTCCCCAATAGAAATCGCTCTACGTAACAGTTCTCCTTATTAACTAGAGATGAGCGGTTCAGTTTTCCCAAACTTTGAGGTTAAGAGTCGAACCCGAGTCCCAGTTCGAAATCACTTTTGGGCTCTGAGTAGAACGGAGTCCTGACCCGAGTCTTCTCGTAATTCGGAACTCGGATTTAAAAAAATAAATCTTGTGTGTTTTGGATTTCATTTAAGTCCCTACCTCGCGATTTCAGGTGCTGTTAAAGTGGTCAAAATGGACTTTAAATAACTGTAAATGAATGTTTCTGAAGTTAATAATACTATAGGAGCAAAAACATTCCCACGTTACAGGATTTCAGTTGTTTTTATAAATTTTTTTAAGAAATCCCAAACCGAAAAGAACAAAAACACTTAAGGGTGGTATTACCAAAACCAAATCCTTTGCGGGCGGTTTTGGCAAAAACAAAAACAATACACGTGGGCCCTTGGACATCTCTATTATTAACAGGGCTGTAACTACTAGTTGGTCTGGAGGACATTCGTAAGAGGCAACGTCGAGGGGAGAGGGGTGACAAATTGCTCAGCCACCCGCAAACTTTAACCCCTGAGGGACCCACTCCCATTTGACTCCATAGAAGGTAAACATTTCCCCAGCCTTGCCTTTTGGTCTGGGTCCCACCACGAAGCTTCCATTATTCCTGTGGCCCAGAAGCACAGCGCACTCGATGTTGCGACACAGTAGAGTACAAGTTTTAGTTAGTCAAGTCCTGCCACATACTGTAGATATTGTACGGATTATTAATATTGTACATTCAGTGATGCGCGCCTCTTTGCTCATACACAAAGACAGTGGCATTGGTGATGACTTTTGTTGTCATCTTACATTTTACACTGTTAATATATATTTTTTAAGAATTATTAATATAGCCTCTCTTTTACCTCTATAAAGGGACTCTTGGTTACTAATACCCACCGATCAGCTCCCGCTAAGGGGTGTACATCCTTTTATTAAATCAGTGCCTCCAATCAAGTATCGGTCAGTAATAATGGGCCTACTTTGGAAAACCCAAATTTAAGTAGAAATTATTCAGAGGTAATGGGATGACCATAAATCTAATTTAAATTATACCTTCCGAAAATACCTTCTATATTATACCTTGCAGATTTCTCGATTTTTTTTGTTTTATATCTAATGTAAACATACATTAGAGGTATAGGTATTGTATGTATTTATACAATAAGCATAACCCAATTGTCACATAGCGATAACACTTATGGCATACAGCGATAAGAATAGAACGCATTACAATTACATTGTCAATCAACAGTAAGCTTTTAGGGATGAGTAATAGGTAGTAATAGACAATTACTTAAACTGTATACTGTAGAGGTATAACAATAATAGTAAATATTGCTCAGATGTAAAGGGTTGGGTATGAGATCCGGCCGGTCAGGGAATGCCGCTGGTCAGAATACGGACACCCATAAGGAAAGAAGGTAAGAGTAACCCTTACCTCTACCCCTACTTCCCCGATGCCTAACCCTAGTGCCTACACCTGTCCTCCCTCTCCCCACACCCTAATCTACCCTTCCCTCCCCCATTGCCTAACCCTAAAACCGACCCCTAGTGCCTAAACCTAACCTCCCTCTCCCCACACCCTTAACACTCCCTCCCCGGTGCCTAAACCTAACCTCCCCCCCGGTGCCTAAGCCTAATCTCCCCCTCCTTGCACCCTAGCCCTCCCCCCTATTGCCTACCCCTAACCCTCCCTCAAATGCCTAACCCCACATCCTGACTTTCCCCCTAATGCCCGATACTTTCCGGTAGTTGGGATTCTGGTGCCGGGATCCCGACGCTGTCAGGATTTCGGCACCGGCATATCGCCGGTCGGTATCCCGCACGCCAAGATGCTGACTACATCCCAATGTAATACAGGTTGAGTCTTCCATATCCAAAATGCTTGGGACCAGGGGTATTTTGGATATCGGAATAGTCTGTATTTTGGAATATGTGCATACAATAATGATATATCTTGGCAATGGGACCCAAATCAAAACACAGAATGTATATATGTCTCATATACACCTTATACACACAGCCTTGCAGGTCATTTTATACAATATTATTAATAATTTTGTTCCTTTAACAAAGTTTGTGTACATAGAACCATCAGAAAGCAAAGGTGTCACTATCTCGGTCATGCTACTGTAGGTCACACTGGCTTTTACAGTGCGCCAAGCAAAGTGCAGAAACACCAATCATTTCAATGCTTGTATATATACACACACATGTGAATTATAATGAATTACATTGCATACATTGATTTATTTTCAACACATCAATGATATATTCATTAATGCAGTATTTTCTGTAACCCTTAATAACTTAAAGTGTATGCTGTAATTAATAAGTTAAAGTGTATGCCAGTGGTTACCAAACTGTGCGCCACGGCTCCCTGGGGTGCTGTGGGCGGCCAGTGACCTAATGAGCCTCATTAGAGTCATTTTCTTTTTCCATATATATATTTTTTTGTGCTACGGGGTTTTTGGGAGAGGGGTTGGTGCGATGAGCGAAGCGGGGTGGTGGTGGGGGAGCAATGAGCGGGGGGAGCGGTCCTGTCAGTGGAATGCAGTAGGGTCAGGCAGTGAATCGCGATTGGCGAGGCTGACTGTTGCTGAATGAAATCCCACAATACAGTGCGCGTTGATCTCACTTCCTGTGTGATCTGAAGAGTGATGCTGCAGACTGGTGCCACAACTAAAGGCAAGTAAGGGGGGGCTGTATAGATAACTATAGGGGGGCTGTATAGATAACTATAGGTAGGCTGTATAGATAACTATAGGGGGGCTGTATAGATAACTATAGGGAGGGGGCCACAGAGAACTAATGGGGATGGGGGTGCGCAATGAAAACCATAGAGGGGGCCTGCAATGAGAGATAAGGAGGAGGTGAGCAAAGGGAGGAACATGGAGGGGGGCAAAGGGAGACACATGGAGGGGACTGCAAGGAGAGACAGGAAGGGGAACAAAGTAAGAGGAGGGGGCTGGAATCAGTGACATGGAGGGGCTGCTATCAGAGACGTGGAGGTGGATGCAATGAGAGACATGGAGGGGGGCAAAGAGAGACATGGAGGGGGCTGCAATGATAGACATGGAGGGGGCAAAGAGAGAGACATAGAGAAGGCTGCAATGACAGACGTGGACGAGGCTGCAATGAGAGACATGGAGGTGACTGCAATGAGAGACATGGAGGAGGCTGCAATGAGAGACATGGAGGAGGCTGCAATGAGTGACATGGAGGAGGTTGCAATGAGAGACATGGAGGGGGCAAAGAGAGAGACTTAGAGGAGGCTGCAATGAGAAATATGTAGGGGGGCAAAGAGAGAGACTTAGAGGAGGCTGCAATGACAGACATGGAGGGGGCAAAGGGAGAGACATGGAGGGGCTGCAATGAGAGACAGAGGAGGCTGCAATGAAAGACATGGAGGGGGCAAAGGGAGAGATATGGAGGGGCTGCAATGAGAAACATGGAGGGGGCTGCAATGAAAGATATTGATGGGGAAAAGGCAGAGACATGGAGGAGGCTGCAATGAGAGACATGGAGGGGACAAAGGGAGATACATGGAGGAGGCTGAAAAGAGACATGGAGAGGGGCAAAGGGGCTGCAAAGAGAGATATGGAGGGGGCAAAGGGAGAGACATGGAGGGGCTGCAATGAGAGACATGGAGGGGCTGCAATGAGAGACATGTAGGGGGCAAAGGGAGAGAAATGGAGGAGGCTGCAATGAGAGAAATGGAGGAGGCTGCAATGAGAGTCATGGAGGGGACTGCAATGAAAGATATGGAGGGGGCAGCAATGAGAGACATGGAGGGGACAAAAGGAGATACATGGAGAAGGCTGAAATGAGAGACATGGAGAGGGGCTGCAATGAGAGACATAGAGGGGGGCAAAGGGAGATACATGGAGGGGGCAGCAATGAGAGATATGGAGGGGAACAGGGACAGACATGGTGGGGGCTGCAATGACAGTCATGGAGGGAGCTGAAATAAGATACATGGAGGAGGCTGCAAAGAGAGATATGGAAGGGGCAAAGGGAGAGACATGGAAGGGGCAAAGGGAGAGACATGGAGGGGGCTGCAATGACAGTCATGGAGGGGCCTGAAATAAGATACATGGAGGGGGCTGCAATGAGAGATATGGAGGGGGCAAAGGGAGAGACATGTAGGGGCAATGGGAAAGACATGTAGGGGGCTGCAATGAAAAACATGGAGGGGGGCAAAGGGAGAGACATGGAAGGGCAACAATGAGAGACATGGAGGGGGCAAATGGAGAGACATGGAGGGGCTGCAATGAGAAACATGGAGGGGGCTGCAATGAAAGATATGGAGGGGGCAAAGGGAGAGACACAGAAGGGGCTACAATGAGTGACATGGAGGGGGCAACAATGAGAGACATGGAGGGGGCAGCAATGAGAGACATGGAGGGGGCAGCAATGAGAGACATGGAGGGGGCAGCAATGAGAGACATGGAGGGGACAAAGGGAGAGACATGGAGGGGGCAACAATGAGAGACATGGAGGGGGCAACAATGAGAGACATGGAGGGGGCAACAATAAGAGACATGGAGGGGGCAGCAATGAGAGACATGGAGGGGGCAGCAATGAGAGACATGGAGGGGGCAGCAATGAGAGACATGGAGGGGGCAGCAATGAGAGACATGGAGGGGGCAGCAATGAGAGACACGGAGGGGACAAAGGGAGAGACATGGAGGGGGCAACAATGAGAGACATAGAGGGGGCAACAATGAGAGACATGGAGGGGGCAGCAATGAGAGACATGGAGGGGGCAGCAATGAGAGACATGCATGGGACAAAGGAAGAGCCATGGAGGGGGCAGCAATGAGAGACATGGAGGGGACAAAGGCAGAGACATGGAGGGGGCAGCAATGAGAGACATGGAGGGGACAAAGGGAGAGACATGGAGGGGGCAGCAATGAGAGACACGGAGGGGACAAAGGGAGAGACATGGAGGGAGTAACAATGAGAGACATGGAGGGGGCAACAATGAGAGACATGGAGGGGGCAGCAATGAGAGACATGGAGGGGGCAGCAATGAGAGACATGGAGGGGGCAGCAATGAGAGACATGGAGGGGACAAAGGGAGAGACATGGAGGGGGCAGCAATGAGAGACATGGAGGGGACAAAGGGAGAGCCATGGAGGGGGCAGCAATGAGAGACATGGAGGGGACAAAGGGAGATACATGGAGGGGGCAGCAATGAGAGACATGGAGGGGACAAAGGCAGAGACATGGAGGGGGCAGCAATGAGAGACATGGAGGGGACAAAGGGAGAGACATGGAGGGGGCAGCAATGAGAGACATGGAGGGGACAAAGGGAGAGACATGGAGGGGGCAGCAATGAGAGACATGGAGGGGACAAAGGGAGAGACATGGAGGGGGCAGCAATGAGAGACATGGAGGGGGCAGCACTGAGAGACATGGAGGGGGCAGCAATAAGAGACATGGAGGGGACAAAGGGAGAGACATGGAGGGGGCAGCAATGAGAGACATGGAGGGGACAAAGGGAGAGACATGGAGGGGGCAGCAATAAGAGACATGGAGGGTGCTGACCTAAACACTTATTACGTTATTTTGACATACTTAAAAAAACAGTTCTGTTGTGTCATTATTTTGGCTTAGGGGTGCCCTGAAAAAATTATGGAGACCCTAAAGGTGGGTACACACTGGGCGATATTACTGAGCGACTGCACGATTACGACATCGTAATCGTGCAATCGCTTGGTAATCGTGCACTTTTATGTCGGAAACGACCAGCGATGCGCGCTCCCACTGGTCGTTTCCGACATTGTCCATCGCCTGAACAAGCAGCACAACCTGCCGATAACGACAGATTGGCATGTTCAGGAATGATGGACAGTGCCTGCACTGAACGACTGATCGTTCAGTGCAGACACTACAGGGGGATCAGGAACGACGGTACGATTACGATGTCGTTACTGTCTTTCCTGATCGCCTAGTGTGTACGCAACTTAATGGTGCGTACACACTGGGCGATTAAAGTGGACGACTGAACGATAACGATATCGTTGAGTCGTCCACTTTATCGTCCATTTTTAACCCAAAAACGATGAACAATAACGACGCCGCGCGTTCCCGCGGGTCGTTCGTCATTATCGTTCATCGGGTTAACATGCAGGCCAACCTGACGACGTCGTCAGGTTGCTGCATGTTGGGGAATGGGGGAGAGAGCCCGGCCCTGAACGATATCATTAATGATATCGTTAATGATATCGTTCAGCGGCTGTGCTCAATGTCATGAACGACATTGAGCACACCCTGCCGGGGACACACTAGACAATATCACTCAGGGAGCATATCGTCTAGTGTGTACGGACCATAAGGGTGCCTCACACTGATAAAGTTTGGGAACCACTGGTGGATGCTGTCATTAATAAGTAAAAGTGTATCTGTATAATGGTACATGGGGCTGGATACTACAAGGTAAAATGTGCCCCCAATTCTATAGAGATTAATAAGAGGGGGCTCGCGCTGTGTGTGTGAGGAGATCCTCTCTAGGGAGGTGCTAGCAGCAGCGCGAGGCTCAGGCGGGAAGCCAGATAGTGGGTCGAGCCAGCGGCGGGGGCGGGGAGGTGGAGCTACCTGACAGTCTGCGGCTGCGCTCTGCGGTTCCCCCCTCCCTCGTCAGGCCACCGGCTCCTGCTGTCCTGTCACCTGACCGGCCAGGGGGAAAAGGTAGCGCGGTACTTACCTTCTAGGGAGGCTTCTGAAGGAGGCAGCCGGAGCGGTGATGACCAGAGGGACCGGCGCGGAGGAGCTCACCAATGACTGCATGGTAAGCGGAGGAGGCAGCGGCTCAGGCACTGCACTATGTGTGTGATAAGCGGAGGAGGCAACAGCTCAGACACTGCACTGTGTGTGTGATGAGCAGAGGAGGCAGCGGCTCAGGCACTGAAGTACCCTGAGGTTCTAAGGAGGAGGAGCCTGAGCATGGGTTATTATGACTCTGATAGGCTGCAGGCAGGCAGGTGAGGCACTTATTATACAGCACTCTTATAGCTGCCAAATCCATGACAAGATAGATATCAATGTATAAGTGCCTAACTGAGTCCAGGGAGACATTACAGCACTGGGGAGGTGCAGGAGGCTTTTGAAATTCCATTTGGAGAAAAGCGCCGGGGAGGACATAGACTTTTACAGATAAAGTGCTATGTGCTAGCTGTCAGGAGCTACAGTTGCTAATATTGTTTACAGGAATACAGCCAGAATAAAGAGTGGTGCTAAAATCTGCATACTGATTAACCACTTATATGGCCGATGGAAAAACCACTTGTTATCATTCATAGATCGATGGTCAGTGGCCATCCCTAGTATCTGTATAGTATACCATCCCCAATCAGAGGCCCCATATTAGTCTTGATCGATACAGGATGGCCATAATCAAAATAAAGTTACCTATAATACCAATGTTAAAAAAAAAACACTGTTGGTAAAGTATCACGACGAGCTGGTAAGTACCCTAACCCTAGGTATTCACCACCTTTGCTCAACACCTTGTTGATGCACCTTTGGAAGCAATTACAGCCTCAAGTCTTTTTAGATATATGTTGCCACAAGCTTGGCACACCTATCTTTGGGCAGTTTCGCCCATTCCTTTTTGCAGCACCTCTCAAGCTCCATCAGGTTGGATGGGAAGCATCGGTGCACAGCCATTTTCAGATCTCCCAGAGATGTTCAATCGGATTCAAGTCTGGGCTCTGGCTGGGCCACTCAAATACATTCACAGAGTTGTCCCGAAGCCACTCCTTTCATATCTTGTCCTGCTGAAAGATGAACCGTCGCCCCAGTCTGAGGTCAAGAGAGCTCTGGACAGGTTTTCATCCAGGATGTCTCTGTACATTGCTGCATTCATCTTTCCCTCTATCCTGACTAGTCTCCCAGTTCCTGCCGCTGAAAAACATCCCCACAGCATGATGCTGCCACCACTTCACTGTAGGGATGGTATTGGCCTGGTGATGAGCGGTGCCTGGTTTCCTCCAAACATAACGCCTGGCATTCTCGCCAAACAGTACAATCTTTGTCTCTCATGGTCTGAGAATCCTTCAGGTGCATTTTGGCAAACTCCAGGTGGGCTGCCATGTGCTTTTTACTAAGGAGTGGCTTCCGCCTGGCCACTCTACCATACAGGCCTGATTGGTGGATTGCTGCAGAGATGGTTGTCCTACTGGAAGGTTCTCCTCTCTCCACAGAGGAATGCTGTAGCTCTGACAGAGTGACCATCGGGTTCTTGGTCACCTCCCTGACTAGGGCCCTTCTCCCCCGATCGCTCAGCTTAGACGGCCGGCCTACTCTAGAAAGAGTCCTGGTGGTTCCGAACTTCTTCCATTAACGGATTATGGAGGCCACTGTGCTCATTGGGACCTTTAAAGCATCAGATATTTTTCTGTACCCTTCCCAGATTTGTGCCTCAAAACAAACCTGTCTTGGAGGTCTACAGACAATTCCTTAGACTTAAATCTTGGTTTGTGCTCTGACATGCACTGTCAAGTGTGGGACCTTATATAGACAGGTGTATGCCTTTCAAAATCAGGTCGAATCAAATGAATTTACCACAGGGTGACTCCAATTAAGCTGTAGGAACATCTCAAGGATGATCAGTGGAAACAGGATGCACCTGAGCTCAGTTTTGAGCTTCATGGCAAAGGCTGTGAATACTTATGTACATGTGATTTCTTAGTGTGTTTTTATTATTAAATTTGCAAATATGTAAAAAAAAAACTTTTTACACATTGTCATTATGGGATATTGGGCCTGATTCAGAGCCGTATGCTAGCAAGTGATCTTTCGGAGCGAGCAATGTTTTCCAATGTGCACATGCGTACGCTTCACAATGCGCGTGCGCAAACTAGTAAGAGTGATGGGGAAACTCTCGCTCGCCAAGCATAGACCGCCGAGCTAAATGAGTGACAGATCAAGCCATTTGTGGGAGGTAACAGGGGGCAGGCCACTTGAAAAGGGGGAGTGGAGGTGCAAACACAGGCGTGCCTGTGAAATTCAACGCCGTTTTAGAGGCGTGCATAATTAACAGCCAGCATCATAGGACGCGTCACTTGGTTGAAATATACACTGAAGTCCTCGCAGTACTTGCGGCAGGGTATAGTTAACCTTATGCGCTGCGATCGCTTCCGATGGTGCACGATGTAGCAATGGTTTCATGCACTTCCTGGAGATGACGTACACAAGTGGGCATCTTAAGACAGGCTGGTGGTTGTCTACAATCACAAAGTGTTTTATCGCCAACACATAGTAGGCATGCTTATGACTTGTCCTACGAGCGGATGCGTTGACGTCACTTAGCTGAATTTCCATACGCTGGGAGCGAGCGATCGCATCTAGCGAACAGGTCTGAATCAGGCCCATTGTGTGTAGAATTTTGAGGACAAAAATGAATTTATTCCATTTTGGAATAAGGCTGTAACATAACAAAATTTGGAAAAAAGTGAAGCGTCGTGAATACTTTCCGGATGCACTGTACATGTATACATGCAGATATATATATATATATATATATATATATATATAATAATATGGCCTGGGCTCTGCTGTTTAAACATACATGGAGGGGTGGGGGACAGTACGCTGTTTACACCTGACGGCTGCATAGAGGACAGAGCAGCCACCGATGGACTGGTGCCGGGCAGCCTCTAGCTAGGCGGCGATGGCAGGGGGGAAGGTGGACTGTGTGCTGCTTCTGACTATTTACAGGGGGCTGCTCCTTCCTCTGCAGCCGCCAGGATGCCTCTATCTAGGCAGCGGTGTGGGGGGGATTCGTGGAGGACAGTTGGCTGTTAATTCTTGTTCCCCAGCAGTTGCTCTGTCCACTCTGTAGCCACCGGGTGTTGGTGCAGCTGGGCTCTGTCTAGCCAGGCAGCAGGGCATGGGGGTGGGAGAGGAGGACAGCAGTTGCATTTATCTATATGCCAGGCCGCTGCTTCTACCTCTCTGCAGCCACCCGATGTGGGTGCTGCTGGGCTGTCTCTAGCTAGGGGGAGGAAGAAGAGGACATAGGGCTGTCAGTTTTATCCACGGCGGCTGCTTCATCTCCTCTAAAACTGCCGGGTGGGAGTGCGCCGGCACCGGGCTGCCCAATCACTGCTTCTAGCAGTGATCGGCACAGAGGGAGGAGCCATGGGTAGGTCCCTCTGAGATTGGCGGCTGCTGGAAGTTATCTTCTCCTGAGCTGCCCATTGGGCGTTTCTGACTGATTGCATCAGATGTGACCATGTCAAGGAAAGCCTAGCCTGGTGTGGTCACATCTGATGCGACCACGCCAGGCAAGTGGTTAAGGAGAAAAGAAGTACTGTACAGTGTGCAAAGGTGTGATAAAGTTGCAGCCTCTACTTTAGCATCTGAGGTTATATTTTACCCTTTAAGAGCCATCCATATATTACTGTCATTCTGTATTTAGGGCCTGATTCACAGCTGAACGCTCTGACCAGAGCGCTCGCTCTGAATCAGGGCCCTCCTCTATGAAAATGGAGCGTCCTCCTGGACGCTCGCATAGCTGTGGGTGACTACCCACAGCATATGCGAGCGTCCATGATGATGGTCGCGATGGTCAAGACCATCGCGACCATTGGGCTTGCGACGGAGACCCTGCGGTAGGGTCTCGCTGCCGCAAGCCCTGGAGTGATTTTGGCTCTATCAGAGCCAAAATCACTCCCACTGACATCACTAGTGATGTCAGTGGGGCCGGCTTCAGACGATAGGCGTTCCCATGGGAACGCCTCCGTCTGGCAGGCATGCCCCCGGTACGCACACCAAAGGGGGCGTGCTGTCAATCAACATCGACAGCACGCCCCCTTTGGTGCGAGACCCGGAGCGATGGAGAGCCCGTCGCTCGCCGGGTCTCGCGCATGCGCACGACGGAGCTCCCTCCGTCGTGCGCATGCGCAGTGGGGGAACATCGACCCGCTTGCGAGAGTCCTGCCACTCACGAGAGGGTCTGAATGACCCCCTTAATCCCTAAAAGAATAAAACACTTGAGAGCCTAAAAAAAAAAAACATAGTTCACCATACTAGAGGAGATTTCTACATTGTTGCTAATAAGGGAAACATTTAAGCATAAATAATTTGTATCTAAATGTTATACACCATCCTTCCCTGTGGAAACAGATACTTAGGGGTCTACAATATGTACTTATATTCGCGGACCTATTATTATGTATCCAAATCGCCGGGGATATATTCAGTTTTAATGAAAATATCCCTTCCATGTACCCGCTGTCCTTGCAAGTTATATCCCCGGCAAATTTTCGAAGTCTTTCACAGAAGTAAAAGACTTCTGCGGGGGAAGCCGCCACTGCGCACATCAGGCCCGATTCAGAGCTGTACGCTAATGCAAATATTGCCGCTTAGCAATTGCTAAAACATGCTAATGCATCAGGAGCGGAATTTGTTTTGAGACGCCCACCGGAGCCCACAACTGCTCACACAAATGCAGCATTGGATGCACATCCGGAAAACATTGCTCAACTGCGTGAACATTGGAATAGCGGTCACCTCTGAATCAGCTTTCAGAGACGGTGTGGGGCTGCGAGAGAGAAATTGAAAGATCTCTCTCCTGCACCTGGAGCAGGGGTATATCTATAATGGGTGCAGAGGACCTCATTCAGAGTCGGTCGTAAGCGGCCGCTCAGTCGTACCCAGCGATGTTCGCTAAACTGCGCATGTGTAAGATTCGCAATGCGCGTGCGCAAACTAGCTGTTGCGATCGGAAATTTCTCTCTCCTTGAACACAGCCAGGTTGTTAGTTTGAGTGACAGGATGAGGCGTTTGTGGGTGGTAACAGGGGGAGGTGCTTGTTAACGGGGGAGTGGCGATCCGGACGCAGGCGTGCCTGACTATGCAAACGGCGTTTTATGGGAGTGCATAATTAACAAAGTAGTGTCATGGCACATGTGGCATGGGAGGTTTTTACACTGACTTGATCGTAGTGCTTGAGAGAGGGTATGGTCAACCTTAAGCTCTACGACCAGCTCCGATGGTCTCGATTAATCCTTATATCCCAGGAGATGACGTGTATTGCGATCGAGAAGGGGGCGTGTTTTTAGTCTTACGGCCGCTTCTTACCCTCGAACGTCCAGCTAACGATCCCATCTTAGCGAAGCAACTTGCGAGCGCTTCATTTGCATATCCAGCCTCTTTTCCCTTACGAGAGAGCGGACCTAACGACTGACTCTGAATGAGGTCCAGAGTGTGGTGAACATGGGGCCAGGGGGGTCCACACCGCACAGCCTGCTCCCTTATTTTTAATACTTAACTCTCCAGAGTCCCGCATCGGCGGTAGCAGCGCTGCACAAATCGCCTGGAAAATGGCACAGTAGGGAAATCGCCAGGGAAATGGCTGCCGCGCCATTTCCCCCGTGACCTGCGCAGGAGACTCTGAGCACAAACTAGTGCACCTTGTGCGCAGCCAGACGAGGAGAGGGCCCCGGACGGAGACAGCACACGGGCCCCCTCCTATTACTATGCCCCTGACCTGGAGCCTCCATAGGGTTACAGTAGGTTACACTATCTGAATATGGTGTAAACTACTGGGGTTAAACTCTGAAAAGCTTTGCTTTTTGGAGTTTAGTACATAGGGATTAGATCGTAGTCCCCATTGATAATAATGGGGACTGCAAATCTGCAGCGCTAATTAGCACTTTGCCGGAGATTTCTGTGAAATCTCCTGCATTGTACTTTTAGTACATACCGTAGGAACGATACATAAAATTATGCAGAAACTGCAGTTTCTGCATAATTTTATGTAAAAAACATCTTGCACCCTGCACCGATCATAGATACGCCATGGCCTCCATAGTATGTGAGATGTAATCACATAATACAGAAGTAACATTAATAAAAAAAAGTCATTATTGATGTGATAGCATTAAGTGGTTTTGTATTGATTTCAGCACTTAAAATCATAGTAGTATAATAAATAATATATGCTGTATTGCTTCATCATGGTTTATTAGTGCTGTAACGTCATGTTAGATCCTCCTATATAGAAGTCCATTCAATTAGGAGACATTGGGGCATTGTAACGGTGTAGAAACACTGCCAATGGCAGGTGAACTCGCCCTCCAATCTCACCCCAGACTCCTGAATTTTTGTTCTCAGTCCTATGGGGACTGCGAACAACAATCCACGAGTCTGGCGGTACCGTAAGTGCGGCATATAGTCACACTTACTCACGGGTGCAAAATAGTCGCACCTAATTGGATTGACCGCACAAACATGTCACTTTAGTTTACCTACAAGAAAAGTGTAAATTGAAACAAAATAGTATCTAAACATATAAACGCCATACAAATAAGTGGTCTCTTCACCTTCATAGAAACAGGAACTATTAGGAAACCCATTTTCAAAATGAATTGAAATTACAGCCCCAGTCTACAGTATATATCACAGTCTGTGTGTCCTGCAATGACTTTCATTTTATTTACAACAGACACGTCCTACAAGCATCCAGCATTGAAACACCAGATTCTGTGCTAAATATTGGGAAAACATATTACACAACATGTTTTATAGCAATATAACTCATTATAATATAACTTGTTTTATATAAAGTTACAGTTGATGAATCATAATCAAAGTTGTCTGATTTGTTGTATACTTTATGCAACTTTCAACTTTGTCATTGTACAACCACATAAATATGCGTTGGCAAACATGAACTCGTATTCTCTCAAAATACTAAAAAAAAAAAAAACACTCAAAAACACCAGACATAAAAAAGAACTTAATTAGAATTCACCCTAAAAACAGTTGTAGAAAAGCAACTATTATTGTAAAGTACATTGTACATTTAATATAGATTTAATTATCTGCAGAGGTATGGGGGATGGATTGGTGAGGTTACCGTCACTACCTGTGACTTGGGACAAGGGAAACACATTTTTTCTTACTTCTATACTATACTCGGAATGACAGGTAATACCTATACCCAAAATGCCTATTCAGATAAGAGATAGTAAATTTTAACCTTCAGTACGATGTCCGGTCATCCCAAACACTGGCATTCACTGCTATTATAGCACATGCCCTGCAGAGGGTTTTTGGTTACAGACAGGAAAATGTGTTATTTACATTTTTCTTCTATCGATTACATAAGAATTATTGAGTGTACCTGTACCTAACAGTGAAACCTATGTACAGTAGGTCTACATATGGAAATTTAACTGCTGTTTATTTCAATGTGAGATTAACTCTTTATAGTATGAATATTATTAGCTGTATTAATTCACCCCTAATTGAGTGTCAATAATATATATACAATATTCTGTCAGAACTTTTCTGTTCTCTCATCAGCTTACGCCTGTAGCTGACAGCAGATGCGGGGTTAATATTTTATCACAGGCAATGGGAATATAGAAACTCTCATCATTTAGTCTCTGCCAACGAGCAAATAATTGAAAGCAGATTTCGGCCCCAGAGGCATACTTATGCTTTTCTGACCTTTACTATAAATTCTTTATTCATATTAACTAATAAGGTGATTTTTGGATGGAATATACTATGCTTCGTGATGGAAAAATGATTTGTGGAAATATCTAGAAACTAGAGAGAGATTTTCTTGATCAGGAGATTATTTCTGTTTTTCAAGTGGATAAGTTTGAGAATTAATATCTCATCATTGTTGCCGGATATGGATATATGGATCAATGACTAAATGATACAAATTACAGATGTGTCCTCATACATCTAGCCTCCTTGCGCGTTAAACAGCCTTTTTAATCGCGCCATGCCATGGCGTGACTTCATAGCGCAGAGCTACTTCCGTGCTACTTTTTACCTTCAAATGCGTCTTATTCGCAGTGATGTGAATAGAACGCACAAGCAGCTTCTGCTGAGTAAAATGATATGCAGCATGCCTATGTTCCCTGCGCGTCTCCAGGTTTATCTGCATGCGAAACGCTACGTTACAGTGTTACAGCCGCTGGCACTATAACGTAGCATTTCACGTGCAGATACACCCGCACTGGCTCAGAGAACATAGGCATGCCGCATATCATTTTACTCAGCAGAAGCTTAGGGTGCATCCTATTCACATCACTGTGTGAATAAGACGCATTTGAAGGCAAAAAGTCGCACGGAATGCGCACAGCACTACCGAGGCACATGGTGCTCCCGATTTATCTGTAGCGCGAATTGTAGAGCATGAAGGATAGATGTATGTGGGCACACCGGTACCTTGTTTGGGAGAAGTCTGTTACAGAAAGTTCTTGTTGAATTTCTCTATCTACAAGAATTTATTACTTCAACCCCAGTGACTGATATCTGTGCATGATAATGAGATGGGCAAAATTGTGATCCCACATTCACAGCAAAAAAGGTTTTTTTCGTGGTTTGTGCAGCAAGTATAACAAAACTTATGTGAGGGATCACAAATGATGAGGAAAATGTCCACATCTATATTGTAATGAATATTTTTTTGACTATTTAATACTATTTTACATATTGTGTGTTTTTTTCTATGAAGCTTTGTAACTTGCGGGAATAGGATATTTTAAAGAAATGTAGTAAAAATTAAGTTTTAAATTAACGCAAGAGTTCCCCCAAACAAAAAGAGTTTCCTTTTTCCTCCATAAACCAACCTCTATAGTATAGAGGTTGGTTTATGGAGGAAAAAGGAAACTCTTTTTGTTTGGGGGAACTCTTGCGTTAATTTAAAACTTAATTTTTACTATATTTCTTTAAAATACTGGCTGCTAAAATCCATGCTTAAGCACAGGTGGTTAAATAAAATTAACTGTGGTACTAATTAAGTCACCTGTGCCCAGCTATGGCTTTCCTTAAAACCTGGACTGTTAGTGTGCCTTGAGGACCGTGGTTGGGAATCCCTGCTCTATAGTGTGCCAGATAAAAGGTTAAGATACTGTATGGAGAAACTGAGCATGGAGATGGTACAATTTTAACTACAGTACATATCAGTGTTTGACAAGGAGAACGTTAAATCTTAGGTTAGACGCAGTGCTTCCCAACTTCAGTCCTCGGGGACAGGGCAATAACTAGGCATGTGTGAGTGGTGCCCGGGGTGCAGGGCCTAGAGGGCGGCACATGTATTTGGCTTGCTGGGTTCCTGGAATGGAATCCTACAGCCTGGAAAGTCGTCACAGACACTCCCAGACGTCATTAGGACGCGCCGGGCACTCAGCTTGGTCCTGTCGGCCACGCCATCTTGTCGTGATGTCATATGTGTGAGGGCAGGGCAGGTCCAGGGCACTTTACCACCCTACTATGGCTCTACTAATGGAACAATAACAAGTTTTCCAGATCTCTTTAGAGAATGACATATGGCACCTGTGGATCTTATAAGACATATCAGTGAGTAATGATTACACCTGTGCTCCAGCACGGGGGACGGGAGACCTGTGCTATCAGGGTGGCCTGAGGACAGAAGGTGGGAAACACTGGTATAGAGATACACAAAGAATAACCACAGCAGCCAGTGTCACCCGTGCACACACAATACCTACTTTTCCTTCCCATCCTTAGATTTATTCTTCTCTTTATTCTTACTATTCATGGGACGCAGAGAGAATGTAGTGAAAATACGCAAAACATATGAAAATAATAACATTACTAGGAAACTATACGACCGATCAGCACATTTCAATCTCATAGTGCAAGAAACTCACAAAAATTAAGCATTCTACTGAGATATTGCAGAGAAATTACAATAATAATAATATATGTTGCTTTTTCTCTGTATATGAGCTCGTACATAAAATATTATTTGTTAGAAGTGAGAATTTTGGAGGAAGGCATTTACCCTGTGCACACAAGACTTCCGTCCCCCTTAAGCCTATTACATAACACTGTATGAAGCCACTTGGAGCCGAAAATTAAATATTGTATTAAAGTCTCTTATTTTACAAGATAAAGGAAAGCAAAATATTGCGTAACAACTTTGTAATAAACCCTGCCCCCTTGTGACGCAGGGTGTCCATTGCGTCTCAGTACAGCAGAATTGCAATGTACGGCGAGCAGCGCACGCTTTCCCAGCATTGCCGTACACACAGTAATGCCTCGTCCAGATAACCTTCCCATTATGACACCCTTCTGTTTCCCAGAAAATTATTAATCAGCAGTACTGCCAAAATATTTAACTCTAGAATTTTTTTTTTTGTGATAAATATTTTTATTATGACATTTTGTACCTTGATCTGCACAAAACCTAGAACTAGATTTGCACATTCTGGTTTTTTGAATGAATATTGAATGCAGAAAGCGTCGTGGAAAGGTTGATGTATGTAATTATAGGATCCCGTATGATTGATGTAATATCACACAGGAATTGCACTCATGGGAATATCTCATCTTCTATACTAAAAGGTGATCATCTAATCAGTTCATATTAATTTGGCAGCAGACAGCTGAATATAGCGAATTACTGGAAAGCCTTAAACATGATGAAGTGGGGGAAGAACGTGAGGTGTCCGAGCTTCCTATGAAAGGAAAATTAATGAAAAATAAGTAATATGTCTCTATATAAGAGAACTGTAATCAACATTGATGAACTTCATATGCAAAAAGGGACTTTCAAAGTGTAATTAGTAAAAAAAAACATTACTTATAGCATTCTAAAGTATGAGGGCCCTTTATTAATTATCAAGTGTTTTGACCCAATAAACCAAATTTCTTAGAGCCACTATTAGCGGCAATAAGAAATGAAGTACAACCTTTTGGCTGCCCCTTCTGGGAGGGTGCAACCGGGTCGGCACTGCAGGGAGGGCACGGTGAAGGTGGACAACTTGGGGGCGTAGTGTCATCGTAGCTCTCCCCCCAGCTATACAGTGCCACGATTAGCGGCATCGTGAAGCTGAGGGCATAGCCACAATGAAGCGTTCATTGCGAATTGTGACATCGGCTGCCTGTGCCGCCCACTTAACACGGGAAGTGGGTGGCCGCGGTCGATGGCTCCAGCCCGTGGGAGACCTGCCCATCTTTCCCTGAAGACAGCACACTTTTAATGCTGAAATGTTTGAGATTTGCTGTATGGAATGTTAGATGTAATATTTTTACTAAAATTGACAAGCCTTGAAGTGAAGGCTGCAGTGTGCGAATCTGGATGCAGCGAGGTTTTTGACTAGACACCATGGCACATTCCTGGAACTGCTGGTGAGCTGTGCCTACGGTCAGGGTAGGGCTCTACGTATTAATTCTGTTGATGCGTTTTACCTACAGCTCAGTCATTGCGGTTTCCTCAATAAGAGCCCCAACTATTTCACTCCCCTGCACGCAATCAATACGATCTGCAGAATAACCTTTGACTTGGACATACCGAGAGCCCCATAAATAATAATTATCATGGCTCTATGTGGGCTATTGAATCAGCTCTCAGATCGATACATACGGTGCAATTAGAGAGAATAGAAGTTCCTGCAGCTGGCAAAGAACATTTCTCTCCGCAGACGTTTTACTTTATATAAGACGGAGTGTAAATACATAAATATTATACGCACAGAACTGTCCCGGTTATCTACGGCCAAGTCTGGTTGTGCGCTCGCTGTCTGTAATTGCTGTAAGGGAGCTGCCGTGTAATTGCTGTAAGGGCGAACGCGTTTATTACGGCCTTTTTTCCTCTTGTTCCGAAGAGAACATTAATCTGCGGCTACAAAGTGACATTTTCATGAACTTTAACTGGGTTAACTCTGTCATAATTAAAACACAACAGACAGAGACGCCTGGGACAAAAAGGGCTCAACACGAGGATTCCAAATCCAACTTTTATACTTCATAACGCATTTATATCCATCATCTCCGCGCCGTGCGTCACTGCTCCGGCAGTGGTTAGATGCGGTTATCAGTCATCCAAATCAGATAAAAAATGTAATGATGATGACTTCAATAATGCTGTGAGGAATAATGGATTGGAGAGTTCTGTCTGCAACATGCTCATATTGCAGGGAACAAGAATGATTTACATGGGGAAGGGGGGGGGGTTGTTTATGCTCCTTTAACCTATTTTTTGGGGAAATCATTACTATTGGTGCCAGTAGTTGCAAATCTTCCCTGGCTACTTAAATCGTAACACCGTCGCTACCACTTGGCGATCCTTGGAGGTGTCGTAGGTCTCCAATAGTTAGGGGGCACCTAAAGCCCTGAATGAGTGACATGTCCATCATCCAGTATTTATATTTATTAAAGCCCACACATTGACTCCATACAGAGCTCTGGACACTAAAAGGAAGGCAAAGCTGCCATTAGACGTTTACACGTGAAGCTGCTCTGTGTCGGTGTTATACTGGGAGTGTGGCTCTTTGCTATGATGTCACAACTAAGCGCCACGCTTCCGAAGAAGACAGGATGCCGTCCTCCATCTCCCACCTGCTAATATAAGAAGAGAGGATGGGGCATAGCTTCAGGCGGGAGAGGGTCGCCCCCAGGTCTAACTCCGGCCTTGCTTAAATGATCCCGCTGGTTCTTAGATTTTACTGTCTGACTTCTGAATCTACTTAATTTTGTCTATTTCTGTCAAATCTGGTCTAGAGGGGCGTTCAGGGTACCTGTAATCCCTTCCTGAATTTGTCCAGGTTCTCCGTCGAAGCAACACCTGGAGGTGCAAACCCATTCAAAGTCTAAGATGAGTGCAAAATGAAGTCAATTTTGCGCAAGCAACACCACCAACAGCGTACCCTCTCCTCACCATTCCATTACCATAATCTTGCTCCACATATGAAAATGACACTTCTGCACTGCTCCCAAATGTGTGCACCTCTGAAAGCTGTTTTCTTGTTCCATAAACCCATGGCGGAGAGCTACCTACATATGTGCAAGCCGTGGCACCATGCAGGTCCGATGCTGGTTCAGCGCTGTACAGTGTTGGTTTTGAGCTCCATAATTAATAGACCCCTGCATGCATCGGCATTACAGGAAAGTCAGTATTAGCCACCGCCCAAACCCGCCACAGCTGGATATCGCTCAGCAGGCCTCTTATCTGAAGTCTTGGAAAAACCATTTAGAATAATCGGCAACTGCCGGGGCCCCATCCCGGCGTCTGTGTAGTCACTGAGTATTTCTTTTTCAGCTCTGTGCAGATGGCATATTTATACTAACTTTGTTATATACTCTGTCTGCACAGTAGGTTTTTCACCTGGCTGCCAAAAATATCCAGCACGACGATCGTACCCTAACGAGCTCATTAGTCTGACGTGTAGCGTGCAGTCATCCGGCTCGCTCTGCCAAGGGATAATCGGAGAGTGCATTCAACCGGCGTCCTGTGAGTGAAATCTCTATGCCTGAGGGGGGAACCGCACATCCATACCTGATACGTTCATTATCTGTGATGTACGGGGTCTGTCAGCTTTGTGACTACTACAATGACATTGTCTTTGCTGTCTATTTGGGCTGCAACAAATGAGGAACAGAGACACTACATCAAACCTCGAGGACTAATACAAAATGTGGAAAGTACAATTGCATGAGTGCACCTGCAACCGAGGCGGCCATTTTGTCGGGAATCTAAATTGATGGGAATAAAGATCTGAGACACCCCTGATAGGCTGCATTCTAATGATGATTAGTCCAGCCTACAAAATGGCCGCCTCCGCTGTGTGTGGTGGAGGGATGCATTGTCCAGCCACTGGTCATCTTTTCTGTCACTTTGAATGCATTCAGGCAGGTGATAAATGGAGGGGTAGAGGGAAGCCATCTTGCTGGTTCCCTGACATCTGTCAATGTTCTATCAGCAGGATTTAATATTTGATTTGGGGTTTCTGTTTTATAGCTGCCTATGAGACATGCTGTTACTAGGCTGAGCTTCTCTCACTCTTCATACCACTTGCCCCAGAATGGAACAGAAGATGGGATTAAAGGGATCGTCTATTTCTGTACAGGAATCGGTATGAAATACCGCTGGCCACATGGCCGGCAGTTCGATTCCTGGCATCGGCAGGCCGACAGATCAGCAGAGTCCAGCAGTGGAAGCCCGACAGCGCTGGAAATCCCAATCGTCCTAAAGGTAAGTAAAAACTATACTAACCTAACCCTCCTTAGGGGTGCCTAATCTCCCCCCCCCAAGTACCTAACCCTAATCCCCCCTCTAAGTGCCTAACCCTAACCCCCCTTCCCCGCTGCCTAAACCTAAATCCCCAGGGGGGGTGCCTAACCCTCCCTCCCCCTAGCCTAACCCTCCCGGGGGAGATGCCTAACCCTAAGTCCCCCCCGTGTGCACTAAACCTAACCCTCCCCCCCAGCGGCTGTCCGCTCGCGGCGCCCGGCGTCGGGAAAATGACAGGCGTCTAGATATAGACGCCGGTCATTTATCCCATGCCGGGATAAAGCAGTCGGGAAGCCGGCTTCTCCACTGCATACCTCTGTACAAGCCCTCACTCGTGTCCCATAACATCCTCCCGGCATAGATAAAATAGTCCCATGACCTGAAGCTGGGAGGACTCAGGGTCCAATTCAGAGATGGACGCTAATGCGATTTTTAACGCAGATCGAGCGATCGTTTGCCATTGCTCATGCGCACGCGCTCCCATTGTCTTGCGACTCCGCACGCACAGAGGATTCATTTGCAGCATTTGGGGGAGGTAACGGGGGGGTTGGTCACTAAAACGCAGGCGTGTCTGACCGTTAAAATGACATTACATGGGCGTGCATAAATTAGCCCGTGCGATATCCTACGCAGCGCGAGAGCCCTGTGCGTGTCAGGAGAGCTGCCGAGCCTGCGGCTGGTCAGACCTGCCGCAAGGGCAAGATGGCGGCTCAATGTACTGATATTTATGCAGGTAAGCAACAGTGTACATATATGAGGAAGCAGCGGGGGCGTCCTTATGAACTGGTAAGCTCTGGAACTATTAGCATATTTTCGCAGCTGCGATCGCATTGGCGCCCATCTCTGTATCAGGCCTTCAGCCCATCCATAGCTCTCCATATAGAGCTCCATAGGGCTCAGGGCCTTTCCTTCCATGGACTGTTGTGAGACCTTCGCCTCTGGTGGCACAATACTAGCAGCGCAGAGACAAAGTTCCACCTCGACTTCTTACCTGCATCCACTTTCTCTGTCCCATGATGATCTGGTCACCAGCCGAGCTCTGCTGCAACACGGGCACCTGGTCTCATTCCGGACCAAATGCTGGAGAGGAATATTGGCAGAGAGGGAGGTCAGGTTCTTTACCTTTCCTGGCCCTAATAATGCTGCCTTCCCGGGGTCCCAGTACACTGGACGCCAGGAGGAGAGTGGGTGCTAAGTTGCGGCAGATATGGCAGAGTGCATTTGGTAACCGGAGTGTCGGGAGAGGGAGGAAGAGAAATATTACAACTGCTCCATCGGGTGGCACAAAGGTTTGGAAGACCCCATATATAGTGCTCCTGAAAAGCTATGGAAGACCTGTAGTACTGAACTGCAGAATAGTAGGGGCAGACTCAGGTAATGGGAGGCTCCCATGGAGGTCTATACATTTTGGGGGGGGGTTATTCATTCAGTTGCTGTTATACCTTGCTGTTGTTTTGGTAGACCACGCTGCATTCTTGGAAGGGACTATAGTTATGTGCCTACGTTTCCTGCGGCACCATGCTGCTGATAGCCTATCATGTTACTACACAGATATTGGTGTAAGTACCTGAAGATGCCAGTTTTTTTCTCCTTCCCTTTAGCCCTGAAATAATAGAAAGTAATTAATTCTCAAACAGCGCAGTTCGCAGCAGATTAAGAGAAGAAAAGAAAAGTATCTGACTCATTCAGTTCCTGGAAGTTGCTGTGGTGGAGAAGTGGGTCACATACGTGTATATAGAACGTGATATAGAATGGGGAGGGCTGGATGCATTCACCTGGAACTGTGTCAGGAGATCACACATGACCATTCTGTACATCCATGTATGGTCACACCTGAGCCGTGTTCAACGTTTTAAAAACTAGGGATCAATTATCCCAAAAGTAAATAAATGAGTGTCAATGTGTACTGCCAATGTATTCATTATAGAGATCAATGATATACGTAGGTTTCATCATCCATGTGTTCAGGCAATACCTGCAGAGAGCTGAAGAGACCCTTATCACCGCTTTGTGATGTCTGCACCCATAGAAAGCCACCTTTCCCTTAAAGCAAGACAAGCTTACCGGTACTCAGATGCCCCCGATATTCAACTCCAAGTAAAAAAAGATTATTACCCCAAAGTGTTGTGGAGGTTTAGTGCTGGATGCCACACAATACTGGATGTCTACGTACTGGCAAGGTGTCACCAGACATTACAGATACACTGGATTCATTTCTCCAGCCATGGGCTACGGCTGAACACAGCGCGTACAGTCCTATATACTTATGCGCTGTATATTATAAGTTATTTTGGAATAAAGGTTACACTGAAAGATGAATGTATCAGACAGAAATAAATGGAAAGCAGACAGAGAGAAGGGGACAGTTGAGGGGAGAAGAGATGCTAAGCGTGTTCCCATGGAAGCTGGGTCTGAGGCCGCAAGAACCTCAGCATCATCATACAGGGAGCCAGCGGCCATAGCTAAGCAATGACTACAAGTCAGGCGAGAGCAGCTGTTACTAACACCAGCTGTGGTCAGTGCAAGTTACTGAGGGCTTGATGTACTGTATGTAAAGATCAGAGAAGTGGACAACCAATCAGCTCAGAGGAACCATTTCTCAATATACATTCTATAAAATGGTAGATGCTGATTGGTTCTCAAGGACAACTTCCCCACTCTTTTCACGGCTTGTTACATCACCCTTATGGAGGCTATGTAGCAAGACCATCTCCATACATAACCTAATCTATGTAGGAGAAAAGTAACAGGGAGGGGGCAGGGTGAATCTGCAGCTGTAACATTGTTACATTATAAATTATGTTGCACTTCAGACATAATACTACCATAACACTACACACCGTAACACTTACCAACACCCACTGTGACACCACTGCACACCGTGACACCACCGCCCACCGTAACACTGCCCACCGTGATACTTACCACTGCACACCATAACCCTGACCACCAGTGATTGTGATAGCTACCATTGCACACCATAACCCTTTCCACTGTCCGCCATGACACTTACCCCCGCACACCATAACCCTTACCACTGCCCACTGTGACACCACCGCATGCCATAACCCTGACAACCAGCCCTGGTGACGCCACTGCACATCACCCACTTACCTTACCATCACCCATTGTGATAGTTACCATGGCACACCATAACCCTTACCACCACCCACAGTGGTACCTACCACTGCACACCATAACAATTATCATTAACCGTTTCCCTAGTTGCTGATATAACTGCCATAGATTCTCTAGCTGCTGTACAACTACAAGTCCCAGCATGTCCTGGGACTTGTAGCTTTACAATTGCTGCAATCCCCAATTTTCCAACTTCAATTCCAGTGTAACTTTCCTTCTGTGGTGTCATTCTACATAACAGCACTTAGGGGCTGATTTTCAAAGGGTAAAAGTAGAGCGCCTCCTTACCCAGTACCGCGGCATTGCTTCTACTACAGCGACTCCAGTCCAGACTCCATCTCAGGGTGGCATTAATTGGGTCAGAGTATTGAAAATATAATTTGAATTATTAATTGAAAGAGGTCTGGATATTTTTTTTCTTTGGAGGGGAGCGTCAATATAATATAACTTATATTAGATCTACTGCTCTTTTCATGTATACAAGTATTTAACTTGTTTTTTATAATATGTAGTTGCTTCTTTTAAAAAAAATAAAAAAATCTTTCATATACTATATATTTAATAAAAAATATACAATAGTAAAAGTTTGACCTATGCAGAATGTTCTCCTGTGCAAAAGCAGTAACATTGCTTTTCTCCCTTTGATAAATCAGCCCCTTATAGTATGGAAGACACAGCAGTCATCATGCAGACTCGGAGCGGACGCTGTCTGGGATTCTTAGCGCTAGTCTAGTCCTGCCCGAATACAGGTCCCCCTCTGCTTCTCGCACAGGTACGATACAGCGAGGGAAATACACGCTTACTGCTGACCTGTCCTCAGGGCTATTATATACTGTATAGACTAGAGGTGAGAATCCCAGAGCTAGAGACAGCAGGAGACCATCAGGCGGGTACCTCAGTTCATCCAGCTCCTCCCTGTGTGGAGAAAGGAATATACATAGGAATATACGTATATCAGTGATTTATATATGAGTGAAAGGAAACTTATGGCATTGTGATAAGTGAGGACTCTGGTGCCACTTAAACACAAACTAACCCTACTAAGGGGGGTATTCATGACAGCTTGGAGAGATAAAAGTGTGAGAGATAAAGTACCAGCCACTCAGCTCCTAACTGTCACTTTACAGGCTGTGTTTGAAAAATGAAAGGAGCTGATTGGCTGGTACTTTAACTTTCACAATTTTATCTGTCTCCAAGCTTTCATGAATAACCCCCATAGTCAGCTTTCCGGGACCACCAGTCAGTAGAGTGCCATTGATTTGCCATTTTGTTTTTGGTGTCCCCACTTGCCATGAGCTGACCAGTTTGGGGCTGGATTTACATCATGGCAGGGGGACCCCAAACTGTATATCTCCCTGCTATAGTGTAACCCCACCGGCTGGATCAGCCCAGTGAGTGTTATAGGAAAACAGGGGGACCCTCACGCCATCAGTTTTGAACTGAAAGATCCAAACCGACGGCATTTAAAGCTGCAAAAACCGACTGACATCGACTTCAGGTTTCAATCACAGCTGAGACCCGACGGATGATAAATACAGTTTTTTTAGACGTCGATTTGACGTTGATGTCCGTCGATCTCGATCGATTTTAATATCGATCCTCACAATGTGACCGTTAGTAAATGTTCCCCTTAGTGCTATCGGGGAATACACAATGTTTTTTGTTTTTTTTTCAAAGAAAAATCTTCTATTTTTCCAAAATACTAAAAAAACAAAGACAAGGCTCAGTGTCAGTGTGTTTGCGGCAGAAGCGGCTTTTGGAAAACGCGGGGAATTGATGACGGGTTCAATTTAGATGGTTGATAATGAACCGTCGCCATCGATCCGCGGCAGATCAGATCGGTTCCCAAACCTGCCACTTAGTAAATTTAGCCCCAAATCCCAGAGCTGCGTTGTCTCCATAAAACGGATGAGTCTGCAGAGCCGGCTGTATGGGGAGGGCACCGCGTTCCTCTATGAGGACCGGATTACAGCACCACCTGATATCACAATACGTGTATTAAGCTTTATGTGAAATAAATCCCCCCAATTCTCTCTAAACTTAATCCTGGTAACAAAAGCTTCAGAGGCTGCAGCACAGAATATAAATCAGAATACATGTGTCAGTGTATAAACCATCATATAGTGTACAGTATGTCTCATATAATAACTCCAACAACACAGGGACGTGGGATTACACAGCTGCTGTGTGATTCAGACCTGTTATATACTGTATATATTTGGGGTATACAGACAGCCCACGCAACACATGCCAGCCTGGGGGCCTAAAGGGTGAGAATGTTACACATACTGAGACATCTAAAATGATGATAGAATTGGAAAATATCGATAATCCTCACTGCATCACTATCCTCATGTACTCTTTACCTCGAAACCGAGGAGGCGGCCGCCACCCCCTCCTCGGTTTCTGGCTTCATGATCCTCCTCCACCCGCGGCCCGCCCCTCCTGTCACTCGCTTTGTGGGCCTGCGTTCCGGTGACTCCTTTTGCAGCACGGTGTATGTGACATAATGCCGTCACCGCCGCTGCATAGCGCACAGAGGAGCCATAAAGAGGAGCAGGGGCCAGGGCAGGCATGCAGCAGAGCTGTTGCTAGAGGGACACGGGGGGGGGGGGGGCCTGGTAAGCTGCTGGTGGGAGAGGAGACACAGGGGCATGGAGCTGCTGTTAGAGGAACATTGGGGGGGATTTGCTGCTGGTGCAGGAGACGCAGGGGCTGGGAGCTGCTGCTGGAGAGAGCCAGGTGGGGGGGATATAAGCTGCTGGTGGGAGAAGAGACACGGACACTGCTATAAGTACACAAGGGGGTAAGCTGAAGAGATACAGGAGGATGGTGTGGCACTGGTGAGATGTAGGCGGAGCTGATGCTTGCGAAACACAGGAAGATGGTACTGAAGAGATGGTGGGGTGATGGCACTGGAGAGACGCAGGGGGGATGGCATTGGAGAGACGCAGGGGTGATGGCATTGGAGAGACGCAGGGGGGATGGCATTGGAGAGACGCAGGGGGGATGAAGCTGGTCAGACACAAGGGGGATGAAGCTGGAGAGATGCAGGGGGGTGGCACTGTAGAGATGCAGAGGGATGACGTTGGAGAGATGTAGGAGGATGTATCTCCAGGATGTTTGTTCAGGGAAGTTCACATTTTGCCGTACCCCAAAACGTACATTACTGTGTATTATTTTGTATGAAGATTAAATATTATTCCTACCCAAACCGGTGGCTACCGTACCACGTGTTCTTTTATATACATATAAATACTGGCTCCAGACACTGTCTGCTAGGGAGGCTCAATTTCTTTAGAGGTCCCTCATTGCAGAGAAAGCCAAGGTGATACATAGTGGTTGCAAGAAAAAAAAATGGGGCACCCAAGTGACATAGACTGGTTTTTGGGGACCCCATAGAAAAAAAACCGAGAGGCACGACAGAAAAATAATTAAGAGTTACACTAATGATGTACAACAATTTTTTTTCTTTTTAAGTGACCTACAGTAACATTTGTAGACTCAGCTGATGGCAGGAGGGATAAAAAGCATCTAAAATGTATTTCACACTGTCATAGCCCCCAAAGATTCGGGGGGCCTAGACGGACCCCAGCCATTCACTTTAAACTTTCCTATACACAACAGTGTGTGTGTAAAGAACAGTTTTCACAGTTGTTCTGGCCTCTCAGCGCAGCTCTGCCTAGCGTGGGGTGGTGGGGTGTTGGTTGGTAGGCGGTGGAGGAGATGAGCTCCACCATCTCTCCAGGACCACTTTAAGCCCTGCCCATTACATTGCTAGCCTTATGTACTCAGTACATTACATTACGGTCCTCATGCATACTTTTGTGCCCTCAATGTGAGAGAGGGCATTCCAAAAATCCTTCATATTACATCATTACAGGGACCTGACCCACCTACTGTAATAATGCAATAAAAGGAAGCCATGGTCCTCGCTATGAATACAGATCAGTATTGGCCTATCAGTATAAACAGTCGCTTATGACTCCTCGGTGATATAGCGGGAGCTGTATCAAGCCGTGGACAGAGATAAAGTACAAATCAATCAGCTCCTAACTCATTTTTCAAACAGCCTGTAACATGTCAGGAGCTGATTGGTTGGTACTTTATCCCTGTCCTCCAAGGCTTAGTACATCCCTGTGACTGTGTGCAGGGGTCACGCTGTGTGACTCCCATCTGCATTCTGTGTATTAGCTGAATGCAGTACCCTCGGGGCAGAGAGAGAGAAGGCGTTACACAGCACACATCACTTACCTGGTTACCGCCTTATACCCGTCATTCGTCTTGTTCTGTGTCTGCGACACCCGGCTGATATACAGAATGTAAGCGGGAGAGAAATAGGGATTTATCATGCAGGGGAGACGCTCACATACACTGTCATCTGCCACATTGCCACTTCTTATACACTCTCTAGATTTGCTTCTATGTATCCAAGCAAAGGGGTCTGTGCACTAATCCTTGGAGAGAGATAAAGTGGATGGGGATAAAGTACCAACCAATCAGCTCCTGTCATTTTCAAACAAACAAAGAGCGGGATGTACTAAACTGAAAAATGCTGTAAAACCCTGAAAATACCTTTCCCATATGTACTAAGCACTCCGGTGCTCTGTCCTGGTGGGTAACGCCATCTTCAGACGGCATCACCCAATACAGGCCTATGGGCTTCTTATCAGAAGGCCCCCTGACAGCGATCCAATCGGTTCCCTCCCATCTCACCCCATGGCACAAGTGTCCTTCTGCGCATTCGCATAAGGAAGCCAGAGGGACTTCTGAGTGGTAAACCCGGAAGTCTCTCTATCCGAGACTATAGCAGAGGACAGGTCTTATCAGGAGAGCTGCCCTTTGTGATTTTAATCGCATTTCTAAGTACATACTGGGGTAATTAATTAACCACTGTGTGTACACGATAAGAGGCTGGATGTACCGCATCGTTATTGCGATGCTTAGTACATTCCGCCTGTAACGTGACAGTTAGGAGCTGATTGGTTGGTACACTTTATCTCGGTCCACTTTATCTCCCTCCAAGGCTTAGCACATAGACCCCCTAAGTCTTGGTCAATTCATTCACAATGTTGGTCTTTTCTAGCTGCACCTTTGCAGTATAGATGCCTGGAAACCTTTCTTGTTGGTAAATACAGAATACTGCACCCGCTGTGCAGCAATGTTTGCTCTGATACCTTGTCCCTGGTCTATCATAGCTTCATAGTCTGAACTGCAACTTTAGACCTTCATGAAAAATACAGTATTTCTTGTTTCTTTATTGAAGGTGTGGTGGCACTACAAGTTCCAGCATGATAAGTGAATTGGCAACGTGGTCAGGGATAACAGATCAGATAAATAATCGCAAGAAGAAATCAAGCTGCCATAACCTGAGCGACACGGCGGACCAGTTATGACAATAAAGGAGAGGTGCTGTTTCCCATAGCAACAAAGCAACAGTGACAGCTTTCCTTTGCCTCAATACAAAAAATACCTCTGTTAAGTACAGTATGTGTTAAAAAAATAAATAATGTATGAATTACAGGAAAACATAATGATATTAGCAGTCAAGGCTGGATTTTTACTCTCTATCTGCAGTGTCCTCCTTTATATCGTTATAGGACTGTTCTTACATTTCCCTGCATTGTCCTGCAAATCTTGTCCTATATCATAATACATTTAATATACCACTCAGATAACTGTGACCTTTTATATCATATATCAGGACAGCATGATGGAGGTCCGTTACATATTATTATCAGCTTCATATAATGCTATAGTGGGTAGAGGGGTCCCTTATCCCAGTACATCGTGTTTTCTATCACCAACCCCAATGTCCACAGCACAACATGCAGCAAAAAGGACAAATCACCAAACTGGCACGTCATAAAAATTATACAATGATTACAGAATTAAGGGGATTATTAGAAACAATTGAATAATACCAGCTTTGATCAGTGCCCCTATGTGTAAAGCCCCAGGATACAGGCAAAGGCAGTGACGTGCAGAAAACTGTACATCTATATTATAAGAGGGACAATAATAACTGGAAGCCCCCGGGCATTTATCCAATGTCACGTAAACGCCAATAAGAGCCGGCCATGGCCACTGCGGCTCCCTGTGCGCAGTATTATACAACATGGCGACTCTCAGAGATGGAATTACCAGCGTTCAGCGGACGAAGGAGAAACGAGAGACATGAGATAATTTCTCTTCCAAATCTTTTTTCTGTAAATTTGCCAGTTTAATAATTCAGTGACAATGTTAGGATGGCATCACAAGACTGTTAGCGAGAATCATTTCTCCCTCTCATCCCAATTAGGGGCTTTTCACAACCTTAATGAAGAGTTTTGTCTGCACCCTCGCAGGCTGGCAGCGCTAACGTCAGATGTGTCATCCCGCCATTAATATGAGATGTAACGTGTCTGACAGGTGTCAGGGTAATGTGATATGGGAGATCTGCGGATTGTCGGGCCTGGCTGTAGAGATGAAGCAGGGCTGTTATGAAGTCATTATACAGTAACACGGGGGGGGGGGATGTACTGAGCTCTGGAATGTGATAATTTGGAGAGTGATAAACTGCCAGCCACTCAGCTCCTAACTGTCATGTTACAGGCTGTGGGCAGTATTCAATTAGTTTCGCACACGCAATACTTTTTCGCATGCCGGACTTTTCGCCTACATCACTTATTTTAGCCACGGAAACTAATCATGCACGTCGCCGCGATTCGCCCTATTCAATTCCAAAACGCTAAAACGCAACCCGGCGAATGCAAATAAGGTGAAAAGTGCTGTCGGAATTGGGGAAATCAGCCTGACACCCCCAAAAAGATGCACTAACATTGGGGATCAATGTACCTGCTCCTGAATAGCCCTGATACAGCTATTTGGGGTACTGAAGGTATGTCAGGTTCTTCTAATTAGCGTCTTTGCACAAGTGGTGAAGAATAGCATAGAGCAGTATATTTTGGAGAAAATAAGTACTCCTGTCAAATTTGGGGTACTGAAAAGTTAAGTTTAAAAGAAACTTTAAAAACACCTGAAGCGAGCACCTGCAATTCAAAAAAAACCCTCCCCCATACTTGCAGACCCCCAAAAAGTCTATTTCGCTAGTTTTTACGTTTGTACCCCACTTTGCACTTTTTCGCCCCATTTTCAAAGTGCTTTTTTGGGGTGTTCCTCAATTGTTTTAGATTTTTTATTTACGCAGTTATCTTTTGGGGGGCTGTCCCAAGGGTGCTGAGTGGTTTTCCCACCTTTGCTCCCCAAAATAGCGATTTAGCACTTTTTTCTCCACCTATTCATAGGCGAATGTTTTTCGCCTATTACACTGCATTGAATTTTTGCGTAGGCGAAAAGAGTTTGCAATTAAATCCGGAAATAAGTTTCCAGCTGGCGAAAAGTCGCAATCAACGGTACTTTTTCGTGGATTCTGACTTTTCGCGTCTAATTGAATACGGGCGTGTGTTTGAAAAATGACAGTTAGGAGCTGATTGGTTGTTAGTTTATCACTCTCCAATGTATCACTTTCCAGAGCTTAGTACATCTGGCCCTCAATTACAGCTTGTACTGTACCACAGGGCCAGAAAGGCAGCCGACCATTGGGGGGTCTGTACCTTATTCTGTGGATAGCAGAGCACCATGAGACCAGAAGGGACAATACTATATTGGTATTCAGGAGGTATATACCTCAATTATGACTAACCACACAGAAAGTCACTATTGTGTATATATTCCTTGTATTATCTATCTATATTACTGTAGGTAACACAAATATGCGCTAAGTATGCTGGTATTAGATGGTGAGTGCAGTCAGGACCAGGTTGCCACCATTATTTATGTTACAGCTCTTTATCTGTACTATATCACAATGTAAGAGAAATATATATTTTAGTGCAGCCTACAGTAGATCATTGATCTGTATGTTTCCTGCAGATAGTGGGGGCTGCCTGTTTACCTGTCAGGAGCACTTTATAGACAGTGACAGGAGCTGGAGAAACGAAGAAATTACCATACGTGGAAGCTTGCCATGTACATTTATCTATGCAGCTATTATAGTGCATACATTTTTTTTTACTTGTGGCACAGGTAAAGACACACCTGTAGGCTAAATCTCTAGCTCCCTCTAGTGGCAGATGAGAACAAGTGCAACCAGTAACAATTAGTTAGTGACAACTGTCTTGTAGAGTGTGTAGCCCAGGGGTAAGGCAACATGTGGCAGTCTAGCTGCTGTGGAACTACACATCCAAGCATACCCTGCCAGTTTTTGCAGACATTCACAGCAAAAGTGAAGCAAAGCAAGCTGAGTAGCGTAGTTCAACAGCAGCTGGAGTGCCACACGTTGCCTACCTCTAGCTTTGTCCGTCCTATCTTTTCTGACGGCACCGCAGTACCAGAACCTATTTTTTTTTTTATATCATGTATCATTTTTATAATCAGTTTTGGAAAAAGGAATAAATCAATGAAATCATTTCAGAAATAAATAAAATATTTAGTTAGTCGCAGGGTTTGAGGCGTGGGGAAAATCTCAGGGTTTCACGCCCAGAGCTATTTAATAAATCCATTTTCCCGTACGGTAAACCCAGGGTTAACAAGCGCAAACCCATTGATTCCGTGTAAGACGCAGAAACTATTGGTTTCCCCGTATGTTAATCAGCTGCTGAAGCTGCGAGGAAAAGTTCACCTCTGTGGTTTAACACGTGGGGTACAACCTGCTGATTGAATCGGCCAGCGCAGCTAATTGGTTTCCTCCTAAGTGTCTGAAGTTCAGAGTATGGAAGCTGCTATAAATCTTGAATGGACTGATAACATTAGGGGCCTATGTATTAATAATCACAATGTGATTAGTAACAGTCAGTCTTGTGGCTGACTTTTTAATTTTTTACAAAAATGTCTCAAGCTATGTACTAACTATAACTCACAGGGACAGCAATAGCGATGACTGCCCCCCCCCCACTGCGAGTTACATTTCCAGCACATATTCTAGATCTGACACTGCGATCCCACTCCTGCAAGATTGCCTCCATAGCCATAAAGCATCTGAGGATGGCATAAACCTACTGTGCCAACCTCTGCATTCCTTTGCTTTTCGGAGTTTGGTACATACAGATCAGAACATAGGGCCTGATTCAGCATGGATTGCACTTGTAACCGCGTGCGCAGATCGGTCGATGGGCTTCATAAATAGGCCCCTGAGTGGCTACTGACACCTTTTTCCTGTGTACCGGTACCATAGGCATATGTATAATGGATGCAGAGTGCACGGTGCTCACGGCTTCTCGGTCCAGGCGAGCCCGGCAACGCACACCCCGCACCCAGATACTACCTGACACTTCTGCCAGCAAACGGGTCCCTCTGCGGCCATCGCCATCTTTCCACTGATCATTTCGGAACAATGGAGCCGCGTATTGGAAGCAAAGACTCTGGCACTGTGAGAGAGCCTTTGCTAAGTTCTGTGCCAGCACCATCTTCCTGAATACACCTGTAAAGATGGCGTCGGCCACAGAAGGAAGGGGGAGGGGTCTGCTGCACGGACAACATTAAATCCTGTGTGTTATTAATTATTGCGCCAAGTAATGTGCTGCGCACACCCACTATTACTGTCACATTATGCTGGGCGCTGCGGGTGACCTTGTATAGCGTAAGTTACTGTTATTATGGGAGTGAGGATTCTGGGCAGGATAAAGGCCTCACATTGGACCATCATTGTATAGACACAGCACACAGGAGACACCGCAACACAGCACCCCATGCAGATTACCACAGGCCCACTACCTGGAGAGTAATGAGCACTGGCTGTTATTATCTCCCTCTCCCACATCGTCTTCACTGTTATAATCGTCTCCGTCATCTTCATTCCTGGGGGCAGCAACACAACACAAAGGTGACTTCCCCAGCCAGTGACATCTAGGTACACCCAGAATACAGTTACACATGACATCATACAGAGGAGCGCAGGCCACGTTACTCATCTGGGGATTGTAACAGCAGTATTATAGGTTACGTTATCATACAGGACTAGTGTCACACACCATTATAATGCCCAGCACTGGAAGATTTACTGAGCTTCCTGCACTGTTACACAGCAGTGCACCGGTATTATATACTGTACATATCGGTCCCAGGTATTATATACTGTACATATCGGTCCCAGGTATTATATACTGTACATATCGGTCCCAGGTATTAGGTACTGTACATATCGGTCCCAGGTATTATATACTGTACATATCGGTCCCAGGTATTAGGTACTGTACATATCGGTCCCAGGTATTATATACTGTACATATCGGTCCCAGGTATTAGATACATCACCAGGCCCAGGTATTATATACTGTACATATCGGTCCCAGGTTTTAGATACATCACCAGTCCCAGGTATTAGATACAGCATCAGTTCTATGTATTATACACAGCACCAGTCCCATGTATTATATACAGCACCAATGGCGGGTATTAGATACAGCACTAGTCCCAGGTATTATATACAGCAGCAGTGCCAGGTATTATATACAGCACTAGTCCCAGGTATTATATACAGCACGGGTCCCAGGTATTATATACAGCACTAGTCCCAGGTATTATATACAGCACCATATATTATATACAGCACCAATGGCGGGTATTAGATACAGCACTAGTCCCAGGTATTATATAGAGCACCAGTCCCAGGTATTATATACAGCACTAGTCCCAGGTATTATATACAGCACCGGACCCAGGTACTATATACAGCACCAATGGCGGGTATTAGATACAGCACTAGTCCCAGGTATTACATACAGCAGCAGTGCCAGGTATATACAGCAGCGGTCCCAGGTATTAGATACAGCACTAGTCCCAGGTATTATATACAGCAGCGGTCCCAGGTATTATATACAGCACCAGTGCCAGGTATTATATACAGCACCAGTCCCAGGTATTATATACAGCACCAGTGCCAGGTATTACATACAGCACCATATATTATATACAGCACCAGTCCCACATATTACAGTATATACAGCACCAGGCAAGGTATTAGATACAGCACCAGTATACTGTACAGCAATGGTCCCAGGTATTGGATACAGCGCAGGTTCTAGGTATTATATAAAGCACCCATATTGTTGGTTAAAGAGCCCAAGTACTAGGGGACATGACCACCCAATGTTGGGAGTGCGGAGCTCTGCTCATGGCAGCTTACAATCTATAGGGGATATAAGGGGACACAATGGTGAGAAGAGGGCAGAGACTACACAGTTAGGAGGGGTGAGAAATAACTGACTGGGGAATTTTATGGTAATGAGTTTATTTATCACGGCAATCCCATCCTGAGCAGCGAACGGCCAGATCTGTCCATGGTGTCCACACAATGGATACAGTATATGGTTGTTTATAATGTATCTAACTACATGTATTTATGGTTCTTGGAACCTTCATTAAAATATATATTATGTAATATCTGCACAAAGCTTTTAATCCATGTAAATGCTTTCATGTGTGCAATAAACATATCGGGGTTTTCTAGTACTATGTTGTATCTACTGCAAATAAATTATACAGTAGATTCCCGTTCAAGCGCAGTTGGTTACATTTTATAGTATATTAAAAAAAATTAATTTGAAGACTGAACATCGCTGTATTCTAGGCTGGAGTTCATAAATGCAATAATCTCCACAAGAACTAAGGCCCTCATTCAGAGCCGTTCGCTATTTGCGATCGTTCGTTTAAAAACAAGGGGTGGCTATTCAAATGATCCGTAGTCTGTTCACACCTCTAAGTCTGAACGAGCGAGCAAAACATACGCTCGTTTATTTGTTAAAAACGCCCCCTGGCCGCTCGCATCCTACGTCATGTCCGCTATTTATTAGATTAATCGAGTACATCGACCAGCGTATGAACTGCTCGCTATTCTTGTGGTTGGTGTTTGCTACCACAATCTTGCGAGCAGTTCTGACTATAAAATAACCCAGTGACGTGGTCAATGACGCTGCTGTTTTAAATATACACACCCATAAAACGCCCGTTTTGACCTTTAAGCACGTCTGCGTTCGGATCTCCACTCCCCATTTTCAAGCACCTTCCCCTGTTACCACCCACATACGCCTCAACCTGTCACTCAAAATAGCAGGCACTCGCTATATTGCGTACCAACGATTTTTGGCCGCACTGACTGGTTCGCGCATGCGTACTAAAAACCGTACGCATGCGCAGATGTGCAAACATCGCTCGGAACGAGCGTACTGCCGCTAACGAGCGGCTCTGAATGAGGGCCTAAGCTTTTTATGTTACTTTAAATAAACAAAATGTACATTTATATGTGTTTCACAGATGACAGTGTGGGGAAATTGCATCGGGAAGCCTTATTACCGTACCACTCAGGGTGGCAATAAACATACATTCATTTTCATTATTGTTTTATTACAAAGTAAAAGGTTTTAAAAAAAATTTTCTACAGTTTTTACAAATATTTTTTTTTAATTTTTTTTTATGTATTTTTTTTTTTTTTTTTAAACTAAGCAAAACTATGCGCCAACACGTGTGAGCCGGCTGGAGCATGCGCACAACTACAGAGACAGCAGGCATCAGGAAGGGGTACGTTACTATCCCCGCTCCGTACCATTGGGGAAGCTGAATATCGCGTAGCCGTCTTGGCGATATGTTTTTGATAGATTGTGCTAATAAAGTATTTTTATTCCCCCACGATAAAAGGTGATAAATGAATAACAATCTCACCTCTTCCTATTTGTAAAAACTGAAGAAAAAAAAACTGAAGTCACCTGAAATTGTAATTCTAAAATCCCCCGAAAAAGTGTGAAGTGAGCCCTTTAGGTGTAGGCAAAGTTTCTGTTGGCTTAGACACAGGGCCTGATTCACAAGAATCGCTGATGCGATGGCGGCAGCAAGTGCGTATGCAGTTCTGCTGCAAAATTATGCAAATGAGTGTGATCGCAATGTTGCCACAGAACAACATAAAGACGCCCACTTCCATTTATTCACATCCGTAATGCCTTGCAAGTCTGAGAAAACATCGGTACCATCGAGTACCATCGGAGCCTCACACACAATGAAGGCAGGTCAGACCTCACTCACACACTGCAGAACTTCCTGTCGGGATCAAGAGCTCAGGCTGCGCGCCGTCACAGGGGGCTTAATTATGCACGCTCCTGTAACAGGGATCAAATGCACTGACACGCCTCCGTTCGCTCGACCACCCTCCCGTCACCGGCCACAAACGGCACTTCCTATCTACAATGGGTCTGTGTACACTCTGCAATCTCATTCCGGATCACAGTGACTAGTTCGCGCACGACACTGCGATGCATAAGCAGACGCAGATCACGATAATCGTCCGACTGCGTGCGTCTTAGCACTTGCGATCCTCGCTGACTCAGGCCCACAGTGCGCACTGGGGGTCATTCAGACCTGCTCGTGAGCGTCAGGACGCTCGCAAGCGGGTCGATGTTCCCCACTACGCATGCGCACGACGGAGGGAGCTCCGTCATGCGCATGCGCGAGACCCGGGGAGCGACGGGCTTTCCATCGCTCCGGGTCTTGCACCAAAGGGGGCGTGCTGTCGATGTTGATTGACAGCACGCCCCCTTTGGTGGGCGTGCCGGGGGCGTGCCTGCCAGACGGAGGCATTCCCATGGGAACGCCTACCGTCTGAAGCCGGCCCCACTGACATCACTAGTGATGTCAGTGGGAGTGATTTTGGCTCTGATAGAGCCAAAAGCTCTCCTGGGCTTGTGGCAGGGAGACCCTACCGCAGGGTCTCCGTCGCAAGTGCGATGGTCAAGACCATCGCGACCATCTTTTTGGCCGCTCGCATATGCTGTGGGTGGTCACCCACAGCTATACGAGCGGCCAGGAGGCCGCTCCATTTTCATGGAGGAGGGCCCTGATTCAGAGCGAATTAAAATTTCAGCTCAGTTCAGTTTCTTTTTTCAGTTTTTACAAAGAGGAAAAAAAAATGCTTACTGTACCGTTTCTTGCATTGTACCTTGTACAGCTCCATATTTTCCACTATTGGGCAATTTTTAGAACTTTTTTTTTTTTCCATGGATTCCCCCCATGCCTGGAATAATACAGTATACTTACTATATATGGTGGTATTTTGCCTATTAGTAAGAGCTACAGAGTGTTCCGGACTGAACGATCTCGCCTCGGAGCTCAGTGCTTATTGCACAGCAGACATTATAACCCCAATCCCTTATTACCGGTGCACTTACCAGTAATTATCTTCCCCCAGCATATTATATGGGAATGGTGCTGCTGCCAATCCGCTTTTTAAAACACATTTACAGTCTATTACAGCAAGTGTTTTACTGCTCAATAACTCCCGGCTGCCAGGCGAGATGTGTGAGGGGGGGTCCTGGGGATTCACCAGGTGCCAATAACCTCACACTCAGCAATACAGCCTCTTACACTGCGCGGCATTAGCCGGCCATATCCCCTTCTCCTGACCGAGGGAGGGGAGTACAGGCTGCTGTAGGGTCACTCACTTTGCAGAACAGTGCGAGAGGGTAACCACTCAGGGAGGAAGCATTTAGCTATTACACTGGAATTGATCCAAATATTTTATATCCAAATGAATGCTCAATATTGAGAAGGCATAGAGCATCTGTAGCCTGCTGGGACTTGCAGTGCCATGTACCGTCTTCCGCTTCTGTGGATAAATGAATATACAAGGTTGCTGAAAGGACCAAATGTACATTGGCGTTTTTATAATGGGTGCACGCCCTGAAGCCATGTTTAATACTTGCCCCAACGGAGTCCCGCTTTGGCGCAGCAGCACAAATCGCTGGGATAATGGCGCAGAAGTAATTTTCCTGGACATTTACGCATGTACCAGTAAAGAAGTCACCATCAAACATGGCATGGGCGCCATGCTTCCGGAGACCAGGGCATGCACAGTAGACTGTCACGATGCTATAGTCTACTGCAATGCAGATGAGGGGTCCCGCACGGAGCCTACACAAGGGCCCCCTCCTCTCTTGAACCACCGTTAACCTATATATAAATGATGTACTCAGTATGAAGGACAGACAATACATAAATATATCTCACTTATATTACTGTTACACATAGTCTTCATTCTAGCACCCTGAACCTGTCACAACCTGTGCAGTCCCCTCCTTCTTACATGGGATATCGCTCTCTGCTCTGGTGCCTCTAGCACACTCAGCTGATGCAACAAACTGCTAAGATACAGACCAGGGTGTGATAGAAGAACTAGAGCAGAGAGTGACACCCCAGGTAGGAAAGAGGAACTGCACAAGTTGCGACAGGTGTATGGTGCTAGCATGAACACTATACACAGTATATCTGTATATCCCTACACAGGTGTACTTAATGAAGTGGTGACTGCACACCTGCTTGTTAATACAAATATCTGCTCCTAACTATCTCTTTCACACTGCACTTTTCTTACTATGGCGGTGCCCTGGGGCGGCTTGGCTGGGCTAGTTTGGGGGTGTCCTGTGCTCTGGATTTGAACCCTAGTATGTTAGGGACCTACTCTACAGAGGTTAGCTGGATATGGTGGGTAAGCCCATAACCTTGGCCAAGATTATGCTAAAAACCTCTACTGATTGCAACATTTTATTGCATTTATATATTATTAATAATTTGGAGTTGTGCAGCTGAGATTTGTTTGTTTTTGTGCCTGCAATAAGTCTCATCAGGTAGCACCTCCCATTATATATATATATATATATATATATATATATTCAGGGTGTGCAGTCCAGAAATCTTTCCCATATAATACAAATATCTGATCAGCCATACGGCAGCAACTCAATGCATAAAAACATGCAGGCATGGTCAAGAGGTTCAGTTGTTGTTTAGAACAAACACCAGAATGGGGAAGAAATGTGATCTCAGTGACTTGATTGTTGGTGCCAGTCGGGGTGGTTTGGGTGTTTTATAAACTGCTCATCTCCGGATATTCACACACTACAGAGAGTTTACAGAGAAAAGATGGCATTTATACACATAGATAAACATATACATATATGAAATAAGTATGAATATCTGAGCCTAATTGAATGTTTAATTGTTGAAAGGAATATTGGTCCCCCGTCTTTGGCGCGGAGAAGTGGCAGTCGTTCGTGTTAGCCGTTTTTGGATAGAATGTCCTGGATGTCTCTCCTCTGTGCGGCAGGAAGCGTTCTCCTAGTATAATAATGTAATGTGTATTTATAGAGAAAAAAGCTTGCAGGACATTGATCTGAGACTGGGCAGTCGTGCATCACTGACAAGTGCGTGGGGAATGTTCTGTCCCTGCCCAGACCAATAGACCATGAGGAGACGTCTCTCATCATTCCTCAGACGATAGTTATGTACAGAACACTAACGTCGTCAATCAGAAATGTCTTACTCCGACCCTGGCGCTTGTCACATCCAGCGAGCACCGTATCTACAGTATAATGGGTGTATGGCGTCACTCTGTAGCAGGTCTCTCCACTACTGTATGTAATCTGCAAGAGGCGCCATCTTATGGTCGATATCTTCAAAGAGATGGGGCCGCACAGTAAGGGCACTGTGCCAGAGTATTTGCTATCTTTTGCGCCATATTCCCGAATATCACTGCAAAGATAGCGCCATCCGCAGATAGGGGGGGGAGGGGGCGGCGCTGCACGGAGGGGGGTTGGCTGGCACCCTGGGTGTTGTTATGCCTCTTTATCCATGGCTATGTGGCAGGGCTGGTGAGGCTGGCACGGACCTTATCAAGGGTGGTCGTAGCAGGTTACCTCATCCCCTGTCCCCCAGTGACAGGCCGATCACAGATGGTTCCTACTAGATACTTCTGGTATTGTAATTTCGGTGAGATTGGCCAGTACAGAAGAGCTGTAGGTTGGCTCCAGGCACTTTACAAAGTCAATTATAGACATATGGCGAGGTGCTGCCATCTCCTGCTGCTGAGCTTGGCTTGGCACGGTGGGTGCTGGAAAGGGAATAGTACCAAAAAATGGTTTGCAGCCTTGTAATGGAGAATCAGTTCATACCGGTGACCAATCTTACCTAGAGGCTGCAGCCCCCCCCCCAGTGAGACAGAGGTGTAAATTGACTAAAGTGAGAGTTTTTACAAGTGAGTTTTAGAAGAGATGTTGCCCATAGCAATCAATCAGATTCTACTTAACATTTAACTTAACACCTTCTAGAAGATAATAGCTAGAATATGATTGGTTGCTATGGGCAACATCTCTTCTAAAACTCACTTCTAAAAACTCTCACTTTAGTAGATTTACCCCAGAGAGTCTTCTGGCAGTGGCAGTAGTTTCCTATTAGAAGCTACTGTATATCTGCTAATCACTGTCAGACAGCCAGTCCCAGGGGGCGCTGCTTTCTCTCCTTGGAACTGCCAGTCTGAACCATGATTAGCAGAGAGAGCACTTCCATTGGAAAGCCACATCTTTGCCCTTCCGTGAGCCCTACCTGGCTTCTAGGGGCCGTTGATGCAGTCCCTAGAAGCCGGCGTTTGTGCATATGGGCCGGTTGCGGGCCCTGTCAGATACGTTGTGCATCACCGAGGCTACATGAATATTGAATACCTCCCAAATATGCTGATTTTAGAGGACTGTCCCTCCGTCCCGTGTCCCAGTATTTCCCTGCTCACCATGTTTAGTGTGTGCCGCACACGCCAGTGTCAAGTCCCTCTGCTGCGTCCAGACATTTTATTTGTGCCCTCACCCATTGTGATCTACTCAGGACCTGCCTGTGGGCCTGATTCAGAGCCGGACGCTCTGAACGAGTGCTCGCTCTGAATCAGGGCGTTTTTTTGTTTTTTTGTTGCGGCCTCTTGGCCGCTCGCATAGCTGTGGGTTACCACCCACAGCTTATGCGAGCGGCCATGATGATGGTCGCGATGGTCAAGACCATCACGACCATCGGGCTTGCGACGAGACCCTTGCAGTAGGGTCTCGTTGCCGCAAGCCCCAGAGTGCTTTCGGCTCTATCAGAGCCGGAAGCACTCCCACTGACATCACTTGTGATGTCAGTGGGGCCGGCCCCAGACGGTAGGCTGGCCCCACACCCCCGGCCCCCCCCACCAAAGGGGGCGTGCTGTCACTCAACATCGACAGCACGCCCCCTTTGGTACGAGACCCGGAGCGACGGTTTGGCCGTCGCTATCCGGGTCTCGCGCATGCGTACGACGGAGCCGGCTCCGTCGTACGCATGCGCACTGGGCCACCATCGACCCGCTTGCGAGCTAATAGTGCTCGCAAGCGGGTCTGAATCAGGCCCTGTGTCTCCATTTAGTAATAGTTGGGAGATATATTCGGTGTTCTGTTCTGTGAAAGGGGCCTATTAAGGGAAAAGTGAAGTGTTCACATGGCGTTTTGGGAGGGCTGAACGGGTTAAAGACAGGAAGGTGCATGAGTATTAGAAAATATTTCCATCCCCATCATCACAATTTTATCACAAATATCTGGGGGCCTGAAATGGATAAAATCCGGATAACGGCAGACGCCAGGTCAGCTGCAATAGGCTGACTTTCGTTTGATTAAGAGTCGGAGGCTGTTTACTTTTCTAAAGCCTAAATCTACCCAGACCTCCCTCTTAGGTCCCTACTGGCGCTCTCGGCGGTGTCTGGAACCCCTGAAAGAACATTGCATGGACGTACAACAGAAGGAAGAGGGAAATAAGCCCCATGTCTGTGGACAGAGCGTATTCCCTGCTGGAGCAATGTCATTTTCTCTGGTATTGTCCAGCGCAGGCTGTGTGTGCGTTTCCCTCCCTGGCGGCTGTGGTATTGATCTTCCCTGATTGTGCCTGAGCTCGGCCTGTGTACGCTGTTCCCACTGATTACAGCGAATGCTTCTTATTCAGCGTTTATCTGAGGATAATCCCAGCAGCAGCAGCAGCAGCAGAATAATCGTGAAAACCGCTTACACTTTCAATTTCTACCTTTTTATTTTACAGAGCAGGATAAAGACTGGCTGTGTTATATGTAAGTAGCTGGCTGCTTATTATATAGCTCCAATGATGTATCTCACATATGTGATCTGCAGGAGGGGAATGGGAGAAAATACTCTAAATAGCGCAATAGCACCAAGGGGCACAATTATCATTGCGGCTATGAGGATGACTTGGTTTATTGCTGCAAAATCACTTATCTCTGCCATCATTTACTAAATAAAATGTATCACAGTGGCAGCTGGACAACGAAGGGATGAGATGAGGTGATTGGTACATGTTACATTTGCGGTGAGGTGATCAGTACAGGTTATATATGAGGTGAGGTGATCGGTACAGGTTATATATGAGGTGAGGTGATCGGTACAGGTTATATATGAGGTGAGGTGATCAGTACAGATTATATATGATATGAGGTGATCAGTACAGGTTATATATGAGGTGAGGTAATCAGTACAGGTTATATATGAGGTGATCAGTACAGGTTATATATGAGGTGAGGTGATCAGTACAGGTTATATATGATGTGATCAGTACAGGTTATATATGAGGTGAGGTGATCAGTACAGGTTATATATGAGGTGAGATGATTGGTACAGGTTATATATGATGTGATCAGTACAGGTTATATATTAGGTGAGGTGATCAGTAAAGGTTACATATGAGGTGGGGTGATCAGTACAGGTTATATATAAGATGAGGTGATGGGTACAGGTTATATGATGTGATGGGTACAGGTTATATATGAGGTGATCGGTACAGGCTATATGATGTGATGTGATCGGTACAGGTTATATATGAGGTGATCGGTACAGGTTATATATAAGGTGAGGTGATCGGTACAGGCTATATGATGTGATGTGATCGGTACAGGTTATATATAAGGTGAGGTGATCGGTACAGGCTATATGATGTGATGTGATCGGTACAGGTTATATATGAGGAGATCGGTACAGGTTATATATAAGGTGGGGTGATCGGTACAGGCTATATGATGTGAAGTGATTGGTACAGGTTATATATAAGGTGAGGTGATCGGTACAGGCTATATGATGTGATGTGATCGGTACAGGTTATATATGAGGTGATCGGTACAGGTTATATATAAGGTGAGGTGATCGGTACAGGCTATATGATGTGATGTGATCGGTACAGGTTATATATGAGGTGATCAGTACAGGTTATATATAAGGTGAGGTGATCGGTACAGGCTATATGATGTGATGTGATGGGTACAGGTTATAAATGAGGTGATCGGTACAGGTTATAAATATGGTGAGGTGATCGGTACAGGTTATATATGAGGTGATCGGTACAGGTTATATATAAGGTGAGGTGATCGGTACAGGCTATATGATGTGATGTGATGGGTACAGGTTATAAATGAGGTGATCGGTACAGGTTACAAATAAGGTGAGGTGATCGGTACAGGCTATATATGAGGTGATCAGTACAGGTTATATATAAGGTGAGGTGATCAGTACAGGCTATATGATGTGATGTGATCGGTACAGGTTATATATGAGGTGATCGGTACAGGTTATATATAAGATGAGGTGATCGGTACAGGTTATATATAAGGTGAGGTGATCAGTACAGGTTATATATAAGGTGAGGTGATCGGTACAGGTTATATATAAGATGAGGTGATCAGTACAGGTTATATATAAGGTGAGGTGATCGGTACAGGCTATATGATGTGATGTGATCAGTACAGGCTATATGAGGTGATCAGTACAGGTTATATATAAGGTGAGGTGATCGGTACAGGCTATATGATGTGATGTGATCGGTACAGGTTATATATGAGGTGATCGGTACAGGTTATATATAAGATGAGGTGATCGGTACAGGCTATATGATGTGAGGTGATCGGTACAGGTTATATATGAGGTGAGGTGATCGGTACAGGTTATATATAAGGTGAGGTGATCGGTACAGGCTATATGATGTGATATGATTGGTACAGGTTATGTATGAGGTGATCGGTACAAGTTATATATAAGGTGAGGTGATCGGTACAGGCTATATGATGTGATGTGATCGGTACAGGTTATATATGAGGTGATCGGTACAGGTTATATATAAGATGAGGTGATCGGTACAGGCTATATGATGTGATGGGTACAGGTTATATATGAGGTAATCGGTACAGGTTATATATAAGGTGAGGTGATCGGTACAGGCTATATGATGTGATGTGATCGGTACAGGTTATATATGAGGTGATCGGTACAGGTTATATATAAGGTGAGGTGATCGGTACAGGCTATATGATGTGATGTGATGGGTACAGGTTATATATGAGGTGATCGGTACAGGGTATAAATAAGGTGAGGTGATCGGTACAGGCTATATGAGGTGATGTGATTGATAGAGGTTATATATGAGATGAGACTGTTAAGCTCTGGGAAATCTGTGGCACATATAGGAAATGCTGATGACATGTGTCCATGAGTTTTGCTTCCTGCAAATCAGGCTGTAGCTGAATGCCCAATCCCTGTGACCGTAGCTCTCTATATGGGGTCTACCCTCACAGCTTCCATCAGTATAAACTATATTACTGCAAATATTTCCTAGTGACATATGGAGAGCGCAGCCTCCATGATGTCAGTCTTAGGGCAGCTTGCTGAGGGTAGCAGCTTGATGTGGTTATGCATTAAGTGGTTAAAATCAAGTGTGCTTTCTGAACAGTTAAATAACATTTATTCTGCATGAACCTCATGAATCTCACTGAATATGGACTTATCATCTGTCTCTTTTCATCCCAGGTATGTGATTGTCCTTGCTGAGTACAACTGCCAGAGTCTGCATTAACCCCCATGCACCATCAGCTGTCTAGGCAATGTATGCGATTGTCCTTGCTGAGTACAACTGCCATAGCCTGCATTAACCCCCATGCATCATCAGCTGTCTAGGCAATGTATGTGATTGTCCTTGCTGAGTACAACTGCCATAGCCTGCATTAACCCCCATGCACCATCAGCTGTCTAGGTAATGTATGTGATATTATATGACATCCTGCAAACCACAACTCCTAATCTATAGTTGCATTATTGCAAAATTAGCTGTGTATTTAAAGTATGTGTTTAATTTTGTACAAGTTTGTAATTGGTATTGTTTAAATATCTGTGAATCTTTTTTGACTTGCTAGCCATAGTCATGACCTGTGTTTAGATGGGGATCACTGAAGCATAGTTTATAGTGTCATACTGCCTGTTTACTTAAACTTAGGGCAATATATGTCCACTGATCAATCTGCATTTCAACCAGCTGACCAATTGTCTCAGATGTAAGCTAGTGTCTTAATCAGGCATACTATTTCTTACCATTCAGTCTTACGGCAGCTTGATGTGGTTATGCATTAAGTGGTTAAAATCAAGTGTGCTTTCTGAACAGTTAAATAACAGTTAAATAACAGTTAAATAACAGTTGAAAAACATTGAAGACCAGGTAATTACAAACCCATTACTTAGAAAATTTTATTTTTTCCAAATACAAAAAAAGCAATGTATCAAAAACTTCTTTTTATAATCTCACTTCATGGAATCATCTCTAAGGCTACTACATCCTTTACTCTTCCTGCAGCTCATCCTTCTGTACATATTGCTACCTCATTAATCTACTCACCACTTATGAACACACATGAGCTTTTAACTTATCTATACACACTGACAATAACATCCACAACCTCTCGCCATAAAAATCTTTCGGACAAATCCAACAATTATATTTATATCTCTCTCCTGCTGCTTCTATTAGCTGGTGACATATCACCAAATCCAGGCAGAACCCACATTCCACACCCACAACGAACTATAAATCCAGCTAACCTCATAAACATTGCGTGCCTCCCTTCACCATCCAAGTCACTAAAATGTGCCCTATGGATTGCACGCTCTGTCTGCAATAAGCTAACATCCATCCTCGACCTCTTTATTTCAACCAACCTCAACCTTCTGGCAATAACAGAAACATGGCTTACACAATCAGACACTGTCTTCCCTGCTGCACTTTCACATGGTAACCTACACTTCTCACACACCTCCAGGCCTGGTAATTGTAAAGGAGGTAGGGTAGGAATATTACTCTCCCAATCTTTCACATACACAATTCTCCCACAGGTACCTTCACTCACATTTACATCATTTGAAGTACATTCTATCAGGACTTTCACCCCTTTCTCTCTGCGAGTTGCTGTTATCTATCGCCCACCTGGGCCACCTCAACAATTTCTGGAACACTTTTCTGCCTGGCTCCCTCACTTTCAATCCTCAGACATCTCCACCATCGTTATGGGTGATTTCAATATCCCCATTGACAGTACACAATCTCCTCATGCCTCCAAACTACTCTCTTTAACATCCTCTCTTGACCTCTCCCAAAGGACTGACTCCTCTACTCATCAGGAGGGCCACTGTCTTGATCTTGTATTCACCAGACTATGCTCAGTTTCTGATTTCACTAATGCTCCTTTCCCTTACTCAGATCACAACCTTATCACCTGCACACTCTCCTCCATTACATCAACATCATTGAAATCAACCAAACCTAAACCTAAAACCCGTAGAAATATTAATGCCATTAACCTTCAACAACTATCTACCTCTCCACAACAACAACTTTCACCAATTTCTACATTCACTTCTCCTGAGACTGCTGCATCACACCTAAACCAGATTCTAGAAAAAGCCCTCAATGAAGTAGCTCCAGCTACGCATCACACACCACGTAGAGTTAGACGTCAACCGTGGCATTCTAGCTTAACAAGACATCTACAAAAACTCTCACGTAAAGTTGAACGTCAGTGGCGAAAGTCTCATACTCCAAGCGACTTCCTCACATATAAGACTATCTACAACTCTTATCGTACTGCTCTGGACACTGCCAAACAAACATATTTCCAATCTCTAATCTCTGCTCAAGCTTCTAACCCCAAGCAACTTTTTAATACATTTAAACTGCTTCTTACCCCTCCATCACACATACCACCTGCTACTATCTGTGCACAAGATCTTGCTTCCTATTTTAGGGACAAGATTGATAAGATCCGAAATGAAATGGTAGACTCTTCCTCAACTAGTGACCTGCTCAATTCCCTACCTGAACCCTCTGGCACATTCTCTTCATTTGATCTCACAAACGAAGATGAAGTATCTACACTCTTCACATCCTCCTACTCTATTACCTCTCCTCTAGATCCTATACCCTCACAAATCAGTAAAGCTCTGTCTCCTGTGCTTATCCCAACCCTAACTAAAAACTGTAATCTCTCTCTCTCTACTGGCAACTTTCCATCACTGTTCAAGCACGCAGTGATTACTCCCATTCTGAAAAAAACAAAATTCTGACCCCAACACTCTCTCAAATTACCGTCCTATCTCCCAGCTCCCATGCCCCTCCAAGCTACTTGAGAGACTTGTCTACACCAGCCTCACACACTTTCTTAACTCACACAACTTATTAGACCCACTTCAGTCCGGCTTTCGTTCCCAACACTCCACAGAGACAGCACTGACTAAGGTAGTAAATGATCTTGTCACTGCCAAGGCTAAAGGCCATTACTCACTCCTAATTCTTCTAGATCTCTCTGCTGCTTTTGACACTGTTGACCACTCTCTTCTCATACAAACACTGCAATTCCGAGGTCTTAAGGACACAGCTCTTTCTTGGTTTTCTTCCTACCTATCTGATCGCTCTTTTACTGTTCGTTTTTCTGATTCTGCCTCCTCTTCACTACCTCTATCAGTTGGAGTACCGCAAGGCTCTGTCTTAGGTCCTTTACTATTCTCAATCTATACCACCTCTCTTGGCAAACTAATCCGCTCTTTTGGATTTCAGTACCATCTGTATGCGGATGATACTCCAATCTACCTATCCTCTCCAGATTTATCTCCATCTGTATCGGTCCGTGTCACTGAATGTCTTTCTACCATTTCATCTTGGATGTCATCTCGCCACCTGAAACTTAATATTTCTAAAACAGAATTAATTATATTTCCACCGGCCAATAACAGTTACCAACCTGATCTCTCGATCACTGTTGATACCCCGACCATCCACCCTGCCCCACAAGCTCGCTGCCTTGGTGTCATCCTTGACTCTGAACTGTCCTTTGTTCCTCATATTCAATCTGTCTCAAAATCATGTTACATACATTTAAAAAAACATATCCAAAATTCGACCATATCTCACACAAGACACTGCAAAAACTCTAATCCATGCACTTATTATTTCCCGCATTGACTATTGCAATAGCCTCCTTACTGGTCTTCCCAAAAACAGGCTATCACCATTACAATCCATTATGAATGCAGCTGCAAGTCTTATCTTCCTTGCGAAACGTTCTTCTTCTGCTGCCCCGCTCTGTCAGTCCCTCCATTGGTTGCCGGTTTTCTACCGTATTCAATACAAAATACTTTCACTTACACATAAGGCTATTAACCAAACCACACCAACACTCATCTCAAAATATCTCCCAACCCGGCCTCTCCGCTCAGCACAAGATCTGCGTCTCTCATCTCCATGCATTACTTGCTCCCATTCACGGGTACAGGACTTTCTTCGTGCTGCACCCACTCTATGGAATAACCTACTTCGCACAATAAGACTTTCTTCTAGTCTCCAATCCTTCAAGCGCTCCCTGAAAACTCACCTCTTCAGGCAAGCTTATCAGATTCCAGAACCTACCACATAACCTTCATAGCTTCCATATCTACTTTTACAGTCCACACACAATCTCACACATCGTCTTTCTCTCACATCCTCATGACATTTGGTTGATATTCCTGTGTGACTGGATCATGCAGCCAACCAAGAAACTGTGCATTCTGGCTGGACCAAAATGCAATATATAGCACCTATCCTTGTGTATCAATGCCTATTTCCCTATAGATTGTAAGCTTGCGAGCAGGGCCTTCCTACCTATATATCTGTTTGTTATTACCCAGTTTTGTTCTGTTAATGTTCCAATTGTAAAGCGCAACGGAATATGCTTCGCTATATAAAAAACTGTTAATAAATAAATAATAAATAAATGATGCTCCTTTAGGGAAGCATCAGAACCTTACCAAGATGGCCGCTGTCTGGTCTACTTCGCATCAGTACCTTACCAAGATGGCCGCTGTCTGGTCTCTGCTTACACCATTGCTATATAGTACACACATATTCAACATTTCCCCCCTAATTAAGCCCTTGGATACATGTTATCAAAATGTAAATAAACCATTATTGACCTACTATCCCCCCAACAACACTTTTTTTGCATCAGCAGTTGCTGTAGTAAAGAAAATATATTTGACTGTCCCCTAAGGTCTGTTCTGATCTACTTGGGAACTTTGGAGTATCAAAATAATAATAAAATAATAAAAATGACAAAAGAAATTAACAAAAAATTTAAACTAAAAAATAATGTGTCAAATTAATGGCCTACAATACTTTTCCACTAACCTGAGACTAGCTGTTCCTGTGGACCCTGGCTACATACTCACAGGTACTGTATATTCAACTAAGATTTCCCTGGAGCCAAAGCCTAATCCCAGTAGACAGGATTAGTTATGCACATACATTTGTGAGTGCAGATTTAAAGCACTTGGTCTTTAATGCCTGTTCTGTAACGCATCTCTGCAACATACATCTGTGTCTGATTGAGTGTTATATACTTTATAGCGACCAGACTGTGGCTCTAACAATAACACAAAGCCAAGCGCTTTCATAGCCTCTTCATCTCCTCTGTGCTGGGGAAATGCAGCTTCCTTTGATTTATGTCCTGTATCGGTCAGCGATGAGTTTATCCTTCATGGTTTAGAGAGATCTTTCTTGTTAACACATGGAATCTCAGCTGGCTGTCACACAAATCAGCGACCAGATGAACAGACTGACAGAATGCGTTTGGAGCCTCTGCCCGCTGTGGACTATAAAGTCTCGTCATGGAGAGCGCAGGCTGAAAATGGGGTACAATAAGATCTCAAATATAGTAGTCTATGGGGAATGTATGGCTGAAAGTTGTTTTGGCACATAAATATTGAGGAGAGTTTTGCCGCCGATGTCATGCCCAATAATGCAGTTGTTATGTTTGTGTAATCTGTCTGCATGTGTGTGTGTGTGTGTGTGTGTGTGTGTGTGTGTGTATATATTTATAGGCTTACCATACTGTCCCCTTATACCAAGACACTCTTGAATTACACAGGTTCAATCCTGCATTTCACCTTTTCTTAATCAGCCACAGATGCTGTGTAATTCATGAGTGTCCCGGTTTAAAGGGATAGTATGGCAAGCCTACAGTATATATGTTTGGTTTCACTCGGATATACTCGGTTCTCTTCGCCAAAATGATTGCAAGTTCGGATTAGATCAGATTTATTTTATTGGCTATCCAAAAGACGTGACAGCCGATAACCAATAAAATGCCGTTTTTGAGATCCGAACATATCCGAGTAAAACCGAACCCACACATCTCTAATATATATATATATATATATATATTTTTTTTTTTAAAAATGGGGTAGTACACGGCGCTGAGTCCTGAAACAGTTAATGTGATTCCAAAGTAATATCAGTCCATCAAAAGTCGCACTCCCCAAACGTATAGGGTGGCTGCTCCTACTCCCATATACTGCTGCCCAAGCAGCGTCAAAATCTGTAAAACAAAAAAGGGTGGAGAAAAGAGTGCCTCCTAGTGCATTAAATATGTAAATGATGTAACCATCACCAAAGATAATCACCCTCTGTGTAGATGGGGGTGTACCTTATATAGTGGAATTCACCACTTATTCAACAGCAAGAACAATCACAATGATTCCTTATTTGTCCAACTTCTGGAAACCCTCAGGCTTTTCCCTCCATAGAGACCAAAGTGAATCTACAACACCTGCCCTCTCCTCTGGCACATACCATTAATTGGAGCCTATACATACACACACACACTGTATCTATATCTATCTATATATCTCATAGGTTCTCAAACTTGGTCCTCAGGACCCCGAATGGTGCATGTTTTACAGGTCTCCTCACAGAAACGCTAGTGAAATGATTAGCTCCACCTGTGGATCTTTTAAAATGTGTCAGTGAGTAATGAGTACACCTGTGCACCTGCTGGGTGACCTGGAAAACGCGACTTGTGTAGGGTCCTGAGGACCGAGTTTGAGAACCACTGATATACTGTATATATTATAATAAATTGTCTAGGTTTAGCACGTGGGCATGTATGAGATAAAGGGGCTTATTCTCGTATGACCTCCCAGTCACCGCCCAGGAACGTCACTTACATCTCTGCTACAGTGTATGTAAATTTGATCTGCCACTCTGTATGAACAAAATCAGGATGCAGAATAAAAAAGATCGTCCATTTGCATGAATATCGGGTATAGTGTGCGACTTTGATTCAGGCCCAAACTCTGGGTACAGGCAGCACAGGTGAGGTGTCAGGCAGCTGGTGATTAGGAATAGAATTGGGACTTGAATACATGAGGTGTCAGGCAGGAGGGAGTTTTACGGCTAATAGATATGGCTGATGTGGCTGGGACAGTCTCAGCGACGGGCTACAGTAGCTGTACAACCTGTAGAGAGGTCTGTCTGCAGGAACTGACATCTTAATTAGATTTGTTACTGACTGTGATGTTGAAATGGGATTCTATGAATACAATGAGCGCACTGGTTTCAAAGAAGAATTTATACTGTACTGTAGAGTGATTACTACGAGAATAGGGAATATTTGGGTAGCCCTGGTTCCACTTCCACCAACCCATTCAGCAGTAATGGGAGACAGGGATAAACCTTTGCAGCATGCAACTTGCACGCTAAGGTACACAAACCGTCTTGTAGCACAAGGTAAAGCATCCCTGGTGAGGCAAGCCTCCCCGCCTCTACTACAACCCACCCCTTTATATAGTTCCACCTAATGCTAAACCAGCTGCCTCTCCTCCTCTGCTGCCACCTACCCCTTTATATAGTTCCACCTAATGCTAAACCAGCTGCCTCTCCTCCTCTGCTACCACCTACCCCTTTATATAGTTCCACCTAATGCTAAACCAGCTGCCTCTCCTCCTCTGCTGCCACCTACCCCTTGTCATAGGCCAACCTAGTGCTAAACCAGCTGCCTCTCCTCCTCTGCTGCCACTTAACCCTTGTCATAGGCCAACCTAATGCTAAACCAGCTGCCTCTCCTCCTCTGCTACCACCTAACCCTTGTCATAGGCCAACCTAATGCTAAACCAGCTGTCTCTCCTTCTCTGCTACCACCTAACCCTTGTCATAGGCCAACCTAATGCTAAACCAGCTGCCTCTCCTCCTCTGCTACCGCCTAATCCTTGTCATAGGCACACCTAATGCTAAACCAGCTGCCTCTCCTCCTCTGCTACCACCTACCCCTTGTCATAGGCCCATCTAGTGCTAAACCAGATGGCTCTCCTCCTCTGCTACCACCTACCCCTTGTCATAGGCCCATCTAGTGCTAAACCAGATGGCTCTCCTCCTCTGCTACCACCTACCCCTTGTCATAGGCCTACCTAATGCTAAACCAACTGCCTCTCCTCCTCTGCTACCACCTAACCCTTGGTCATTGGCCAACCTATTGCTAAAACCAGCTGCCTCTCAGCTTGAGCTACCTCTTCGCAAAAGCCCACTGTAAGAGACCAAAGGCGGTTCTGGGTGAAAGGAGAGGTGTGGCTAAATCCTGGGGGCATTTCCAATACCGATTTAAAGAAAATGTAATATGAACTACTAAGTGTACCGCTACGCAGCAGAGCAGATGGGCATTCTTCCCCCTGCACTGCTGGGCCCTGGAGACTAGCCACAGCCTGGGTAATAAGTAGCAGCAGCACTCGCAGTGACAGAGTCCTTCCTTTGCTGAATACTGACCTTGTATACCACATGGATCCTAAAGCTTTCCCTGTGGCCTTTGTCCCTTTGCCAGAGACACATGTACAAATATAAAATTATCCCCCTTTATAACCCCACGTCATTTACCTTCAGGTACTGTATATCCTTTGCACAAAAGTACATTAGAATTGACTCCAATTATGTTGCCCTTTTTATGAATCCAGCCTTACTATAGCACCCTATAGCTGTTGGCATAAAGAGAGCATCATGTAATACTATGATATTTATAGTCCAGCTAAACATAACCAGTAATAGCTAGGCATGAGCGGGTTCGGATTTTAGAAATACGAACACCCCACCCCCCCCGATCCGAGCCGGGATCAGAGTCCGGCTCGAGTTTTCCCGCCAGACTCTGTTCCCGGAATGAGGCAAAACGTCATCCTCGCGTTGTCGAATTCTCGCGGGTTTTGGATTCTATAAAAGGTCCCGATGTCGGCGCCATTTTTCACTCCGGCTGTGGACAGTGAAGAGGGAGGGTGGGGGTTGCTGTGCTGGTGCTGCTGTTGTCCATAGGGGCTGTGTCCAAAGTCCATAGGAGCTGGCTGGGCTGTGTTGTGCAGTGCTGTTGTCCCATAAAGGATGTGTTGTCCATAGGAGCTGTGTGCAGACAGAAGAGGGGGGGCTTCAGTGGCTCCTGTGTCACTGTAGTCCTAAAGGGGTGCTGTAGTGTTGTCCAAGGGATGCTCTGTCCATCAGGGGTGCTCCCCCAAGTGCAAAAAAATATTTTTTTTCTGTGTTTGTGTGAGCGTTAGCCGCACGTGCATCAACAAAGTAGCAGCGCCAAGCGTGCGCCTGTGTCATAAGTCAAGGGCCGGCTGGTCTGTTGAAGGGTGGTGTAACCCCAAGTGCCCAAATAAATCAAGTGTTTTTTTCTGTGTTTGTGTGCGCCTTAGCCGCACGTATCATTATCACATAAATGGAGGACAAAAATTTGGAGGATAAAATAGGGAAAGAGCAAGAACCACTTCCTCCTAGTGCTGAAGCTGCTGCCACTAGTCATGACATAGACGATGACATGCCATCAACGTCGTCTGCCAAGGCTGATGCCCAATGTCATAGTAAAGGGCATATAAAAGCCCAAAATGACAAAGTTCAGTAAAATGACCTTAAAAAATAAATTTAAATCGTCTGAGGAGAAACGTAAACATGCCAATATTCCATTTACGACACGGAGTGGCAAGGAACGGCTAAGGTTTTTCCCTATGTTCATGACTAGTGGTTCAGCTTCACATGACGATGGAAGCCCTCCTCCCGCTAAAAAAATCAAACGAGTTAAGCTGGCAAAAGCACAGCGAAGAACTGTGCTTTCTAAGAAGATATCACAAATCCCCAAGGAGGGTCCAAGTGTGGTGGCGGTTGCGATGCCTGACCTTCCCAGCACTGGACGGGAAGAGGTGGCTCTTTCCACCATTTGCACGCTCTCTGCAAGTGCTGGAAGGAGCATCCACAGTGCAGTTGCTGATGTTCAAATTGAAGATTGTACTGTTGAAGTACAACAGGATGAGGATATAGGTGTAGCTGGCGCTGAGGAGGAAGCTGATGAGGAGGATTCTGATGGTGATGTGGTTTGTTTAAATCAGGCTCCAGGGGAGACAGTTGTTGTCCGTGGGATGAAAAAGCCCATCACGGTCATGCCTGGGCAGAAGACCAAACATTCCACCTCTTTGGTCTGGCAAGATTTCTTTTTTCTTTGCATTATGTACTCTTTGGGGCCTAGTTTTTCAAACTGCCATCCTGTCTGCCACTGCAGTGCCACTCCTAGATGGGCCACGTGTTTGTGCCACCCACTCGTGTCGCTTAGCATAGTCATCCATCTACCTCGGTGCAACCTTTTGGACTAAAAACAATATTGTGATGTGCGAGGTGTCCTGAATAGACTGGAAATGACTGGAAATTAATGTTGTTGAGGTTAATAATTGCGTAGGAACAAAAAAAAACCAAAGTTCTGTGATTTTAGCTGTTTTTATGCATTTTTCCCAAAAAAATACAGATCCAAAACCCAGAACACAAAACACGGAAGGGTGGTTTTGGCAAAACCAATCCAGATCCAAAACATGAAGAAAGATCCAGATCCAAAATACGAAAAGTGGCCGATGCACCCCCCTAGTAATGGCAGCTATGACATGTACAGTAGGGACTGTAACTAGGTGATGCTCTGCAATCAGCAAAGGGCTTATCTATCAGGGGGTCTGCTGTAAGTTTCTTAGTTTCATTTTAGTCAATGCTCTTAACCACTGAGCCACTTTGCTCACGCTATTTAATCAAGAACTTGAAAACTGTTTAATCTTATTCTTGCCTCCATGTTTCTTCCAGTATGGCGCCATCACTCCAGAATCTTCTATCAGACACATCATCAGGAAAGACTACAATATGCTACTTTTATAGTGCACACATATTCCCTAGCGCTATGCAGAGAATGATTCAGCCATTCACATCAGTCTCTGCCCAGTGGAGCTTACAATCTATAGTCCCTGTCACACAGACACATTATTTTTTATAATTGCTATAACAATTTATAGCCTTATATATGTACACATGGCGACACCATTCCTCATAAATGCACATTTGCCTTTTATCTCACTTCCTTTGTCTCCTTGAAGACTGTGATGTCAGCTCTGACCTTCATGTCTGTTGTTTCAAGCGATTAACCCTCTATTGCACAGGTTCTCAAACTCGGTCCCCAGGGCCCCAAACAGTGCATGTTTTCCAGGTCTCCTCACAGAATCAGAAATTAAATAATTAATGTGGGTCTTTTAAAATTTGTCAGGGAGTAATGAAAACACCTGTGTGCCTGCTGGGTGACCTGGAAAACGAGACCTGTGTGGGGTCCGGAGGATCGAGTTTGAGAATCACTGGTCCATAGTAGGGGTGAGCGGATTCGGTTCTACTCGGTTCCGTTCGGATTTAAAAACCGAATCTTATTGGCTATCAGCTGTCACGAGTTTTGGATAGCCAATAAGATTCGGTTTTTAAAACCGAACAGAACCGAGTAGAACCGAATCCGCTCACCCCTAGTCCATAGCTATCCAGGGATGTTTTACGCCCTAGCACAATGTAATAATGATAATAATAATTAATTGACTCTCGCTGCTTCCCTAGAAAGAGAACATACATCTTACATTTCAGTGAACTTTTGGTGCACATTTCTGTGTCAAATTGACCATGCGTATAACAAAGAATCTTAGAACCCAATGGACAAATCCAATAACTGTATAACTGTGCTCCAAGAGAACGCTTCTGTCAATGAGCCCTTAAAACGATCAGCAAAAACATACGATCGAGTACAGCTGGCATTATAAGTGTTAGAGTGTGTTGTACTCAATGAAAAAACGATTATACTTGAAAGATGAGGTGAAATGATTATGGTCCCCCTCTGATGGACAAGCTCAGAGAGTGCTGTGTATGGCCAGTTTGGAAGCTGGAGGTGGTCTGTCTACGTTACCTTCTGAAGGTCCTCTCCCCGGAGTGCAGACTTTGGTGGGATCGGCCAGGAGACACGGCTGAGTTTTGGCTGTGCCCAGAAAGCAAGCTGTCTGTCTCCAAGTGGTAATTGCTATCCACTTCCGATCTCATATTTGTATTGTCCAAAAATTCGCCATCGTTCCACGCACCAACTGTATCATCCATCGTCTGATACCTGAGCTCAATGCTGACGCTGGTCTGGAAGACATAAGGTAAAGCCATGTAACAGCAACACGTATTTCCAATCAATTCATAATCATGTTGTTCTGATCACTTTCCTTAACAATACTTTTTCATCCACATTCCTGCAACCAAACCTGGTAATTCCACTCATTGTCGCATACCATTGTCCATGATTATTATTATTATTATAGCATTCAGTCCTCTGTCATTTTACATGTACTTTTATCTGCTTTCCATGTCTCTCCATACTGCCGCATCACATTCCCCTCCTATTGTATGAACTTCTCTCCCTTGGTCCAGTTTTTTCCAGTCCTTCTTACCCAATCTCCTTTACCACTTCAACCATCCAACTTTCCTTCTGTCTTGGCCCCTTCACCATCAAAACATGTACACTGTACATTGCTCAGGCCCCCTCCCCACCTCAGTAACCACTCTGATAAATGCAATATGGCTGTTTTGTTGATTTCTGATTTTTTTTTTATATATATATATATGTTTTTGTTATGATTTTCTCTTTAATTCCCTGCTGCTTATCACACTTCTACAAATGGTTCATCCTGCCCACTGTAACCTGTGTAGTGCACCCAAGACGGCTGTCTCGTCTGGTACTTTCATGGGCAGGATGGATAACACGTGGGACTATTAATTCAGTAGGTATCTTGTCAGTGGCTTTTCATTTTGATCCTTGTATGTCTTATTTTCATGTGTTACTTATTTCACATTTTGTGACCCGTGTAGTGCGGCCAAGATGGCTGCTCCATCGGGCATTCCCTTGGGTAGTATAAACAATGCATGGTTCTGATGATTTCATAAGGATCGTGTATCTCTCCAAGTATTTCTATCTCCCTCATTACGTGTCATTTCATCCAGGCATTGCCTAGTTCATCCAACATAACCTACTGTATTGTAGGGCAGCCAAAATGGCTGCCACTACTGTACTTCATGGGTAGGATGGATAACACGTGGGACTATTAATTCAGTAATCTAGTCAGTGGCTTTTCATTTTGATCCTTGTATGTCTTATTTTCATGTGTTGCTTATTTCACATTTTGTGACCCGTGTAGTCCGGCCAAGATGGCTGCTCCATCTGGCATTCCCTTGGGTAGTATAAACAATGCATGGTTCTGATGATTTCATAAGGATCGTGTATCTCTCCTAGTATTTCTATCTCCCTCATTACGTGTCATTTCATCCAGGCATTGCCTAGTTCATCCAACATAACCTACTGTATTGTAGGGCAGCCAAAATGGCTGCCACTACTGTACTTCATGGGTAGGATGAACAATCCCTGGAACTGATGACCAAAATGGCTGCATGACCACTGTATTATATTAATGGTTTCTGTATTTTTATACAAATGTAAATTGACATGAGATCTATTGAAGAAGCGCTACCTAAATAAAAAATACGATTATTACTACTATTCTTCATTGGAAAGTCTGAGAATTCTATGAAAGTTCTACCACTGCTACCTATAGCAGTTCATGGACTATTAGTTTGTAAAACGAAGAACACCTGGCTATATTTCGCCAAAGATTAGTTAATTACACATCACATTTTTCCCAAAATAGAATATATATATATTTTAGGACATTTGTGGTCTTGTTATCAGGCTACAAAAGTGACTTGCAGTCATTAATAAACACATGAAATAACGGAATCCATCCAGAGCTGTCATGTACGTGTCTGTAGAGGACCCGAGAGCGGCCCCTGGAGGGACATGAAGATGCTCAGCCATTAGATTTAATTACGTTTAAACAAGATTAAGATTTAATTTTCTTTCACACAAATATGCTCATCAGCTCCGATTTTTTTTTAATGTATAAACAGATATAAGTGTATTTGTACATGATGCTTGAAATGCAGTTGGCCTCAGATTAAACAGTGGACTTGGGTATGCTAGGCAGGGTCACATTCATAACTATCATTGATTGCAGTGATTTCCAAGTACATATATCAGATATATTTTGTAGAGAGAAGGACTTGGTGACTCTCCTAGATCACGCCCCATGGTTGTAAGCCTGAAGCGGTAAGCAGGGATATGGTGCTATCTCTAGAGGGGGAATCGGTATGATTTACCGCCAGACCCATGCCCGGCGGTTGGCATCCTGACAGCGGCATCCCGGCAGAGGAGGAAATCCCGATCGTCAAAGGTAAGTATATACTAACCTATTTCTACCCCTAACCCTCCCTTAGGGGTGCCTAACCCTAACCTTCCCCCCCAGTGCCTAACCCTAACCTTCCCCCCCAGTGCCTAACCCTAACCCCCCCTTCCCCGCCGTCTAAAACTAAGTCCCCCGGGGTGGTGCCTAACCTTAAGTCTCCCCCGGAGGTGCCTAACGCTAACCCTCCCTTCCCCTAGACTAAACCTAACCTCCCGGGGGGGTGCCAAACCCTAAGTCCCCCCCGGGAACTATAACCCTAATACTCCCCCCCCCCCAGCGGCTATCCGTGCCCGGCATCACTTCGATCGGGATGCCGGGCGTCGGGCTCCCGGCGTATGTCTAATGACAGGCGTTGGCATATCGACGCCTGTCTTTAGACCCTTGCCGGGATATGGAAGCCGGCTGTCGGGATTAGGTCTGCCGGCTTCCCGACTGCATACCCTAGAGGTGGGGGGTGGGGCAATTCGCAAAGCTCTGTGCTGGGTGATCCCAAAGCTCTCTCCTTGTGGTAATTCCTGTCTTCCGGGGGTATTCGTATAAGGTTTCTCCAGCTTACAATGCGTTATTAGCATATATAATTCAAATTGGAACTGAAAACTTGAAATGCTTTTTATTATTACATTTATATAGAACACACAAATTAGTTGCCTGGTTATACTATAATGGGATACCTGCCCCTTGCAGTTTTAACCCCAATTATACTTCCTAAACCTAGAATTAAAATCTAAGCATTGGAAGATACCACACACTGAGAGACTTACACACGCAGACACCCACAAGAGCACATTCCATGGAAGAGGCAACATTTCCACCTGAGGGGTTGCTGCTCCACATTGGACTGTACTCATTAGTATACCTTCCACATTTTACTGTACTCATTAATATACCTTCCACATTTTACTGTACTCATTAATATACCTTCCACATTGGACTGTACTCATTAATATACCTTCCACATTGGAGTGTACTCATTAGTATATCTTCCACATTTTACTGTACTCATTAATATACCTTCCACATTTTACTGTACTCATTAATATACCTTCCACATTGGAGTGTATGAATTAGTATATCTTCCACATTGGACTGTACTCATTAATATACCTTCCACATTGGACTGTACTCATTAATATACCTTCCACATTGGAGTGTACTCATTAATATACCTTCCACATTGGAGTGTACTCATTAGTATATCTTCCACATTGGACTGTACTCATTAATATACCTTCCACATTGGAGTGTATGAATTAGTATATCTTCCACATTGGACTGTACTCATTAGTATACCTTCCACTTTGGACTGTACTCATTAGTATAACTTCCACATTGGACTGTACTCATTAATATGCCTTCCACATTGGAGTGTACTCATTAGTATACCTTCCACTTTGGACTGTACTCATTAATATACTGTACATTCCACATTATAGTGTACTCTATAATATATATCTTTCTTTGGAGTGTACTCATTAATATATCAACAAGATATATTTAAATCAACAAGAAGCACATCCTTGTGGTTCCAAAATATGGTCGCCTTGACCTTCTTTGCTAATGGAGTTTGTGGCCGAAGCCCGACCACACGTGGCTAAAATCGCCACCCCGGGACTGAAAGGGTTAATCCTCATTGTACGGCACCATCTTTAAAGGGACAATGTAGGTTGCATTTTATCATTCAATGTGCTGTGCGCAGTTGTGGAAATGTACTTTTAAATGTACAGCCTATGCGCTTATGGAAATGTAAAATGTGTTGACATTTGGAGACAAACTGCTCGTTAGACATCCTCACCTAGGGATTGATATGGTAATGGCCCTAGCCTGGCAGTGGAGGGTTGGTGGTAACTGAACAAGCCTTTCCTTTGAAATGCGGGCTAGGGATACACCTGTATGTCTGTGTACAATACCCAGCAAGTTTGGGGAAAACAATTTGTTTGTGTTTAAGAAGTTCTTATTGGATTAAACTTCCTAAGAAGAACTGGAGGTGTTAAGACTGGGAAAGCCAAACTGGTTTTATGCATTGTTCCTCGTATGTGAAAGAATGAATGCAATGTATCAGTTCCTGTGAAATGTTATATTTACCGTTTGAGAGACAGTCTATGCTAAGTTTGTGTGTTTGAGGAAAGCCAAATGTTTTTGGGTGGTAACGAGGAAATGTAGTTAATTTTTGTGAAATGTAAGATGTGTTTATTTATGTTTTGTGAGATAGCTAAGAGGGACCTAGGGCGGACTTACCCCCTGTGGTAAATTAATGTGTATTGGAGTGGCATAAAAGAAGGGCATGTGAGCCCTGTATGTGTACATCCTTGTATATACTTTGTGGATAAGAACTGCTGTAACATCTTTTGTATGCTGATATTCCCCTTCAATCTGAAGAACAAGTCTTTTTTAAGACCATTGAGCAATAAACACCTTGCCTGACTACAATTGCATATGAATCCTGCGACCAACAGAATTGTGCCAAATGCTATTCTGTTCTCCTACTGTTCTAGGTTGAGCCAAGCATCTCCAAAGCTCAAGCCCTCTGCCAGCTACCGTGTAAAGCCTAGTCCATTGTGAGGGATCAGGTGGGAACAGCCGACACCAAACAGGAGGTGTGGGCGCAGCTAGTCGACGCATACGCAGCAGGAGCGGTTCCAGACGCTGGAGGTAGGAGCCTGAGTGTACCTAAGAAGCGGTTAAAAACACTGATGGTAGAGTTTGGTGGTGGCAGCATGGTTACACGCCCACGGCGCAGTGGGCAGAGTCAGTGACAGGCGGTCACTGACGGTAAGCGGGAATCCCTGATACCCCAAGGTCCTGTGGGGATCGAAAGCCCAATCTGTGATCAGGAGTCGGGCTGAGGCCATCCGGTCACAGATATTGGTGGCATAGCGGTGGAATAATCTCAGGCGGCTTTTCGGTCACCCGACGAGAGAAGCCGAGTTAATCAGGAGTAACTGCAGTTCAGGAGAACGCGCAGAATGGCTGATTACAGCGGAACATCCAAGGGCGATCTTGAAGTGGTGTGCCAAGAAAAGGGCATTCTACTCCCTTACAAAGCAACCGCAAGCGACATGAAAGGAGGTGCTCAGGGGCTGGTAGGAGTCAAACCAGACAGAGATGGGAAAAGCTGCAGGCGGCAGCACCCATGAGGACGAACTAACAGTGGACAACCCTCAGGACTGGGTGATATCTCCAAGCCCCGCCAGCTTTCACAGCAGTTTTGTTTCCCAGCATGGCAGGATTCCCAATGACCCAGGGGGGGTGGGATGGATACCATAGCGGATCAGCTAGCGGAATTGGGAGAAAGGGCAATGGTGCAGGAACGCATGCTCGTCATTCGGATGTGGCATGGCAAGCGGGTACCATCGGCCATGGTAGCCCAAGAACTGTTGCCAGCAGCTGCACCCAGATCAGGACGCATACAGTTTGCCAAGTTTGCAGACAGTGATGGGGGCATTGATGGACATTTGCAAGTATTCAAAAGTACTTGTATTCTCCACAATTTACCCAAGCAGGAGTGGGTCAGACACCTAGTACCCACACTGCACGGAGAGGCACTTGAGGTCTATCGAGGAGTGGCCACCGAGGACTGTGTTGACTATGACAAAGTTGTAAGGGCCCTCCTACAGTGATACTTCATCACTCCAGAGTCCTACAGGAAAAATTTCCAGGACTTGCCCAAGAACCCTACCAGTACCCACGAGCAGTTTGACACCCAGCTGAGGCAGTATGTGGTGAAGTGGGTGAAGGGATCTGGTGCCACTACCTGGGAAGCACTGATTGACTTGCTGTGCCAAGATCATCTCTACTGCAGGTGCGCCCCAGAGGTGAAGGAGTGGGTGCTAGACCGGCAGCCACCCAGCTTGAAGATGGCTGTCCAGTTAGCAGACAAATATGTGGCAATTCGGCCACAAGTGCAGAAGCGCCCGACCAGCAGCCGACCCCAATGGACTGTACAACCAGGGGAACACCCCTTTTCTGCTCATCACCCCCCAAAGAAAGCATCTTCCAACCCATGTGCTCTTGGACAACAACCGCACCACCCTGTCCCTGCAAATCATCAGAGACCACCGGCACCCCAACTGGACAAGAAGTGTTACGGCTGTGGGAAAATCAGCCATCTGAGGATGAACTTTCCCACACCCCAAGCACCCCAGACTAGTGCCTCAGATCCAAGTGCTGGAACCTGGCTTGCTAGTTTGACATGTGGAGGTGAGCCCAAAGAGACTGTCCCTACTCCAGTCAGTCCAAAGGAGTGTGGTGAAAATCAGGCGGATTCTACAGAGAGAGTCACCTGCATGGCCAAGGGGCCACCCCAAAATATGTGGCGGCACCTTCAGATGGTCCAAGTGGGGTCCCTGCAGGGACAAGGATTAAGAGACTCTGGGGCCTCGCTCACCGTCATGAGCCCCTACCTTATTGATCCTGCCGCAGTACTGCCAGGTCGCACTGCCAAAGTGACCATGGCAGGTGGACTGGAGCGAGAGGTACCTGTGGCGAGAGTCTGCCTGGACTGGGGATCTGGCCCAGAGTTGAGGGATGTTTCCATCATGGATGGCCTTCCAACTGATGTGGTCCTGGGGAATGATTTTGGTGGTGGAATCATTATCATGTTTGTTGACGCCATCGCCCGGAGTCAAGTTCCCAGACCACAGTCTACATCAACTACACAAGAGAAACCCAGCCCAGAAGAAAAGACAACTGCCAGCACAGCCTACCACAGCATCAACCAGGCCAGAGGATAAGATTACAGCATCTAGATCAGCACATATACCCAGCATGCCTTTTGCCTCTGGTATGCCTATGTCACCTAGCAATGCAGAGGATGTTGGGTCCGGCTCGTTGGATCCTGTGGGGGTGCCCAGTGATGCCACTGTCCCTAGTGGTTTTCCAACTCCGGTGGTGAGTATGAGTGACCACACTGACTTCCCTTTGACTGACCTCAACCAGACTGACCCTAGCGATCCCAACCCATATCCCCCTGTAGACTGTCCCTACTTAGAAGGAAGTGAGGGCAAGGCAGGAGTTAAGGGAAGTTCAGCTTGCTGACCCATCCCTGGAAGGCATATTGTGCCCAGCTGGCAACGGCCTTTCAGGGATGGTGGCAGTGAGTGTGACCTGGCGGGAAGGGTTAAGATACAGGGTAGCCAGGAAGGTAGGAGGGGATAGACCAGATGGGGAACATGTCCAGCTGGTGCCTCCAGGGAGCTTTTCTGCGCAACAGGTATCAGTTCCACACGAAACCCCTTTGAACAGTTACCCGGAGATGTACCATACAGTGAAGTGCCTGACACAGTGCCTGTCCTGGCCTGGAATGTCGGATGATGCCCAGCCCAACTGCAAGTCCTGTGCCGTCTGTTGGCAGCTTGGGCACTCCAGTGTTTGTGTTTCCTCCAGGTCTCTGCTCATAGTAAAGCCCTTACGGCAGGTTGCTGTGGGCGTAGCAGGTCCCCTGCTTGTGCCCAGTGGATCGGGGAAAACACGCAGGCTAACCATGGTGGATGCCACACGGCGTTCAGAGACTGGTGATCTGTCCGCCATAACTGTGACGAGGTGGTAAGAGAAGACCTAGGTGACAGGGTAGGTTTCCCTAGTCATAGGTCATTGAAGGAGGATGGTAGGGCAGGTCTGACAGTGCAGACAGATGCCAGGTGGAAGTGACAGAGAGAAAGTGCCTGGGGTATAGAGTGGGAGGAGGCCGGGGTAGGCCCAGACCAGTGGAGGCAGAGGAAACCAGAGGCTGTCCCCAGACCACAACTCCAAGACAGGTACTGCCCTTAGAAACTGTAAGGCCCTACGGATGAGTTGTCCCTGACTTTAGTGCTGTAGTGACAACCCTTGCAGATTGGACTATGGAGGGACTTCCCAAGTCAGTCGACTGGCAACCCACTTGTGAGTTGGCATTCCAGTCTTTGAAGGAGGCTCTGGTACCACCTCCAGTGCAGATGGTGCAAATTCAGGACCAGGACATTGTGGTACGAACTATTGCGTCATTGTACAGACTGGGAGCAGTACAGAGCTAGGAGGGGCCATATGGGCAGGAGCACAGTGTGACCTGTTTGAGCAGGATACTGCTATGGTGGGAGGTGGGGTATGCCACATTTGGAACACAGGCCCTCATTCAGAGTCGGTCTTAAGCGGCCGCTCGGTCGTAGGGGAAAGGGTCCGGATATGCAAATGAAGCGATCGCAAGTTGCGGCCCTAAGATGAGATCGTTAGCTGAACGAGCGAGGGTAAGAAGCGGCCGCAAGACTAAAATCACGCCCCCTTCTCGATCGCAACACACGTCAACTCCGGGGTTATAAGGATTAATCGAGTCCATCGGGACCCATCGGAGCTGATCGCAGAGCTTAAGGCTGACCATACCCTCTCTTAAGCACTACGATCTAGTCAGTGTAAAAACTACCCATGTCACGTGTGCCATGACACTACTTTGTTAATTATGCACTCCCATTAAACTCCCATTAGCATAGTCAGGCACGCCTGCGTTCGGAAGACCACGCCTCTGTTCACAAGCACTTCCCCGTTACCACCCACAAACGCCTCTTTCTGTCACTCAAACTAACGACCTGGCTGTGTTCAAGGAGAGAGAAATTTCCGATCGCAACAGCTAGTTTGCGCACGCGCATTGCGAATCTTACGCATGCGCAGTTTAGAGAACATCGCTGGGTACGACCGAGCGGCCGCTTACAACCAACTCTGAATGAGGTCCACAGTGGGTGGCAATTTGTTTCGGCATTGGACCAACTGCCGCACTGTGTGTACAACTGGCCCCCCACAGTGGTAACTGACCACCACCCTTTTCAGTGGCTGCAAACTACCTTGGGGGAAACTGACAGACTGTTGTTTCAAACTGACAGCCTTGAATTTCGGTGGGACTATCTGAACATTGTTGAACGGCAAAGAAAGGTCCACTGCAAAATGGATGAACTGTCAAGGCCAGAGCCGAAGCCCCCAGGTAGCTTCTGTTCACCCCAAGAGACTGCGGGAACAGGAACCAAATCATTGGGACATGGCCCTCTGTTGGTCCGCATGAATATGATGGGGGGGGGGGGTGGGAGAAAAAATCGCTACCCCAGGACTATAGGGGTTAATCCTCATTGCACGGCACCGTCTTTAAAGGGAAAATGTACTGTAGATTTATGGGTGATATTGCATTTTGTCATTCAAGGTGCTGTGCGCAGTTGTGGAAATGTACTTTGAAATGTACAGCCTATGCACTTATAGAAATGTACAGCCTATGCACTTATAGAAATGTACAGCCTATGCACTTATAGAAATGTACAGCCTATGCACTTATAGAAATGTAAAATGTTTTGACATTTGGAGACAAACTGCTCTTTAGACATCCTCACCTAGGGATTGATATGGTAATTGCCCTAGCCCAGTGGCATATCTATAATGGTTGCAGCATGTGCAGGGCACACGGGCCCCCGGGAGGACCCCGCACCGCTCACCCATATTATTTTAAACTTACCTGTCCATGGTCCAGCGGCGGGTGTCAGCGCTGCTCAGAACACCGGAAAATGGCTGCCGCAGACATTTTTCCCGCGTTCTGCACATGCGCAGTAGACTCCGGGCACACTCTAATGCCCGGAGTCTACTAATGCTTCGGTGGCTGACCAGCCTCGTCAGTCGGCTGTCGGCCACCGGGAAGAGAGGAGAGGGACCCGCAAGGGGAGTGCACACGGGCCCCCTCCTCTCTTAAGATGCCCCTGCCCTAGCCTGGCAGTGGAGGGTTGGTGGTGACTGAACAAGCCTTTCCTTTGAAATGCGGGCTAGGGAGACACCTGTGTGTCTGTGTACAATACCCAGCAAGTTTGGGGAAAACAATTTCTTTGTGTTTAAGCACATCCTTGTGGTTCCAAAATATGGTCGCCTTGACCTTCTTTGCTAATGGAGTTTGTGGCCGAAGCCCGACCACACGTGGCTAAAATCGCCACCCCGAGACTGAAAGGGTTAATCCTCATTGTACGGCACCATCTTTAAAGGGACAATGTAGGTTGCATTTTATCATTCAATGTGCTGTGCGCAGTTGTGGATATGTACTTTTAAATGTACAGCCTATGCGCTTATAGAAATGTAAAATGTATTGACATTTGGAGACAAACTGCTCGTTATACATCCTCACCTAGGGATTGATATGGTAATGGCCCTAGCCTGGCAGTGGAGGGTTGGTGGTGACTGAACAAGCCTTTCCTTTGAAATGTGGGCTAGGGATACACCTGTATGTCTGTGTACAATACCCAGCAAGTTTGGGGAAAACAATTTGTTTGTGTTTAAGAAGTTCTTATTGGATTAAACTTCCTAAGAAGAACTGGAGGTGTTAAGACTGGGAAAGCCAAACTGGTTTTATGCATTGTTCCTCGTATGTGAAAGAATGAATGCAATGTATCAGTTCCTGTGAAATGTTATATTTACCGTTTGAGAGACAGTCTATGCTAAGTTTGTGTGTTTGAGGAAAGCCAAATGTTTTTGGGTGGTAACGAGGAAATTTAGCTAATTTCTGTGAATTATTTATATTTATGTTTTGTGAGATAGCATGATTGGCTAAGAGGGACCCAGGGCGGACTTACCCCCTGTGGTAATGTGTATTGGAGTAGCATAAAAGAAGGGCATGTGAGCCCTGTATGTGTACATCCTTGTATATCCTTTGTGGAGAAGAACTGCTGTAACATCTTTTCTATGCTGATATTCCCCTTCAATCTGAAGAACAAGTCTTTTTTAAGACTTTGAGCAATAAACACCTTGCCTGACTACAACTGCATCTGAATCCTGCGACCAACAGAATTGCACAAAATGCTATTCCGTTTTCCTACTGTTCTGGTTTGAGCCAAGCGACTCAAGCCCTCTGCCAGCTACCATGCAGAGCCTGGTCCATTGCGAGGGATCAGGTGGGAACAGCCGACACCAAACAGGAGGTGTGGCACCAGCTAGTCGACGCATACGCAGCAAGAAGCGGTTCCAAACACTGATGGTAGAGTTTGGTGGTGGCAGCATCATTATATGCCCACGGTGCAGCGGGCAGAGTCAGTGACAGGCGGTCACTGACGGTAAGCGGAAATCCCTGATACCCCAAGGTCCAGTGGGGATCAACACCCCAATCTGTGATCAGGAGTTGGGCTAAGGCCATCCGGTCACAGAGTTGTTTTGAATCTCTATGCTTGCTTCATCTCCGTTGTCACATGATGCACCCACATTTCATCGCCTGTAACAATACTCTGCAGAAACTGCACTCCCTCTTCATGGTACAGCATCAAGTGCACGAGAGATAATCCAATTTGACTGGGTTTGGGAACTTCTGTGAGCTGCTTCGGTACCCAGCGTGAACACTTTTTCAGGAACCTCAGTTGCTCTTGAACAATGTTGTGCACAGGACCCACTGAAATGCTCAGTTCATCAGCAATATCACTAACTCCAATGCATCTGTCCTCCTAATTGTCATCTGTGGTGGACGTGCCTGGCCGGCCGGATCGCTGTTCATCTTGAACGTCTGTCCTGCCACTATCAAAGGCAGTGCACCAAACCCAAACCTGTTTCTGTGACATGATATTATTACTGTACACCTCAACAAGTTGGCAATGAATTTCAGCTTCTGATGTGCCCTTTAGATGCAGAAATCTGATCACAATACGCACCTCAATGTGTGACCATGTTTCCCCCAGCCCCGCCATCTTACACCTGATGCTGGGACAGTATGACTGATATGAGGTGCAGTCTAATGGCCATGAGGAGAAGCAGTGGTCTACAGACATGTTCTGGCCTGGTGGGAAATTACAATGAAATAAAAAACATTACATATATGAGAGGTCTTGTTAACTTACTTACTGAACCACCCTCTTATATCTTTCACATGAGATTGTACTCATTAATATACCTTCTATATTGGAGTGTACTCATTAATATACCTTCCATATTGGAGGTAACTAATTAATATACCTTCCATATTGGAGTGTACTCATTAATATACCTTCTATATTGGAGTGTACTCATTAATATACCTTCCATATTGGAGGTAACTAATTATTATACCTTCCATATTGGAGTGTACTCATTAATATACCTTCCATATTGGAGCTAACTAATTAATATACCATCCATATTGGAGCTAACTGATTAATATACCTTCCATATTGGAGTGTACTCATTAATATACCTTCTATATTGGAGTGTATTAATTAATATACCTTCCATATTGGAGGTAACTAATTAATATACCTTCCATATTGGAGTGTATTAATTAATATACCTTCCATATTGGAGGTAACTAATTAATATACCTTCCATATTGGAGTGTACTCATTAATATACCTTCCGTATTGGAGCTAACTAATTAATATACCTTCCATATTGGAGCTAACTAATTAATATACCTTCCATATTGGAGTGTACTCATTAATATACCTTCTATATTGGAGTGTATTAATTAATATACCTTCCATATTGGAGGTAACTAATTAATATACCTTCCATATTGGAGTGTATTAATTAATATACCTTCCATATTGGAGGTAACTAATTAATATACCTTCCATATTGGAGTGTACTCATTAATATACCTTCTATATTGGAGTGTACTCATCAATATACCTTCTATATTGGAGTGTATTAATTAATATACCTTCCATATTGGAGGTAACTAATTAATATACCTTCCATATTGGAGTGTATTAATTAATATACCTTCCATATTGGAGGTAACTAATTAATATACCTTCCATATTGGAGTGTACTCATTAATATACCGTCTATATTGGAGTGTACTCATTAATATACCTTCCATATTGGAGTGTACTCATTAATATACCTTCTATATTGGAGTGTATTAATTAATATACCTTCCATATTGGAGTTAACTAATTAATATACCTTCCATATTGGAGTGTACTCATTAATATACCTTCTATATTGGAGTGTACTCATTAATATACCTTCCATATTGGAGTGTACTCATTAATATACCTTCCATATTGGAGTGTACTCATTAATATACCTTTTATATTGGAGTGTACTCATTAATATACCTTCCACCAGTTTGGAGTGTACTCATTAATATACCTTCCACATTATATTGTACTCATTAGTATAACTTCCATATTGGCCTGTACATTTTAATATAGATAAAAAATTCTGAGTTAGGTATTTCCACTAAAGACTGCTTTTCAGAGCGCTACTGTTTGATGTTTTTATTTTTCCTTTGTACTTTAATATACCTTACCACAATAGAGCGTACTCAGTATACCTTACCACAATAGAGCGTACTCATTAGTATACCTTACCACAATAGAGCGTACTCAGTATACCTTACCACAATAGAGCGTACTCATTAGTATATCTTACCACAATAGAGCGTACTCATTAGTATACCTTACCACAATAGAGCGTAGTCATGAGTATACCTTACCACAATAGAGTGTACTCATTAGTATACCTTACCACAATAGAGCGTACTCATTAGTATATCTTGCACATTGGAGTGTACTCATTAGTATATCTTGCACATTGGAGTGTACTCATTAATATACTTCCCACATTGTAATCCTCATTAACATGCTTTCCAAAGCATTCCTCCTCTCTGCCTCCTTGATAATTACCACCTGTTCCCTTTATGAGGACACTTGAGTGCCTCTATTATTTTGCATCTGTCTTCTGACATCTACATAACTTCATATTATGTAACAATTCTAATTGTATTTTTAGAAAATTACATCAACTTGAAATAGACAGCCTGAGCTGAAACTTCTGCTGAAGTCGTATTCTACAAAGAGATAATTTATACAGATAATATTACACATAAAATGAACAGTACAATCAGGCTCGGTGGAGTAATATTAAAATTATTTAGAAAGAAATTTGAAATGTAATTTATTCCAGCATTCTCCACGTTAGCAATTATTAAGAAAATTGTATTCTAGAAATGGTATATGCAGCAAGCTCATTACACTTGTCGTAGGGACAATGCACAGGAACTGTGAGGACATATAGGTTCTATTTTGCAGGATGTAGTCAGCATCCCAGCATGCACAATGCTGACGGATAAAACCCCGACGGCTGTGCTTCCGACAGTGAGACAGGTTAGGCACTAGGGAGATGGTTAGGGTTAGGCTGCGGGGAGAGGAAGGTTAGGGTTGGGCTGTGGGAGGGGTGGAGTATAGTTAAGGGAAGGATTAAGGTTAGGCACTTGGTAGATGGTTAGGGTTAGGCTGCGGGGAGAGGAAGGTTAAGGTTAGGCTGCTGGAGGGGTGGGGTAAAGTTAAGGGAAGGGTTACGGTTAAGCACTAGGGAGATGGTTAGGGCTAGGCTGCGGGGAGTGGAAGGTGAGGGTTAGGCTGCGGGAGGGGTGGGCTAGGGTTAGGCTGAGGGAAGAGGAAGGTTGGAGTTAGGCTGCGGGAGGGGTGGGGTAGAGTTAAGGGAAGGGTTAGGCACTAGGAAGATGGTTAGGGTTAGGCTGCATGAGGGGGGGTAGAGTTAAGGGAAGGGTTAGGCACTAGGGAGATGGTAAGGGTTAGGCACTAGGGAGATGGTAAGGGTTAGGCTGCGGGGAGAGGAAGGTGAGGGTTAGGCTGCATGAGGGGTGGGGTAGAGTTAAGGGAAGGGTTAGGTACTAGGGAGATGGTTAGGGTTAGGCTGCGGGGAGAGGATAGTTAGGGTTAGGCTGCATGAGGGGTGGGGTAGAGTTAAGGGAAGGGTTAGGCACTAGGGAGATGGTTAGACACTAGGGAGATTGTTAGGGGTAGGCAGCGGGAGGGGTGGGGTAGAGTTAAGGGAAGGGTTAGGTGCTAGGGAGATGGTTAGGCTACGGGGAGAGGAAGGTTAGGGTTAGGCTGCGGGAGGGGTGGGGTAGGGTTAAGGGAAGGGTTAGGGTTAGGCACTAAGGAAATGGTTAGGGTTAGGCACTAGGGAGATGGTTAGGGTTAGGTACTAGGGACATGGTTAGGGTTAGACTGCAGGGAGAAGAAGGTTAGGGTTAGGCACTAGGGAGATGGTTAGAGTTAGACTGCGGGGAGAGGAAGGTTAGGGTTAGGCTGCGGGGAGAGGAAGGTTAGGGTTAGGCTGCGGGAGGGGTGGGGTAGAGCTAAGGGTTAGGGTTAGGCACTACGGAAATGGTTAGGGTTAGGCATGTGGGGAGAGGAAAGTTAGGGTTAGGCTGTGGGAGGGGTGGGGTATAGTTAAGGGAAGGGTTAGGGTTAAGCACTAGGGAGATAGTTAGGGTTAGGCTGCGGGGAGAGGAAGGTTGGGGTTAGGCTGCGGGAGGGGTGGGCTAGGGTTAGGCTGCGGGAAGAGGAAGGTTTGGGTTAGGCTGCGGGAGTGGTGGGGTAGAGTTAAGGGAAGGGTTAGGCACTAGGGAGATGATTAGGGTTAGGCTGCGGGGAGAGGAAAGTTAGGGTTAGGCTGCATGAGGGGTGGGGTAGAGTTAAGGGAAGGGTTAGGCACTAGGGAGATGGTTAGGGTTAGGCACTAGGGAGATGGTTAGGGTTAGGCTGCGGGGAGAGGAAAGTTAGGGTTAGGCTGCATGAGGGGTGGGGTAGAGTTAAGGGAAGGGTTAGACACTAGGGAGATGGTTAGGGTTAGGCACTAGGGAGATGGTTAAGCACTAGGGAGATGGTTAAGCACTAGGGAGAGGAAGGTTAGGGTTAGGCTGCGGGAGGGGTGGAGTAGAGTTAAGGGAAGGGTTAAGGTTAGGCACAAGGGAGATGATTAGGGTTAGGCTGCGGGAAGAGGAAGGTTAGGGTTAGGCTGCGGGAGGGATGGGGTAGAGTTAAGGGAAGGGTTAGAAAACTTATAAAAAAGTATTTGCGATTGTGTGCACTCTCTGGGGTGTGACGACCTTTGGAAGAGAATAGCAGAGTATACATTTTCTAGAACTCTTTCCCTTAGAATACTCACCTGCATGCTTCGGGATTTTCACCGTCGGGATTCTGCTGCCTCATTCTGACCGCTGGCATTACCAGCGCCGGGATCGCTTACCCAACCCTTATTTTGCTTATTTAACCACCAACAAAACTCCATAAAAGGAAGAATTATTTTACTAGAGCAAGTTAGTGTTTTTTTTCTTCACCTGTTCACACAGAGGGAAATCCTTAAAACATGTCCTGTTGGGGGAACTTGAGTGCTGAAGTTGAGCTCTTAAAATGAGTATGCCATAGAACCAGAGGGAAATCCTTAAAACATGACATGTTGGGGGCGCTTGAGTGCTGAAGTTGAGCTCTTACAATGACTAAGCCAGAGAACCAGCCATCTAACCGTACTACTGTACACAGTTTTCATATGGAATAACTCCCAGCTTACATGGTAATGTCTTCTCAGAGAGGAGAGGCTGAGCAAATGTATATGGTACTGTAGGACTGCTGGACAGGATGGTGTGGGATAAAAGCCCACTGGTACAGGAGACACTGTACAGGTAGCATTGACAGGTAGAACGCAAATTTATGGACAGTAATAAAGCATTTTACCTAGGCGTGGTAACTAATACATATCTCACTTGCAGAACTACAAGACCAATAGAAATGTTCTGTATCTGGACTGGAGTCTGTCCCGAATGCTGAAAGCTCTTGTGCCCCATCTATTGCTATGATGCCATCCCCTCTGACCTACTGTGTGTCATTAATGATTACAGATGAGTGATGGGTGTAGCACTGTACTTTACACAGTGCCTACTTCTTCATAACCTCAGCTTAAAACCCAGCCCAATGCAAACACTATGGGGCAGATGCAGCGTTACACGGATCGTCATTTATGTCGCTGCACTTTCCCTGTAGTGTAGCCAAACATGCGCATCTAAGGGCAGCAGAGAGCCTGCTGACTGGCTGGTAAAGGGGCATTGGCAGATAGATAAGTCCAGTTAGGTTGTGTCAAGTTTGTGTAGTTGGGATTGGGCTGTGCTTACGCCGAGATGTAGGGTTTGCAGTCCAAGCCCCTCCCCATTTTCTTACACAACGATCCGTCCGATCCCTTTTTCGTTTTGGGCAGCAGGGCATTACCACCTGAACGTCATTAAGTACTGGCTTTAGATAGTCGTCTTCCTGAATGCACCACAGATACCTGCCTTTGTATGTCCCTGGGGGCACATTTCTTCAGGACTGCAGAACAGAGGGATTGGAGGACTAGACATATTTAGATGGGTTTTGTAATGGACACTAAATACAATTATCTAAGTACACCGCATATATTTGACCAGGGCAGAGTTCCTGATCCACAAGCTGTTGGAAGAAAGTGAGGACTCAATGGAGTTGAAAAAGCACAAATTCCTATACTCTAGCTCAGGGGTGGGGAACCTCAGGCCCGGGGGGCCGTATAAGGCCCCCGAAATCATTTGGTCAGACCCTCACAGCCTTATTCTGCTAGCCACATCTGGCCATCAGGGTGCCTAGAATGGCACAGTGCAGCCAGAATCTATGCAGCAGTGCCGCCTAGAGTGTCCTTAGGACGCTTCAGACGGTCACACCGCTGACCTTACAGCTCCCCGGAGCATCCTCAGGATGATCCGGGCATTGCTGTATTCACCGGCGATTGTTGCCCCGCCCCCGTGTGACATCACACAGAGAGATTGTGGCCTGCACCGGCACCGCGAATAATATTTTATAAACCAAAATGGCCCTCAGCAGAAAAAAGGTTGCCCGCCCCTGCTCTAGCTGCATGTGGGTGACAAAAATTGCTTTGATTTTTGGCAATCTCAATCTGCCAACGTCACTTTTTTGATTTCAAGGGTGGAAATATTTTGGTGGCATCCAGATGTCAAAGAGCTCATCTACCAAGGGCACAGGCTGGTGTCAAACGTGTACACTTATGTATAAAAGCAGGAACTTCTGACCAGCACAATGATGCTACTAAACCATTCTTCCCTTACGGGTCTATTTACTAAGCTGTGTTAGGACTGGGAGATAAAGTGAATGGTGATAAGGTACCAGCCAATCAGCTCCTAACTGTCATGTCAAAGGCTGTGTTTGAAAAATGATAGTTGGGAGCTGATTGGCTGGTACCTTATCACTTTATCTCATAACACAGCTTAGTAAATAGACCCCATAGTGACCCCATGCCTCAGCATACCTTGAACTGCCACCCTTCTTCCATAAGGCTTATACGTCTTTGGTGAATAAAGGGCCTGATTCAGACCCACTCGCGAGCGGCTGTCCGCTCGCAAGTGGGTCGATGGTGCGCATGCGCGAGACGCGACGAGCGAAGGACTTTCCTTCGCTCGTTGTGTCTGATCAAAGGGGGCGTGCCGTTCGATGTTGATTGACAGCACGCCCCCTTTGGTGGGCGTGCCTCCCAGACGGGGGCATTCCCAAGGGAACGCCTACCGTCAGAAGCCGGCCCCACTGACATCACTAGTGATGTCAGTGGGAGTGATTTTGGCTCTGATAGACCATCGCGACCATCAACCTGCACGCTCGTATAGGCTGTGGGTGGTGACCCACAGCTATACGAGCGTCCAGGAGGACGCTCCATAATTATGGAGGTGGGCCCTGATTCAGAGCGAGCGCTCTGGTCAGAGCGTCCGGCTCTGAATCAGGGCCAAAGTTCCCTGAAGGCATAACGATACCTGCTGTCCTGCAGTGTCAGAAAACACATTCAGCAATCACAGCTTCTAAAGCCCCCTACTCAAATGTAAAGGATGACTCATACAGGGTCAGGAACAGCGGGCGTACAATAACTTTGCCAAACCATCACTAGATCCAGCCAGTCAGCTTACCACAGCCTTCGGGGGGGGGGGGGGTCATTCAAAAAATTGACTGTAAACGACTGCAAATGATTATTAACACTATAAATACCAATGTAGGAACAAAATAAACCTGGAAATTACATTTACAGTTTTTACCTTTTCTTAATGACATCTGAAACTCGGGGGTCCGAGCTCATCTCTAATTAGAACTTATAAGCCATCTTGGTGCCCTTGGTCCTATATTGAAGAACTCGCCCGGCAACCCTGCTCTTTGGCCTGGTTGACTTCTAATATCCTTATATTTCACTCTAGAGAGCTCAATATCTCTATATACACTATCATTGAGCGAATACTGTAAGTCTCAAGATCTTAGTAGCGCCTTGCCAGGTACGTACTCGTATTGCGGAATTATTGTCATCGATGAGAGTGTCCGTCACTTCCAGCTGCGCCTCCTCCACCACTTTCTGTAGCACCATTCGAAATGTCCCAATAAGTCTGTAAAAAACAAACAAACCCATAAATGGAAATGACAGTAGTAATCTAGGTACAGGTCCGGAGAAAAGACCGGTCACTGAGTGCAACATAACATATGACAAATGCATTCATTACAGCCCAACATTATGACTTATTGGGTCTATTAGTATTGTTAAACTGGTTTAGTTTGTACTTTAATTTCTTTCTCTGAAGTGTTCTTAAGAAGAGGGGCAAGGCAATGATGTCGGTCCTTGAGAGGCAGTAAATAATCATCCTTATCAACGCTTGCACATAAACAGGCCCAATGTGATTTACAGACACGTTTTGTGGGATAACGCGTTCGCGCTGGTCTTTTGAAATCTCCGTTATACCACTTGGGATTTCTTCTTTTATGAGAACTGTTTATAATTGAGTAAAAAAAGTGCCACGTCAGGTGTTTTCCCCCTTCTGGTGATAAAATATTCATCTGCGATCTACGCGCCATTCCCTTTTCTGGTCATTCATAATTCACAGCTTCACCGTCTTACCAACAAGCTTTCCTCTGTCTGAGGGGGGGGGAGGCTGCGAGCTCTGGAAATGATAGAGCTCTGGAAATGATAGAGGTAACGGCTAGATCTAATGAGTGACCCCCATCCGACGGGCTGCATTAGGAATCTACTGCTCAGTGCAACCTTGCACAGTGGATTATTGCTAACCAGATCAGTGGCAAACGCAGGATTTCTACAGGGGGGGTTTCCAAATGCTCGATTTTAGAGTGAGTGTGGCCTGTCCATGAAGAGGGTAGAATTAGCACTTATCCAGCTTTAATATGCGTCATACATAGTGTATTGTGTGTCATAATTCCAGCATATACAGGACCAGCGATCACAGTAACCATTATATGTGTCATACATAGTGTATTGTGTGTCATAATTCCAGCATATACAGGACCAGCGATCACAGTAACCCATTATATGTGTCATACATAGTGTATTGTGTGTCATAATTCCAGCATATACAGGACCAGCGATCACAGTAACCCATTATATGTGTCATACATAGTGTGTTGTGTGTCATAATTCCAGCATATACAGGACCAGCGATCACAGTAACCCATTATATGTGTCATACATAGTGTATTGTGTGTCATAATTCCAGCATATACAGGCCCAGCGATCACAGTAACTCATTATGTGTGTCATATATAGTGTATTGTGTGTCGTAATTCCAGCATATACAGGACCAGCGATCACAGTAACCCATTATATGTGTCATACATAGTGTATTGTGTGTCATAATTCCAGCATATACAGGACAAGCGATCACAGTAACCCATTATATGTGTCATACATAGTGTATTGTGTGTCATAATTCCAGCATATACAGGACAAGCGATCACAGTAACCCATTATATGTGTCATACATAGTGTATTGTGAGTCATAATTCCAGCATATACAGGACCAGTGATCACAGTAACCCATTATATGTGTCATACAAAGTGTATTGTGTGTCATAATTCCAGCATATACAGGCCCAGCGATCACAGTAACTCATTATGTGTGTCAAATATAGTGTATTGTGTGTCGTAATTCCAGCATATACAGGAAAAGTGATCACAGTAACCCATTATATGTGTCATACATAGTGTATTGTGTGTCATAATCCCAGCATATACAGGACCAGTGATCACAGTAACCCATTATATGTGTCATACATAGTGTATTGTGTGTCATAATCCCAGCATATACAGGACCAGTGATCACAGTAACCCATTATATGTGTCATACATAGTGTATTGTGTGTAATAATTCCAGCATATACTGGCCCAGCGATCACAGTAACCCATTATATGTGTCATACATAGTGTATTGTGTGTCATAATTCCAACATATACAGGACCAGGGATCACAGTAACCCATTATATGTATCATTCATAGTGTATTGTGTGTAATAATTCCAGCATATACAGGCCCAGTGATCACAGTAACCCATTATATATGTCATACATAGTGTATTGTGTATCATAATTCCAGCATATACAGGACCAGCGATCACAGTAACCCATTATATGTGTCATACATAGTGTATTGTGTGTCATAACTCCAGCATATACAGGACCAGCTATCACAGTAACCCATTATATGTGTCATACATAGTGTATTGTGTGTCATATCCAGCATATACAGGACCAGTGATCACACTAAGCCATTATATGTGTCATACATAGTGTATTGTGTATCGTAATTCCAGCATATACAGGACCAGCTATCACATTAACCCATTATATGTGTCATACATAGTGTATTGTGTGTCATAATTCCAGCATATACAGGACCAGCGATCACAGTAACCCATTATATGTGTCATACATAGTGTATTGTGTGTCATAATTCCAGCATATACAGGACCAGTGATCACAGTAACCCATTATATGTGTCATACATAGTGTATTGTGTGTGTCATAACTCCATAATATACAGGACCAGCGATCACAGTAACCCATTATATGTGTCATACATAGTGTATTGTGTGTGTCATAATTCCAGCATATACAGGACCAGTGATCACAGTAAGCCATTATATGTGTCATACATAGTGTATTGTGTGTGATAATTCCAGCATATACAGGACCAGCGATCACAGTAACCCATTATATGTGTCATACATAGTGTATTGTGTGTCATAATTCCAGCATATACAGGACCAGCAATCACAGTAACCCATTATATGTGTCATATATAGTGTATTGCGTGTCGTAATTCCAGCATATACAGGAACAGTGATCACAGTAACCCATTATGTGTGTCATACATAGTGTATTGTGTATCGTAATTCCAGCATATACAGGACCAGAGATCACAGTAACCCATTATATGTGTCATACATAGTGTATTGTGTGTCATAATTCCAGCATATACAGGACCAGCGATCACAGTAACCCATTATATGTGTCATACATAGTGTATTGTGTGTGATAATTCCAGCATATACAGGACCAGCGATCACAGTAACCCATTATATGTGTCATACATAGTGTATTGTGTGTCATAATTCCAGCATATACAGGACCAGCGATCACAGTAACCCATTATATGTGTCATACATAGTGTATTGTGTCATAATTCCAGCATATACAGGACCAGCGATCACAGTAACCCATTATATGTGTCATACATAGTGTATTGTGTTGCATAATTCCAGCATATACAGGACCAGCGATCACAGTAACCCATTATATGTGTTATACATAGGGTATTGTGTGTCATAATTCCAGCATATACAGGACCAGCGATCACAGTAACCCATTATATGTGTCATACATAGTGTATTGTGTGTAATAATTCCAGCATATGCAGGACCAGCGATAACAGTAACCCATTATATGTGTCATACAAAGTGTATTGTGTGTCATAATTCCTGCATATACAGGACCAGCGATCACAGTAACCCACTATATGTGTCATACATAGTGTATTGTGTGTCATAATTCCAGCATATACAGGACCAGCGATCACAGTAACCCATTATATGTGTCATACATAGTGTATTGTGTGTCATACATCCAGCATATACTGGACCAGTGATCACAGTAACCCATTATATGTGTCATACATAGTGTATTGTGTGTCATAATTCCAGCATATACAGGACCAGTGATCACAGTAACCCATTATATGTGTCATACATAGTGTATTGTGTGTCATAATTCCACCATATACAGGACCAGCAATCACCGTAACCCATTATATGTGTCATACATAGTGTATTGTGTGTCATAATTCCAGCATATACAGGACCAGTGATCACAGTAACCCATTATATGTGTCATACATAGTGTATTGTGTCATAATTCCAGCATATACAGGACAAGCGATCACAGTAACCCATTATATGTGTCATACATAGTGTATTGTGTGTCATAATTCCAGCATATACAGGACCAGCGATCACAGTAACCCATTATATGTGTCATACATAGTGTGTTGTGTGTCATAATTCCAGCATATACAGGACCAGCGATCACAGTAACCCATTATATGTGTCATACATAGTGTATTGTGTGTCATAATTCCAGCATATACAGGCCCAGCGATCACAGTAACTCATTATGTGTGTCATATATAGTGTATTGTGTGTCGTAATTCCAGCATATACAGGACCAGCGATCACAGTAACCCATTATATGTGTCATACATAGTGTATTGTGTGTCATAATTCCAGCATATACAGGACAAGCGATCACAGTAACCCATTATATGTGTCATACATAGTGTATTGTGTGTCATAATTCCAGCATATACAGGACAAGCGATCACAGTAACCCATTATATGTGTCATACATAGTGTATTGTGAGTCATAATTCCAGCATATACAGGACCAGTGATCACAGTAACCCATTATATGTGCCATACAAAGTGTATTGTGTGTCATAATTCCAGCATATACAGGCCCAGCGATCACAGTAACTCATTATGTGTGTCAAATATAGTGTATTGTGTGTCGTAATTCCAGCATATACAGGACCAGCGATCACAGTAAGCCATTATATGTGTCATACTTAGTGTATTGTGTGTCATAATCCCAGCATATACAGGACCAGTGATCACAGTAACCCATTATATGTGTCATACATAGTGTATTGTGTGTCATAATCCCAGCATATACAGGACCAGTGATCACAGTAACCCATTATATGTGTCATACATAGTGTAGTGTGTGTCATAATTCCAGCATATACAGGACCAGCGATCACAGTACCCATTATATGTGTCATACATAGTGTATTGTGTGTCATAATTCCAACATATACAGGACCAGGGATCACAGTAACCCATTATATGTATCATTCATAGTGTATTGTGTGTAATAATTCCAGCATATACAGGCCCAGTGATCACAGTAACCCATTATATATGTCATACATAGTGTATTGTGTATCATAATTCCAGCATATACAGGACCAGCGATCACAGTAACCCATTATATGTGTCATACATAGTGTATTGTGTGTCATAACTCCAGCATATACAGGACCAGCTATCACAGTAACCCATTATATGTGTCATACATAGTGTATTGTGTGTCATATCCAGCATATACAGGACCAGTGATCACACTAAGCCATTATATGTGTCATACATAGTGTATTGTGTATCGTAATTCCAGCATATACAGGACCAGCTATCACATTAACCCATTATATGTGTCATACATAGTGTATTGTGTGTCATAATTCCAGCATATACAGGACCAGCGATCACAGTAACCCATTATATGTGTCATACATAGTGTATTGTGTGTCATAATTCCAGCATATACAGGACCAGTGATCACAGTAACCCATTATATGTGTCATACATAGTGTATTGTGTGTGTCATAATTCCAGCATATACAGGACCAGTGATCACAGTAAGCCATTATATGTGTCATACATAGTGTATTGTGTGTCATAATTCCAGCATATACAGGCCCAGCGATCACAGTAACCCATTATATGTGTCATACATAGTGTATTGTGTGTCATAATTCCAGCATATACAGTCCCAGCGATCACAGTAACTCATTATGTGTGTCATATATAGTGTATTGTGTGTCGTAATTCCAGCATATACAGGAACAGTGATCACAGTAACCCATTATGTGTGTCATACATAGTGTATTGTGTATCGTAATTCCAGCATATACAGGACCAGAGATCACAGTAACCCATTATATGTGTCATACATAGTGTATTGTGTGTCATAATTCCAGCATATACAGGACCAGCTATCACAGTAAGCCATTATATGTGTCATACATAGTGTATTGTGTATCGTAATTCCAGCATATACAGGACCAGCGATCACAGTAACCCATTATATGTGTCATACATAGTGTATTGTGTGTCATATCCAGCATATACAGGACCAGTGATGTCATACATAGCGTATTGTGTATCGTAATTCCAGCATATACAGGACCAGCTATCACAGTAACCCATTATATGTGTCATACATAGTGTATTGTGTGTGATAATTCCAGCATATACAGGACCAGCGATCACAGTAACCCATTATATGTGTCATACATAGTGTATTGTGTGTCATAATTCCAGCATATACAGGACCAGCAATCACAGTAACCCATTATATGTGTCATATATAGTGTATTGCGTGTCGTAATTCCAGCATATACAGGAACAGTGATCACAGTAACCCATTATGTGTGTCATACATAGTGTATTGTGTATCGTAATTCCAGCATATACAGGACCAGAGATCACAGTAACCCATTATATGTGTCATACATAGTGTATTGTGTGTCATAATTCCAGCATATACAGGACCAGCGATCACAGTAACCCATTATATGTGTCATACATAGTGTATTGTGTTGCATAATTCCAGCATATACAGGACCAGCGATCACAGTAACACATTATATGTGTCATACATAGGGTATTGTGTGTCATAATTCCAGCATATACAGGACCAGCGATCACAGTAACCCATTATATGTGTCATACATAGTGTATTGTGTGTAATAATTCCAGCATATGCAGGACCAGCGATAACAGTAACCCATTATATGTGTCATACAAAGTGTATTGTGTGTCATAATTCCTGCATATACAGGACCAGCGATCACAGTAACCCACTATATGTGTCATACATAGTGTATTGTGTGTCATAATTCCAGCATATACAGGACCAGCGATCACAGTAACCCATTATATGTGTCATACATAGTGTATTGTGTGTCATACATCCAGCATATACTGGACCAGTGATCACAGTAACCCATTATATGTGTCATACATAGTGTATTGTGTGTCATAATTCCAGCATATACAGGACCAGTGATCACCGTAACCCATTATATGTGTCATACATAGTGTATTGTGTGTCATAATTCCACCATATACAGGACCAGCAATCACCGTAACCCATTATATGTGTCATACATAGTGTATTGTGTGTCATAATTCCAGCATATACAGGACCAGTGATCACAGTAACCCATTATATGTGTCATACATAGTGTATTGTGTCATAATTCCAGCATATACAGGACCAGTGATCACAGTAACCCATTATATGTGTCATACATAGTGTGTTGTGTGTAATAATTCCAGCATATACAGGCTCAGTGATCACAGTAACCCATTATATGTGTCATATATAGTGTATTGTGTGTCGTAATTCCAGCATATACAGGACCAGCGATCACAGTAACCCATTATATGTGTCATACATAGTGTATTGTGTGTCATAATTCCAGCATATACAGGACAAGCGATCACAGTAACCCATTATATGTGTCATACATAGTGTATTGTGTGTCATAATTCCAGCATATACAGGACAAGCGATCACAGTAACCCATTATATGTGTCATACATAGTGTATTGTGTGTCATAATTCCAGCATATACAGGCCCAGCGATCACAGTAACTCATTATGTGTGTCATATATAGTGTATTGTGTGTCGTAATTCCAGCATATACAGGAACAGTGATCACAGTAACCCATTATATGTGTCATACATAGTGTATTGTGTGTCATAATCCCAGCATATACAGGACCAGTGATCACAGTAACCCATTATATGTGTCATACATAGCGTATTGTGTGTCATAATCCCAGCATATACAGGACCAGTGATCACAGTAACCCATTATATGTGTCATACATAGTGTAGTGTGTGTCATAATTCCAGCATATACAGGACCAGCGATCACAGTAACCCATTATATGTGTCATACATAGTGTATTGTGTGTCATAATTCCAACATATACAGGACCAGGGATCACAGTAACCCATTATATGTATCATACATAGTGTATTGTGTGTAATAATTCCAGCATATACAGGCCCAGTGATCACAGTAACCCATTATATATGTCATACATAGTGTATTGTGTATCATAATTCCAGCATATACAGGACCAGCGATCACAGTAACCCATTATATGTGTCATACATAGTGTATTGTGTGTCATAACTCCAGCATATACAGGACCAGCTATCACAGTAACCCATTATATGTGTCATACATAGTGTATTGTGTGTCATATCCAGCATATACAGGACCAGTGATCACAGTAACCCATTATATGTGTCATACATAGTGTATTGTGTATCGTAATTCCAGCATATACAGGACCAGCAATCACATTAACCCATTATATGTGTCATACATAGTGTATTGTGTGTCATAATTCCAGCATATACAGTACCAGCGATCACAGTAACCCATTATATGTGTCATACATAGTGTATTTTGTTTAATAATTCCAGCATATACAGGACCAGTGATCACAGTAACCCATTATATGTGTCATACATAGTGTATTGTGTGTCATAATTCCAGCATATACAGGACCAGGGATCACAGTAACCCATTATATGTGTCATACATAGTGTATTGTGTGTCATAATTCCAGCATATACAGGCCCAGCGATCACAGTAACTCATTATGTGTGTCATATATAGTGTATTGTGTGTCGTAATTCCAGCATATACAGGAACAGTGATCACAGTAACCCATTATGTGTGTCATACATAGTGTATTGTGTATCGTAATTCCAGCATATACAGGACCAGAGATCACAGTAACCCATTATATGTGTCATACATAGTGTATTGTGTATCGTAATTCCAGCATATACAGGACCAGCGATCACAGTAACCCATTATATGTGTCATACATAGTGTATTGTGTGTAATATCCAGCATATACAGGACCAGTGATCACACTAAGCCATTATATGTGTCATACATAGCGGATTGTGTGTCGTAATTCCAGCATATACAGGACCAGCGATCACAGTAACCCATTATATGTGTCATACATAGTGTATTGTGTGTCATAATTCCAGCATATACAGGACCAGCGATCACAGTAACCCATTATATGTGTCATATCACATGTTTTGTATTGTGTGTCATAATTCCAGCATATACAGGACCAGCGATCACAGTAAGCCATTATATGTGTCATACATAGTGTAGTGTGTGTCATAATTCCAGCATATGCAGGAACAGTGATCACAGTAACCCATTATATGTGTCATACATAGTGTAGTGTGTGTCATAATTCCAGCATATACAGGACCAGCGATCACAGTAACCCATTATATGTGTCATACATAGTGTATTGTGTATTATAATTCCAGAATATACAGGACCACCGATCACAGTAACCCATTATATGTGTCATACACAGTGTATTGTGTGTCATGTATCCAGCATATACAGGACCAGCGATCACAGTAACCCATTATATGTGTCATACATAGTGTATTGTGTGTCATAATTCCAGCATATACAGGACCAGTGATCACAGTAACCCATTATATGTGTCATACATAGTGTATTGTGTGTCATTATTCCAGCATATACAGGACCAGTGATCACAGTAACCCATTATATGTGTCATACATAGTGTATTGTGTGTCATAATTCCAGCATATACAGGACCAGCGATCACAGTAATCCATTATATGTGTCATACATAGTGTATTGTGTGTCATAATTCCAGCATATACAGGACCAGGGAACACAGTAGCCCATTATATGTGTCATACATAGTGTATTGTGTGTCATAATTCCAGCATATACAGGACCAGTGATCACAGTAACCCATTATATGTGTCATACATAGTGTATTGTGTGTCATAATTCCAGCATATACAGGACCAGCGATCACAGTAAGCCATTATATGTGTCATACATAGTGTATTGTGTGTCATAATTCCAGCATATACAGGACCAGTGATCACAGTAACCCATTATATGTGTCATACATAGTGTATTGTGTGTCATAATTCCAGCATATACAGGACCAGCGATCACAGTAAGCCATTATATGTGTCATACATAGTGTATTGTGTGTCATAATTCCAGCATATACAGGACCAGTGATCACAGTAACCCATTATATGTGTCATATATAGTGTATTGTGTGTCATAATTCCAACATATACAGGACCAGCGATCACAGTAAGCCATTATATGTGTCATACATAGTATATTGTGTGCCATAATTCCAGCATATACAGGACCAGTGATCACAGTAACCCATTATATGTGTTATACATAGTGTAGTGTGTGTCATAATTCCAGCATATACAGGACCAGCGATCACAGTAATCATTATATGTGTCATACATAGTGTATTGTGTGTCATAATTCCAGCATATACAGGACCAGTGATCACAGTAAGCCATTATATGTGTCATACATAGTGTATTGTGTGTCATAATTCCAGCATATACAGGACCAGCGATCACAGTAAGCCATTATATGTGTCATACATAGTGTATTGTGTGTCATAATTCCAGCATATACAGGACCAGCGATCACAGTAACCCATTATATGTGTCATATATAGTGTATTGTGTGTCATAATTCCAGCATATACAGGACCAGTGATCACAGTAACCCATTATATGTGTTATACATAGTGTATTGTGTGTCATAATTCCAGCATATACAGGACCAGCGATCACAGTAAGCCATTATATGTGTCATACATAGTATATTGTGTGCCATAATTCCAGCATATACAGGACCAGTGATCACAGTAACCCATTATATGTGTTATACATAGTGTATTGTGTGTCATAATTCCAGCATATACAGGACCAGCGATCACAGTAACCCATTATATGTGTCATATATAGTGTATTGTGTGTCATAATTCCAGCATATACAGGACCAGTGATCACAGTAACCCATTATATGTGTTATACATAGTGTATTGTGTGTCATAATTCCAGCATATACAGGACCAGCGATCACAGTAAGCCATTATATGTGTCATACATAGTATATTGTGTGCCATAATTCCAGCATATACAGGACCAGTGATCACAGTAACCCATTATATGTGTTATACATAGTGTATTGTGTGTCATAATTCCAGCATATACAGGACCAGTGATCACAGTAAGCCATTATATGTGTCATACATAGTGTATTGTGTGTGATAATTCCAGCATATACAGGACCAGCGATCACAGTAACCCATTATATGTGTCATACATAGTGTATTGTGTGTGATAATTCCAGCATATACAGGACCAGCGATCACAGTAACCCATTATATGTGTCATACATAGTGTATTGTGTGTCATAATTCCAGCATATACAGGACCAGCGATCACAGTAAGCCATTATATGTGTTATACATAGTGTATTGTGTGTGATAATTCCAGCATATACAGGACCAGCGATCACAGTAACCCATTATATGTGTCATACATAGTGTATTGTGTGTCATAATTCCAGCATATACAGGACCAGCGATCACAGTAACCCATTATATGTGTCATACATAGTGTATTGTGTGTCATAATTCCAGCATATACAGGACCAGCGATCACAGTAACCCATTATATGTGTCATACATAGTGTATTGTGTGTCATAATTCCAGCATATACAGGACCAGCGATCACAGTAACCCATTATATGTGTCATACATAGTGTATTGTGTGTCATAATTCCAGCATATACAGGACCAGCGATCACAGTAACCCATTATATGTGTCATACATAGTGTATTGTGTGTCATAATTCCAGCATATACAGGACCAGCGATCACAGTAACCCATTAGGTGCGGCAGTAGGTCCATCCTGTCTGAGCTGAATGTTTTTATTTTAGAAGTGGGCACCATTCCAAGAACATGCAGCACTAGTAAAATTCATTATATTACTATTTCTATTGTGGTCATAGTGTGGGCTGGGGAGGGGGTTTTCCAGGCAGACGGAAACCCCCCTGTGTTTGCCTATGAAGATCACTTTAGGAAGAAAGAAAGCACAGGCAGGTCACACCACTAAAACCCTTAAGGTAAACACCTCACCATTTTATATGTGTATGTAATAATTATCATAATGCAGATGTACTAAGCTCTGGAAACTAATAAATTGGAGAGTGATAAACTACCAGCCACTCAGCTCCTAACTATCATGTTACAGGCTTGAAACATGACAGCTAGGAGCTGATTGGTTGGTAGTTTATCACTCTCCACTTTAGAACTTTCCAGAGTTTAGTACATCTGCCATATGATAATAATTAGTAATACAATATAAATGTTTTTGATTTTTGAACTAGTGCGACGCCTCTGATCTCCCACTCTGCACTGAGATGTCAGAACTCGCTGTCGTCGACAGTCGTTCGTAAATTAAGACAGCCATTTTTAAAAAAAATTTTGGGCAAAGATGTATGTGCAGTTACAGGGAATGATGAGAGGCTTTGTCAGTACTAATTTCACACCGAAATCACAACAACTACCGCCAGTAACAGCGGTGCAGACACCACGGTGCCCAAAGGGGAAGGGAGGGGTGGCAATGCCAGGTGAGCCCCCCTCTTTACTCTCATTAGGACACAGCCTGCCTCTGCTGAGAATACACTACTTTGATACATGTGTGGTGAAGCCCCAATTGGAGGCCAGTGAGGCTGAAGCTGCCTCGCCAGACCTTCAGGCAAATTTTTATAGCTTTTAGAATGACGTAAGTGACGTGTCCGTAACATTATTGAGAAGCCAGTATATTTTGCTGTGGCTTTGAATCAGCAGTCACAAAGTGCCTCATGCCTCAGCGATGTCAGGCCCTCATTCAGAGCCGCTCGTACTCGGCCGCTCGTTCGTTATGTGCGATGGTCGCTCATCTGCGCATGCGTACGGATTGTAATACGCATGCGCGAACCAGTCAGTGCGGCCGAAAATCGTTTGTTCGCTAGATAGCGAATGCCTGCTATTTTGAGTGACAGGAGGAGGCGTATGTGGGTGGTAACAGGGGAAGGTGCTTGAAAACGGGGAGTGGAGATCCGAACGCAGGCGTGCTTAAAGGTCAAAATGGGCGTTTTAAGGAAGTGCATAATTATTACAGCAGCGTCATTGAGCACGTCACTTTGTTATTTTATAGTCAGAACTGCTCGCAACATAGCGGTAGGAAAAACCAACCACAAGAATAGCGAGCAGTTCATACGCTGTTCGATGTACTCGATTAATCTAATAAATAGCGGACATGACGTATGGTGCGAGCGGCCAGGGGGCGTATTTTTCAAAATAACAACCGCAAGTTTTGCTCGCTCATTCAGACTTAGAGGCGTGAACAGACTGCAATGAGCGAACGGTTCATTTGAATAGCCACCCCTTGTTTTAGAACGAACGACCGCAAATAGCGTCCAGCTCTGAATCAGGGCCTCACTCCCTTGTGAATTGATTGGCTGTATTTTTATGAAGAATCGATTGGCCATACAAAAAGGCGAGCCAGCGTGTCGGTGACAGGTGCGCGCCCATTATATGCTGGCTGTGCTCCCGCTCCGCACGAGAGACCCGATTCTCTCCTAATTAGCTGCGCGGTGAGTGATGAGCGGGAACATTACTCAGCTGTAAGGTGAGGCGCGCTGAGGTCTCCTTATCTCCATCATTTAATAATTCATCTCCCTTCTGTGTGACTTGGTCAATATCAGATATCTTTTATTCCCCTGCCGTCTGCCCGTCTATTATTCATCACAAGCCTCCATTGTCACTGCCGGCCTTTGTCTGATCAGACTTCTTAATCAAAGCCCATTATCAATTAGAGCAGGAGGGAGAATTCTGTCCGGGGCCCTAGACAGTAATTTAATGTACATAATAAATACTAATCCTCTGGCTTCACTTGTTTTATCTCATACGCTCTAAGGGGCCTGTATTTTTAATCCATATTTTTAGAAATTAAAAAAAATAAGTAAAATAATGCTATAATTCTATATAATTGATCTAGGACCTTCTAGAAGATAATAGCTAGAATTTGATTGGTTGCTAGGGGCAACATCTCCACTTCAAAAGAAACCTGCACTTTAGTAAATATCCCCCCTAATGCTCCGAGGTCAAAAACATCACATGAAACGGTAATAGTAATACCGAAATAGTGATAGAAAAGAGTCATCCATGTTTTACTCTGCAAAGGCTGCTCTCAAGCTCACACATCAGTGTCACACCAGCCTGCTCTGCCCTCCCAGATAGGTGCCAATGTGAGAGAGTCAGATGGAAGCATCCCTGCCTGTGGGAACGAAATCAGCAATTTTATTAAAGTGGGTTGTGCGTTACCATAGTCTGGGAACCATTCCATGGTAAGGAATAAACATTGATGGTTTCACATGCGCAGGAGAACCTGCAGTCAGAGCAGCAGGAGATTAGGACAGCCACTAATAGGGAAGCGAGCAGAGTAAGGGGCTGCCGCTTTGTGCAAATCTCTGAGAGGCTGTAATGCCGCGTATACACTAGACGATATGTTCCATGAACGATATCGTCTAGTGTTTCCAATGCAGTGCCGGGCTCAATGTCGTTAACGATATCGTTCAGTGCCGGCATCCTCCCTCATCCCTGAACATGCACAACCTGACTATATCGCCAGGTTGGCCGGCAGGTTCAGGCGATGAACGACATCTTCAACGACCCACGGGAGCGCGCGTCGTTGGTCCTTCACCGCGTACGCACTGGACAATATTGGACGCAATGAACGATAACCGTATCGTTCAAATGGTCCAACTTATGTGACGGCCAATCATAGTAAGTCATGTGACAGGCTTCAACAAACATGATAAGTGCTCTCAGCATTGGAGGGGGGGGGGGAGGGAAACAACATGGCAACAGCATCGGATCCTCACTAGTCAATGGAGTGGAAACACAGCAAGGCCTCCATCTAATGGAACCATCGCCCATCGATGGCCATCCCTACACTGACTGTCTTAAAATCAACATTAAACTCCCCATCGCCTGATGAGTGTTCTCTCCTAACAGTGCAGGGTAAATCAACCATAGTCATAATGACATAACGACACAGAGACTTATATAAGGGGAAAGGAAGACCAGCTTTATTTAATTTTAAACTAATTAAACTATTTAATGTATAACTGAACTAACTAATAGAATAAGAAAGACAGACAGACAAAGTATGGTGGCGCAGAAAGAACGGCCCCACAATGCAAGATCACCAACTGCATACTCACACCGACCTTCTAATGGGAGGCGAGCAGCCAGCCCATTACCACACCCAGGGTATCCACCTCCCACCCCAATGACATGACGTGAGGCCCACCTGGTTAGGTGGTTGCCGCTGACCCCAGTAGGGTAAAATCAGCCTAAGCCATGTATTGGAAGGGAGAGCACCTCAAGCTCCAAAGACAGATGGCGACTGCTACCGTTCTTTCCCGCCACAAGAAAAGCCGACACCAAACAACTACATGAATAAGGGAGGGAGGGCGGGAAACAGCCAACCAAAGACATTTCTATAAAATGGCTGCCAAGTAGCAACTCTGAAATAGCACTGACCCACCCCCTGCCCAATCCTATAGGCTAACCAAACCTAACCCCACCCCCTGCCAATCCTATAGGCTAACCAAACCTAACCCAACCCCACAACACTACCTCACTAAACAACTAGCCCCTTCTTGTCTAGAGGCCGACACCCATAGGCTCGGGTGTTTACTTTAACTCCTTGCATATGAAATGCACTCCGTCCTAATTCCCCCTTTTTTCCCTACAAAGCACAATGAACAAATCGGCACAGTCTGTGACCAAGACACCTAAAAGCCAATCACTGAAACTGAGGCTTCTGCGCTGCAAGATAGAGGAGCACCCCCTCCTAAATCCATTCCTGCCCTGACACATCAGAACACATTTAAGCAGATGTAGATAACATTAAGGACTCTGGGCCTGATTCAGACCCGGTCGCAAGCGCTGTGCGCTCGCAACCGGGTCGATGGTGGGCCAGTGCGTATGCGCACGACGGAGCCGGCTCCGTCGTACGCATGCGCGAGACCCGGCTAGCGACGGGCAATCCGTCGCTCCGGGTCTCGCACCAAAGGTGGCGAGCTGTCGTAGTTGAGTGACCGCTCGCCCCCTTTGGTGGGCGGGCCAGGGGGGTGGCTGTCCAAACGGAGGCGTTCCCATGTGAACGCCTCCGTTTGGGGGCAGCCCCACTGACATCACTCGGGAGAGATTTCGGCTCTGTTAGAGCTCTAGGGCTTGCGGCAATGAGACCCTACCACAAAGGTCTCGTCGCAAGTACGATGGTCGCGATGGACTTGACATTCGCGACCATCTTCCTGGCCGCTCGCTATAGCTGTGGGTGTTTTTCGCTCTCTTCTAGTGCTAATTTGCGTAGAACTGACAACGTGAGCCGCTGACATTTGTAACCATGCTCTGGGGAGACGCAGCACCGTGTGTGCAGGCTGAAGACTGACCTGTTAGTGAAGACTTTGCTGTAGTTAAACACTTGTATTTCCAGCATCTCGTTCCCATCTATGTTACTGGCGATCGGCCAACGGAAGGTCTGTAAAAATAGAGAAGAGGGTGAGCAAAGGGTGTAAATCCGGCATTTCACCAGAAGTGATGTAACATGCACCATTTATTAACCGCAATTTATACAGCACCATCATATACCGCTGCGCAGTACAGCTGGGAACCAAACAGCAATACTGTAAGACAGACTGGGTAATAACAGACAGACAGAGAGGTAAGAGGGCCGCGAAGGCGACTCATTCGCTGATCTAAGGGAGTAAGGCTATTTTATTTGAAGAAATGCGCCAACTTGCCCGCTAATTGCATTTGAATGTGCACCCCCTCTTCCCTATTCTCAGGAAAATAATAAAACATATCTCAAAATCCCACCTAAGGCTTTCGGGGAACCAAAAGTGCAGCTAGAAGTTGTAAAATGCGTCGCGCTGAAAAGTATCAGGACGGACCTGATCTCCAGGACCTCAGTGGAATCATCTCCTTCGGGGGGAAAAGAAAAGGTCTGGGCCCACACAAAACGGGAGTGTTTGAGCACAAATAGGTGCGTGATGTCACGCTGCAACGTTTGTGCTACGTTTTCATGCTGGCGTGAATGAGCTGTCGGCAGCGACCACAATCTCTTTCGTAGTTTAGCTTTGCTCTCTCTCTCTCTCTTTTATGCGATGTAGGTTACTCACTCCTTGGTATGGATCTTGCATTTACTGCCATATAATACATCAGACACCACCTGTACATTATATTACAAGCTGCTACTATCACACAGTACATATTGCACAGAAAACCTGTGTATGTGTGTGGCGGAATTAATAACATGGAAAAGCAGTAAATGTAAGGAGTACAAGCATCACATTTATGAGGGTCAGTAATTGCCTATGACCGTGGAGTGAATGAACACCTGTCAGTGCCGGTGCAGCTCCCGAGCGTTGTGATGATCTCCTGCCGCATTCAGGGGGCTGTTTATCACACTTTTATTTGACTACTTGACCCGGGGTGATTGTGAATGATTTGTCTGCTCAGTTATGTTTGCCCAGCAATATTTTTTGTCCCTGTAAAGCAGACCGCAGATTTATTATGTCCCACAATAAGATGATGGGCTCCTGAGATAATCAGCAGCAAGAAATTCAGTGCTACACATTACAGATTCATTTTCTGGGACAATGTTCACTTATTCCAAAATGATTTCAATATGCTGTAAGTGTTGACTCTACAGGACTGACTTTACAGGATTTTGCAGGACTGACTTTACAGGACTTTCCAAGACTGACTTTACTGGACTCTACAGGACTGACTTTACTGGACTCTACAGGACTGACTTTACAGGATTTTGCAGGACTGACTTTACAGGACTTTCCAAGACTGACTTTACTGGACTCTACAGGACTGACTTTACTGGACTCTACAGGACTGACTTTACAGGACCCTACAGGACTGGCTTTACAGGACCCTACAGGACTGACTTTACTGGACCCTACAGGACTGACTTTACTGGACTCTACAAGACTGACTTTACAGGACCCTACAGGACTGGCTTTACTGGACCCTACAGGACTGACTTTAATGGACCCTACAGGACTGACTTTACAGGACCCTACAGGACTGACTTTACAGGACCCTACAGGACTGACTTTACTGGACCCTACAGGACTGACTTTACTGGACTCTACAGGACTGACTTTACAGGACCCTACAGGACTGACTTTACTGGACCCTACAGGACTGACTTTACTGGACCCTACAGGACTGTCGGAGTGTTTATAGTGCAAAATAATAGAAAATAAAAGACCTTAGTGAGACAAGTGTACACAGTAAATGAAAAGAAAGCAGCACACTGGAGTCTCCAGAATTGTTACCATACCAGACAGCCTGGCTGGACTCAACTATGACAGGGAAAGCACAGGACTTTGGGTGGGAGGGTGATAGGGTACTCTGGATATTTCTGCACTCACCCCCAGCCATCCTGCACAATAAAGGTGTCCCACAAAACCCCCCTGGTCCTTGGAGTTGGCCTCATTTCTTCAGCGCCCCACCCCAATCGCAACAAATTTATTGATTAACATTTACATAGATAGCGCCAGGATATTCCGTTGCAATTTACAATTGAGATGGAATCCCAGGCGGTGGCGGCCTCCCTCAGCCCAGGTAGAATGCCCACCTCACCTCCCTTTCTGCAGGGACATACCCACATGCGTACATTTGGGAAGCCATATGACAGGCGGGCGTGTGCCACGTATGGTGATGGCGGCGTTTCTGATGCACGGATTAATCAGACCATGTTGTGATGAGTCTTTTCTTACATGAAGAGAAATAAATGACTGACGGATTGTGGAAGAAGATTGTGTATTCCGGCTGAGCCCCGTCACCCCCGCCAGGACGGAGATTTGAGGCTATTTTTGTGGCAGTATGTGCTGGAGACATTCCAAGCTGAGCCGCGCATATTAATATTCACAGAAGAAGGGAAAATAAACCCAATCCTGTCTCTGGGAACTGTACAGCGCAATAATAATAAGTGCGGAATCGGGCAGCTAATGAAGGCGCGAGCCTGGCAGCCAAACAAAGTCACAATATGCAGCGAGCTAAACCCCCAAAGGTCTCATTTATATTCCATCACAGAGACCGTACACAGGAGAGCGAGACGGGCGGCTTATTAACTATTCTCAGCCTTTCCCCATCAATGCTGCTGACACTTCCCCATTCAATAAGCAGGCTGCCAGTATACGGGGCCAGGGAGACGTCTCCATGTAAGCTGGGAAAGAAACGACAATATGGGGAGTTTGGCGGCTGCCAGATGCGCTGTTACATTGTGCCGGTGGCCTTGTTCTGGGCACACGGCCGGGAGGGGAGCCTCCGTCTTTCACCAGATACATATGACCATCTCCGGGGCCTTGTCATACGAGGACATTGCTGACTTGCTGCAACCAGGCGCCCATAACTGAGCAAGGGATTACCAGACAGCCCACAGCAAGCTAATAATTATTACTATGGTCGTCTTTTATGGATACATTGTGGCGGCGAACATTCTGTATCCAGGTATAATACACCCTGTGTCTCTGGGGGTTACAATCAGATTCATCTACAGCCTCTCACAGTCCATTTTGCCTGCAGCCAATTAATCCATCAGTTTGGCTCTGGACTGTGGGAATAAACCAGGGCGAATATGAAGGGGGTTATATAAACTCCCTGCGGATAGCACCCCCCGGGCATCGCATTCCGGATATTGGTAAATTTGGCAGCATCGCTTCCCCCATAGAAACCTATGGGTGAGGGGGCTGCCAGAGGTAATGAAGGGATCACCAGGTATCGGAGATACTGTATCAGCTGCGATCCCTCCTACATACATCCGGGGGATATTTCATATTTGAGATAAACCCCCGAAAACACCAGTTATTATACCTCAAATACACTTTGATAAATGGGCCCCCAGCATCATAATATATACGTAGACCTGCATCTACAATGTGAAAAGAGAAGTGTTACTGTGCAGAATACAGAATAAGAGGAGATACTGGGAATTGCATGCTGCACAGGGACGGAGAAGTGGTACTGTGCAACTGGCATTACATACAGAATAAGAGGAGATACTAGCAATTGCATGGTGAATAGGAAAAGAGAAGTGGTACTGTGCAGCTGGCGTTACATATAGAATAAGAAGGAGGTACTGGGATTTGCATGCTGCATAGGGAAATATAATTGGTACTGTACAGCTGGCATTACATACAGAATAAGAGGAGAAATTGGAATTGCAGGCATTATAGGAAAATAGAAGTGGTACTGTGCAGCTGGTATTACATACAGAATATAAGAAGATACTGGGAATTGCACACATCAAAGGAAAAGAGAAGTGGTACTGTGCAGCTGCCTTTACATACAGAAATAAAGGAGATACTGAGAATTGCATGCAGCATAGAAAAAGAGATGTAGTACTGTTTAACTCATTACATGCAGAATAAGAGTAGATACTGGAAATTGCATGCATCATAGGAAAAGAGAAGTGGTACTGTGTAGCTGGTACTACATACAGAATAGGAGCATATACTGGGAATTACATGTAGCATAAGTAAAGATAATTTATACTGTGCAGATGGCATTTCATACAGAATAAGAAAGATACTGGAAATTGTCTACATCATAGGGAAATATACGCTTCCATTATATACAGAATAGAAGGATATACCTTGAATTGTATGCATCATAGGAAAAGAGAAGTTGTACTGTGCAGCTGCCTTTACATACAGAATAATAGAAGATACTAAGAATTGCATGCATCATAGGAAAAGAGAAGTGGTACTGTGCAGATGCCATTACATACAGAATAAGATGAGACACTGAATTGCATGCATCATATGATAAGAGAAGTGGTACTGTGCAACTGAAATTACATCTATAATAAGAGGTGATGCTGGGAATTGCATTCATCATAGGAAAATAGAAGTGGTACTGTGCAGCTGCCTTCAAATACAGAAGAAGTTATACTGGGAATTGCATGTAGCATAGGAAAAGAGAAGTGGTACTGTGTATCTACTTTCACATACAGAATAAGAGCACAGGAATTGCATACAGTGTATTTAAATATAAGTGTTACTGTGCAGCTGGCATTACATAAAGAATAGGAGGATATATTAGGAATTACATGTAGTGTAAGGAAAAATAAGTGGTAGTGTGCAGCTGGCATTACAGTACATACAGAATAAGATGATATACTGGGAATTGCATGAATAATAGGAAAAGAGAAGTGGCATACTTGCCAACTCTCCCTCATTGCCAGGGACACTCCCTCAAATAGTCGCAATCTCCCTGTCTCCCTGAAGAGTCTACCAATCTCCCTCATTTCACCTTACCCTAACACTGTTATATAAAAGAAAAAACAGAGAGATATACATTCAAATGGGATCATTAGTATCATTTCCCTGCATTGGTTATAAGGCACAATGATCCCTATGGCTACATGTATTTTCTGAGAAGTATCAGTGTGTTTTCATCAACACGTAGATCTTACTAACTGCTTTGGGGCTCATTTACATGTGGATGTAAATCAATTTTATGACACGCCTCTCAAATGTAGCGGTACACGCCCACTTTATCGCCGTGCTCATAGGTGTTGCTTTCCCAATCTCCCTGAAATGCTTTTTCAAAAGTAGGCAAGTATGAGAAGTGGTACTCTGCAGTTGGCATTACATATAGAATAGGAGCAGATACTGGGAATTGCATGAATCATAGGAAAAGAGAAGTTGTACTCTGCAGTTGGCATTCCATATAGAATAGGAGCAGATACTGGGAATTGCATGCATCATAGGAAAAGAGAAGTGGTACTCTGCAGTTGACATTACATACAGAATAGGAGCAGATACTGGGAATTGCATGAATCATAGGAAAAGAGAAGTGGTACTCTGCAGTTGACATTACATACAGAATAGGACCAGATACTGGGAATTGCATGCATCATAGGGAAAAAGAAGTGGTACTCTGCAGTTGACATTACATATAGAATAGGAGCAGATACTGGGAATTGCATAGAGTAGGGGAAAGTGGTACTGTGCAGCTACTTTAGTGCTGGGTGATCATCCTTATATCATTGTAATGACATCCTGTGGATAATATGAGCTTTCCTGCCTATAGTGTGCACCATTGCTGGGCATGTGTACATGTAACATCTGTGCATTTCCTGCGGCCCATATGTAATACAATGGGACACCACATCTCCCCAGGCATCAGCAAATGTTATGTCTGAGCCTGTGATCTGCAGCTGGACTCATTTATTTCCATATAACTCCTGGACAGTAATGCATTTAATTGATGTCATCGTTGGCTGGGCCCTCATTGTCCTCTGAACACTGCAAATGATTAGTCACTGACTGATGTGCTGGTCTCTATGCTTAGGGCATAATGAGAGGAAAGCTCGTTTCATTGAGCTGGGGTCTAACAATTAATCCACCAGAGACTGTGAGTAGAGGAACTCTATGTGCCCCGAGCCCCAGCTCCTGTAGGCCCATCGTGGGGGAACAGCAGATCGTGCCTTATCCCTCCATTAATAACATGACAGCAACAATCACAGATCACCCGTATATTACCGGTTGAATACATTTATATTTGTCTAATTGATTATTTTTGTCCATCTGCTATAAGCACAGTAAAGCAGTAAAGAGGTTCTCTAACCAAAGCTGTATTAATTAGAGATGAGCATTTCGGTTCTTGAGAAAAGCAAATACCCGAACTTAGGGGTTTCGAGGTAATCGAATCCCAGTTCAGAATCACTTTGGGGGTCCGAGTAGAACCAAACTCTGACTCGGGTCTTCTCACAATTCGGAACTTGGATTTAAAACTGGATCTCGCGTATTTTGGATTGAACTTGCAGGTGCTGTGAGGTGGTCAGAATTGTTATTGATGTTAATAATAGTATAGGAACAAAGCCAGGTCCAAGTTACATGATTTTAGGTGCTTTTATCAACTTTAAAAGAAAATCCAAAACCGAATCTAGACCAAAATCAGAATCAAAACCTTTGAGGGTGGTTTTGGCAATACCAAAACAAAAACATGGCGGTCTGCGCACACCTCTAGTTTTATATATATAGGGCCCATGTAGAATTGAAAGCTTGTTGCATGTAACCGCTCCCGTATTGCGTCCAGAGAGCTAAACGTATACATTCGTCCGTATGCAGAGTTTTTATGCTTCTCCGCGGCCGGACTGCGCTTATCCGTACTTTCAACAGCTACATAATAGGTGCAAAAGCTCAGTCTGACATACATCCAAGTGTGCAAAGCCCCCGTTTCTGTCGTCATGCCCTCTCTCGGGCATTGTCTATGTGAGAACGCCCCTCCAGCCGCAATTAGAGATGCATTTGGTTTGCACAGGACTCTGCATGCAACAGTGTACAGTACACTTTCTGTTCAGTGCAGAAGCGCTAGTCTGAGTGATTAATTTGCAGTCTCATAGGTAACACATATTAGTACATTCCCACACGTTAGGATGGACAGAGTACAAGGTCACTGTAAATTGAAAATTAAACAGCGGTTTGGAATGAGCTGGATGATGAGTCTACTGTTATCTGTAGAGGGTCAGAATAGTTACGCTTCTTATATGAACATATGACTTGGTTGTTTTAGATGTCCTCCAACCTCTGTGTTTTACCCCTTGTTCCAGCTCAGCGGGTGCAATTAAGGATGTGGGGGCCGAGGAGCTACAACAACTTTCACTGAAGAAAATGATGTTGAAACTGAGAAAATAAAACTTGTTTTCCGGCCAATTTCCCATTAGTGATCCTGTCCCTGCGTCGTGTGAACAATCGGTGGAGATTCTATTTGAAATAATTCACTTAAGAATCCAGCGTGGCGTCATTTCATCTTCTTGCCGGAGGCCTCCGCTTGGCTAATAAGTTACCATCCATCATGTTTATTGTGCAGCTAACTCGGGGTCAGAACTGCGCAATGAGTTCTGCAAAACACAACACAATAAGTACAAATGCTGTCTAGTGTGACTGGAACCGGCAAATGGGGAATTCTGACAGCGTCGGGTCCAATTCATTTAACTGGCACCGTGCGGATTCTTTATCAAGTACAAGAAAAGCATGTACTGTAGGAAGCAGCTGCTCTGTGCTTCCAGCGTCACTGCAGGCCATGGTGCGTGGAGACTATACTGTAGGTCACATAATCCCGAGATTATTGCGGCTGGGAGACAAAAGTAAGACTTGCAAACCCCCACCATGGCATGTAGGGGAGAGTCACAAATTTCAGAGGCGGGGGTGGGATGGGCCTCCTGGACCCACCAGAGAGGGTGCCAGTCTCCCACATGCCACCCATGTCCAGAGTGAAGTTGTCTCTCCGGAGGTTAGATGACATCACTCACAGTGACTGGGGCCATGGGGCTCTGTGACTCAGAACTCTTTTGTCCAAAAAGTGACCCTCACTCCCTTCCTGATGACCTTTCTTTCAATAAGGCTGGGGGGGGGGGGGGGGAGGGCACCTGGCAGGTCAGAAATAATTGGTGGTGAATAGTAAGTACATGCTTTTTGCCCATGCTTGCCTATTCTCACAGAACATTCGGATTATTATTATTACCAGTTATTTATATAGCGCACACGTATTCCGCAGCGCTTTACAGAGAATATTTGGCCATTCACAATAGTCCCTGCCCCAGTGGAGCTTACACTCTATATTCCCTATCACATGCACACACACACTAGGGTTAATTTTGTTGGGAGCCAATTGGCCTACCAGTATATTTATGGAGTGTGGGAGGAAACCGGAGTACCGGAGGAAACCCACGCAAGCACAGGGAGAATATACAAACTCTGCACAGTTAGGGCCAAGGTGGGAATCGAACCCACGACCTCAGTGCTGTGAGGCAGTAATGCTAACCATTACACTGGGATATCTAGGCAGGTCTCCCGAAGCCCCCTCGTGGCGACCCACTGCAGCCAATTTCCTGAGTGAAGTGGGTGGTCCAGGCAGCTTGATGATGTGGTCCTCACTGAATTGTGTCATGGCCCCGCCCTACTCTTTTCAATGCGGGGATTAGCATCATGGTGCAGCGAGGCGGGTAGCGAGGATGCATTTGTGTCATAACTCCCTCCACACACCACCCACTAGGCCGCTCCCCGCTCCCCACCTGGCTGCGCCCTTCAAGAGTGGGCAGCTAGATAATAAGTACACTATGGAACTTCATCTAGCTGAATGGGTCTCCTCTAGGCATGGGTATGGAGGAGAAGATCGGCCTTTGAGCACCTGGGGAGCGGTACTGTACGCTGACCACCTTTTCCCCACGTTGAAGCCGCTGCGGATCAGGGCCCGATTATGAATGTCCTTTGAGGCTGCTGCGGAGCACGGCCTGATAGTGTATAGCTGATCTGCCTGGTCCCGCTATCTCGCCACCTCCTAGTCTTCTAGTTTGCTATGAAATTATTTGATGACCCGATGTAAAAGCCAATACGGTCGTCTGTGTTCTTATATATTGAGTTAAGTTGTTATTGTTATTTGAATGTGTTTTTAAAAAAATATAATGGTACAAGTCAGCATTTGCCATCAGCAGTTCATAATCATACATGCCTACCCTCCCGGAATTCGCGGGAGGCTCACGATTTTTCGGGTAACCCCCCGCACCCCCGGAAGGGTAGGCATTTCTCCCGCATTTCTGCCCACTAACATTTTTGCGGTGATTGCGGGTCTCCGTGTAAGGGCGGGGCTTAGTGACACGATACTTCATGAATTGCGTCATTTGGCACCACCCCTAGTGAAATTTGAGATGATAGCGGGAATTTACTGTGAGGGGCGGGGCTTATTGACGCAAATGGTCAGGCCCCGCCCCCCATCGCCACCCTCCTGCTTCTCTTACCCGGGCTTCTCCCGGGAAGGGAGAAGAATAAAAGTAGCCAAGAATGCTCATAATAGCACAGAATCTGCAGGTACAACGTGCAGTGGTCATAATGCATCAAGCTTACACGGATCTCGCTCTCCTCCAATCCTGACGCACGGATCGTGTCAGGGACGCGCAGTCAGGGTAGGCGGAGCCTCCCCTGTTATACTCCTGAGATTTGATATAAAAATGATTAGAATAATACAAGGAAGACACCATTTTGCTCCCTATTAGTATCTAACAAACAGGGCAAAATGTAAAGGCCTCCGATGTGCCCGCAGTGCTGATGTTTCCGGCCGGATGTGAAGCAGCGATTATTTTTTTTATAAAGAGAAACGAAATACAGCAAAGAAAAATGGCAGAAATAAAGTGACGCATTCGGGGGATGATTCAATTCAATACGACCCACCGTCACCAGCTCACGTCACGCTTTTTTCTGCCCATTACAGTAGGCGGATTCTGCTCGCCCCTCCATAGAACGCTGAAGTGAAATTTTTACTTATACCGATACGTGTTCCGATTTTTGTTCCGCTATCCCACAACTGGTCACTCGGAGCGTTCGCTGGGAGTACATGAAGCGCAGTGAGGTTGCCGCCGTCTTTGTCATGCGCTGAACAGGACGATTTGCCTTAAGTGGATGTGCTGGTGTCGCCATATTGTGCGGTTAGAGCGCGGCCAGGTCAGGGTTCCCTGTGCAGCACAGTTCTGTATGCTTTATATTATGTTATTTGATAAATGTTTCCTATTAAAGCTGTGACTATGGAGCATCTGATATCCTACAGATAATTACAAGCATTCCTTATGGCAGGAGCAGTGTAAGCCTGGCCTGTGAATAATATATACGGGGAAAGCAGCGGTTTCCGGGTGACACATTTGCACCACAGCCCAGCGTTCTGCAATATATAATGGCCATAATTCCGGCTTGTCAGCGGAGCTGCACATTAGCGCTGGGCTCTACGTGTCACCTCTCCTGTACTCTGCGTTTTCTCACAATAACCGCACTAAGCTTGGTTCATGGGTCACAGCAGTGTACATGCTGCCCAGACATCACACCAAACATAACGCAATCATCTCTCATTGCTTTACTAGAAAACAAGTCTATGTTTATGTCACAGGCAGCTGGGGGACAATGACCCCCATGGACACCCTGAGTTACCCCCATCAATTCCTGTCTTATCTGCACACATTGGGGCTTATTTACTAAAACGGTGCTGTGTGCGTATACAGGCTCAAAACGTTACTAACCAGCCATATTATAAATAATGGCCTGTTCTGTTCAGAAAAAGAAAAGCCTATATGCCTGATCGGGTGCAATGTCTGCACCATTTTAATAAATAACCCCCTCCTCCCCCATTACATTCTATAACACAGATCTAGTGCAGTCATGTATATTGCCTCTGCCTCACACCCCCCTCCCCATAACAGTTAAAGGGAAGATTTATTAAACGTCGGATTTCCAAAGGCGCCAATTTGATGGATTTCAAAGGGCAACAGTAACTAATGCTAAATCAGGATTGTTTAGCATCAATTACTATTAGAGATGTGCGTAGACCCCCGTGTTTTGGTTCGGTTTTTGGATTTTTTGAAAAATTGGTGAAAAAAACAGCTAAAACCAAAACTATGTAAGTTGGACCTGTTTTTGTTCCTATAGTATTATTTATTACCAGTTTATTTATTACCAGTTAATTATATAGCGCAAACATATAAATTTGGCCATTCACATCACTCCCTGTCCCAGTGGAGATAACAATCTATGGGCCAGATTCTGTCAGGATCGCTTTTGCGATTGCAGTAGTGATTACGCACGCAGTCTCACTGCGAAGATATGCTAATGATTGCAATCGCAGCCTAACATAAGGACGCCCACTTTACCTTACACACATCCGTAATACTTAGCAAGTCTGCGAAACCATCGGTAACATGGAGTACCATCGCAGCCTCACGCACACTTGCAATAGCTCTGACCTTGCTAACCTCATAGCACGCAGTGGAAGCCCTACCTGCTTATGGCATCGCAGTGGTTAATTTATGCACGCCCCTGCAACGCCGTTCAAACTCACTGGCATGCCTGCGTTTTGCCCCATTCCCCCCCCCCCCCCCGTCACCAGCCCCAACCGGTGCTTCCTCTCAATCACTCTGCGATGGGTCTGCATTGGTGGGGTATACGTGCACACGCACTGCGAAGCATACGCAGAACGCTTCAATCGGTCGACTGCGTGCATAATCACAGCTGCGAATGGTAATTAATAAGGCACTATGGCCCCCATTTACTAATGAGTTTTATCACCAAAACGAGTGATAAATGTCACTGTGTATGATAAATGTTGCTTCAGCCAATCAGCCCCCAACTGTCACTTTTCTAACAGTTGACAGTTGGAAGTGAATTGGCTGGAGCACCATGATCATACACAGTGACATTTACCACTCGTTTTGGTGATAGAACTCGTTAGTAAATGAGGCCCATAGTTCCTTATCACATGCTCACACATACACAATAGGGTTCATTTTTGTTGGGAGCCAATTAACCAAACAGTATAATTTTGGAGTATTATTAACATCAATAACATTAATTTCGTAGTAAATTTTGACCACGTCACCGCACCTGATATCACAAGGGAAGGACTTCATCCAAAATACGAGAGATCTGGTTTTTAGATTCGAGTTCTGAACTTGGCAAGAAGCCCAGAGTCGTGACCCGATTCTACTCGGAACCTCAAAGTGATCCGAACCAGGACTAAGTCAAAACCAAACCGCTCATTAATCATCTGTAGTTACACAATTGAATGATTTCCTGGTGCAGTTTCAGGGAGATGGCCAGACTATCTCAGGCTTCCAGCAGATCCCCCGCCACTTCAGGATTGTCCTGGACATTCCAAATACGTAGCTACGCATCTAACGTTTCCCATTCCTGAGAGGGATCAGTCAGCCGCAGGGACCTCGGGGCCTGATTCAGACACGGTCGCAAGCGCTGAGCGCTCGCAACCGGGTCGATGGTGGCCCAGAGCGTATGCGCACGACAGAGCCGGCTCTGTCGTGCGCATGCGCGAGACCCGGATAGCGACGGGCAATCCGTCGCTCCGGGTCTCAAACCAAAGGGGGCGTGCTGTCGATGTTCCCATGGGAGCGCCTACCGTTTGGGGCCAGCCCCACTGACATCACAAGTGATGTCAGTGGGAGAGCTTTCGGCTCTGTTTGAGCCGACAGCTCTCTGGGGCTTGAGGCCACGAGACCCTACCACAAGGGTCTCGTCGCAAGCCCGATGGTCGCGATGGTCTTGACCATTGCGACCATCATCCTGGCCGCTCGCATTAGCTGTGGGTGGCAACCCACAGCAATACGAGCGGCCAGGAGGCCGCGCTATAAAAAAAAAAAAAAGACGCCCTGATTCAGAGCGAGCGCTCTGTCAGAGCGTCCGGCTCTGAATCAGGGACCCTGTGCATTGTCGTCAGTGACAGAAATCTCCCATCTGTTTACAGGTTTGGCCCAGGCCCAGACAGATTCAGCCAATACAACCAATCCCTCCGTCTGCTCATTTTCATGCTTGTAACGATAAAACAAACACGGCTCCCTCCAGCTTCTAGTGCTAATTAAAAAAGAGAGTGTGTGTGTGGGAGGGAGGGAGCGCGGTATAATATGTATTCACCACCATGTTTGTTTGTTTGTTTTCCATGTTTAAATTTAGCATTGAAAGTCTGGTGTGTTTGTGGTGACAGATAGGAGCGTATAACTCTGTGTTACCGTCTCATTACAAAGACTACCAGAAGTTATTAGAAATATACTGTACTGTAACTCTGCACACAGCTTCCGACCGATGCCCCCCTCCTCTCTGCCCGGCAGTGCACTGAGGGCAGCAGACTCTGGGTACTAGAGTATACTGTAGTGCTATGCAAGAGTCTACTGCGCAGGCCACGGGGAAAATGGTGCGGCAGCCATTTTTCCGGTGATTTCTCTACTGCGCCTAGCCGCCTGTGCAACACAGGGGGAAAAATGGCCGTGGCGTCCAATTTGCAGGCGATATGTAGAACACTGGTAACGCTGACACGAGACTCCGGGGAGGTAAATAATTAATAAATGGGTGCAGGGTGTACGATTTGGGACCCCCTGGACCCAGTACACCCTGAACCCATTATAGATACCCCTCTACGAAGAAGAGAGAGAGAGAGGATCTGGAGAAACCGGGAACCAGAGGTACGTGACAGTTTTATCACATGAATTATATATTTTGGGGGCCTATTCATCATCACTTAAATGGCCCGGTACACATGCGGAAACGGGCCATCCCTTATTAGGGGTCTGATAGGGCCGCCTAATATTCAGCAGAATCCCCATACTTAAAGCTTTTGGAGTTTGCATGCAAGTATAAACTCCTTCATTTGGGGGTGGTTCTCGGGGTCCCGCTCCTTCCTATGGGAAGGAGGTCCGGGGTTGCGAAGAGGGATCCGCTCTGCCACCTTCTCACTGCCTCCCCGGCGGCTTTACGCACTCGTGACCTCCAGTCACACGTGCGCAGAAGCCGGCAACAGGAGAGGTAAGTAAGGCTGCCACTGCCCTGCTCCGGAGCAATGCTGAATGCTACGGTGATAAGTATCCACTTAGGCCTCCGATGATGAATAGGCCCCTTGGTAAGGAGAAGGGCTGTTTGGTAGAGTTGTCTATCGATGGTTCATGTTTGCCAGCTATCGATGGTTCACGGCTGATGGTCAGTTGATTTGCCATTGCTGGTAGGAGGCCGATGATTCTATTTCTGACTTCTTTCAGGTCTCCTTTCCTTTGCCCATGTGTGGCTGTGAACCAACGTTGGTGACCCCTTCGATGGACAACCCTACTGTTTGGTGTGTATAGGTAACGCTGTTTGCAATGTCATGTCTTCCGAGATCCTTTTATTTTAAGATTAAAGATCAAATTGGAAAGGAAGGAGGGGGGATAATTCTAGAGTCTCCCCTGTGGATTCCATGCTTTTACAGAACAATTCATAGGACGCCATACCTCCCAGCCTATGACGATCGCTGCCTGGTACCGGGATTGCCTCTGATGAGCGGACTTTGTCATGCAGAGGACATGGGCATTGGGGCATTCAGCGCCAACCCAGTATGTGACTAATGCATCTGCAGGGCTAGGACACCCCCTACCCTCCTCCCCTAATACCACCCCTGCGTTGTAAGCGGGACACAAGGCCCAATAGACCTAGCAGTTAGGAAAAATAGCGGGACACTCCCTAGAATTGGGACTCTTCCACCTAAATCAGGAGGATAAACTGGAGCGCAGGTAATACGCGCCTATAGTAGGTATGAGGAGCCAGCAGCAGCTGTGTAGGGGAGCTGACAGGAAACATAAGTTAATAATTGTTGAGTTCTGACATCACAAGGTATCGATTATACAGCAATGTAAAACAATATGAATGTAATATAATGATATAATATTAAATATTATAGACTAATGACATTAGTAACCAGAATAATACTATTAATACTTATAATACTAATAATAATACATAGGTACACAGGGCCTTATTCAGACCCGGTCGCAAGCGCTGAGTGCTCGCAACCGGGTCGATGTTTGCCCACTGGGCATGCACACGTCAGAGCCGGCTCCAACGTGCGCATGTGTGAGACCCGGCTAGCGACGGGCGCTCCGTTGTTGCGGGTCTCACACCAAAGGGGGCAAGCTGTCGATGGTGATTGACAGCTCGCCCCATTTGGGAGGCGGGCAGAGGGGGTGGCCGGCCTAACGGAGGCGTTCCCGACAGAACACTTGCCGTTTGGGGGCGGCCCCACTGACATCAGCAGCGATGTCAGTGGGGAGCTTCCTGCTCGATCAGAGCAGGAAGCTCCCTGGGGCTTGCGCTTGCCGAGACCCAACCTTAGGGTCTCGTCGCAAGCCGCGATGGTCCTGACCATCGCGACCATCAACCTGGTCGCTTGCTAGAGCTGTGGGTGGTAACGACCAGGAGGCCGCACCTCACATCACGAGCGGCCGCCCTCATTCAGAGCGACCGCTTGTATCTAGCGATCGACTCTGAATGAGGGCCACAATCTATACTTTTTCACAGTACAGTTCATAAGGTCCCGTAAGGTGCGGTACATACACTGTAATACATTCCAGTGTGGAGATGACAGCACAGACCAATGCCACCTGTCAGTAATATAATATTACACAGCAGGGCCAGTGTGGCTTACACCTCCATTCACTTCCCCAGGGACGCCCTGCCCTGACCGCTGCACATATGTCATTATCCTATATATCACCTGTGACTGAGCCCCCAGCGATATATCAAGACGCTTATCCTGCACATACAGAGAAGTGGGGAGAGGATGGAGGAAGAAATAAAGTCCGTCCTGAAGAAAATTGGAGCTTAGAGCAGGTTACATGGCCGCGGTGGAGACTAATTGTCTCTATAATGTACATAATAAATTATTGCCAGAGAAACAGTTTTTGCTGCTCAGTGTACTCTAATGACATCCATCTATTTTTAATGTATTATATTAATACATATTAAACTATCTGTTTGTTGTTTGATTTTATTCTGGTGCTTGAACATTTTCATAGGTTATTTTTTTTATATTCAAAATATTTTCATTTCTTAATATGACGGATAACTGCTGAGGACAATGTTATATAAATCCCATACTATAACCAGAACAGCACCCCCCGCTGCTGACACACCTGCTGCAGGCACCCCCAGCTGCCGACACACCAGCTGTCAGCATCCCCACTGCTGACACCGCCAGCAGCCCCGCTGCTGATACCACTGGCTCCCCCATGCTGCCGACACCGCCGGCACCCTGCATTGAGAAAACCCCTGTACTGCTGACACAGTCAGCAAACCTGCACTGAGGACACCGCTGGCACCCCCGCTCTGCTGACACCGCCGGTACCCTGCACTGAGGACACTGCCAGCACCGCAGCACTGCCATCCCATGTACTGAGGACACTGCCAGCAACCCCGCTCTGCCGACACTGCTGTCACAGTAAGTGCACTATTGGTGTATCCAGCCCACACTGTATAACACACCGTATCCGTGTTGGAAATTAGAAACTGAACTGCCACATGTTAGTGCTGCCCACTGTGTCACTTAACTTAGTCAGCCAGCTAGCTGAATGCAACATTTTGGCCTTAACTAGATGAAGTAAATAATATTGTGAGGTGGTCAAAATTGATTGGAAATAAATTTATTGAGGTTAATTATACTGTAGGAACAAAAACAGGCCCATTTTATGTGATTTTAGCTTTTTTTTTGATTTTTTAAGAAAAAATCCAGATCCAAAACCAAAACACGAAAACAAAACACAGAGGTGAGGTTTTGGAAAAACCAATCCTGATCCAAAACCAGGGGAGAACCAAAACCAAAAAAACAAAACACGGAGGTGATGTTTTGGCAAGACTAATCCAGATCCAAAACCAAAACACGAGGGTCAGCACACATCTCTACTTGTTGGTCAGTATCCTCTTCCTACCCCTCCCACCCCGGTGCCTAAACCTAACCTCCCCTTTCCTGCACTCTAAACCAAACCCTCCCCCCCTCAGTGCCTGACCCTAACCATCCCCCTAGTTCCTAACCCTCCCCCTAACCAAAGTACTTACCGCCGGCATCCCGACTGTTGGAAGTTGTGACCGTCACCCCTTTACCTGATAACAATAATAATGTCACTACTTAAAATTAAATGTAGCATTTGCATTACTGTGTAGTGAGAGGTATATTAGTGTGCCTTTTCCATATTGTACAATGAAGGCTCCCCCCTCCCCGGTAATGAGGTGACAACGTCTTGGTCTATAGGTGATACTCCAGGCAGGATTATTAGGCAGAACAGAAGGAATTTTGCTTTCTCATTCTGTAATGAATTTGGAAATGACACGTTTTGTGGAATTTAAAACCTATGTACCAGGATAGTGGCCGTGTAGTGAGGCTCCACTGCTAGGCAGAACAAAAATGAGAGCGATTATCCCATGTGAAATACTCAGATCTAAATTCCACCGGAGGAAGTGGAGAAATTCCACGGACAAACGTGTAACAAGGCGAATATTCCGCGGGACCGTTTTGCACATTTCACTCATCTCTTATGCAGAACGAACATTTCCTTTATCCTGAAAGACGCCGTTTGCTCAACTTGATTAAATAGCAATAAAGCTGCTAAGTGGAATTGCAAAAAAGGGAAAAAACACCTTTATTGACCATGGCTCCTACAGTATAGTGTCCAAAGAACGAGCGGTCTGGGGATCATCCTAGGTAGGTGCCAGGACTGTTACACTGTAAATCACAATTATACATCCCGTTCTGTATTTTCCAATGCTGTCCATACAAGGATATAGCACAGATTGCACCATGCAGTGTGATAATATTAGCACTGCGAGAACACTACATCTGTGAGGTGGGAGGTTAAATCTCTAGCTGATGAGATAATGAGCTCTGCAGGTGTCAGATCCATCTCACGCCGCCCTCAATAAACATTGACATTTACTGCAGGTATTACTCCTGCCCCTGGGAGTACCTCTGCACATTTATACAGGGCTCACCAGTGCAGGCTGAGAGGGATCATCGGAAGCAGCTGCACACTGTCACAGTCACACCACTGTCATATACTGGCTTGTACTGTACATGTCCTCCCGCAGATCCTAATAAGTACACTCTTATTTTCCCCCCTAAGCTCTTCCCGTGCTTTTCAGCCCACGCTTTATATCATCAGGCAGAGCTGTCTGTGTGTGTTGCCCAGGGATATGACACATATCTTTTAATTGGATACAAATATAGTCAGAGAGCATATATACAGTATACAGAACACCTACCCAAGGGCAAGAGAAATACATTGGCATATTGAAAATGTATCAGGCGTCCCTGGGAGGCGGCTAATCCGATGACACAAAGATGGTGCGGCGCCGAAGCGTTTGCCTACATAGACGCAGATTTGCTCACATAGGAGGCCGTAATCAGCGCACAATCTGCACCTGCCATAGGGCTGGAGCCAGTTTCGATTGCGCGACTGATGGTGGCGTCTAAAGACCAGGCAAGGGCTTTGTAGCGGCATTAGCAAGAAGTCGCAGATGCAACTGCGGCAAAACGTGCAGGTTCAGGCGCAGCTGCGTCGGACTGAGAATGAGCCCCGTAAACTCATATCATGGAGGATGTATAAGCTTTTGACACCGGTCAACAAATTATTTCAATGGTTTCCATATATAGTGTAATGTAACAGTCAGTGATCAGCACGGTCCAGGCGTGACAACGCCGCCATGTTCCCAGTAGTACGGAAGGGCCAGGTATCAGTAATTCTGGGAATATTCACTGTCGTTTTGTATTTCTCCTCCTCGTCTAATTGCCTCTGTGTGATCAATTCTCTCATTATGTCACAAGCTTGTACCATGGGGATGGGAGGGATAGGCTGGTCGCAGCGCTGGGGTGCAGAGCCGGAATTAGGTGCGAGTCTCAGAGCCTGAATAATGTACCTGTCACAGCGCTCCGCTAAACTGCTTTATCCTCTAACTGCATCCAGCGAGAAGTCTCCGCAGAGGATTTCTCTGCTCTCCTGGGAATAATAATTATATTCTCTCTGTCACAAAAGTTTAATGAAAGAATTATCTGATGATAGAGTGGAATAAATATATATATACATACACACATACACACATATACACATATATCTCGCACTCACCCCCTCCACAGAGAGGAATGCAGGAGCAGCACTGAGGATAATCGGCAAACAAAGCAGATTTATTAAAGTTCCATCACAAACATAGGGCCTGATTCAGAGCCGTTCGCTATTTGCGGTCGTTCGTTCAAAAACAAGGGGTGGCTATTCAAATGATCCGTTCGCAAATTGCAGTCTGTTCACACCTCTAAGTCTGAACGAGCGTGCAAAACATACGCTCGTTTATTTGTTAAAAACGCCCCCTGGCCGCTCGCACCATACGTCATGTCCACTATTTATTAGATTAATCGAGTACATCGAACAGCGTATGAACTGCTCGCTATTCTTGTGGTTGGTTTTTGCTACCACAATTTTGCGAGCAGTTCTGGCTATAAAATAACCAAGTGACGTGGTCAATGACGCTGCTATATTAATTATGCACTCCCTTAAAACTCCCGTTTTGACCTTTAAGCACGCCTGCGTTCGAATTCCACTCCCCCGTTTACAAGCACCTTCCCCTGTTACCACCCACATACGCCTCATTCTGTCATTCAAAATAGCAGGCACTCGCTATATAGCGTACAAACGATTTTCGGCCGCACTGACTGGTTCGCGCATGCGTACTAAAAACCGTACGCATGCGCAGATGTGCGAACATCGCTCAGAACGAGCGTACGGCCGCTAGCGAGCGGCTCTGAATGAGGGCCATAGTGTACAAAACGCAGCAGAGGCCCCAACAGCCTGTTTATGTGCTTCCCTAGTATGGTCCTTTCTATAATGGTTATTTATGGTGTTTTTGTCCCTTACTACTTTTAGACTCCGCCATGTGTATGGTTCAGCCAGTTGTGCCTCGTGCCTCCCTTAAGTTGGAGAGTCCTTCCGTGTCTGACACTAGGGCATCCTCTGTTATATACCGTCTCATTGTTTTGACTTCCAGTGTTTTTTTTACTTCAGGTATCACAGGATGCGAATATGGCACCTTCCGTGTGTCTGCTATAATTAACGGTGCCTCATGCCTCTGTTGAGACACCAAGGCATCTCTTGTTATGTACTGTCTCATTGTTTTGACTCACAGTTGTTTTATTTCAGTTATCACAGTATGTAAATATGGCACCTCCGTGTGTCTACTATTAGTAGCAGTGCCTCATGCCTCTGTTGAGACACCAGGGCATTCCCTGTTTTGTTTAGACTCACAGTGGTTTTTATTTCAGGTATTATAGTATGTGAATAGGGCACCTCTGTGTCTGTTATAATAAGTAACAGTGCCTCATGTCTCTATTGAGGTAGTACCTCCATGTACTTCATTTTTTCTCCCATGTGCACATTCGTTCATTACTGTTGTGCCCTCAGACACCGCCGTGTGTCTGTGACCATGTCGGGGTCATTTCCCCTCAGCCAGTTTCCTTGCTGTGTTTCCCCCCTGTGACCCCCCCCCCCCCGTTTGTCCGCTCTACTTGGTGTTTGTTTTTACCTCCCTATCTGTGCTTTGTTTGTGATGGAACTTTAATAAATGTACTTTCTTTGCTGATTATCCTGAGTGCTGGTTCTGGTAAACTACCCTCAAGTGTTTTGGTTCGGATTCAGGGCCTGATTCAGACCCGGTCGCAAGCGCTGAGTGCTCGCAACCGGGTCGATGTTTGCCCACTGGGCATGCGCACAACGGAGCCGGCTCCGTCATGCGCATGCGAGAGACCCGGCTAGCGACGGGTGCTCCATCGCTCCGGGTCTCGCACCAAAGGGGGCGAGCTGTCGATGGTGATTGATGGTTCCCAAGCGAACGCCTGCCGTTTGTGGGTGGCCCCACTGACATCACAAGTGTCTATTAGAGCCAGAAGCTCTATGGGGCTTGCGGCCACGAGACCCTACCACAAGGGTCTCATCGCAAGCCTGATGGTCTCTGTTCTACTCGGAACCCCAAAGTGATCCGAGCGGGGACTTCGGCCCTAAACCCCAAAGTTTGGTTGTGTTCGGTTTTTCAGGAAAACCAAACCGCACATCTCCAAAGGGGATGGATCTGTTGAAGAGGAGGGTCTCAACCTCACGCAATAAGGTGCAAGTAAAAAATAGAGAACAGCACTAATACCATCTAAATATATAAATAGTACAGTACAGTCTTTTAGCAAGGAGGTCTCGCAGCGTGGCAAGAACTGACAGCTGCTGGACAGGGCCGATAAGAGCCAGCCCGGGCCCGGATGAAGGGGGCTTGGCCTAATCGCAGGAGGCGTGGTCACATCCCCGTAAGAAAAAAAAAACCTAGTTGCAGTGCCGCGAAGTGCACGCTGAGGAGGGGAGGCGCTGTGAGCCCCCTCAGCCCAACACTTATCCAAGGGGGGTGTGATCAGGATGGTCGCTCCCCCCCACAGGCAGAGGAGACAGCAGCCGCGAGTCTCCCATTGCAGCCCAGCACATAGTAGCGTGTGCAGGGCTGCTCAGCTAACAGGGATGACGGGGGAGGCGGCGTCGGACCTGGGCCCCTCCAGCAAGCGCGGGCCCGGGCAAAAATACCTTTGTATGTTTAATCCAATTTTTAACCTATGCATCAGAGAATATTTATATTATATTTGACAGGTCATACTGATGGGTTGGGTATGGGTTCCCGGCGGTCGGGCTGCCGCTGGTCAGTATACCGACAGCGGCATCCCGACATTCAGAATCCCGATACCCATACTACCACTAACCCCTACCCTAACCCACCCTCCCTCCCCGGTGCCTAAACCTAACACTCCCCCCTTAGTGCCTAATCCTCCCCACCTAGTGCCTATGCTCACCACCTAGTGCCTAACCCTCCCCCCTTAGTGCCTAACCCTCCCCACCTAGTGCCTAACCCTCCCCACCTAGTGCCTAAGCTTCCCCCCCTAGTGCCTAATCCTCCCCCCCTAGTGCCTAACCCTCCCCCCCTAGTGCCTAACCTCTCCCCCTAGTGCCTAACCTCCCCACCTAGTGCCTATCCTCCCCCCTTAGTGCCTAACCCTCCCCCCTAGTGCCTAATCCTCCCCCCCTAGTGCCTAACCCTCCCCCCCTAGTGCCTTATCCTCCCCCCCTAGTGCCTAACCCTCCCCCCCTAGTGCCTAACCCTCCCCCCCTAGTGCCTAAACTCCCCACCTAGTGCCTAATCCTCCCACCCTAGTGCCTAACCCTCCCCCCTAGTGCCTAACCCTCCCCCCCTAGTGCCTAACCCTCCCCCCTAGTGCCTAATCCTCCCCCCCTAGTGCCTAATCCTCCCCCCCTAGTGCCTAACCCTCCCCCCCTAGTGCCTAACCCTCCCCCCTAGTGCCTAACCCTCCCCCCCTAGTGCCTAACCTCCCCACCTAGTGCCTAACCCTCCCCCCCTAGTGCCTAACCCTCCCCACCTAGTGTCTAACACTCCCCTAACCCCCGATACTTACCTTCGGGTTGGCTGTGGTCGGGATTCCGGCATCGGTATTTAGACCGTCGGCAAGCTGCATGCCGGGATGCTGACTACCTCCCCTTACTGATATGTCTGATTTACAGTAATAAAAGGTTTTTTATCCTCTATCAACCGAGCCATATATATATATCACAAATATTCTTACAATTACCATGTATGTATATGTGTAGACTCTATAGGTGTAAGTGCTGTTTGTTACATCCCTGTTGCAGCCTTTGAGGTCACAGCATGTGGGTGACTGTTCTGCTGCAGCCACGTGTCCTTTATGACACACAGAATGATCTTTTCTTGCTTTTTATTCAGATAATCTATTTGAAGCCTGTGTAATGTTCCCTGACAGGCAGACAGACAGCGCGTCCGTCCCACCGTCTCTGACACCGGGAGAAATCTCTGCTTCAATTATTTTTCTTTTTTTCTTTTTTGGGTTATGTAAGAAGAAATACTGACAACTTTCTCCAGTCAGCAGACAGAGGCGCAGATCCAGTTATCCTGCTGCACATACACAGAACATATACACCACTATGCACAGGCAACACTCCTATCTCTGGGGGAGATGTACTAAGCTCTGGAAAGTGATACATTGAAGAGAGATAAACTACCAGCCACTCAGCTCCTAACTGTGTTTGAAAAATGACAGTTAGGAGCTGATTGGTTGGTATTTTATCTCTCTCCAATTTATAACTTACCAGAGCTTTGTACATCTGCCCCCTGTCCATTAGACAAGAGTCAGCAATATGTCTATCATCGTTATTAAAGAAACGTTCCTACTCACCGTGTCATCGCCTTGTAATGGGGAAAGAAGTCCACAATGCCATACATTAGTGATCACTCAATAGATTTCTCTCTTTGAGCAAAAGCAAACTGTACGCTGACATTTTGGGGTAGACGCAAGCGGTGGTAACGGAAGTGGCTGGTCGCTGTCAGTGTTTGCGTCTTAAAACGAAGTTGCATTGACCTTACCAGCCATGTTCAGAGAGAGGATTTGTACATGCCATAGGGGCCAGTGCAATTTTCCATGGTGCATCCGATGATGCGGCCAGTGGTGTGTCTTAATATCACAGCGGCAGACTAGCGCTACAGCTGGTGGACATCTCAGCATAAAGTCATAGTCGAGGCTGCAATAGCATGTCCATGTGTACCAGGCCTATGAGGTGTCAGTAAGGATACTGTATAACAACATTTGGTGTATCACAAAGGAGAACCTTAGAAATCACTACAACAAAGCAGGAGGCTATGGGCCTCATTCAGAGGCGGTCGTAGGATGTAAGTGGTCGCTCAGAAACAGGGCGGCCGCTTGCATCCTGCACGGCCGCCTCCATGTCGGTCGTTAGGCTGTGGGTTAACACCCACAGCTCTAACGACCGCTAAGGGAGATGGTCGCGATGGTCAAGACCATCGCGACCATCGGGGCTTACAACGAGACCCTAGGGTAGGGTCTCGTCAACCTGAAGCCCCAGGGAGCTTCCTGCTGTGTTTCAGCAGGAAGCTCCACACTGACATCACTGATGATGTCAGTGCGGCTGCCCACAAAACGGTAGGCGTTCGTAAAGGAACGCCTCCGTTTTGGAAACCACCCCCCCCTGGCCCGCCTACCAAACGGGGGCAGCTGTCGATCAACATCGACAGCCGCCCCTTTGGTAACGAGCTCCGGGGCTTGCGCATGCGCAGTGCGGCCGCTGCGCGTGCGCAGGCCAAACCATTGAGTCGGTTACGAGGGCATCGGTGCTCGCGACCGACTCTGAATGAGGTCCAATGTGTATGGCCTCCGGTGTTAATGGCCCCCGCTAGCTGCATGTTGTTGTTTGTGTCCTGTTATGGGAAGATCAGTGACTTTTAGCAACTGATTAATAGAGAAAGGATCAGCGATGGGCTTGGTTCAACTTCTCGGCAGGAGAATCGCACCCTCTTCACGTTATGCCAGATTGGCTGCTGACCTTCCATGAGACATCCACTTCAGAGGTGGGCCCGGTGTAATTGCAGCGTAATGTGCTGGAGGCACTTATAGCTTTTCCTGTAAACCCCCCTAATTCCCACTCTGGGCTGCGAGTCATGGACTGGAAGCTACAGGGAGACCCAGGGAGGAGATTACTTACAGGAATCATAGACAGGCCCCTGGCTGGACAACTCCACCTTATACCCTTAGTGTACAGGAGCTGACCTAGGAGGATTGTGGTTGAATCTGGCCTTAGACCCAGCACTGGAGAACAAGTCTAAGCAATTAATGGAACTCTGGTAAAAAGTATTATTCTGGAGTTATATGTACATCTGTACTGGATATAACATATTACCCAGGTATACGTTACTCACCTATAACCGTGTATCACCAGTCACCCATAGCTCTCCTCCTAGAGTGTCCCCTGTGCACCTCTCACACTTGCCGGGCCTGATTCTATATATTACGCTGCTCGTTAGACTCCCACAACCTACACATGTGCGGAAGCGAATGTACGCATCTTTTCATATCTCCGGCCGACACTGAGTCGGAGAGATCCGGAACAGATCTTTATTTGCGTTAAATGTGCAAAAGGCACCAGCTGGGTAGTTAAGCAGTGGTTGCACACAAGAGATCTGTGGCGTGAAAGTGTCATGGGTGTGTAGTTATACTTCCGTGCGTGGACAGAATAACAGTGGTCGGAGCGGGCTCAGGATCAATCCCACATGTTTGCCAATCAGGCCCACAGTCATCAGAATATTAGTTACTTTAGTTCTAAGTTGTAGTTCCAAGTACGGTCCCACGAATGACAATCCTGTCCACCTATTGGTGAACCGCACACGCCAACATATGACGGTAGTGGTGGTGGGAGAATTCCCCCCACTAAACCCCCCCCCCCCAAGTGTAGTAAACTATGTCACAGCTGGGCTATACAATATATAATATAAACCTCTCTCCCTGTACCAAGGCAGTGCCCATCACCGTACTCGTGGGGAAGCAGATGAGGTACAACGCATGGATGGTAACATCTCGATCGGTAGCAAAAGAGGCAGTATTATACACCTAACTCTCCTAAACTCCCTATAACCCACCCACAACGCTAACATCCCGCCAGTCCCCTAAACCCACAAAACTGTCACTATTTAAAAAAATGCCTCTAGGATTTATTAACTCATCTCTTCTGGGCCTAATTCAGACCCGCTCGCAAGCACTGAGCGCTCGCAAGCGGGTCGATGTTGGCCCAGTGCGCATGCGCACAAGGGAGCCGGCTCCGTCGTGCGCATGCGCGAGACCCGAATAGGGTCTCGCTACGAAGGGGGCGTGCTGTCGATGGTGCTGATGCTGCGCCTTAATAATGTATACCCCTGAAATGGCATTAAGACGCACAGACACGCTTGCGCTTGCACCATCACACCCCCATTTCCATCGACCACCTACTGTCACCACCCACAAACGGCTCGTCCTGACACTCATTCTAGCGAGGCATCTATGTACAGGGTACAAATGCTTCGCCATCGCATGGACTAGTTCGCGCACGGCGTATCATACGCATGCGCAGATTGCACACATCGGCAGGCTACGTGCGTACGCAGCCTAGCGATCGGGTCTGAATCAGGCCCTCGGTTCTATGCAAACCTCCGTCTTCTTATTAAACAGATGCAGGTTTATATAATAGGTGGATGATGGCGGATTTGTATCGGCAGAGAGGCTCGAGGCGTCCGAATAGTTCACAAATGTAAAACCCGTACCAGGCAATAATAGGGAAGTTGATGTCCAGCCCAGGAGACCTTACACTAGATTAATGGTAAATATGCCCTGAGCTACTGATAGTTGGGATGACTGGGAACTGTCGCAGTCAGTGACCAGTACAGGAAGCAGCGGAGGTGTCGGACAATTACCTCTGTGCTGGAAAATAATGAGTGCTGTGTGCTGATCCCAGCTATAACCCCAGTCCCGGCATGTGAGCAGTGTGCTGCAATCTGCCTGTGTCAGTGATAACCCGGAGCCCGGCGGCTGCTGAATGTTGCATATTAATATATATATTGTGCTTTCTCCTGGAGCCAGCGGCACGAAAATGTCATCACCGTATCAAATACCCATCTCATTCACTTTCATGTCTTACAGGGAGTATATCAATAGCAACTAGCAGAGGCCATACCGAGACACGCAACCTAGAACCCCAGTAATGGAAGACATTGTCCGGGGCAGGAAGACCCAGCAATGCTTGTGTGTTCCTCAGCTGATATATAAATAACACAGTACAGTATACAGCTCAGGCCAACAATTACAGGAAATGCAACCATTCCTTAATACATATCCCCAGTAGGTAAGAAGATTGTATGACAATTATATTAACTTTTCTGCTGTCTCACAGTTAAAAAAATGATCATACGATGCAGTGTTGTCCTAGCCTATCTACTTGTGAGCTGGAAATTGCGGCTAACATGTCTCTAGTCAGTTTGAAAAGATGAAAGCGTGAGCTCTCCCCACATTCCCTTCCCTTTCCTATTGTATATTATCACTGCAATATAACATGACCGTCAGCACCAACTCCTGTTAGATCTTTACATTGATGAAAATACTTTGTGCCAGGCATAGGAGCCAGCTCTGTGGATATGCGAGCACCCCCAATCTGGAGTGATGAGAGGGGGGCTGACAAAGACCTGTCTGGGGGCCCAAGAAGCCATACCCCATACTTGTCTACTTTTTTTTCCATAATAATTTTTATTAGAGGTATAAACATAGAAAATAGGGGGAAGGGGAAAAAAAAAGGGCTACGGGGAAAGGGAACAGTAAACATAATACACATACATAATAGGGTACAAACATCGTCACAAAATGTCCATACAATCAACATCAACAATATATATGCAGTAAAATACAACATAAGAGCCTATCTTTAAACTCGCACACTTTGCAGCGAAGCGCGCTCCCGATAATTCTTCAATCCAATTAAAAATACCTATTCGCACTACTCGCAGCGGAGGGGTGCGAATTCATTGCCAAATGAGATTTGCGAGAAATGCATGAAAATGTGAGGAGACCATCCTGGACCCCCCAAAATGGATAATTTCATTAGCAGGACCGTATAGACGGCTGTTTGTGGCCATTAGGAAGGTACTGTAGGTTTTGAAATGGTGTCAAATGGCTGATTTGTGGGGGGGGGGTTTAAATGCAAGAAAAATTATAAAAAAAAACAATTTTTTTGTTTAATCTCAATCTAATTAAATGCAAAAAGTAGGAAAAATGGTGATTTGGGGGTACTTTGAGGGCTCCTTCAATTTTTAAGACAACTATAAAAACAATTATTTTTCAACTAAAAAATTATTGTAATTAAACTTGGGGTACCTAAACTAACAAAAAAGTTGATTTTGGGGTCATTTGAGGTTTTTTTTTTTTACCCCAAAATAAGACATGTAATTATTGGAGTAATTAGGCTAATTGGAAACTTCCAAATGCCTTATTAGTCATTAGGGGGGGTGTCCAAGGGGTTCAGCACAGTGTCCCGACATTTTAACCTTAAAGTAAAGATTTTCCTTTCTATCTCTGACCCTCAGGGAGGTGCGAGTGGAAAGTTGCGAATTCAGGGCCCGATTCTGACCCGCTTGCGAGCGCTGGACGCTCGCAAGCGGGTCGATGGTTCCGAAGTGCGCATGCGCACGACGGAGGGTGCTCCGTCTTGCGCATGCGCGAGACCCGGCGAGCGACGGGGAATCCGTCACTCAGGGTCTCGCTCCAAAGGGGGCGTGCTGTCGATGGTGAGTGACAGCATGCCCCCTTTGATAGGCGTGCCGGGGGCGTGGCTTCCCAGACGGAGGCGTTCCCATGGGAACGCCTACCGTCTGGGTCCGGCCCCACTGACATCACTAGTGATGTCAGTGGGAGTGATTTTGGCTCTGATAGAGCCAAAATCACTCCTGGGCTTGCGGAAGCGAGACCCTACCGCAGGGTCTCGTCGCAAGCCCGATGGTCGCGATGGTCTTGACCATCGCGACCATCATCACGGACGCTCGCTATAGCTGTGGGTGGTAACCCACAGCTATGCGAGCGTCCAAGAGGCCGCTCCATTTTTAGGTAGGAGGGCCCTGATTCAGAGCTAGCGCTGTGGTCAGAGCGTCCGGCTCTGAATCAGGCCCTCTGTCTGACTGATCAGTGAGAGTTGCTAATTGGATTTCAAAATGCGAATTCAAAGTGAAAATAGCAACTCACATCTCGCAATTCGCACCTAATAGGATTGACCCCTAAGTATTTATTTCCTTTTTCACAGAGAAAAATATTAAATCGACCCAAACTCTTCATATTTAGCATTAGTACCTCCTAGCTGTAATTATATGAAAATGCCTAAATATAGGGAAACAAAAAGAGATACAATTGTGGAATGTTTGATACTAAATAAGAAACATCTCTGTGTACAATCAGATACTGCGAATACAACGTTACAAGATTTGGTCCCATGTCTGCAGCATGGCAGATCCTAATAACAGAATGTTAATATCATAAATCATATGTGCTTATCAGAATAATGATCGCTGTATAAGGATATCATTATCTACACACTATATGTATGTGTGTAAGTGGCTGGAGGGAAGGTACAGTCAGGTGCATAAATATTGGGACATTGACAGAATTTTCATATTTTGGCCTCTATTCACCACCACAATGGCTTTGAAATGAAACAAACAAGATGTGATTTACCTGCAGACTTTCAGATTTAATTTGAGGGTAACTACATCCAAATCAGGTGAACGGTGTAGGACTTACAACGGTTTCAATATGTGCCTCCCACTTTTTAAGGGGCCAAAAGTAATGGGACAAACTAAACAATCCTAAATCTAACTTTCACTTTTTAATACTTTGTTGCAAATCCTTTGCAGGCAATTACAGCTTTAAGTCTGGAACGCATAGACATCACCAGACGCTGGGTTTCATCCCTGGTGATGCTCTGCCAGGCCTCTACTGCAAATGTCTTCAGTTCCTGCTTGTTCTTGGGGCATTTTCCCTTCAGTTTTGTCTTCATCAAGTGAAATGCATGCTCAATCGGATTCATGTCAGGGGATTGACTTGACCATTGCATAACATTCCACTTTTTAGCCTTAAAAAACTCTTTGGTTGCTTTTGCAGTATGCTTCGGGTCATTGTCCATCTGCACTGTGAAGCGCCGTCCAATGAGTTCTGAAGCATTTTGACTGAATATGAGAATATAATATTGCCCGAAACACTTCAGAATTCATTCTGCTGCTTTTGTCAGCAGTCACCTCATCAATAAATACAAGGGAACCAGTTCCATTGGCAGCCATACATGCCCACGCCATGACACTACCACCACCATGCTTCACTGATCATCAGGTGGTATGTTTTGGATCATGAGCAGTTCCTTTCCTTCTCCATACTCTTCTCTTCCCATCACTCTGGTACAAGTTGATCTTTGTCTCCTGTCCATAGGATGTTGTTCCAGAACTGTAATGGCTTTTTTAGATGTTGTTTGGCAAACTCTAATCTGGTCTTCCTGTTTTTGTGGCTCACCAATGGTTTACATCTTGTGGTGAACCCTCTATATTCACTCTTGTGAAGTCTTCTCTTGATTGTTGACTTTGACACATATACACCTACCTCCTGGAGAGTGTTCTTGATTTGGCTAACTGTTGTGAAGGGGTTTTCTTCACCAGGGAAATAATTCTTCTGTCATCCACCACAGTTGTTTTCCGTGGTCTTCCGGGTCTTTTGGTGTTGCTGAGCTCTCCAATGCGTTCTTTCTTTTTAAGAATGTTCCAAACAGTTGATTTGGCCACACCTAATGTTTTTGCTATCTCTCTGATGGGTTTGTTTTGATTTTTCAGCCTAATGATGGCTTGCTTCACTGATAGTGACAGCTCTTTGGATCTCATATTGAGAGTCGACAGCAACTGATTCCAAATGCAAATGTCACACCTAGAATCAACTCCAGACCTTTTACCTGCTTAATTGATAATGAAATAACGAGGAAATAGCCCACACCTGTCCATGAAAAAGCGTTTGAGTTGATAGTCCCATTACTTTTGGCCCCTTAAAAAGTGGGAGGCACATATAGAAACCGTTGTAATTCCTACACCGTTCACCTGATTTGGATGTAATTACCCTCAAATTAAATCTGAAAGTCTGCAGTTAAAGCACATCTTGTTTGTTTCATTTCAAAGCCATTGTGGTGGTGAATAGAGGCCAAAATATGAGAATTCTGTCAATGTCCCAATATTTATGCACCTGACTGTATATGTGTAAGTGGCTGGAGGGAAGGTATATGTGTAAGTGGCGGGGGGGAAGGTATATGTGTAAGTGGCTGGAGGGAAGGTATATGTGTAAGTGGCTGGAGGGAAGGTATATGTGTAAGTGGCTGGAGGGAAGGTATATGTGTAAGTGGCTGGAAGGAAGGTATATGTGTAAGTGGCGGGAGGGAAGGTATATGTGTAAGTGGCGGGAGGGAAGGTATATGTGTAAGTGGCTGGAGGGAAGGTATATGTGTAAGTGGCTGGAGGGAAGGTATATGTGTAAGTGGCTGGAGGGAAGGTATATGTGTAAGTGGCGGGAGGGAAGGTATATGTGTAAGTGGCTGGAGGGAAGGTATATGTGTAAGTGGCTGGAGGGAAGGTATATGTGTAAGTGGCGGGAGGGAAGGTATATGTGTAAGTGGCGGGAGGGAAGGTATATGTGTAAGTGGCGGGAGGGAAGGTATATGTGTAAGTGACGGGAGGTAAGGTATATGTGTAAGTGGCTGGAGGGAAGGTATATGTGTAAGTGGCGGGAGGGAAGGTATATGTGTAAGTGGCGGGAGGGAAGGTATATGTGTAAGTGGCTGGAGGGAAGGTATATGTGTAAGTGGCGGGAGGGAAGGTATATCTGTAAGTGGCGGGAGGGAAGGTATATGTGTAAGTGGCTGGAGGGAAGGTATATGTGTAAGTGGCGGGATTGGGAGGTATATGTGTAAGTGGCGGGGGGAAGGTATATGTGTAAGTGGCGGGGGGGAAGGTATATGTGTAAGTGGCGGGAGGGAAGGTATATGTGTAAGTGACGGGAGGTAAGGTATATGTGTAAGTGGCTGGAGGGAAGGTATATGTGTAAGTGGCTGGAGGGAAGGTATATGTGAAATTGGCGGGAAGGAAGGTATATGTGTAAGTGGCTGGAGGGAAGGTATATGTGTAAGTGGCTGGAGGGAAGGTATATGTGTAAGTGGCTGGAAGGAAGGTATATGTGTAAGTGGCGGGAGGGAAGGTATATGTGTAAGTGGCGGGAGGGAAGGTATATGTGTAAGTGGCGGGAGGGAAGGTATATGTGTAAGTGGCTGGAGGGAAGGTATATGTGTAAGTGGTTGGAAGGAAGGTATATGTGTAAGTGGCAGGAGGGAAGGTATATGTGTAAGTGGCTGGAGGGAAGGTATATGCATTATGCGAATGGGTATAAGCCCACGTCTAGGATCTGGATGAAGAGAATATATTGATGTTTAATGAATTCAGAGTAACAAAAGGAATTGCGGTATTGGGCGCAGTGGAAACTTCCTTTGTGGTTATTAATGAGGTTATTAAATGGTCGTCAGTGTCTGTACCTCGCTATTAGCCCCTTAGAGTGGATTGCGCATCCGTTACAGTTTCCTTGGTGAATTAACACCAATAAATACAGAGAACGTGATGCTTTTTAGCATAGGGGATCCAAGACCAGGGTCACCCCCAGCACACTCCTCATGTCACTGAGAGGATACAAAGAATATAAATACCCAATTTCCATGGTTACATAAGAGCCACATCTAGCTATTTATGGATCTGACTTTCTTACACATACTGTACATCTATAAGCACATTTAGTCTTATTACATAACGCTGCATAATGGTCCAGGTTAGCGAGGACTGCAACCGCACAACACACACAGGTCATGGTAACGCTCATCTACATTGCCCTAATACTCACTGAATGGGATTGTCTCCATATTATATCACTGGCTTATTATCAAATGTCATAGGCTACATTACATATAAAACAACAATTGCATTTTGTATAAAATATATAATGCATTTATTATGAAGCGAAAGCCCTATTTCTAGGGCAGGATTAAGGGCCACATGGGCCTGCGGCTGAAATGATCAAGGGGTCTATTTACTAAGCAGTGTTAGGAGACAGAGTGAAAAGTGATAAGAAAGTCATAAGGTACCAGCCAATCAGCTCCCAACTGTCATCTCACAGGCTGTGTTTGAAAAATGACAGTTGGGAGCTGATTGGCTGGCACCTTCTTATAACTTTTCACTCTGTCTCCTAACCATACTTACCTACCTTTAATAATCTCTTCCCGGGAGAAGCCCGGGTAAGAGAAGCAGCAGGGGGCCGATGGGGGCGGGGCCTAACAATTCGCTGCCACGATTGGGTAAAATTTACATAAGGGGCGGGGCCAAAAGCTGTGATTCATGCAGAATCACATCTTAAGCCCCGCCCCCTTCACGGAGACCCGCGATCTCCGCGGGTATTCTCCTCATTCTGCCCACTTCACTAGGAAGTGGGCAGAATGTGGGAGAAATGCCTACCCTTCCGGGAGTGCGGGGGGTTACCCGAAAAATTGTGAGCCTCCCGCGAAAACCGGTAGGGTAGGCATGTATGCTCCTAACACTGCTTAGTAAATAGACCCCCAAGGTTCTATCGTGAGAAGAGGAGGAGGCGTGATCAGCGCTGTGTGGGTGTGACTCGCGGCCCGGGCTTTGACGCGCTTGCTCCTGAGAAGGGGGCATGACCGATCGGGGAGGGGGTTGTCCAAGTGGAACACCCCCAATTTGTTACACTTGGAAGCGTGCAGCACTTACGAGGTGCTGGGCTTCCGCCAAGCTCTACCCTCACGGTTAATAGATACTGTGCCTATGAACAATGCGTCTATTCACCCGGCGGTCATCGGTCACTGCAACGTCATGCACACGGCGTCTATACACCTAGCGGTGATCGATCACTGCAATTTTTCCGGCGGCGCCCTGCTAATACAGCCTTGCGTAACACTAGATGAGGCCTGGGGTGCAGGAAACGGATGTGACAATCCTTTGCCTCTCCTCACTAGATTTCCAGCTTCTCTCAGGGAATACGTCTCCATCCAGACATGCAAAGGGACCACATCCTCATCCAGGGACCATTCGCCCCTCCAGGCACGGCTCTGGCTTTCTGTATTATCCCTGCTGATAAGAGGAAAAGCTGAGCACAACACTCGGAAGCACGCTATTAGCAGGGCATGTATTGAGAAGGTAGGTACTGTAGGATTACCCTGTCCTGTTTCCTTTGTGTCACTATCTATCTGAGAGATTTGTATAGCTGGTCCTGAGTGCAATACATGTTTTCCTCTGTCCTCCTTTCCAATTCTTTCCCTCAATAAATCCCATTTTTAACGTGTCGCTCTTCAGAGGAACATCAGCCATTGCAATTCCCTGCCTGGCTCACTTAATAGGAACTCTGCTGTGATTTAGATAACAGAGAAAGGTTTCAGCTGTTGTCACGCAGAGAAATAAATAACCGCCAGGGCCGCTGCGAGCTCAGTCAGAGACGGTAAAAACGACCCAGGCGACCAAGAATAAAATAAATACATGAAACTGTCCTTATCAGGCTGAGCAGAAGTGACATTATTTATTGCCAGGGCCCAGTGGGAAGCGGGCAAAGGAAATTCCTCCACTTACATCTGTACATTAAATTAAACTTGTGCAGAGTTCTGAAAAGCGGCAACGCTAAAAAACACGGCATTCTTTATTCTGCTGGGTGAAAGCGAGTTCTTCTATACGTGGTCCACACTACACGCCAATGCTCTCTCACCAGGGGGCAAAGCAGAGACCGCATCAACCTGTATATTTGTACAGGGGTGCCTGAGAGGGGAGGGGAGCCGGTACTGTCTGTGATATCTCCTGCGTTACGTTTATGATGAATGGATCCAAAATTTGATTTCTCCAAAAGTAGGTGAAAATTTTCATTTTCACCTGCTTTTGTAGAAATTAAATGACGATGAATAGACCTCCATATCCTGTGGAGCACATGGTGACAAAGTGGTTAGCATTGTTTCACTGGTGTCCCCAGGGGTCAATTCTGACCAGTGTGCCAACTGCTTGGAATTTTTATATTCTCTCTGTGCTCACGGTGGGTTTCCTCCGGGTCAGGGGCTGCGGCTTCCTCTCGCTGGTCAAAAAAAACCTTTCCAGTAGGTTAATTTGTCTCAAGCTTAAAAATATACTATAGCCCAGTGGTTCCCAAACTGTGCGTCGTGGCTCCCTGGGGTGCCTTGGGACACTTGCAGGGGTGCCTCAGCAGTAACTTCATCCCAGGAACCCGGAGGCAAGATAAATGTTGGTACCCCCCAAATAAAAGTTTTCCACCCCCCAGCACCTGTGCCAGCCCCATCTGCCGACGTCCCCTATGCAGTTCCTTTTATACAGTGCCCCCAGTAGTGGTCCCCCTATGCAGTGCCCTCAGTAGAGGTCCCCCTATGCAGTGCCAGCCTATGAATTGCCCCCCCAGTAATGGTCCCCCTATGAAGTGCCTCCAGTAGTGGTCCCCCTATGCAGTGCCCCAGTAGTGGTCCCCCTATGCAGGGCAGTTGAGAGCTCCGCCAGGTCCCGGTAAAGAGGGTTGTGTGGCCTAATCACGGGAGGCGTGGCCGTGCCCCCTCGAAGAAAAAGAAAAAAAACACCCCCAAAAACATACTTTTGTAGCGGCGCTGTGTGCCAGGGAAAGGCCGCTGTGAGCCCCTCAGCCTGGCGCAAAGCCAGGAGGGGGGCGCGATCGGTGTGATCGCTCCCCTCCTCAGGCATAGGAGATTGCTCGCAGCTGCTAAGCAGCAGCCACAGCAATCTCCCACTGCATCCCTGTGTGCTGGGCTGCTACGAGATAGTGAGGAGGGAGGGGGAGGCGGTGCTGGACCCGGGCCCCCGCCAGGCCCCTCTGGAAGCCTGGGCAAATTGTACCTGCTCCCCCCCCTCTCGGCGCCCTTGCCCCTATGCAGTGCCCCCTGCAGTGCCCCCAGTTGTAATGCCCTTGTAGTGCCCCCAGTAGTAATGCTCCCTGCAGTGCCCCAGTAGTAATGCCACTTAAAGTGTCCCCAGTAGTAAAGGCCCCTGTAGTGCCCACAGTTGTAGTGCTAACAATAGTGCCTCCAGTAGTAAGGCCGTTGTAGTGCCCCCATAGGATGTCCCTGTAATGCCCCCTGTAGTGCCCCCAGCTGTAGTGCTCCCAATAGTACCTCCAGTAATAAGGCCGCTGTAGTGCCCCCATAGGATGCCCCTGTAATGCCCCCAGTAGTAAGCCCCCCTTGCACACACACAACACTTACCTTAAACTCCGCTCCAGTGCCTGCTGCCGTCCGTCCCCGGCACCCGCTCCTCGGAACTATGGGAGTGACATCACTCCCATAGTGCACTGCAGGACCCGGAAGCCGGAGCTCAGGAGTGAGCTCTGTCCACCGGCTGCTGCTGGCGATGGGGGGGGGGAGAGAGCGGAGAGAAGGAACAGCGGCGCTCCTTCTCCATGCATCTCCTTCTCAGCAGTGCCCGGAACGGCCGGGTGACAATGGAGCCAGGTGCCCCCTTCAGGGCTGGCGCCGGGTGGCAAATGACTCCATTGTCTCCGGGAGTTCCACCACTGCGCCTCAGGTTGGTGGTCCAGCACCAAATCAAATTATTTATGGTCAATGTATTGTAAATATGTGGACAAACAGAAGCTCAAACCTGTCACCCATCACATAACTGACCCTAAGGATGACAGATCAGCGCAATTTACTTCACTTTACTACATTTTTATCTGAATTTCTCAATAACAAACGTTTGGCTTAGGGGTGCTGTGATAACATTGCTGATACTCTAGGGCGCCGTGGTTCAAAAAAGTTTGTGAACTACTGCTATAGCTTGAGATGGCAATATTAATGGGGTCAATCCAATTAGGTGCGAAGTGTGCGATGTGCCGTTGCAATGGCATTTAAATGCCGGCAATGGCACCGCATCTCGCACCCGTCGCTACCCGACCCCGAATCTAGATTCGCATATATTTGCTCGGAGCCCTATGGGGCTGCGAGCAATATTAGGCATATCCGGGCTGCCGTAGAGTGCGGCCCCTGCTGTGATAACTTACACACCTGAGATCATCGCACCTAATAGGAATGACCCCCACGGCGATGGCGATAGAGAAACAGCTCAAACTGATCTATAAATTAGTCTCAATAGCCCCCAATGGGCTTATTGAAGACTTCAAGGTGATTTATTTTGTAACCGTTTTACACTTGTCTCTGATACACTCTTCAGTCTTTCGTCTTAGCGGGGCGTATTCCATATGGGGAACCAGGGCCGGGTTAAAGGGGGGACGACAGGGGCGGTCGTCCCTGGGCCCCCACACATAGAGGGGCCCCCACACAGGGTCGATGCGACCCTGCCGAGAACAGATGAAGGGCGGCACCTGTTCCCGGATGGGAGTTGGGCTCAGAAGCTGCGGCTGTTCCATTGCATGCAGCACAGACTCCTCATCAGCATCATGTGACACATGTCCGTGACACTGAGGAGGGAACCCAGGAGCAGCTCTGACGGCCGGGACACATCAGGATTCAGGTGAGAGAGGCTCTGTATGGGGGGACGGGACATAGGCACAGGCGCTGTGTGTCTGGGGGGGTGGGAGGTGGTACCGGCGCCGTGTGGCTTTGAGGGGCCCCCACAAGCCTTAATCCGGCTCCGTGGGGAACACTAGTTTCTGCACGTTTTTAATAACATTCCCTTTCACCATTAAAGCCCCGCATACTCCTCAGGCTCCGGAAAGTCTTCAATAATAAAAAAAATAAAAACCAGACAATCCTACCAGGCCAGCGGCTTACCAGAAAAAGTCCCAGCTTATGCGTCTTTGTCTGTCTGGTTCACGGTATATTTGATTTATTGCGCATTGATTGTAGTGGCTGTTGGTGCACCTTCCTAGTGAGATAGGTCGGTGGAGGGGCTATGGTCACAGCCCCCTGTGTAATGGTGCCATGATTAACAGCATTGCATTTGGGGGGGCGGAGCTAAATGATGCAATTTGCTGACCCTGCCCCTTCCTCCGTCCCCAAGGGCATCCTGGAGGTAACCAGTCTTGGGCTGGCTGAGCACTATGGCAGGGGGACCTGCTGTAGCACCACAAGCTCTGGCTGGAAATGCTTCGTACTGGTAGCGTGAATTCGGATGGACTCCAGGCTCTTTGGGCCGTATTCAGAGATGGACGGGCAACTCAAACCGGTTTTGGGGGCGTGTCTCTTGCTGCGACTGCGATTTCGTACACAGTCAAAATGGCTCCGGCGTCTCAGCTCCGCGGCTGTTCTGCACCACCCTAGGGTTACTCAGAAGACCAATAATTGACTAATCTGCAACAAAGCGGTGTCTTTGTACGCAGTCGCTTGGATTTGCAAAGATGCCGATAGGCATAGGCAAACACAGGGGGGGTTTCCGTCTGCCTGGAAACACCACTCCCCAGCCCACACCATGACCACAACAGAAATAGTAATGTAAGGCATTTGGAAACCCCCCTCTAGAAATCCTGCGTTTGCCACTGATAGGTGTCTCATTACAAATCACGGTGGAAGCGAGACTTGCATATTTTTGCACAGCTGTTGCCAATAAATTTGCATTAGCATCCATCTCTGAATTAGGCCCTTTGTCCCCCTGATCTGTGCATAACTGATCCAGGCTGTCAGCACTAGTGCTGGCTGTAATCTGAGGAGAGGGGGGAAGGGGGGCAGTGTGCACACTTTTTTTCAAAGAAAGCCCACAGAAAACATGCAGGGATAGCAGTGGTGTGGACTTTTTTACCTGACACACATTGCGCACAGATAGGGAACTCCTCCAAAACGCCGGCCAGGACAATTGATGATTTGGAGGCCACATTTTTTGAAATATGGAGCGCACTACTGCGCTACCTCCATGAATGCTCCTTACTTGAAGCATTCAACCTAACCAAGATGGCTGCCATTTGGTTGCCTGCACATACGCGGCTCCATCTTGTAACTGTATAAGCGCCACAGTGGGACGCGGACGTGTTCCACTTATGTAGCTCCAGCGACCCTGCTGCATTATCCTGTATATTCCTCATATCCTGTGTACATCATCGGTTGCTGAACTGTATGTTCTGCTCCATCCATATAACAAGGGTGAGTATGGCTGTACCAGTCACTACTACTCCAACAGACCTGTCACCAGGATAAGTGCCTGGACTGTTTGGTGTATGTGGAATTCCACTAGTGTTGCTATTTAACTCTGCATACCACCGCCAAATTGCACACACATACAGTACCAACAGGTCATGGGCCCAGGCACCTAAACACCAGTAGACACGTGTCAGCACAGAGTGTCAACACAACGCGTCAGCACCGAGTATTACTAAAGCAAATCCACGAGACTTGCAAAACTGTTTCCCATATATACAGGAGCTGCATCCGCGATTGGTTTCATTAAGCTTAAAAGGTCAGAGAATTACATCACATGGAAATTTGCAATGGAAGTGAAACCAAAGCGTCAAAGACTGTGTAAAGTTACAGTTGATGCAGGTGACAATCCAAGCCCAAATGATATAGAAAGCCATGAGAACATTAGGCTTAAGTGTTAAATATCACGTTTGTTCTATTATACATGGGAAAATGTCAGCTAAAGACATACGGATAGCTCTACAGGCAACGTATGAGGATGGGGGACTGGTGAGAATAATATAATAATACAATATCCAGTACATAAGGAGACCATTCAGTATATATATATGTCCAGGGCAGTGCAGGTTCTTTTTCTGCACAAGATTCCTGAAATTGCACAAATTACCTAGAATGGAGCCCACATGTGAAATAAAAACATTCAGCTCAGACAGGATGGCCCTACTGCCACATTTAATGGCTTACTGTGATTGCTGGTCCTGTATATATCAGAATATAATATACTGGTTAAGTGCTGATTATGCCATATTCATGTACTGGCCACACTTGCTTTACAATCAAGCATTTGGAAACCCCCTCTCTAGAAATCCTGCATTTGCCCCTGCTGTGATAGCTGCAGGTACCAGGTGCCGTCAGTTATATGTCCTTGACACACTACGGTGTTATGCAATGACATCTGACCTACAGTCGAAGGAGCTCCAACACAGAAGGTTAGGTTAGGTTACCTTGGATATCACAGTGGCCAGAACCTCCTAGATGGGCTTTTCTGTATCAGTCAGTGATGTTCCTGTAACCATCCCATGTGTGAAAGCTTTTTTACAAGCAAGCAAAGCCCATTGTCCATTTACAAAATCAGCAAGCAGAGCCGAGGCACCCCTGGAACTGGTGCATGCGGATGTGTGTGGTCCGATGGGAGTTAAATTAATAAAGATGATACAGATCCTTCATATCATTCATCAATGATTTCACAAGAATGACACACGTTTACTTCATCAAAGAAATGATTGAAGTGATGAGCAAGACTGCAGACTGTAAGAAATTAGTAGAGACACAAACTGGTCACAAAATAAAGGGTAAATATACTTAAGGTTGATTTTAATTGATTTTACATCGATCTAGGGGCCTAGTGCTAGTGCACTGCTGAACTCAGATTCCCGATGTTTGGGAATCTGTGCAGGAGCAGGACCCATTCTGCGAGTGTACAGAATGGGGCCTGCTAACTCGCTCGCAGACTGTCAGTGATTGACAATCTGCTGCTGTTTGTGGGTGGGGAGGGGACAACAATGCCCTCCGTTTCCCGAAACGGAGGCGTGTCGCCGTCGTTGCGTGGGAGGGAAGAAGCCAGGTTCTCCGTCGGCTGATGGAGATTTCCTGGCCTCTTCCTTTAAACTGCGGAGGCTGGCTGCGGGACTCCATGGGCCACCGCAGCTGGCAGATGTTACGCAGATTATCCGATGCTGCGTTGGACAACGCAACTCAGATAAGTAATGCACAGGGGGCGTGATGTCTCCTGCTGCATTACCATATCTGCATGGATCACAAATGCAAAGCTGCTTGCGTGCAGCTTTGCAATTACGATCCTTGCAGAATCAGGCCCTAAGTTTATTTTAATTGATGTTGTGTTTCAGGGGTTAATTCGCACATTTACAGTACTAATATTTAAAAATCAATATTAAAAATCATCTGTTAGTAAATGTGTGATTTAGTCCCTCTAACACAACATTGATTTAGATCAATTAAAATCGACCTTTAGTAAATTTACCCCTAAAAGTCTTGAGGTCTGATAATGTTGAATATTTCAACAAAGATGTGAAAATCTTCTTGAAGAAGCATGATATTGAGCATCAATTGACCATTGCGTACGTGCCGTAGCAGTATGGTGTAAGTGAGCGTGCAAATTGCACTTTAGTGGAGAGAGCCTGATGTCTGCTGAAATATGCCGGTCTAAACAAGTGGTTTTAGCTGGAAGCAGTGCCCACGACAGTCTGATAAATTGTGCTCCCACCTTCTCACCACCACCCCCGATCCCACACATAACACCAATAAAGGCATGTGCTAGGAGAAAAGCAAGTATCAGACGTATCAGACATCTCAAAGTGTTTGGGTGTACTGCCTATCTGCCATACCCAAAGAGAGAAGACATAAGCTGGATTCAAAGTCCATGAAGTGCATCATGCTTAGATATAGACAAGAAAGTAAAAGACAGACAACCTTGTTAAGCAAGGGATGTCATATTCCAAGAGACAGCACCACTTAGAGAAAGGTGGAGTTGGATTTGCAGAACAAGTATGTGTTACTGATAATGCCAACAGCTGAAGACACACCTGAACCAAAGGATATCAGCATGGACATCCAACCACAGAAAATAACATCTGTAATGTCGAATCACCATTGGCCGCCCAGTGTTTAGAGATGGCCATTAAAAGCATCTCACATCCGCCGCTCACGCACAAAATCGGAAACATCAAATGCAGATCGGGAGGCCATCAGCCTTCAGAGTAAGTCTAAGCTGCCGCAGGTACAGCGGGTCTCCAGACACGCACGAAGAGGGCTCTCCTGCTGCCAGCAAGGATGCAATGGCTTATTTTATGGACACCCAGAAAACAGTGTTTAAATGGTCTGACATGTCTGCGTTCTCTAGCCACCTCCCTGTTATCTCTCCCAAATGCTGACTACCTGTCACTTACTTTGCTAGTGAATCCTCTGTGAGAGCGTAATCACAACTCAATCACTCTGCGTGCACTATGACTTACCACACTGTCTCTCTGTCACTAACGATGCAGGCTGTAGTTCTTGTCTATTGTCTCTTCCAAGGTCTTCTTGATGACAGTGCTGTGGATGGGGTCCACAGCACTGAGGTGTGAGGGATGGGGTCTGCAGCCAGCCATCTTCAGTCCTCAGCCCCTCAAATTCAGCCTCTCGTCACCATCCTAAACCCAGAAGCCACCCATCACCTTCCTCTGTCTCCAGCCCCTATCACCTTCTGACCCCAGCTCCTTACATATTCCTCCGTCCCTGTCACATTCCTCTGACCCCAGCCCCCATCACCTTTCTCTGCCCCTTCACCTTCCTCCATCCCCATCACCTTCCTCTGACCCCAGCCCCCATCACCTTCCTCTGCCCCTTCACTTTCCTCCATCCCCATTCCCCATCACCTTCCTCTACCCCTTCACATTCCTCCGACCCCCATCACCTTCCTCTATCCCCAGCCCCTATCACCTTCTGAGCCCAGCTCCTTTCATATTCCTCTGTCCCCATCACCTTTCTCTGCCCATACACCATCCCCATTACCATCCCCCATCACCTTCCTCTGCCCCTTCACCATCCTCCATCAACTTCCTCTGACCCCAGCCCCCATCACCTTCCTCTGCCCCTTCACCTTCCTCCAGCCCCCATCACCTTCCTCTGCCCCTTTACCTTCCCCCATCCCCATTCTCCATCACCTTCCTCTGCCCCCTTCACCTTCCTCTGTCCCCAGCCCTTATCACCTTTTGAGCCCAGCTCCTTTCATATTCCTCTGTCCCCATCACCTTCCTCTGCCCCTTCACCATCCTCCATCCCCATCACCTTCCTCTGCCCCTTCACCATCCATCCCCATTCCCCATCACCTTCCTCTGCCCCTTCACCTTCCTCCATCCCTATTCTCCATCACCTTCCTCTGCCCCCTTCACCTTCTTCCATCCCCATTCCACATCCCCTTCCTCTGCCCCCAGCCCCTGTCACCTTCCTCTGCCCCTTCATATTCCTCCATTGCCCATCACCTTCCTCTGTCCCCAGCCCCTATCACCTTCCACTGCCCCCTTCACATTCCTCCATTCCCCATCACCTTCCTTTGTCACCAGCCCCTATCACCTTCTTCCATCCCCAGCCCCTATTCCGGGTTATCCTCTATCCCCTCTCACCTCAAGGTTGTCGCTAGATCCAAGTTGAAGCTAACCTCAACTCTTCACCACCGCAGGTGGTGCAGCCTGCCTAACAGGCAGGGAAGATGTGCAGTGATGTGACCTATGATGTAACGCCGCCACGTTGCTGTCTTAAAGGTCACGCCCAGCCCGGTCCGCATCTGAGCCACCTGGAAGAGCCCAGCGCTGCTTGGACATGGCTACAAAGGGACTTGGCGGCGGCTATGGGCTCCGGTGGCTGCGGTCCGCTGGCTGAAACAGTAAGTCTGCCATCCGTGGCCCCGTTTGGTGCTCGTCTGAACCTCGGGGCCCGGTACGGGTGTATCCTTAGTCCCCACCTGTCCACGGGCTTGGTGCCTGCACACTAAATGACTCACAAAAGATGCGATTTCCCTTGATCTCCCAGGCACTCCCGGACATACGATGTTGTGCTTTATACTGTGCAGTCTGACCAAAGATCTATCGTGCATCCTTAACAATTTCCAGTGCGTCGGCAACAAGGTTGTCAGATCATACTGCATGTAGGGAAGATCTGAGGATACGACAAACGACTTGCGGGACCGCGCATCGGGATCGTTCATGGACACTACATGATTTGTCATTCCAATGCGTCAGATTCGGCCAAATCATTTAAAAAATCATCTAAAGTTACTAACATTGCACAAAATCTCAACAACCAATCAGACACGGGCTCCCATTATGTGACTTACATTAGACACTTAAAAGCTAACAGCTGATTGGATGCTGTACTGTATTTCAGACATTGTATGCACCTAAATTTAAAGGAATGCCCCAGGGGTTGAGATATTCAATTTCCAGCTGTTTATGGTTTTCTATGGCTGAGAAAACTCCAGATTAAAATCAGTTAATGAGCCATAGACTTTTATCTCCCCTGAGCAAATTAATTAATCTGTAAAACAAAAGAATAACATCAATTAATGAGTTTATGGTTTATTACACAGCAATAAATAAAAGTAGTTTGCTGTATTTACACACAACATTTTATATCTAAAGCACTAGGCATAAACTGTGAGACTTATTTAGTACATGACTCAAATGTACAGTATAACTATCATTACACCAAATTCATTCTAGTCTGCACAGAATAACAGTTCTCTCTGATCATTACACAGAGTACAATACTATTCTCTGCACAGCATCACTTCTCTCTCTGATCATTACACCGAGTACGATACTAATCTCTGCACAGCATCACTTCTCTCTCTGATCATTACACCGAGTACAATACTAATCTCTGCACAGCATCACTTCTCTCTCTGATCATTACACCGAGTACAATGCTAATCTCTTCACAGCATCACTTCTCTCTGATCATTACATAGAGTACAACACTAATCTCTGCACAGCATCACTTCTCTCTGTGATCTTTACACTGAGTACAATACTAATCTCTGCACAGCATCAATTCTGTGATGATTACACTGGGTACACTACTGCATAGCATCACTTCTCTCTCTGATCATTACACTGAGTACAGTACTAATCTCTGCACAGCATCACTTCTCTCTCTGATCTTTACACAGAGTACAATACTAATCTCTGCACAGCATCACTTCTCTCTCTGATCATTACACTAAGTACACTACTAATATCTGCACAGCATCACTTCTCTCTCTGATCATCACACAGAGGGCCTGATTCAGAGCCGGACGCAATTAGCGCTCGCTCGTTCAGAAAAAGGGGGTGGCTATTCAAATGAACCGTTCGCTCCTTGCAGTCTGTTGCCGCCTCCATGTCTGAACGAGCGAACAAAACATGCGTACGTTTATTTGAAAAATACGCCCCCTGGCCGCTCGCATCATACGTCATGTCCACTATTTATTAGATTAATCGAGTACATCGAACAGCGTATGAACTGCTCGCTATTCTTGTGGTTGGTTTTTCCTACCACTATATTGCGAGCAGTTCTGACTATAAAACAATCAAGTGACGTGGTCAATGACGCTGCTGTATTAATTATGCACACCCATAAAATGCCCGTTTTGACCTTTAAGCACGCCTGCGTTCTGATCTCCACTCTCTGTTTTCAAGCACCTTCCCCTGTTACCACCCACATACGCCTCCTCCTGTCACTCAAAATAGCAGGCATTTGCTATTTAGCGAACAAAAGATTTTCGGCCGCACTGACTGGTTCGCGCATGCATATTAAAAACCGTATGCATGCGCAGATGTGCGAACAACGCTCGGTACTGCCACTTACGAGCGGCTCTGAATCAGGCCCAGAGTACAATACTAATCTCTGCACAGCATCACTTCTGTGAACATTACACTGGGTACACTACTGCACAGCATCACTTCTCTCTCTGATCATTACACAGAGTACAATACTAATCTCTGCACAGCATCACTTATCTCTGATCATTGCACTGAGTACAATACTAATTTCTGCACAGCATCACTTCCCTCTCTGATCATTACACTGAGTACACTACTAATCTCTGCACAGCATCACTTATCTCTCTGCTCATTACACTGAGTACAATGCTAATCTCTGCACAGCATCACTTATCTCTCTGCTCATTACACTGAGTACTGTACAATACTAATCTCTGCACAGCATCACTTCTATGATCATTACACTGGGTACACTACTGCATACCATCACTTCTCTCTGATCATTACACTAAGTACAGTACTAATCTCTGCACAGCATCACTTCTTTCTCTGATCTTTACACAGAGTACAATACTAATTTCTGGACAGCATCACTTCTCTATGATCATTACACAGAGTACAATACTAATCTCTGCACAGCATCACTTCTCTATCTGATCATTACACTGATCACAATACTAATCTCTGCACAGCATCACTTCTATGATCATTACACTGGGTACACTACTAATGTCTGCACAGCATCATTTCTCTCTCTGATCATTACATTGAGTACAGTACTAATCTCTGCACAGCATAACCCCTCTCTGATCATTACACAGAGTACAATACTAATCTCTGCACAGCATCACTTCTCTATCTGATCATTACACTGAGTACAGTACTAATCTCTGTACAGTATCACTTCCTCTCTGATTATTACACTGAGTACAGTACTAATCTCCGCACAGCATTACTTCTCTCTGATCATTACAAAGAGTACAGTACTAATCTCTGCACAGCATCACTTCTCTCTCTGATCATTACACTGAGTACAGTACTAATCTCTGCACAGAATCACTTCTCTCTGATATTTTTGGGCTTATGGTTATAAAAGCTACTTTCTGTATCACTAAAGCAGAAGTATGTAACTGTAGGACTCTGTAGCAGCTATGGCACTGCCATCCCAGCATGACCTCAGCACCAGCCTGTCTACGTGTGCGGGAGAGGGAACTTTATGTAACAATCACAGACACCAGTGTGGTGTTAGTTATGCAGTGGTTGCAGAATGCGCAGCGAATACTTGTGAGTATTAATCTCCCTGTTTTACCCTCATCGCATACTTTCCAACTCTTCCTGATTGTCAGGGAGACTCCCTGAAACAGCAGCAATTTCCCTGACTCCATGAAGAGCCCAGCAATCTCCCTGATTGCACCTTACCCCCATTATGTAGCTGTTATATTGAAAAACAAATATATATATATATATATATACACATTCATATGGGACCATTAGTATCATTTCCCTGCATTGGTTATAGGGCACAATGATCCCTATGGCTACATGTATTTTCTGAAAAGTACGGTATCAGTGTGTTTTCATCAACAAATAAATCTTACTGACTGCTTTGGGGCTTGTTTACATTTGGATGTAAGTCAGTGCTATGACACGCCCCTCAGATGTAGCAGTACACGCCTATCACATGTATGACACGCCCCTCAGATGTAGCAGTACATGCCTATCACATGTATGACACGCCCCTCAGATGTAGCAGTACACGCCTATCACATGTATGACATACCCTCAGATGTAGCAGTACACGCCTATCACATGTATTACACGCCCCTCAGATGTAGCAGTACACGCCTATCACATGTATGACACGCCCCTCAGATGTAGCAGTACACACCCACTTTACCGCCGCGCTCATAGGTGCTGCTTTCACAGCCCCCCTCACCACCAGCCACTAATGATACATCCTGTGTCACTGGCTGATGAATTCAAACTCAGCTACAGGCAGATGCATAATAACAGTGTATAGTGTACCTTAGCAGGGGCGTTTCAAGAGAGGAGGGGGCCTGTGTGCAGTCTCCGTCCCGGGGCCCCCTCCTCTCAGTCCGGCGACCAGCAGCGTACTGAGCGCCGCACTGATATACTCTGGGCACTAGAGTGTGCCCAGAGTCTATAGAACATGCGCAGGTCACCATGAAAATGGTCGCGGCGGGCACTTTCCCTGTGTCTTCCAAAACGCAGGGGAAATGGCCACGGTGTTAATTTTCCAAGCGGTTTTTACAGTGCTGACCCCGCGATGATGTGGGACTCCGGAGTGGTAAGTATAATATGGTTGTGGGGCCCCCATGGACCCAGGGGCCCGTGTGCACTGCACCCATTATAAATACGCCCCTGTACCAGTCTATGTATCGGGGGGGGGGGAGGCGGAGGACCTACACACCGAATGTTTTTTTTGTTGCGTCTCTTCGCCCAAAAATGTCTTAGGACGTCTCGTCTCCAAGCGCCGACTCTGCAGCGATGGCGGAGACGTCATGGACCCGGCATAATTGCCGGGTCGGGCCGTCAGTCTGAAAGGGGTCTCAGGTGGACGCGGTCACAGAGACTGCTGTACCCCTGATCTGTGTCTCTCACTGTGTGACACTTGCCCAGGGCTAGAGCTCATAACTTAACACACTAAGGGGAGATGGACCAAGCCTTGGAGAGAGATAAAATGGAGTAGTTGCCCAAAGCGACCAATCAGCATCTAACTGACTGTTTTATAGGCTGTGCTAGATAAATGACAGCTCGATGCGGATTGGTTACATTGGGCAAGTCCTTTCCTTTCTCTCTCTCCAAGGCTTGGTCCATCTCCCCGTAGTGATGATAAGATTTGCTGAATGTCTGCTAAATAATATCTGTATGTACTTTGAGGCCATCACTTCAGTAAGGGAAACGGGTGGATCACAAGGAATTAAGCGTCCCCTGCTGTAAATTGTAAAAGGTACTCGCCCTACAGCATTTTGCATTATCCCATGGAGACACTTTCAGGAAGTCCACCGGCTTGTGAGACCCCCGTGGAAACAGCAATCAATTAAAAAAATGTATTTGAATATTAACACCAGAAACCAGTTTGTGTTCCTCCTCTTTAGCCATGATTCCCATCATCCACAGCATGGTCATTCCCAATCTGCCAGAGAGGTGGCGTTAGAGAGAGGTTAGGGTAATAATACTTAGTCGCTGCTCTCGGATCATGGAGACCAGATGCTGCGTATTATCACCTCTCACATTGTCTAAAACTCAGTTTCCCAACCTCATCCCTAATCTGACAATCCCCGTACAGAAAAGCAGGACAGGGACACCTGGTTTCTCCCCGCTCTGCCCAGTGTGAGCAGCCAGAAGGGGGTTCGGTCATTCATTCTGTGCCAGGTGGCAGCAGGATGTACAATGTATTACTGGTAAAGTGATTCAGACATAAATCGCATTTAAAAATAATAAATCAACGTAGATTATAATAAGCAGAATATGTTACTTTTCCGGGGCGCCATTGACCACATTGGTCACAGTTACACTTCGTGGTTGCCCAGTAAATGTTTTTGGGAATTCCAAATAAAAAAAATAAAAAAACTGTAGCCAGCAAACCGGTTACTTATTTTTTGACCATCACTGAGCACTCTATAGAGTGGGCCAGATACCAGCGAGGGTGAGTAACGGCGTACTCATTATACTTATAATGGCCATAGTACAGCTACTTATACATTTGCAGCCGGTGTTATTATTCATCAGCGCCTTCTGTCTGACGTCTCGGAATTGTCCCTTTTATTTTAGGAAGTTGTTATTTTTTTGGAGCTGTTAGAGGTGATTGCGATGTCTTTTGTGGGGTTTTTCAAACCACAAACTCTGCCCTAAACCCTCCGTCCATCCTGTTCTATGTAACCACCACATTGTCCACATACAGTATACAGACTAGATGAGAGGAAACCTAGAGAATCTCGTAATAACGGAATGGGTATGTAACGCTGGCTGTCGGGATGCCTCCTGTCACAATGTCTCATAACTACACCCCATTCTAACCAGGGTATACTGTAATACTGACTTTTCACAAAGAGAACACAAACACTCGCATCGCCCACAATAAGCAGGCACAATAGGTGAAACTTTTATACTGCCAGACTCTATGCTCACGTCTTACTGTATGTAAGGTACTTAATAAGTGTAACGTCTATTAGGCCTCATAGTGCATTACCAATACTTAGGCCCGTATTCAATTTGAGGCGAAAAGCCGGAAAAAGTTTAGCCGATTACGTCATTTCGCCAGGCGGCAAAGTATTGCCGTATTCAATTTGAAAGACTTTCCGCCTAGGCAGAAAGTCAATGCAATGTAATGTAATAGGTGGAAAAGTTTAGCCTATGAATAGCAGGTGGAAAACAGTGCAGAATTGGGGTTTTGGGGTGCAACGTTGCGGGAACACCCATGCAGCCTTCAGACGGTCCACCAAAGGTAAAGTGAAAAATAAAAAAATAAAAAAAAAAACACTTAAGAACACTCCAAAAAATCACTTTCATTTTGGGGGCGAAAAAAAAAAAATGTTGGGGGACAAAGTTAAAAACTAGCGAACTAGACTCTAGAGGGGTCCCCAAGTATGCCCCAGGTGTTTTTTTCATTAGCAGGGGCTTGCGGCAGGTGGATTTTTCACGATTTTTTAAACTTAACTTTACCAACTTTAAAATATGCTGACCCCCATTTTCAACTACCCCAAATGTGCTGGGATAAATAATTTTCTGCAGAACAACCTCCTGAATACTATTCTTCACCACTTGTACAAAAACACTATATAGCAGCTATTGAGCCAGTTTAAAAACACCAAATACCTTCAGCAAGCCAAATCGGGGGGGTCTCATAGCTAACCCCCATGTCAGAGCATCTTTTGGGGGGGTGTCAGGCTGATTTCCCCAATCTGACAGGACTTTCCGCTTGTTTAAGTTTCGCCGAGTCCCGTTTTCGCGTACTTCCAAATTAAATATGGGGATACACGGGCAGGCGCGCGATACTTTTCCGCTTGCAAAACAGGCGAAGTAGGCGAAAAGTCCGGGAGGCGGAAAAGTATTGCGGGTCTGCTCAAATTGAATACGACTCATCATTTGCGTAAACACTTCAAAATTATTTTACCGTAGCCTGACGATGTCTCCGCACACACCGTGTCGTACTATAACATGTCCCTGTGCTCACTTCTGTAGTTAGGCCATTGGCTGCCATTTAAATTCTACCAACGACATCCAACGCCTGCAGCAGCCTCTTCAGGTTACTGACATTGAGCAGCATGAAGGGCTTAGCGAATTACGAGACATACAGAATACAAATATCAATACACACTAATCGCCTCTAGGGTCTAATGGATTTTCTCCGTATAGTCTGTTTAAAACGCCAGATGGTTTGATTGTTTAATTAGCTGTCACCGGGTATATATGGAGCTTCCACAAATACAGCTCATCAACGATACTGCTCCCATTATCCCAAACCTGAGAACTGCCCTAAGCAGTTACCTGGCTTTACTTGTGGATATCTTAGGTCAGCCAGCCACCATTATATGGCACCATGGGTAGGTAATGTAATGTATTAAAACTTTGGTTGTGCAGGAGATCAGGTCCCGCCTTTCCATGGGCAGGTAAGTGAGATGGGAGGAGCTAAATTAACATGTAGCCAATCGCACAGCAACAAAATTTGTATACTTTAACGTCAACTGCGCTATTATGAACAGTACTTTAGAGGCCAATGTATCAATTATATCACTTTTAACTGAAAGTATCATTTCGTAACGTCGCCAAGTATGTATTAATAATGTTCAGCTGTCGCAAAAACCTTTGTCCCCGTGAGGTGCCGAGGACTGTCTAAGCCGCTTTACCTGCGGCTGTGAAAGTCATCCTTCTTGTCCGATGGCCACTGTGCCAAAACCATTATGTTCTTTGGTTCTGCCGATATTATGCCATAAATTGCAGGTGTTAAGATAATGTACAGTAGGAGATACATTGTGACAGCGCTTACATTTCAGCAAAGATACATGAATCGGTACAAAAATGTTGCACAGAAAATGTGGAAAACAGCTTTCCCAATTTTTTTTTCTGGCCACATAGTGAAAAAAATTTAAACAGCCTGTACAGCGCATTATTATGGGAAGCACAGTGGCACGGTGGTTAGCATTGTAGCTTCACTATATTTGTCATGAGTTCAGTTCCTGAGCAAGGCCCTATCTGTGTGCATTTTAAATGTTCATCCCCATATTTGTGTGGGTTTCCTCTGGGTGCTCCAGTTTACTCCCACACATCTAATAAATACAGGCCCAAATGTAATAGCTCGCAAGTTACATGGTTTTGGTGATTTAGCAGCTAGATTTAAAGTGGCAATAGTTTGCATTGGCAAAACCAACATTATTTACGTTTAAATCCTGGCCGGCGGTGTCTGCAACTGTGTGTGTGTGTGTCTAGGTGAGTGTGCGTGTGTGTGTCTAGGTGAGTGTGCGTCTAGGTAAGTGTGTGTGCGTGTTAGGAAATTTAAATTGTAAGTTACAATGAGGCACAGATTGATGAGAATGGCACCATTTTCTGCGCTGTGTAAAATGGTGGCGCATATACAACAATAATAATTAATGGGAGCTGAGTCACATATATACTGCATGCAATACTCCAGTTATCAGCAATTATAATCTCTTACCTCATCAAACCTGGCCTCATCTTCACAGTTCTCCAGCACTCGGGTATAAAATGACAGCCCTACAAAGAGAAGGGAAGAGACGCTGTAACATGGAGAAGATGAAGGATTTATTATACAACATGGCGTCTGTACAGATTTATTATACAACATGGCATCTGTCTGTACATATTAATTATACAATATGGCATCTGTACAGATTTATTATACAACATGGCATCTGTCTGTACAGATTTATTATACAACATGGCGTCTGTCGAGATTATACAACACGGCGTCTGTCAATACAGATTTATTATTCAACATGGCGTCTGACTGTAAAGATTCATTAAACAATATGGCATCTGAGCAGATTTATTATACAACATGGGCTCTGTCTGTACAGATTAATTATACAACATGGTGTCTGACTGTAAAGATTCATTATACAATATGGCATCTGACTGTACAGATTTATTCTACAACATGCAGGGTCACAGAGATCTGCGCCAGGCTCAGGTACTGTAAGGGGCATGACGTGACCGGGAGGCATGGCCATGCCCTCTACAAAAAAAGATAAATAATTAATGTGCGCTACACAGGCGGAAGGCGCCGTTTGCCCCTCAGTCAGGGACAGATTTCATTTAGGGAGTGATGATCAGTGCGATCACTCCCCCTCCCCGCATTAGTATCTTACCTTACCTGTACAGATTCATTATACAATATGGCATCTGTCTGTATGGATTAATTATACAGCATGGCGTCTGTCTGTACAGATTTATTATTATTACCAGTTATTTATATAGTGCATACAGGGGCGCCGAGAGAGGGGGCAGCAGCCCAGCATCTCCTATGCCTGTGGGGGGGGGCGATCACACTGATCGCGCCACCCCTGGCTTTGCAACGGGCTAAGGGGCTCACAGCGCCCCCTCCCCAGCGCTTCGCGGCGCTGCAAATGTGTGTTTAACCCCCCCTTTTTACCACTAAAGGGTCACCAGGTTGCTAACACCCTTGTTATCTAATGTACCCACCCTTAACATTCCTCTAAGTGGTGTACATCATCTCAGCAGTGCCTCCACCCAAGTATTAGTGGCGTACATCATCTCAGCAGTGCCTCCACCTAAGTATTAGGGGTCAGTCTGGGCCTACTTGGGATTACCCAAATGTGAATAGGAATTAAGTAATTTGGGGTAGATAACCCAGTATGTAAATGATAATAGTAGTCCTGTTCCAATCCTGTCCCTCTTAGGTTTGGCGTTAACCAATAACTCTTGGTGCTCCTCTAGCTAAGTAACACACCTAGATTATAATTCATATATCTTTATATGAATAAGTAATACCTAGGCAATAACAAATGTTTGCTATATACCTTAACTTTGAAATACACAGTTATACATGTTTATATATTCATACATTTTAACTGAAAAATACATTTATACCACATCAGAATATTGTATATAAAGATATATTGATCCGTAAATAGAAACTATGCAGGAAAAGAATCTTACAGCGAATCCGACATCCCTGGAAATATCACAGTCATACACAGTTATCCATTTCCACTTGTGTGAATAGTCTCATACAGTAGAGTAGTTGGGTCAGAGAAAATAATGACGTTTCATACAGGCAGCAGGGGAAGTAGCCATAGAGTAATAATGACGTATCATAAAGGCAGCAGAGGAAGTAGCCATAGAGTAATAATGACGTTTCATAAAGGCAGCAGGGGAAAGTAACCATAGAGTAATAATGACGTATCATACAGGCAGCAGGGGAAAATAGCCATAGAGTAATAATGACGTATCATACAGGCAGCAGGGGAAGTAGCCATAGAGTAATAATGACGTATCATAAAGGCAGCAGGGGAAGTAGCCATAGAGTAATAATGACGTTTCATAAAGCCAGCAGAGGAAGTAGCCATAGAGTAATAATGACGTATCATACAGGCAGCAGGGGAAGTAGCCATAGAGTAATAATGACGTATCATAAAGGCAGCCGGGGAAGTAGCCATAGAGTAATAATGACGTTTCATAAAGCCAGCAGAGGAAGTACCCATAGAGTAATAATGACGTTTCATAAAGGCAGCAGGGGAAAGTAGCCATAGAGTAATAATGACGTATCATAAAGGCAGCAGGGGAAGTAGCCATAGAGTAATAATGACATCATAAAGGCAGCAGGGGAAGTAGCCATAGAGTAATAATGACGTATAATAAAGGCAGCAGGGGAAGTAGCCATAGAGTAATAATGACGTATAATAAAGGCAGCAGGGGAAGTAGCCATAGAGTAATAATGACTTATCATAAAGGCAGCAGGGGAAAGTAACCATAGAGTAATAATGACGTTTCATAAAGGCAGCAGAGGAAGTAGCCATAGAGTAATAATGACGTTTCATAAAGGCAGCAGGGGAAATAGCCATAGAGTAATAATGACGTTTCATAAAGGCAGCAGGGGAAGTAGCCATAGAGTAATAATGACGTTTCATAAAGGCAGCAGGGGAAGTAGCCATAGAGTAATAATGACGTTTCATACAGGCAGCAGGGGAAGTAGCCATAGAGTAATAATGACGTTTCATAAAGGCAGCAGGGGAAATAGCCATAGAGTAATAATGACGTATCATAAAGGCAGCAGGGGAAGTAGCCATAGAGTAATAATGACGTATCATAAAGGCAGCAGGGGAAGTAGCCATAGAGTAATAATGACGTTTCATAAAGGCAGCAGGGGAAATAGCCATAGAGTAATAATGACGTTTCATAAAGGCAGCAGGGGAAGTAACCATAGAGTAATAATGACGTTTCATAAAGGCAGCAGGGGAAGTAGCCATAGAGTAATAATGACGTTTCATAAAGGCAGCAGGGGAAGTAGCCATAGAGTAATAATGACTTTTCATAAAGGCAGCAGGGGAAGTAGCCATAGAGTAATAATGACATTTCATAAAGGCAGCAGGGGAAGTAGCCATAGAGTAATAATGACGTATCATAAAGGCAGCAGGGGAAGTAGCCATAGAGTAATAATGACTTATCATAAAGGCAGCAGGGGAAGTAGCCATCGAGTAATAATGACGTATCATAAAGGCAGCAGGGGAAGTAGCCATAGAGTAATAATGACGTTTCATAAAGGCAGCAGGGGAAGTAGCCATAGAGTAATAATGACGTTTCATAAAGGCAGCAGGGGAAGTAGCCATAGAGTAGTAATGACTTATCATAAAGGCAGCAGGGGAAGTAGCCATAGAGTAATAATGACGTATCATACAGGCAGCAGGGGAAATAGCCATAGAGTAATAATGACGTATCATAAAGGCAGCAGGGGAAATAGCCATAGAGTAATAATGACGTATCATAAAGGCAGCAGGGGAAATAGCCATAGAGTAATAATGATGTTTCATAAAGGCAGCAGGGGAAGTAGCCATAGAGTAATAATGATGTATCATAAAGGCAGCAGGGGAAGTAGCCATATGGTAATAATGACGTATCATAAAGGCAGCAGGGGAAGTAGCCATAGAGTAATAATGACGTTTCATAAAGGCAGCAGGGGAAGTAGCCATAGAGTAATAATGACGTATCATAAAGGCAGCAGGGGAAGTAGCCATAGAGTAATAATGACGTATCATACAGGCAGCAGGGGAAAGTAGCCATAGAGTAATCATAAAGGCAGCAGGGGAAGTAGCCATAGAGTAATAATGACGTTTCATAAAGGCAGCAGGGGAAATAGCCATAGAGTAATAATGACGTATCATAAAGGCAGCAGGGGAAGTAGCCATAGAGTAATAATGACGTTTCATAAAGGCAGCAGGGGAAGTAGCCATAGAGTAATAATGACGTTTCATAAAGGCAGCAGGCGAAGTAGCCATAGAGTAGTAATGACTTATCATAAAGGCAGCAGGGGAAGTAGCCATAGAGTAATAATGACGTATCATACAGGCAGCAGGGGAAATAGCCATAGAGTAATAATGACGTATCATAAAGGCAGCAGGGGAAATAGCCATAGAGTAATAATGACGTATCATAAAGGCAGCAGGGGAAATAGCCATAGAGTAATAATGATGTTTCATAAAGGCAGCAGGGGAAGTAGCCATAGAGTAATAATGATGTATCATAAAGGCAGCAGGGGAAGTAGCCATATGGTAATAATGACGTATCATAAAGGCAGCAGGGGAAGTAGCCATAGAGTAATAATGACGTTTCATAAAGGCAGCAGGGGAAGTAGCCATAGAGTAATAATGACGTATCATAAAGGCAGCAGGGGAAGTAGCCATAGAGTAATAATGACGTATCATACAGGCAGCAGGGGAAAGTAGCCATAGAGTAATCATAAAGGCAGCAGGGGAAGTAGCCATAGAGTAATAATGACGTTTCATAAAGGCAGCAGGGGAAATAGCCATAGAGTAATAATGACGTATCATAAAGGCAGCAGGGGAAGTAGCCATAGAGTAATAATGACGTTTCATAAAGGCAGCAGGGGAACTAGCCATAGAGTAATAATGACGTTTCATAAAGGCAGCAGGGGAAGTAACCATAGATAATAATGACGTTTCATAAAGGCAGCAGGGGAAGTAGCCATAGAGTAATAATTACGTTTCATAAAGGCAGCAGGGGAAGTAGCCATAGAGTAATAATGACTTTTCATAAAGGCAGCAGGGGAAGTAGCCATAGAGTAATAATGACGTTTCATAAAGGCAGCAGGTGAAGTAGCCATAGAGTAATAATGACGTATCATAAAGGCAGCAGGGGAAGTAGCCATAGAGTAATAATGACTTATCATAAAGGCAGCAGGGGAAGTAGCCATAGAGTAATAATGACGTATCATAAAGGCAGCAGGGGAAGTAGCCATAGAGTAATAATGACGTTTCATAAAGGCAGCAGGGGAAGTAGCCATAGAGTAATAATGACGTTTCATAAAGGCAGCAGGGGAAGTAGCCATAGAGTAGTAATGACTTATCATAAAGGCAGCAGGGGAAGTAGCCATAGAGTAATAATGACGTATCATACAGGCAGCAGGGGAAATAGCCATAGAGTAATAATGACGTATCATAAAGGCTGCAGGGGAAATAGCCATAGAGTAATAATGACGTATCATAAAGGCAGCAGGGGAAGTAGCCATATGGTAATAATGACGTATCATAAAGGCAGCAGGGGAAGTAGCCATAGAGTAATAATGACATTTCATAAAGGCAGCAGGGGAAGTAGCCATAGAGTAATAATGACGTATCATAAAGGCAGCAGGGGAAGTAGCCATAGAGTAATAATGACGTATCATACAGGCAGCAGGGGAAAGTAGCCATAGAGTAATAATAAAGTATCATACAGGCAGCAGAGGAAGTAGCCATAGAGTAATAATGACGTTTCATAAAGGCAGCAGGGGAAGTAGCCATAGAGTAATAATGACGTATCATAAAGGCAGCAGGGGAAGTAGCCATAGAGTAATAATGACGTATCATAAAGGCAGCAGGGGAAGTAGCCATAGAGTAATAATGACGTATCATAAAGGCAGCAGGGGAAGAAGCCATAGAGTAATAATGACGTATCATACAGGCAGCAGGGGAAGTAGCCATAGAGTAATAATGACGTATCATACAGGCAGCAGGGGAAAGTAGCCATAGAGTAATAATGACGTATCATACAGGCAGCAGGGGAAAGTAGCCATAGAGTAATAATAACGTATCATACAGGCAGCAGAGGAAGTAGCCATAGAGTAATAATGACGTTTCATAAAGGCAGCAGGGGAAGTAGCCATAGAGTAATAATGATGTATCATAAAGGCAGCAGGGGAAGTAGCCATAGAGTAATAATGACGTATCATAAAGGCAGCAGGGGAAGTAGCCATAGAGTAATAATGACATATCATACAGGCAGCAGGGGAAGTAGCCATAGAGTAATAATGACGTTTCATAAAGGCAGCAGGGGAAGTAGCCATAGAGTAATAATGACGTTTCATAAAGGCAGCAGGGGAAGTAGCCATAGAGTAGTAATGACTTATCATAAAGGCAGCAGGGGAAGTAGCCATAGAGTAATAATGACGTATCATACAGGCAGCAGGGGAAATAGCCATAGAGTAATAATGACGTATCATAAAGGCAGCAGGGGAAATAGCCATAGAGTAATAATGACGTATCATAAAGGCAGCAGGGGAAATAGCCATAGAGTAATAATGATGTTTCATAAAGGCAGCAGGGGAAGTAGCCATAGAGTAATAATGACATATCATAAAGGCAGCAGGGGAAGTAGCCATATGGTAATAATGACGTATCATAAAGGCAGCAGGGGAAGTAGCCATAGAGTAATAATGACGTTTCATAAAGGCAGCAGGGGAAGTAGCCATAGAGTAATAATGACGTATCATAAAGGCAGCAGGGGAAGTAGCCATAGAGTAATAATGACGTATCATACAGGCAGCAGGGGAAAGTAGCCATAGAGTAATAATAACGTATCATACAGGCAGCAGAGGAAGTAGCCATAGAGTAATAATGACGTATCATAAAGGCAGCAGGGGAAGTAGCCATAGAGTAATAATGACGTATCATAAAGGCAGCAGGGGAAGTAGCCATAGAGTAATAATGACGTATCATACAGGCAGCAGGGGAAGTAGCCATAGAGTAATAATGACGTATCATACAGGCAGCAGGGGAAAGTAGCCATAGAGTAATAATGACGTATCATACAGGCAGCAGGGGAAGTAGCCATAGAGTAATAATGACGTATCATACAGGCAGCAGGGGAAAGTAGCCATAGAGTAATAATAACGTATCATACAGGCAGCAGAGGAAGTAGCCATAGAGTAATAATGACGTTTCATAAAGGCAGCAGGGGAAGTAGCCATAGAGTAATAATGACGTATCATAAAGGCAGCAGGGGAAGTAGCCATAGAGTAATAATGACGTATCATAAAGGCAGCAGGGGAAGTAGCCATAGAGTAATAATGACGTATCATACAGGCAGCAGGGGAAGTAGCCATAGAGTAATAATGACGTATCATACAGGCAGCAGGGGAAAGTAGCCATAGAGTAATAATGACGTATCATACAGGCAGCAGGGGAAAGTAGCCATAGAGTAATAATAACGTATCATACAGGCAGCAGAGGAAGTAGCCATAGAGTAATAATGACGTTTCATAAAGGCAGCAGGGGAAGTAGCCATAGAGTAATAATGACGTATCATAAAGGCAGCAGGCGAAGTAGCCATAGAGTAATAATGACGTATCATAAAGGCAGCAGGGGAAGTAGCCATAGAGTAATAATGACGTATCATAAAGGCAGCAGGGGAAGTAGCCATAGAGTAATAATGACGTATCATACAGGCAGCAGGGGAAGTAGCCATAGAGTAATAATGACGTATCATACAGGCAGCAGGGGAAAGTAGCCATAGAGTAATAATGACGTATCATACAGGCAGCAGGGGAAGTAGCCATAGAGTAATAATGACGTATCATACAGGCAGCAGGGGAAAGTAGCCATAGAGTAATAATAACGTATCATACAGGCAGCAGAGGAAGTAGCCATAGAGTTATAATGACGTTTCATAAAGGCAGCAGGGGAAGTAGCCATAGAGTAATAATGACGTTTCATAAAGGCAGCAGGGGAAGTAGCCATAGAGTAATAATGACGTTTCATAAAGGCAGCAGGGGAAGTAGCCATAGAGTAGTAATGACTTATCATAAAGGCAGCAGGGGAAGTAGCCATAGAGTAAAAATGACGTATCATACAGGCAGCAGGGGAAATAGCCATAGAGTAATAATGACGTATCATAAAGGCAGCAGGGGAAATAGCCATAGAGTAATAATGACGTATCATAAAGGCAGCAGGGGAAATAGCCATAGAGTAATAATGATGTTTCATAAAGGCAGCAGGGGAAGTAGCCATAGAGTAATAATGACGTATCATAAAGGCAGCAGGGGAAGTAGCCATATGGTAATAATGACGTATCATAAAGGCAGCAGGGGAAGTAGCCATAGAGTAATAATGACGTTTCATAAAGGCAGCAGGGGAAGTAGCCATAGAGTAATAATGACGTATCATAAAGGCAGCAGGGGAAGTAGCCATAGAGTAATAATGACGTATCATACAGGCAGCAGGGGAAAGTAGCCATAGAGTAATAATAACGTATCATACAGGCAGCAGAGGAAGTAGCCATAGAGTAATAATGACGTATCATAAAGGCAGCAGGGGAAGTAGCCATAGAGTAGTAATGACTTATCATAAAGGCAGCAGGGGAAGTAGCCATAGAGTAATAATGACGTATCATACAGGCAGCAGGGGAAATAGCCATAGAGTAATAATGACGTATCATAAAGGCAGCAGGGGAAATAGCCATAGAGTAATAATGACGTATCATAAAGGCAGCAGGGGAAGTAGCCATATGGTAATAATGACGTATCATAAAGGCAGCAGGGGAAGTAGCCATAGAGTAATAATGACATTTCATAAAGGCAGCAGGGGAAGTAGCCATAGAGTAATAATGACGTATCATAAAGGCAGCAGGGGAAGTAGCCATAGAGTAATAATGATGTATCATACAGGCAGCAGGGGAAAGTAGCCATAGAGTAATAATAACGTATCATACAGGCAGCAGAGGAAGTAGCCATAGAGTAATAATGACGTTTCATAAAGGCAGCAGGGGAAGTAGCCATAGAGTAATAATGACGTATCATAAAGGCAGCAGGGGAAGTAGCCATAGAGTAATAATGACGTATCATAAAGGCAGCAGGGGAAGTAGCCATAGAGTAATAATGACGTATCATAAAGGCAGCAGGGGAAGTAGCCATAGAGTAATAATGACGTATCATACAGGCAGCAGGGGAAGTAGCCATAGAGTAATAATGACGTATCATACAGGCAGCAGGGGAAAGTAGCCATAGAGTAATAATGACGTATCATACAGGCAGCAGGGGAAGTAGCCATAGAGTAATAATGACGTATCATACAGGCAGCAGGGGAAAGTAGCCATAGAGTAATAATAACGTATCATACAGGCAGCAGAGGAAGTAGCCATAGAGTAATAATGACGTTTCATAAAGGCAGCAGGGGAAGTAGCCATAGAGTAATAATGACGTATCATAAAGGCAGCAGGGGAAGTAGCCATAGAGTAATAATGACGTATCATAAAGGCAGCAGGGGAAGTAGCTATAGAGTAATAATGACATATCATACAGGCAGCAGGGGAAGTAGCCATAGAGTAATAATGACGTTTCATAAAGGCAGCAGGGGAAGTAGCCATAGAGTAATAATGACGTTTCATAAAGGCAGCAGGGGAAGTAGCCATAGAGTAGTAATGACTTATCATAAAGGCAGCAGGGGAAGTAGCCATAGAGTAATAATGACGTATCATACAGGCAGCAGGGGAAATAGCCATAGAGTAATAATGACGTATCATAAAGGCAGCAGGGGAAATAGCCATAGAGTAATAATGACGTATCATAAAGGCAGCAGGGGAAATAGCCATAGAGTAATAATGATGTTTCATAAAGGCAGCAGGGGAAGTAGCCATAGAGTAATAATGACGTATCATAAAGGCAGCAGGGGAAGTAGCCATATGGTAATAATGACGTATCATAAAGGCAGCAGGGGAAGTAGCCATAGAGTAATAATGACGTTTCATAAAGGCAGCAGGGGAAGTAGCCATAGAGTAATAATGACGTATCATAAAGGCAGCAGGGGAAGTAGCCATAGAGTAATAATGACGTATCATACAGGCAGCAGGGGAAAGTAGCCATAGAGTAATAATAACGTATCATACAGGCAGCAGAGGAAGTAGCCATAGAGTAATAATGACGTATCATAAAGGCAGCAGGGGAAGTAGCCATAGAGTAATAATGACGTATCATAAAGGCAGCAGGGGAAGTAGCCATAGAGTAATAATGACGTATCATACAGGCAGCAGGGGAAGTAGCCATAGAGTAATAATGACGTATCATACAGGCAGCAGGGGAAAGTAGCCATAGAGTAATAATGACGTATCATACAGGCAGCAGGGGAAGTAGCCATAGAGTAATAATGACGTATCATACAGGCAGCAGGGGAAAGTAGCCATAGAGTAATAATAACGTATCATACAGGCAGCAGAGGAAGTAGCCATAGAGTAATAATGACGTTTCATAAAGGCAGCAGGGGAAGTAGCCATAGAGTAATAATGACGTATCATAAAGGCAGCAGGGGAAGTAGCCATAGAGTAATAATGACGTATCATAAAGGCAGCAGGGGAAGTAGCCATAGAGTAATAATGACGTATCATACAGGCAGCAGGGGAAGTAGCCATAGAGTAATAATGACGTATCATACAGGCAGCAGGGGAAAGTAGCCATAGAGTAATAATGACGTATCATACAGGCAGCAGGGGAAAGTAGCCATAGAGTAATAATAACGTATCATACAGGCAGCAGAGGAAGTAGCCATAGAGTAATAATGACGTTTCATAAAGGCAGCAGGGGAAGTAGCCATAGAGTAATAATGACGTATCATAAAGGCAGCAGGCGAAGTAGCCATAGAGTAATAATGACGTATCATAAAGGCAGCAGGGGAAGTAGCCATAGAGTAATAATGACGTATCATAAAGGCAGCAGGGGAAGTAGCCATAGAGTAATAATGACGTATCATACAGGCAGCAGGGGAAGTAGCCATAGAGTAATAATGACGTATCATACAGGCAGCAGGGGAAAGTAGCCATAGAGTAATAATGACGTATCATACAGGCAGCAGGGGAAGTAGCCATAGAGTAATAATGACGTATCATACAGGCAGCAGGGGAAAGTAGCCATAGAGTAATAATAACGTATCATACAGGCAGCAGAGGAAGTAGCCATAGAGTTATAATGACGTTTCATAAAGGCAGCAGGGGAAGTAGCCATAGAGTAATAATGACGTTTCATAAAGGCAGCAGGGGAAGTAGCCATAGAGTAATAATGACGTTTCATAAAGGCAGCAGGGGAAGTAGCCATAGAGTAGTAATGACTTATCATAAAGGCAGCAGGGGAAGTAGCCATAGAGTAATAATGACGTATCATACAGGCAGCAGGGGAAATAGCCATAGAGTAATAATGACGTATCATAAAGGCAGCAGGGGAAATAGCCATAGAGTAATAATGACGTATCATAAAGGCAGCAGGGGAAATAGCCATAGAGTAATAATGATGTTTCATAAAGGCAGAAGGGGAAGTAGCCATAGAGTAATAATGACGTATCATAAAGGCAGCAGGGGAAGTAGCCATATGGTAATAATGACGTATCATAAAGGCAGCAGGGGAAGTAGCCATAGAGTAATAATGACGTTTCATAAAGGCAGCAGGGGAAGTAGCCATAGAGTAATAATGACGTATCATAAAGGCAGCAGGGGAAGTAGCCATAGAGTAATAATGACGTATCATACAGGCAGCAGGGGAAAGTAGCCATAGAGTAATAATAACGTATCATACAGGCAGCAGAGGAAGTAGCCATAGAGTAATAATGATGTTTCATAAAGGCAGCAGGGGAAGTAGCCATAAAGTAATAATGACGTATCATAAAGGCAGCAGGGGAAGTAGCCATAGAGTAATAATGACGTATCATAAAGGCAGCAGGGGAAGTAGCCATAGAGTAATAATGACGTATCATACAGGCAGCAGGGGAAGTAGCCATAGAGTAATAATGACGTATCATACAGGCAGCAGGGGAAAGTAGCCATAGAGTAATAATGACGTATCATACAGGCAGCAGGGGAAGTAGCCATAGAGTAATAATGACGTATCATACAGGCAGCAGGGGAAAGTAGCCATAGAGTAATAATAACGTATCATACAGGCAGCAGAGGAAGTAGCCATAGAGTAATAATGACATTTCATAAAGGCAGCAGGGGAAGTAGCCATAGAGTAATAATGACGTATCATAAAGGCAGCAGGGGAAGTAGCCATAGAGTAATAATGACGTTTCATAAAGGCAGCAGGGGAAGTAGCCATAGAGTAATAATGACGTATCATAAAGGCAGCAGGGGAAGTAGCCATAGAGTAATAATGACGTATCATACAGGCAGCAGGGGAAGTAGCCATAGAGTAATAATGACGTATCATACAGGCAGCAGGGGAAAGTAGCCATAGAGTAATAATGACGTATCATACAGGCAGCAGGGGAAAGTAGCCATAGAGTAATAATAACGTATCATACAGGCAGCAGAGGAAGTAGCCATAGAGTAATAATGACGTTTCATAAAGGCAGCAGGGGAAGTAGCCATAGAGTAATAATGACGTATCATAAAGGCAGCAGGCGAAGTAGCCATAGAGTAATAATGACGTATCATAAAGGCAGCAGGGGAAGTAGCCATAGAGTAATAATGACGTATCATAAAGGCAGCAGGGGAAGTAGCCATAGAGTAATAATGACGTATCATACAGGCAGCAGGGGAAGTAGCCATAGAGTAATAATGACGTATCATACAGGCAGCAGGGGAAAGTAGCCATAGAGTAATAATGACGTATCATACAGGCAGCAGGGGAAGTAGCCATAGAGTAATAATGACGTATCATACAGGCAGCAGGGGAAAGTAGCCATAGAGTAATAATAACGTATCATACAGGCAGCAGAGGAAGTAGCCATAGAGTTATAATGACGTTTCATAAAGGCAGCAGGGGAAGTAGCCATAGAGTAATAATGACGTTTCATAAAGGCAGCAGGGGAAGTAGCCATAGAGTAATAATGACGTTTCATAAAGGCAGCAGGGGAAGTAGCCATAGAGTAGTAATGACTTATCATAAAGGCAGCAGGGGAAGTAGCCATAGAGTAATAATGACGTATCATACAGGCAGCAGGGGAAATAGCCATAGAGTAATAATGACGTATCATAAAGGCAGCAGGGGAAATAGCCATAGAGTAATAATGACGTATCATAAAGGCAGCAGGGGAAATAGCCATAGAGTAATAATGATGTTTCATAAAGGCAGAAGGGGAAGTAGCCATAGAGTAATAATGACGTATCATAAAGGCAGCAGGGGAAGTAGCCATATGGTAATAATGACGTATCATAAAGGCAGCAGGGGAAGTAGCCATAGAGTAATAATGACGTTTCATAAAGGCAGCAGGGGAAGTAGCCATAGAGTAATAATGACGTATCATAAAGGCAGCAGGGGAAGTAGCCATAGAGTAATAATGACGTATCATACAGGCAGCAGGGGAAAGTAGCCATAGAGTAATAATAACGTATCATACAGGCAGCAGAGGAAGTAGCCATAGAGTAATAATGATGTTTCATAAAGGCAGCAGGGGAAGTAGCCATAAAGTAATAATGACGTATCATAAAGGCAGCAGGGGAAGTAGCCATAGAGTAATAATGACGTATCATAAAGGCAGCAGGGGAAGTAGCCATAGAGTAATAATGACGTATCATACAGGCAGCAGGGGAAGTAGCCATAGAGTAATAATGACGTATCATACAGGCAGCAGGGGAAAGTAGCCATAGAGTAATAATGACGTATCATACAGGCAGCAGGGGAAGTAGCCATAGAGTAATAATGACGTATCATACAGGCAGCAGGGGAAAGTAGCCATAGAGTAATAATAACGTATCATACAGGCAGCAGAGGAAGTAGCCATAGAGTAATAATGACATTTCATAAAGGCAGCAGGGGAAGTAGCCATAGAGTAATAATGACGTATCATAAAGGCAGCAGGGGAAGTAGCCATAGAGTAATAATGACGTTTCATAAAGGCAGCAGGGGAAGTAGCCATAGAGTAATAATGACGTATCATACAGGCAGCAGGGGAAGTAGCCATAGAGTAATAATGACGTATCATACAGGCAGCAGGGGAAAGTAGCCATAGAGTAATAATGACGTATCATACAGGCAGCAGGGGAAGTAGCCATAGAGTAATAATGACGTATCATACAGGCAGCAGGGGAAAGTAGCCATAGAGTAATAATGACGTATCATACAGGCAACAGGGGAAGTAGCCATAGAGTAATAATGACGTATCATACAGGCAACAGGGGAGGTAGCCATAGAGTAATAATGACGTATCATACAGGCAACAGGGGAAGTAGCCATAGAGTAAACTTATGTGCTGACCTGTGACTCTGACATCCTCTATATATACTCCACACAGTTAGGGCCATAGTGGGTATCGAACCCAGGACCTCAGTGCTGTGAGGCAGCAATCCGCATACTTGCCAACTCTCCCTCATTGTCAGGGAGCAATCTCCCAGACTCCCTGAAGAGTCCAGCAATCTCCCTGATTGCACCTTACCCCCATTATGAAGCCGTTATATAAAAAAAATAATCCCAGAGATATATACATTCAAATGGGATCATTAGTGTCATTTCCCTGCATTGGGTATAAGGCACAATGATCCCTATGGTTACATGCATTTACTGAAAAGTATCTGTGTGTTTTCATCAACAAATAGATCCTACTGACTGCTTTGGGGCCCATTTACATTTGGATATAAGTCAGTTTATGACACGCCCTTCAGATGTAGCATTCCCGCTTTACGTGTAGGCCATGCCCCCTTTTGGGAGCGCGCGCGCGCTGAAGGCGCACACATGCCCCGACTACAGATTGTCAAATGTTGGGAGGCATGTGAAAGGAAGGGTTATTTAGGATTAACAGTTGTTAAAGTTACAGGATAGGCGGTTTGTTATTAAGGGGGAGTGGTTATTGGGAGTATGGGTAATGTCGGTAACTATATTCAGCCTCTTTGATTCTGATCTCCCACCCTCCCTTCCCTATTGTGTCGGCTTTATTTCATGGTAAAAATATTTCTAAGATCAGACCCTATCTCACCCAGGATGCTACCAAAACCCTCATACACTCACTGGTCATCTCCAGATTGGACTACTGTAACCTCCTCCTATCTGGCCTCCCCAAATCCCATCTCTCTCCTCTCCAGTCTATCCTCAGTGCTGCTGCACGGCTTATCTTCCTCTCCAAACGCTCTACATCTGCCTCCCCTCTCCTACAAGCCCTCCACTGGCTCCTCTACCCTTTTAGAACCCAATTTAAGGTTCTCACGCTCACTTACAAATCCCTCACCCAATCTTCTCCCATATACATCTCTGATCTCATCTCCCTTCACTCTCCTGTCCGCTCTCATCATTCAACTAAGCACGCTGCCTTTCATGCCAGCTGATTACTTCCTCCCACTCCCGCCTCCAAGTTTTTGCCCGCACTGCTCCCCACCTCTGGAACTCTCTTCCCCTCCCCATCAGACTCTCCACCTCTTTGCAATCCTTCAAACGGGCTCTCAAGACCCACTACTTCATCAAAGCCTTCCAGCTATCATTCTAACTCCCTGCTACATGCTCCTTCCTCCCAGCCTACCCCATCTGTGTCACCCCTATTTGTCTTCCCCTCCCCTTTTAGAATGTAAGCTCTCACGAGCAGGGCCCTCTACCCTCTTGTACTTATCTTTACTTTAGTTTCATCTACTTCTTAAGGTGCATACACACACAACAAGGGGGGCCCGGACACTGCGCTGGCAGCCACCTATACTTGAATTGAGAAATACAGGGCAGGCGGTGGCATGTAAATTATGGTGCCAGCCGCGAGCTGGCCGGAACTCGCGGGACGGCAACCTATCAGAAGCGGCTGCTCCTGATTGGCTGCCGGTCCGCGAGCTGTGATTGGCTCGCAGCAGGTGCCATATTTGAAATGCCGTCACTGATGTAACACTACTGCCAGAGCCACGCGGGCTCTCACTTGGCGCTGATCCTGGTTGGCTGGCTGCGCTGGCGCAGCCAGTTGAAGTAATTCTACAGGTACACTAGCAGGTACACTAGCCCTGTGCTCCCCCCCCCCCAGTCCAGCCAGCTGTCTCTTCCCTGTCCCTTTTCAGCCATTCTTCCCTGCCCAGTGCTTTCCCCCTTTGTTCCGCTAACCTTCCCTGTCTCCCTCCTAGTCCTTCCAGCCTTCCCTGTCCAGCCTGCCAGCCTTCTCTACACTGTGCTTCCCCCACTAGTCCTGCCAGCCTTCTATGCCCCCCTCCTAGTCCTGCCAGCCCTCTCTGGCATGATATGTGGATCCTGGATCTGACTTTTTTAATGTATAATGTGGTTCTGGCAGATAGACAGATAGATATGTAGTACAGATGGCGGCACTCCATATGTGTGTGTGTGTGTATATGTGTGTGAGTATGTGTGTGTGTGTGTGTATATATATATATATATTTATTTCAGAAATCAATGCTGCTTTTACAGCATTTTTTTTTACTGTTTTTTTAAACAAATTGGTGTAGCTTCACCCACCTCTGCCACCCCCCCTACCCGGTGGGGGCCCTGTCTATTTTGTCAGTCCCGGGCCCCATAATTTCTGATGGCAGCCCTGCTCACAGCAGCAGATCAGGCAGCGCTCAGAGACTATACTGCTGTTACACAGGCAAAAGTAGTGAAACAGAACAACAGTTCAGTACATATGAGAAGCCAGCTTATTTAAAATGACTCAGCCGATTGCAATGCACCTCCTTAGGTGATACTTAGGTCGAGATGACCATCTCGGATGATTTATTGATTTTTTTTTCCCTGCTTACAAATTTACTAAAGGTAAAGTCGGGTGAGTTAGAGAGAGATTTCGCTCATCTCACTTGTGATTAGAGATTGCTATCTCACCCGAGTTTTACATCACCATCGGGCCAAATCGGAAGTGCTTTTCACCTAACACAAACATTTCTCAAATTTACAAAAAAAAATCGGGATGACAAGCTCGGGTGAGATAGGAGCAAACTCCCTGTCCAAATCACTTTTCAAACTCTCAACCCCGTGAGCTGCGAGATGGTCAGAAACATACACAAATCATTGTTTCTTTCTGTAAATGGTTAAAATAGGGTTAATTTAAAGGTGGAGGCTTGCTGGGACCTGTAGTTCCACTGTAAAGACAATGATGAAAAATTGAATTTTTACACTACACCTTACACTATCAACCCGCCACCCACCACCCAGGGGTGGCGGGGATAGCACTGGGCTATTAGCCTAGCCCTGGGGTGCCCTGGAGAGGGTGACCCCTTTATTGGGGGGTCACCAACTCCCCAGGGATCCCTGGCCTGGGCTGACTAACGGTCAGGGCTGATGCTGCGGCTGGGGGGCCCCGGTGAAAGGGCACCCCTGGCTGTGGTATCAGTCCCCCGTTAGAAACGGTTCAGGGCTGGTTTTAAAATTTAAATATACGGGAAACCTCACGTCATTTTTCTTTCTCCATATATTTAAAACCAGCTCTGTCCCTGCTGCCTTGTTCTGGTTCTTACATTATAGTGGATACCTACAAATTTTTTCCCTGTAATGTTAAGAACCAGGACAGGCTGGCAAGCCCGAGGCTGGTTAGTGTTTTGGGGGGACCTCACGACATAAAAAAAAAAACAAAAAAAACATTTATCTATATTTTACAAGTCTTAACACACAAGCAGCAATCACATATATCACTGGTATGTTCTGGCTGCTAGCTCGGGAGAGATTTGCAGAGAGAAAACACTGCAATCTCGGGTGAGTAATCTCCTGCAAAACGAGTTACTCGGGAGAGATATCTCGTTCTGCTTCACCATCGGCAAACTCGTTTAGCCTCAAATCGCCTGTTGGTAAAATAAAAGGGATTAAATCACCTGAGTTTTGGCGAGGTCCAGCGAGATAAATCACTTTGAAAATCGGGACCGTCTCGAATCTTAGTAAATTTACCCCATTACTGCAGTGTACAAGCTCCTATTACAATCGCTTGCAGAGAACAAAAGTGTAGCTAAACCACAGTGAATTTCTCCACCACCTGTCTGTGTCCTCATAAGATTTTCCATTAACCTAAGGAAGTGGCCTTTATATAGAACTTTATAAAAAAAGTCAGGATAAGAGTAGCCAGGAGAGACTGCTACAGTTAACTTAAATTGAGCTTAATCAGTTACCAGCCAGCTGCTTCCAAGGAAAGAGTGTTACATCAAACCCAGGTCAGCTATCAGCATCTTCTGACAAGAGCAGGCAGAGAGGGTTGCTTTGGAGATATCCACATCTCTTAAGCTGCATACACACGTAAAGATTTTCTGTCCAACCATCCAACTAGTTGATAAAAATGGCGTCAGACAAGTTTGTTAAATGTTTGATCTAAACAATTTGTTCAAACAACAGTTTTTCTCCATTTTCCGGCGTTTGGGCGCAAATTGCTGATCATCAGTTACTCCCATACGTTACCAGACTTTCATTCCAACCAATCAACTAGTTGGATGGTTGGACAGAAAATCTTTACGTGTGTATGCAGCTTTAAGGTGCATACACACGATCAGATTTTTCCTTCAGATATGAACGATAACGATTTAAAAATCGTTCAGTCGTTCATATCTGAAGGAAAATCGTTCATATCTGACATGCCTGAACGACGGACGATCAACGATGCGCGTTCCCGTTTGTCAGATAACGATATCTGACATCTGATGGGTTTGCAGTCAGACTTGGACGATTCCATTCATTTTAATGCAGTCAAAAATCGTTCAATCGTTCAAATCGTTCAAAACTTTGGTAAAATCGTTCAAATCTTTCAAATCGTTTAATCGTTCAGTCGTTCATCTGACAAATCTGACAAATCTGACCGTGTGTACGCTCCATTAGAACTAAACTGTAAAGCTGCATACACACAACGATTTTGTTACCAACGATTTTATGAACGATTTTCTGTCAGATTATATGTCAGATTTTTTAAAGTGTAATGAACGATTTTTTTGAACTACAAACGATTTTTGCATATTCCCTTAATGAAAATCGTTGAGTTGACAAGTCTGAATGAACTACAAACTACAAACGTGAACGCGCATGAACGATAATCGTTCATTGTTTGACTCAGATTTTTTCAAACGATTATCGTTAAACGATATCGGTTAACGATAATCGTTCAAAAAATCGTTGTGTAGCTTTATTGATTAAAGAAAAGACACAGGGTCTCATTCAGACCCGCTCGCGAGTGCTGAGCGCTCGCAAGCGGGTCGATGTTTCCCAAATGCGCATGCGCACGACGGAGGTGCCTCTGTCGTGCGCATGCGCGAGACCCGAATAATGACGGGGTAGCCGTCGTTATGGGTCTCGCACCAAAGGGGGCGTGCTGTCGATGGTGATTGCCCCATTTGGTGGGCGTGCTGGGGGCGTGGCTGCCCAGACGGAGGCGTTCCCATGGGAACGCCTACCGTCTGGGTCCGGCCCCACTGACATCACTAGTGATGTCAGTGGTAGTGATTTTGGCTCTGATAGAGCCAAAATCACTCCAGGGCTTGCGGCAGCGAGACCCTACCGCAGGGTCTCGTCGCAAGCCCGATGGTCGCGATGGTCTTGACCATCGCGACCATCATCATGGACGCTCGCATAAGCTGTGGGTGGTAACCCACAGCTATGCGAGCATCCACGAGGCCGCCTCGCTACAAAAAAAAAACACGCCCTGATTCAGAGCGGGCGCTCGTTCAGAGCATCCGGCTCTGAATCAGGCCCACAGTGCAGGATTTGGTATAATAAGGGACACTTTGGCTCATTCTGCAATTTAACCACCAACCCGGGCAACACTTTGCAAAGATTGATAATTCCTTGCATGCAGGGGTAATATTATAAACGTTTGTTTTTTTGTGTGTTTTCTTGGTGCACCAATTAAAAAGTCGGTAATGTTATATGCATGCTTGTCATTAACCAGTTACTCCCACAGTTGGATCGAGAATCCAGAGTTCCGGTTTTAATAAAATTTACGGATCCCAGTGCTATTTTCTGACTCAAATGTGTGTACTAAATTGTATTTAAACTTGTTAAAAATGTATTGCTAATTGTAGAAGTGCTCATTTGACTTAACTGCAATTGTTTGAATAAATATACTCTTTTGTTGCACACTATTGCCTGTATCCAATACCCCGTTTCCACCAAAATTCCGGGTCTGACCCGAAGTTGGAACATTGGGCCTGATTCAGAGCCGGACGCAAGTGGCTGCTCGTTCGCTCCGAGCGATGTTTGCCAAACTGCGCATGCGTACGGATCGTAATACGCATGCGCGAACCACTCAGTGCGGCCGAAATTCATGTGCTCGCAAAATAGCGAATGCCTGATAATTTGAGTGACAGGATGAGATGTATGTGGGTGGTAACAGGGGAAGGTGCTTGAAAACAGGGAGTGGAGATCCGATCGCAGGCGTGCTTAAAGGTCAAAACGGGCGTTTTATGGGTGTGCATAATTAATACAGCAGCGTCATTGACCACGTCACTGGGTTGTTTTATAGCCAGAACTGCTCGCAAAATTGTGGTAGCAAAAACCAACCACAAGAATAGCGAGCAGTTCATACCCTGGTCGATGTACTCGATTAATCTAATAAATAGCGGACATGACGTAGGATGCGAGCGGCCAGGGGGCGTAGTTTCCCAAAAAACGACCGCAAGTTTTGTACGCTCGTTCAGACCTAGAGGCGTGAACAGACCGCAAACAGCGAACGGTTCATTTGAATAGCCACCCCTATTTTCTTGACGAGCGAGCGCAAATAGCGTCCGGCTCTGAATCAGGCCCAAAGTTCCTATCCGGATCAGACCCGGAATTCAGCCGGCTCGGGATATTCCTGAGTCGGCGCCACTCACATGGGAGTCGGGTCTGCATAGACCCGGCTTTCCCGGCGTGAAAGCGGTCGCTTGGAGATGACGTAATCTCCAAGCGCCACTGAAGCCGGACCAATCGGCCGGCTAGCAGCGCACTCCAGGTCATCGTGACCCGGAGTGCGCTGTTCTCACAGCAGGGTTTCACGTGCTACACCCGTGTTAAACCCTGCTAGTTACTTGGGTTGGATTGCCGGGTCACTCGACCCGGCGATCCAACTCTCTCCCCTTTTACACCAGGGAGCTGCCCAGGTTAACTTTGCAATAACCCGGGTTTTAGCTCCGGTGTAAAAGGGGTATAAATTATCACCTTCCAGAAGAACCTAAGGAGATTGTGAGACCGAGTTACTCGGTAAGGAATCACCCCAACGCAACACTCTTAGAATAGTACCCTTGGCGGGTATCACAGATGTATGATACAATATGGCGTCTGAGTGTATGGATGTATATATTACAATATGGCGTCTGCTGTACAGATGTATTACACAATATGGCGTCTGACTACAGATGTATTAGACAATATGGCGTCTGACTACAGATGTATTAGACAATATGGCGTCTGAGTGTACGGATGTATGATACCATATGGAGTCTGTACTACACTGTGTATTACACAATATGGCGTATCTCTGTTTGGATGTATTAAGCAATATGGCTTCTGTACTAGCGGGCAATCACAGGACCTCCATATAAACAAAGGCTCAAATCGTGATAAGGCTCCAACATTTCAGATTTTACTTTGTCATCATGAATGTTAAAACATAACAAAAATCTTTCCTTACGGTATATACAGTATAGCAACAACAACATTCTGTGTGCCATGCTGCTTCCATTATAGGCAGGACACGATGCACAGGGAATCACAGCTGGTGTATAATAAAATAATAATGTTCTTTATGTTATAGCATTCCCTGATGACAGAGTAAAATCTGAAATGATGGAGCCTTACCACAATTTAGGGTTTTTATTTCTGTGGGGTCTTGTGAGTGCCGCTAACTGAAGTATATGGGCTTAACCCAATAAGCTGTGAGTTCCGGAGTGACCGCAGGACTTGTGGATTTTTGTCCGCATTCCTATTCCTAGGAAGCACAAATCGTCCGTGGTGAGATCAACCCGCGGGGGTGTAGAAAATGAGAAATAATACTGAGCCCGATGGCCACTTCTGACTGAGCTGCTGAATGACAGACACATCTCATCGTGTCCCCTCTGGCTATGAATGTTCCCGGCCCCCCCAGAGGGGATGAATGTGATCCTGCAAACTGGTGTTTGTATTTTCCCAAGCTCATTGCTTTCCAGGTTCTCATCTGTGAGCTAGAAATTGTCCTCATTACCAGCGGTTATATCTCATTTACATCTTCTAGGAAAGCCCCATTATACACCTCCAATCGTTTCCGTTCTCTCCTCTGCATGCAATAACTGTTCAGTAATCTTTTTGTGGCGCCGGGATTGTGCCTCACATCAGTCGGTCCCCCATAAATTGCTCCGAGAATGGGCCCGGGCTTCTCTCCTCCCTGCGGTTTTGTTTTGCAGCTCTATAGTCAGGATATTAGAATTTCCTTTAGGTTTGTTCCTGCTGGGAGAACAGCCGCTCAGAGATAAATTACAGTCTAAGGTTCTTCTGTTTGTTTACGATAATTATCCAAGCGCAGGTCGCAGCGCGATAAAGGGCCACTGAACCTAAAACACATCAAAGAGCTGCTACTGTAATAGCTCATCAGTGGAAATAGAAGACATGAAAAGCCCAAGTTGTGGTAATGAGGAAGATTTTGGTTTCTATGTAAAACCTGTTGACTCTTTGAATAATTTGTTGTTGTTGTTGTTGTCGTCTGAAAGGGCAGATAACAGAGAACAACAGCTGCGCAGAAAATGTGTATACAGTGTTGAAGATGTTTCAAGGCAAAGCACCCAGCAATGGGACCGGTGCCCAATTTAGCTACTGTAGAGATGGAGGTGGCCAATTTGTAGAAGAGCCAACTGACCCATCTACAGGGCAAGCAGAGGGATCTGGCTTCACTGGGACTTGTCAGCGGAGTCCGAATAAAACCATCCACACAGATCATTAGATTATTGGGAACCAAGTCACACACACATCACAGGCCTGGAGTGGTCATATGGCGGCTTTGGCGTTTGCCAGCAGGAATGGCGTGCCTCTCAGTATTACTGGGCTTGTTCTGGGCTCCTAAGTGTTTGCTAAAATAGGCTGATTATTCTCATTTATCCACCAAGCTCTTCTAAAAAGTGACTTTTGGAATGGAGCTACTGTATGTTGAGGACTATTATAAGCATCCGCTGTTGTCAGTTAAATGTTCGCTGTAAAGGTGCAACAAACTCTGAACAGTGAGATTTACAAATCAAAACAAAACACAATCACGCCTATAAAAGAGAGGAGAAGGATAGATGGGTGCAAAGGGGGTGCGGGCGTGAGCTAAAGGGCAGAGGGGGTCCTATGTGTAAGAGCTTGCAGTCTAGAGGAAGAGGACAAAGCTGAGACAACATGAGTTAGTGGGACATGGTGCCAACACTTACATTACCGGCGCTGGTCAGAATCCCAGTGCCAAGATGCCGAAGGTAAGTAGCGATGTTGGGAGGGTTAGGTGTAGGGGATAGGGTTAGGCACTAAGAGGGGGGAGTTAGGTTTAGGGTGCGGGAGGGGGAGGTTAGGTTTAGGCACTAGAAGGGGTACCAAAGAGGGAGGGTTAGGGTAGGGAGACGGGGAGGGTTAGCATACCAACCAAATAGTGTCGGTATGTTAACCCTGTTGGGATCCCGGCGCCAGGATTTTGGCCGCAAGGATCCCGACTGCTGGCATCCCATACCTAACCCAGGGCATAGACACGAGATTGTAGCTAGTAGATGATGCAGAGGGAGTAGTATCAGGTCGGGGTTGGATAGGTTTTAGTGAAGATGTGAATTATGACAAAGTACTTGACAGATTGAAGGTTGAGGGGAGAGTCTGGCCAGATGGGGTAAGGCAGCCCATAGCTGGGGATCAGCACAGGAGAAGTCATGCTGGCGGAAGGCAGATGTGGTTTACGTAGTTGAGCGATTATTTGTAACGCTGCTTATGGGAAAAATTCTGAAATCACCTATGGCGTACGCGGTACCCTATGTGTACGCAGAAAGGTGCTGCTACGATCAGGTCAGGCGGTATCAGAGATGTGGCGGAAAAGTGACGGGCGTTCCAGGGGGGTGACTAGGAGGCGGCTAGCAGTGCTTGGAAAAACGGTCTGCTCAGTGGGCATATTATGGGAGTGTCGTGGGCGTGTCAATGGCTGCGTTCCCAGACGCACAGCTGCAGGCCTAGGAGGCCATGGTCACACGATGCACCTGCCACAGCTTTGGTGCAAGCTTCGATGTTGGCGTATAATTAAGGACGCACCAGTCGGTATTACAGTGCGCACGGGCGCTCTGGGCGTCTCAGTCCTTGCACATTTGGCCGCATGGATGGACACAGGGAAAGGAGTATGTAGAAAATTTGCATAAGCTCACAGACGGGCGACCCCCAACAGGCGCTGCTGCATTCGCTTTTGATTGTGATTCAGAATCGGGCCCGTAGTGTCAGCAGCCCATCTACAGAACACAGCAGTGTACCCTGCCACTGTACGCCATCCGTAGCCGAGAGACATCAATGTGGCTGAAGCTGTGGCGCAATTAGGACCTGATTCAGACCCGCTCGCTAAGGCGCGATCACTCGCTGTGAGTGATTTTCGCCCATCTGCGCATGCGTATAATTCGCAGTGCGCGTGCGCAAGCCATTCGTTGCAAACTGATTTTGGAAGCTCGTAAGCCACTATCAGGTCGCTGCTTTGAGTGACAGATAGCGCTGTTTATGGGTTGTAACAGGGGAAGGTGATTGTGAACGGGGGAGTGGTGTTGCGAACGCAGGCGTGTCTTACCGTCAGAACGGCGTTTAAAGGGCGTGCATAATTAGTAAAGTAGCATCATTGTACACATCACCTGCATGTATTTCAGCCCGCACTGATCGCAGTGCTTGCAGCCGGGAAAGGCAACCCCAAGGACTGCGAGCAGATCCGATGGCTCACGATGGTCCCAATTAATCCTACATTTCCCGGAGATGACCTGTGTTGCGAGAGGCAAGGGGACGTCTTCAGACACTTGCGAGCGCACTTTGCCGTAGCTCGCTAACACACAGTGGGCGTCCTTACGCAACGCAGTGCGAGCGCTTCATTTAAATATCCGGCCCCATTTGGCCAGCGAGCGATCGCATCTTGCGAGCGGGTCTGAATGAGCTCCTTAGTGTAATCATAAAGGAAAACAGCCATCGCTTTATCAATGACAACACTCAGGGGCGTCTAGTCACAGTGAGGTGGACGCCCAAACCACAGCATCACCCGTGATCCAGACCAATAGATTTCTCAGAGCAGAAATGGGGAGACTGTAGCTGGTACGAAAAGTGGACAGCGTCATTCTCTGCTGGACCTTGCAGGGAAGGATAAATGGGTTTCCCGAGCAGTCACAGCAGAGGCTGGAGGGACTTGCTGCTCGCAATGATCTCATCTCTATAGCGCTGGACCTGGCCAGGAGAATCCGGAACCCGGTTTTGGGGAACGTCTGTGAACTGCACTGGGGCGAGCGTGTTTGCGTCATAGCAATCACTGGCGGAATGTGCGCCGGCACAACCGGCGGTTACAGCCTAATTATTAACATATCAATTTTTTTTTCATTTCTTTGTAAAGAGTTATTAATTACAGCAAAATCTTTCACTTGTTTTTTTTTATTCCATATATTTGTGTATAAGACAGCAAACAAAGGCCCTGATTCAGAGCGCTCGCTCTGAATCTGGGCGTTTTTTTTTTTTCGTGTGCGGCCTCCTGGCCGCTCGCATAGCTGCGGGTGACCACCCACAGCTATAGCGAGCGGCCATGATGATGGTCACGATGGTTAAGACCATCGCAACCATCGGGCTTGCGACGAGACCCTTGTGGTAGGGTCTCGTTCATCGCAAGCCCCAGAGAGCTTTCGGCTTTAGCAGAGCACTCGTGATGTCAGTGGGGCCGCCCCCAAATGGCAGGCGTCCATGAGAACGCCTCCGTTTGGGCAGCCCCCCCCCCCGGGCCGCCCACCAAGTGGGGCGAGCTGTCACTCAACATCGACAGCTCGCCCCCTTTGGTGCGAGACCCGTAGTGCAGGATTGCCCGTCACTAGCCGGGTCTCGCACATGCGCACGACGTAGCCGGCGCCATCGTGCACATGCGCTGTTATCCACCATCGACCCGGTTGCGAGCGCTCGGCGCTTGCGGCCGGGTCTGAATCAGGCCCAGAGTGCGGAAAGGGTGATGGAGACAGTTGAGCTGCACAAACATTTACTAAGCCATAGTGACAGTCGTCAAAAGAGAACGGCCCCTCTTGTGGTTGGCTATTATATTCACACTTGTTTTATGTGACTTAATATACAATCGCTGCTGGGCTTCTCTAATCGTTTTACTGTGCTAAAATAGTAACACCCCCCTTTCTCGTCAAAAACTCCCCCCCCACACCCCATTGTTGTTATCGCTAACAGCTGCGTTCTCAGACGCTACTACATAAGAGACAGGCGGAGATTAGCATTTGCAAATTACCGGCACCGCCAATTCATAAATACAAGCACCAGCGGCTGCAACTGCGCGCACCTCTGAAACAGGCCCACCCATAGGAGGAGATGTACCAAATCTTCTAAATAGTAACCAATCAACTTTGAGGTACCATTTATCAAGTACATTCTATATAATGATAAGTGAAAGCTGATTGGTTGCTATGGGCAATTTCTCCACTCTTTAGAGGTTTTCTTACATCCCGCCCCCCAACCCATAATCATTTTAAAACCTGTTAGCACCTACCTCCTTTATTTTATGGTGAAACGCAGCAGGGCATAAAAATAAAATGAAAATGAACCCTCTTTGTAAATATCATTATACTGTATGCTGACAGCACATTCATATTGTGTGATTACTCCGCCGCGGATAATAAACAGTTTTCTGGGTAGAAGATTAGGGAAAAAAAAAAAGTCTCAATTCAGCTTTTATTGTTCTCCAGAGTGAGTGGAATTGTGCTGTATAAATACAGAGTCTCACAGGCAGCGGCAGCTATTGATTAACGGTCGTCTTCTGTTTATAAAATAGACCAATCTCACTGCTGAACAGTCCAGTTACTCAGTCAGCGCTGAACACGGGGACGTACGGGGGAAGGGGGGCCTGGTAAATCCCCCTATGACACAGACTTACATTTCTATGCTGTTTTGAAGGCAAAGGGTGGTCACACCAAGGGGCCTCATTCATCATGCCCCCTTCATCATGCCTCATTCATCATGCCTCCCTAACAAAAGTATCACTTCCAAAAAACCTGCTCTTTTTGCGGAGTCAGGGCCAGATTCAGACCCGCTCGCGAGCGAAGGACACTCGCAAGCGGGTCGATGTTGGCCGAATGTGCATGCACACGACGGAGGGAGCTCCGTCGTGCGCATGCGCGAGACCCGGCGAGCGACGAGGAATACGTCGCTCGGGGTCTCGCAGCAAAGGCTGCGTGCTGTCGATGGTGAGTGACAGCACGCCCCCTTTGGTGGGCATGCCGGGGGCGTGGCTTCCCAGACGGAGGCGTTCCCATGGGAACGCCTACCGTCTGGGTCCGGCCCCACTGACATCACTAGTGATGTCAGTGGGAGTGATTTTGGCTCTGATAGAGCCAAAATCACTCCAGGGCTTGCGGCAGCGAGACCCTACCGAAGGGTCTCATCGCAAGCCCGATGGTCGCGATGGTCTTGACCATCGCGACCATCATCATGGACGCTCGCATAAGCTGTGGGTGGTAACCCACAGCTATGCGAGCGTCCAAGAGGCCGCTCCATTTTTTAGGGAGGAGGGCCCTGATTCAGAGCGAGCACTCTGGTCAGAGCGTTTGGCTCTGAATCAGGCCCTCAGTTTTTCGGAAAAGTTATACCTTTCCCCCTTACCACCGAGGTATCCATAAAAATGACCTTACTGCCCGGACCCCCTTCCACCCCCCACTGCCGCTGGTGCCCATCGCGAACCTCCCTCCTCCACTTCTGCTGCTCTATGTGACCCTGATGCTGCTGGTGACTGTGTTCCCGGCCCTCCTTCCTTCCATCCGCGGCCACCGGAGTCCTTTATGGCCCCCATTACCTCCGCGGCCGCAGGTGTCCATCACCCCTCCCTTCCCACCGTGGCCGTCGGAATTTGTCCTTTGCCCGTGTCGTTCACCATCCCCCACAGACCCGGGTCTTCATCACCCATTTCGTCCCAGCAGCTGCCGGTGTCTGACCCTTCTTCCCTCCACTGTTGCCGGTGTCCATCACCCCCTGTGCACGACGCCGGTGTTCATCCGTCCCCCCTGCCCGCGCCGGTGTCCTTCACCCCGCAGCCCTGGATGTGCATTGCACATTTCCTCCCAGCGGCCGTGTCTGGCTCCCCTTCCCTTTGTGGCCGCCAGTGTTCGTCCCCGCCAACACCGCTTCCTCCAGCTCCTGGCAGCACAAGCTCCCCCCCCCCAGCAGAAGAGCACAGGGGGGAGCCAGTGACAGCCAGAGACGCCGGAAGTAAACACAGCAGGAGGGATCTGAATAGATCCCTCTGCTGCACAAGCTGCTGTGTAATGGCGCTTGTGCATGGTATTGGATGTTATACGCCATCTCAGGATGCCGTATAGTATCACTGTCAAGTTCTGAAAAAAATGCTTTTTCGGAACTTGATGAATAACATAATCTCCACATCCCCATAATAAAGAATAGGGACTGTGGAAATTATCGGGACAGAATTGTAACAAGGAGATATCAGTGATAGCTCCGGTCTTACATGCTTAATGAGTAGCCCTGAGCCTTAATTTTTACAAAAGTAGGGAAAATTTAAATTTTCACCCTCTTTTCTTAAAATTAAGTGATGATGAATAGGCCCCTAATGACACTTCTATTTTCGAAAGCATTCTTACTTTGCAGCATTTTTTCCACACCTGCCTAAACTTTTGCACAGTACTGTGTGTATATATATATATATATATATATATTTATATATAATAAACAGGTACACAGCGCTGTATATGATGTATACACCAGATCCGGCAAGGACTGTCTAGGGGAGCACACGTCTGTGTCTGTACATACAGTGGTGCAGTGCAGTGGGCACACTGGCTCTATACATGCAGCGGTATAGCGGTGGGGGTGCAGTGGGCACACTGGCTCTATACATGCAGCGGTATAGCGGTGGTGGTGCAGTGGGCACACTGGCTCTATACATGCAGCGGTATAGCGGTGGTGGTGCAGTGGGCACACTGGCTCTATACATGCAGCGGTATAGCGGGCACACTGGCTCTATACATGCAGTGGTATAGCGGTGGGGGTGATGCATTGGGCACACTGGCTCTATACATGCAGTGGTATAGCGGTGGTGGTGCAGTGGGCACACTGGCTCTATACATGCAGTGATATAGCGGTGGTGGTGCAGTGGGCACACTGGTTCTATACATGCAGCGGTATAGCGGGCACACTGGCTCTATACATGCAGTGGTATAGCGGTGGGGGTGGTGCAGTGGGCACACTGGCTCTATACATGCAGTGGTATAGCGGTGGTGGTGCAGTGGGCACACTGGTTCTATACATGCAGCGGTATAGCGGGCACACTGGCTCTATACATGCAGTGGTATAGCGGTGGGGGTGGTGCAGTGGGCACACTGGCTCTATACATGCAGTGGTATAGCGGTGGTGGTGCAGTGGGCACACTGGCTCTATACATGCAGTGGTATAGCGGTGGGGGTGCAGTGGATCAACCTGGGATCACTGGTCTATGTATCGCTGGGTGTGTGCGGTGCACTTGTGTCAAGAGGGGCCCCGCACCGCACACCCTGCACCCATATTGTCTAAAACTCACCTGTCCGTGTCCATATCCCAAGTCCCGCTGCGGTCATTCTTCCTGCGTTCTGCGCGTGTGCAGTAGATTCTGGGCACACTCTAGTGCCCCGAATCTACTGACTCTGCGGTGGCCGGGGAGCCGCTGCAGTCGGCTGCCGTCCGCCGGGGAGAGAGGAGGGGGCCCGGCACGGGGAATGTACACGGGTCCCCTCCTCTCTTAAGAAGCCCCTACCGCACATGCACGGTAACGCACAAGGTCGGAAGTCACACCTGGCAGTCCGGGGTCCTAGTGCCAGTCGGAATGGGCGCAAAATGAATGATGTGAATCTCAAGCTCAGCATTTGGGCAAAAATACGTCATTTCTGCGTGCAACTTTGTAAGAGGTAAATTCCGTTCATTTTGCGTCCGTCTCTTCGTCCCATTGTGTCCACATACACATTCTCTTACACCACAGCAGCGCACATCTGCACCATACAATATTATTACACTGTCACACCAGACAACGACCGGGTCACTATTGTTACTGTAGCACAGGAGAAAGGAGAGTAAATTCCGGCACACATAGGTGACATTGCTCACTCTTCCTCAGTCAGTGGGGACTGCGCGCTACATTGTGTGGTCTGGAATAAGCGCACGGGAAGGTCTGTCATATCAGGGGACACAGCGATAACCAGCAGACAGACAAGTGTGATCAGACACATGAACAAACAATTACGCCAGCGCTGCAAATCATTAGAGGTGCTACAGCTCAAGTGTCTGGATTAGCCCAGCTGAGTGCACGCGGCAGCCTGAGGCGAGATAGGATGTACGGGAATCGCTGATCACTTTAATGGGATAACGTTATCCAGCACTTGGGTAATGACTGGAGGGGTGTAATTACTAAGCATTTCAAAACCCACAGTTGTTGCAGATTGTGCCTGCCAGATTTAAAAGGGCAAAAATAGTAAATGCAAAATCAGAATTACTATATAGTGAACCTGCATGTACAAAATAATCGCAATAGGGGAAAATAGTGAGAGTACATTGTGAAAATAAAGTCAGATTTATGCTGGCCGCTGTACCCTGGGATCAGATGAAGAGCCGCCTCTGGGTACCACAGTACATCTAGGTTTTGTCCACCCCGGCAAAAGACTGGATGGTTTTTACCGTTGTTTAACTTCAGTGAGAGTTACCAATACATCAGAGCTTTCACACTGCACGAACGCAGCACGAACGCCGTATTACAGCCGTAATTACCACTGACTAGGACGGCTGCCGTCCACGGTTTCAATATTAAAGATTAAGTAGAGATTCAAACACACGGCACAGAACATTACACACGGCATAAAACCGATGTATGTGAAAGGGACTGATACACAGGAAAACACCTGACGGTTTTATTCTGTCCGGACAAAAATGTGGTGTGTGAAAAGAGCATAAGGGCATTAATTACCTAAAAGACAATCGTGCGCTAATATTTGTGAGATGCTTAACTAAATATGCAAATAACATAAAATAAAACCATTACTGGATATGTGAGGCCTGGTCGCGGTACATGGAGGCCATGGGAAGCAATTTATAAGCCAAGGAGCCCCCAGGATAAGATACATGAGAGAGAACAGGACAAGAAATGCTGCCCAGTCAGTGTGGAGACAGCAGTAGCCAGTGGGGCAGATGTACTAAGCTCTGGAAAGTGATAAAGTGGAGCGTGATAAACTACCAACCACTCAGCTCCCAACTGTCATGTTACAGACTGTGGGCCTGATTCAGAGACGGACGCTCTGACAGAGCGCTCTCTCTGAATCAGGGCGTCTTTTTTTCTTTTTCTTTTTTTTATGGAGCGGCCTCAGCTAATGCGAGCGGCCAGGATGATGGTCACGATGGTCAAGATCATCGCGACCATCGGGCTTGCGACGAGACCCTTGTGGTAAGGTCTCGTTGCTGCAAGCCCCAGAGAGCTTTCGGCTCTAACAGAGCCGAAAGCTCTCGCACTGACATCACTTGTGATGCCAGTAGGGCCGCCCCAGACGGTAGGCGGTCCCATGGGAACGCCTCCGTCTGGGCAGCCACCCCTCCGGCCCGCCCACCAAAGGGGGCGTGCCGTCACTCAACATCAACAGCATGCCCCCTTTGGTGCGAGACCCGTAGCAACGGATTGCCCGTCGCTATCCGGGTCTTGCGCATGCGCTCTGGGCCACCATCGACCCATTTGCGAGCGCTCAGTGCTTGCAACCGGGTCTGAATCAGGCCCAGTGTTCTCAGAGCTTCATACATCTGCCCCAGTGAGTATACACACTATACGATGTAACACACAATTCAGCGGTTGCTCCATTTTCTCTAAGAGGCCCATTTATCATTTAATATTTGTGGTGAATTTCCTGAAAACACTAATTTTAACAGTATTCCTCAGATCAAAGGCGTCACTGGGTGTGGTGACACGTGGTGTGTAGATTCTGACTGTCCCTGCGCACTGGATGCACGCCCGTGCCCACTGTTTTACTGTCTCAAACCAAAATTCATATTGGCAGTTTTTGTGACAGAGATTCATTTTGGTTCTATAGTCGAGTCGAGTATATACTGTAATATGATCAGGGTAAGGGGGTCTCTCTCCTGGGGTAGGTGTACTGTACACCTCCAAACACACAGCAGCCAGGAAACAGTACACCAGTCCAGGATTTTGTGGAAGCTAGCCAAAGCTAGTTTTTATTGTGCAGTATAAAAACAGAAATAATACAAATTAATCCTAGCTCCTACCGGGCACTAACTTAACAACAGATTCCCTCTATCAAAAATGGTAGGGCCTATTGCCCTCGCCACAAACATAGGCATAGGCATAGGCATATGCACAATATTACAATAAGTCACAGTGCCTCTGAACAAGTCTGCCTGCTTGTTCTCACCAGGTGTCAGCCATCCCCTGACACAGCTTATATGAGCCTCTTCCAGGTGCAATCACTAATCAGCAAGCTCTCAGCCTGAAAGGCCTAACACCTGAACTGGCCTTGTGGATAGAGCCCTCCCTTCTCTCTCACATCCACACCCCCAGGAACCATCATCCGGCTTTTACTCAAAGCCCAGCTCTCATAAGCACAAGCACAGACATTTCCTGGGGGTTTTAAAACACATATGTCAGAAATCTGGGACACACATATATGCCATCCAGCACTTTTCCAGTGCTTCTATCACAATATATTAATTTCTGTGCATTATACTTCCAAAAAGGGGATAAAATGTAAAGAGAATCACTTTCAGGCTTCTTACAGTACTTCAGCTTTTTCTACAAACATATTCAACAAATTATATATCACCCCTTATTTTATTTGGCAAGTTTTAACAGGTTTAGTTTAAATTTGAATTTGTTACTATATATTTTGTTTTACAGCACTTTTGTTCCCTATTATTTGGGTATAATGTGTTAATATGCAATACCATAGACATGAATGTCAAACTCCTGTTTTACCACTGGGGGCGCTGTGGCATAAATGATCTGAAGCCCAGCACATTTATACAGGAGATGGCAGCGATATTCCCTGTAGTCTTCGGGGCCTCTCTAAGTGGCGATTTCATCAACACTAAAATAACGGTTTTAAGGACATTTTCCTTAATTACCGTTATTTTAGTATTCATTAACAGTGTTGGTAGTGTCAGTATATGGGGACCAGAACCTATTAGTATTGGTGGTTTCAGTGTATGGGGACCAGAACCTATTAGTATTGGTGGTGTCAGTGTATGGGGACCAGAACCTATTAGTATTGGTGGTTTCAATGTATGGGGACCAGAACCTATTAGTGTTGGTAGGTAGTGCCAGTGTTTGGGGACCAGAACCTATTAGTGTTGGTATTGTCAGTATATGGGGACCAGAACCTATTAGTGTTGGTAGTGTCAGTGTATGGGGACCAGAACCTATTAGTGTTGGTAGTGTCAGTATATGGGGACCAGAACCTATTAGTATTGGTGGTGTCAGTGTATGGGGACTAGAACCTATTAGTGTTGGTAATGTCAGTATATGGGGACTAGAACCTATTAGTGTTGGTAGTGTCAGTATATGGGGACTAGAACCTATTAGTGTTGGTAGTATCAGTATATGGGGACCAGAACCTATTAGTGTTGGTAATGTCAGTATATGGGGACTAGAACCTATTAGTGTTGGTAATGTCAGTATATGGGGACTAGAACCTATTAGTGTTGGTAGTAACAGTATATGGGGACCAGAACCTATAAGTGTTGGTAATGTCAGTATATGGGGACTAGAACCTATTAGTGTTGGTAATGTCAGTATATGGGGACTAGAACCTATTAGTGTTGGTAGTAACAGTATATGGGGACCAGAACCTATTAGTGTTGGTAATGTCAGTATATGGGGACTAGAACCTATTAGTGTTGGTAATGTCAGTGTATGGGGACTATAACCTATTAGTGTTGGTAGTGTCAGTGTATGGGAACCAGAACCTATTAGTGTTGGTAGTGTCAGTGTACGGGAACCAGAACCTATTAGTGTTGGTAATGTCAGTATATGGGGACTAGAACCTATTAGTGTTGGTAGTGTCAGTATATGGGGACTAGAACCTATTAGTGTTGGTAGTAACAGTATATGGGGACCAGAACCTATTAGTGTTGGTAATGTCAGTATATGGGGACCAGAACCTATTAGTGTTGGTAGTATCAGTATATGGGGAGTAGAACCTATTAGTGTTGGTAGTGTCAGTGTATGGGGACCAGAACCTATTAGTGTTGGTAGTGTCAGTATATGGGGACTAGAACCTATTAGTGTTGGTAGTATCAGTATATGGGGACCAGAACCTATTAGTGTTGGTAATGTCAGTATATGGGGACTAGAACCTATTAGTGTTGGTAATGTCAGTATATGGGGACCAGAACCTATTAGTGTTGGTAATATCAGTATATGGGGACTATAACCTATTAGTGTTGGTAATGTCAGTATATGGGGACTAGAACCTATTAGTGTTGGTAGTAACAGTATATGGGGACCAGAACCTATTAGTGTTGGTAATGTCAGTATATGGGGACTAGAACCTATTAGTGTTGGTAATGTCAGTGTATGGGGACTATAACCTATTAGTGTTGGTAGTGTCAGTGTATGGGAACCAGAACTTATTAGTGTTGGTAGTGTCAGTGTATGGGAACCAGAACCTATTAGTGTTGGTAGTGTCAGTGTACGGGGACCAGAACCTATTAGTGTTGATAGTGCCAGTGTATGGGGACTAGAACCTATTAGTGTTGGTAGTAGCAGTATATGGGGACTAGAACCTATTAGTTTTGGTAGTATCAGTATATGGGGACCAGAACCTATTAGTGTTGGTAATGTCAGTATATGGGGACCAGAACCTATTAGTGTTGGTAATGTCAGTATATGGGGACCAGAACCTATTAGTGTTGGTAGTGTCAGTATATGGGGACTAGAACCTATTAGTGTTGGTAGTAACAGTATATGGGGACCAGAACCTATTAGTGTTGGTAATGTCAGTATATGGGGACTAGAACCTATTAGTGTTGGTAGTAACAGTATATGGGGACCAGAACCTATTAGTGTTGGTAATGTCAGTATATGGGGACTAGAACCTATTAGTGTTGGTAGTGTCAGTGTATGGGGACCAGAACCTATTAGTGTTGGTAGTGTCAGTGTATGGAGACTAGAACCTATTAGTGTTGGTGGTGTCAATGTACGGGTACGAGAACCTATTAGTGTTGATAGTGTCAGTATATGGGGACTAGAACCTATTAGTGTTGGTAGTATCAGTATATGGGGACTAGAACCTATTAGTGTTGGTAGTATCAGTATATGGGGACTAGAACCTATTAGTGTTGGTAGTATCAGTATATGGGGACTAGAACCTGTTAGTGTTGGTAGTGTCAGTGTATGGGGACTGGAGCCTATTAGTGTTGGTAGTGTCAATGTACGGGTACGAGAACCTATTAGTGTTGGTAGTGTCAGTGTATGGGGACCAGAACCTATTAGTGTTGGTAGTGTCAGTGTACGGGGACCAGAACCTATTAGTGTTGGTAGTGTCAGTGTATGGGGACCAGTACCTATTAGTGTTGGTAGTGTCAGTGTATGGGGACCAGTACCTATTAGTGTTGGTAGTGTCAGTGTATGGGGATCAGAACCTATTAGTGTTGGTAGTGTCAGTGTATGGGGACCAGTACCTATTAGTGTTGGTAGTATCAGTGTACGGGAACTAGGGATGTGCGCCGGACCATTTTTGCCGGATTTGGATTTGGTTCTAATTCGTCGTCCGGCTTTGGATTTGGATTTGCCAAACTGCGGTGACTGGCTTTGGACTTGGATTTGGATTTGGATTTGGATTTTTTTACAAAAATTGACAAAAAAAGCTAAAATCACATAAATTGGTCTTTTTTTTCTTCCTAGAGTATTATTAACCTCAATAACATTAATTTCCAGTCAATTTAGACCATATCACAGCTTATAATATTGTTTTCAACATTATTGGCCAAAGGTTGCAGTGAGCTGACTGGTTACTAAGCGACAAAGCAGCGGCACAACGACACAGACACCACAGTATAAAGCACATCTATGACACATTGCCACACAGCAGTGGCAGAAATGAAAAGTAGTGCACCCACCCAGTGGGGTACGGCCAGCAGAGTCACAGTACTTGTTTACAAAGTGGGCTACGGCCCTAGGAGTCACAGTGCACAATCTTATTAGCATTACACCGCACATAGGGCCTGATTCACATTACACCATAAAGTAGTGTCTCTTATTTATGTTACGACACACAGTAGTGCCCCTTTTACACAATGCCCACAGTAGTGACCCTTTTACACAATGCCCACAGTAGCGGTGTCCCTTACACAATGTCCCCCAGCAGTGGTGCCCCCTATGCAGTCCCCTTAGTAGTACGGTCCACTATGCAGTGCCCCCAGTTGAATGCTCCCCAGTAGTATGCCCCCCATTAGCAGGCCCCCCCAGTAGTATGTCCCCCATTAGCAGGCCCCCCCAGTAGTATGCCCCCCATTAGCATGCCACCCAGTAGTATGCCCCCCCAGTAGTATGGCTCCCCCAGTAGTAGGCTGCCCCAGTAGCAGGCCCCCCCAGTAGTAGGCTGCTCCAGTAGTAGCCCCCCCTGTAGTATGGGCCCCCCCCCTGTAGTATGGCCCCCCCTGTAGTAGGCCCCCCCAGTAGTATGGCCCCCCCCAGTAGCAGGCCCCTCAGTAGTATGGCCCCCCCAGTAGCAGACCCCCCCCAGTAGTATAGCCCCCCAGTAGCAGGCCCCTCTGTAGTATGGCCCCCCCAGTAGTATAGCCCTGCCCAGTAGCAGACCCCCCCCAGTAGTGCAGACCCCCCCAGTAGTATAGCCCCCCCCAGTAGCAGGCCCCTCTGTAGTATGGCCCCCCAATAGTGCAGATCCCCCCCAGTAGTATGGCCCCCCCAGTAGCAGACCCCCCCAGTAGTATAGCCCCCCCAGTAGCAGGCCCCTCTGTAGTATGGCCCCCCCAGTAGTATTGCCTCCCCCAGTAGCAGACCCCCCCCCAGTAGTGCAGACCCCCCCCCAGTAGTATAGCCCCCCCAGTAGCAGGCCCCTCTGTAGTATGGCCCCCCCAGTAGTATAGCCCCCCCCCCAGTAGCAGACCCCCCCAGTAGTGCAGACCCCCCCCCAGTAGCGCCCCCGGACCTTTGACAAGTAAAAAAATAAAAAAAATAAAACTTACCTGTATCCCCGCTCCCGCGCCGTCCGCTCTGTCACACGCTGAGGAGGGAGCCGGAAGATGGAGCTCATGTGTGAGCTCCAGCCGGCTCCCTCCGTGCAGCAGCCAATGAGAGTCTGTGTGACTCTCATTGGCTGCTGTAACAAACACACAGCTGCCGCTGGCGGCTGTGTGTCTGTGTCTGTGTAGGGCAGAGCGCTATCACTGCGCTCTGCCCTACACGCGAGGAGACCTGATGTCGGATTGTCTAGTGAGAATCCGACATCAGGCGGCCGCCGTTCGGCCCCGAACGGGGATCCGAGTCAGGCGGTGAACACCCGAACAGGGTTCGGGTGGACTCGGATCCCCAATGTTCGGAGCGGTTCGGATTCCACAGAATCCGAACCACTCATCTCTAACGGGAACCAGAACCTATTAGTGTTGGTAGTGTCAGTGTACGGGAACCAGAACCTATTAGTGTTGGTAGTGTCAGTGTACGGGGACCAGAACCTATTAGTGTTGATAGTGTCAGTATATGGGGACCAGAACCTATTAGTGTTGGTAATGTCAGTATATGGGGACTAGAACCTATTAGTGTTGGTAATGTCAGTGTATGGGGACCAGAACCTATTAGTGTTGGTAGTAACAGTATATGGGGACCAGAACCTATTAGTGTTGGTAATGTCAGTATATGGGGACTAGAACCTATTAGTGTTGGTAGTATCAGTATATTGGGACTAGAACCTATTAGTGTTGGTAGTGTGAGTGTTTATGTGGACCAGAACCTATTAGTGTTGGTAGTGTCAGTGTATGGGGACCAGAACCTATTAGTGTTGGTAGTGTCAATATATGGGGACCAGAACCTATTAGTGTTGGTAGTGTCAGTGTATGGGGACCAGAACCTATTAGTGTTGGTAGTGTCAGTGTATGGGGACCAGAACTTATTAGTGTTGGTAGTGGGGACCAGAACCTATTAGACCAAGGTCTCATAACAAATAGCAGAGTAGCAAAGTTGTGCCGCTGGATGACACTGAATGGAATTAAGGTTATGTAAATAGCCCCATGAGATAACAGTCACTACATTGGGCCAGAGTGTATACAGTAAGGTGTTACATGTGTAGCGCAGTTATTAGGTGCTGGCGGAGGTCAGTCCACACGTGGTACAGCTTAGCCAGGCCTTAGGGTTACTGAATCGGGTAGAATAACAGGTAGCATGAGACATAGGGTCAGGATACAGTAGGTCTACAAATAGTAGTATTGCTGCAGCCTGGAGCATTAGGGTATAGCTGGGCATTGTAGTGAGCCAGAGTGGTAAAAAACACGGGAAGATGGTAGCACAGTGCCCCTTTAATGTAGCCGTGGTGATATAGGGGGTCATTCAGACCCAGTCGTTAGCGCCGATGCACTCGGACTGGGTCGATGGCCCCCCACAGAGCATGCGCATGACGGCGCCGGCGTGCGCATGCGTGAGACCCGCTACGACCGACAGCGCCGGTCGTAGCGGGTCTCGATCCAAAGGGGGCAAGCTGTCGATGTTGATTGACAGCTCGCCCCGTTTGGAAGATGGGCCGGTGGGGTGGCAGCCAACCCATGGGAACGCCTACCATTTGGGGGCGGCCCCACTGACATCACTAGTGATGTCAGTGGAGAGCTTCCGGCTCAGACAGAGCCGAAAGCTCTCCGGGGCTTACGACAAGGGAGACGCTACCCTAGGGTCTCGTCGTAAGCCCCGATGGTCGCGATGGTCTTGACCATCGCGACCATCACCTTAGGCGGTCGTAAGGCTGTGGGTGTTAACCGCCCCAACATTGGCACCATCGCTGCAACATCGGCACAGTTGCTGCACCATCGGCTCTCAGAGCCATTTACTAACCCTAGACTGTTTATCTACGGCTATTGCCGCGCCATCGGCATAATTGCTGCACCATCGGCATCACTGCCGCACAATCAGCACCTTTGCTCCACCATCGGCACAGCTGCCACACCATCGACTCCCAAGGTATTGCCCCAAAAAACAAACTGTATTCTCACAACATCCATACCATCGATATCCTTATAATCATCAACTGTGTCAGTCCTAACTGTACATTCTCTACCTATAGAATTCCCCTGTATCTCCATGTAAGCCGCTACTACCTGGCGCATAAGTCCAGGCGGCCGCCTAACTACCGGTGAACGTATACTAGTTCTACGGGAACAACGGGCGGTTGTTATTGGCAGAAGATCTTCCTAGCCGGGTTCTAGGGGTCTCACATGGAGCAGGCAGTGGGATTGGTAACAGGGGGTTCTGTAGCATACAACACTTGCTCCTGGCAGTATGGCTCCACGCTACGCCTCTGTTCCCACCATATTACTACAGGGGCTTCCATGTGTAGAGGTGGTTACTGAGAGATACTTCATGTTTTATTACCTGTGGGAGATGAACTTGTTACACTAGATAAATATTTAGAACATAAATTAGCCCTGGGAGAGATGTGCTGAGAGTGATCACCTATGTATAATGGGTATATGCTGTTCACATAATGAAGTCCATCGCTAGCAATTAAAGAGACAGCTCATGAGTTATTCTTACTTTGTACAACGTCCTGCTCAGAGATGGAAGAAAGCAAAGCCCAGCGGGGTGCAGCTGCTATGTCGTCATTTACAATGTCGATAATCATAATGTAGACATGTGAAATGCCGACATTCTCAGAATCCCAACAGGTTTAGGCTGCAGAAGGGGAGGTTAGAGTTAGGCTGTGGGAGGGGAGGTTAAGGTTAGGCACTAGGGGAGGATTAAAGTACCAACCAATCAGCTCCTTCCTTCTCACAGCACCGCCATCCTCCTCACAGCACCGCCATCCTCCTCACAGCACCTTCTCACAACCAAAAAACAGTTTATTTTAGTATGCAATTCCTGGAGTTCCACAAGAGAGCAGCACTCACTCGGACATCGGCCAAATAAGTGGTAGTGTCATTTTAATAGATTCACAAATGGGGTACGGTGAGTTATTAAATGAATAGTGCCTTTTATATGAGTACAGAGTGCAAAATGTATTAAAATGCAAAAAATTGGTGCTTAGCCACTGGCCTGGTGTGGTCACAAAGTTTGCGATGTCAGTAACTCAAAATGGGCAGCTGCTGGAAGATAATCTCCAAGCAGCCGCCAATAGTAGGGGGACCTCCCAGCCCTTCTGCACCCCTGCACCCTTCCTCAATCAATGACTGCCATGTTTCCGAGCACTGCTGATTGGACAGCACGCAGGAACCCCCCTACCCGGCTGCTACAGAAAGGAGCAGCTACCAGGAAAATGCAAATGAAATCCCCCTCAGCCCCCAGCAGCTGCTCAGAGGCGCAGCCATTGGGGAAATCAAAGTTTGTGATGGTCGCGATGTTCCAAATATCGATGGTCCACTATATCGATGATTGAAATAGGAAAAAAATCGTTAATGGTAAATGTTTAAATATATATATATATTTTTTTAATAAAATCGTGATGGATAAGTATTAAATAGATGTTGTTGACCTGATTCAATCATAAAAAAAAAAAAATGACAATTCCGGTAGGAAGAGGGGGGTGTTTGGAAGTTTTTGTTGCCTGTTATTTAGTTAAATATTACCTACCGCTTTCTCAGAGAGAATATGTCATTCATATCAGTACCTGCCCCCACGTTACATTACAGGTTCCTACTAAGTATGTGTTTTGGAGTGTAGGAGGAACCAGTAGCACCCGGAGGAAGCCCACGCAAACAAGAGAACATGCAAACTCTATACAGATAAAGCCCTGGTTAGAATCCACTCTAAGACACCAGTGCTACGAGGCAATGCAGTGCTGTGAGCAATGCTAGCCACAGTACCACCATGCTGGCCCCATGCTATTAATAACAGGGGCATTCCATTAGTATGCTCTGCTACGCCTCTGGAAGTTGTACTGTTTTATAGATGCTATTATACACTCAGACTTTACCTTGGGCTATTTACACCATACCCCTTCCAATCCATTACCAGTAACATACAACCACGGATGATAACCATGCTAGAGTCTTTCCCATCATAAAACCTTGTTAAGTCGGAGAAGACTGCGGTCTCGTTGAGAATAATGGGGACTGCGGTAACCGGCACTACTTAGTTGAACGCAGAACATAGCTCAGATAGCTCCTAAATTCAGTTTCTGGGAAATAGGAAAGATACTGTAAATTGCCTGAACAATTGGCAACAGTTTGCATTACACTCATCTTACAATCATATAACATCTTACACAAATCATACATAACAATACCATACCAATTGTGTGTGTAATATATATATATATATATATATATATATATATCAGATCAGGGTAAGGGTGCCGTTTCCTAGAGCAAACAGTTGCACTTGTCATGCAGCAGCCAAGTAGTAGTGCACTAGTTCAAGCTCTTGGTACAAGTATCCGCAGCTAGTTTTATTGTCAGCACATAAAATAAAAACATAACCCTAAATTCTGTCCTGAACGACTCTAACTAATCAAAATGAGTGGAGAGAACCTAACGCCCCCTCACACAAAACAAAAGTCTTTAGCACAGCACTGAAATTCAGTAATCACAGTGTCAACATGCCTTTGACCTGTTCCCCAGGCAGTGAGTGAGTGACTACAGAGATTGATACTTCCTTTATCAACCTCTTGCAGGTGTTCTGACAATCAAGGCAGCTAATCAGCTCCTTTCTGATTAGCATATACAGTATATATCCCCTTGACAACTTTCCCAGTGTTTCTGTCATATATCCCCACCACCTATTTTAGCCTGTGGGGCAGAACCCCTGTGGGGCAGAACCCCTGTCATCATAACTAAAATATCGACGGAGATAATTAGGTTTAGAACTCGCATCATTCCTCCTCTCCATAAGTATCTACTCCGAAAAGCTGTAATTTTTGCGATGGCAGCTCTTCGTAAAATAGATACTTTTCCCTGCCTGCTCTACCTTACCGCAGCTGTAATCAGTGCTGTGCATGCGCTGTTACCTTCACAAAAGCAGCACATGCGCAGCACTGCCTACAGCTGCGGTAATTCTGTGTCCCCCCCCAACCCATCCGTCCCCTCCCTCCTTCTCCGCTCACCTCCCTGGCCGCTGCAGCCGTGGACCCCGACCTCCCGTCTGAAGAGGAGGAAACCGTAAAGTAAAAAAAAAAAAAATAATAAAAAAAATATATATATATATATATATATATATATATATATATATATATATAGTCCAATATATCCAAAAAGCGGCACTCAGAGACTTGAATGTAGCAAAGAAAGGACCCCCTCCGGGGTAACTTTATTCAGTCATGGTCGACGTTTCGGGGAGCTTGTCCCCTTTCTCAAGACAACATGTTGAAACGTCGACCATGACTGAATAAAGTTACCCCGGAGGGGGTCCTTTCTTTGCTACATTCAAGTCTCTGAGTGCCGCTTTTTGGATATATTGGACTATGGCCTTCATTCAGAGGCGGCCGTACGGTCTACGGCCGCACGGCCGCCTCGATGTTTGGCCAGTGCGCATGCGCACGAGGGAGCCGGCTCCCTCGTGCACATGCGTGAGACCCGCTACGACCGACAGCGCTGGTCTTAGTGGGTCTCTTTCCAAAGGGGGCGAGCTGTCGATGTTGATTGACAGCTCGCCCCGTTTGGAAGGCGGGCCGGGGGGGTGGCAGCCCAAACGGAGGCGTTCCCATGGGAACGCCTACCGTTTGGGGGAGGCCCCACTGACATCACTAGTGATGTCAGTGGAGAGCTTCCGGCTCAGACAGAGCCAGAAGCTCTCCGGGGCTTACGACAAGTGAGACCCTACCCTAGGGTCTCGTTGTAAGCCCCGAGCCTAACGACCGCAACAGAGGTGGGCGGTCAGGATGCAAGTGGCAGCCCAGTTTCTGAGCGACCGCTTGCATCCTCCGACCGCCTCTGAATCAGGCCCTATGTGTGGGAAAACATTACCCTATCGGAGGGCACCAGAGCAAGTTTATTATCATAAGGACTGGTGAGTGCCGGGTTCCAGCTTGCTATATATACACATATATATATATATATATATATATACACACACACACAAAAATTTTGTCCTGTTTGGGCCATCAGAGGGCACCAGGCATTTGTATGTCATTTAACTTGTGGAGTGCCGGCTTTATTTCGATATATATATATATATATATATATATATATATATATTTTTTTTTTTTAAACTTTACTGTGTTCTGCCGGGAGAACACAGTCGGAGCAGGAGCTGGAGGAGGGACGAGGGAGTGACTGAGGGAACCGGAGGAGGGACGAGAGAGTGACTGAGGGAACCGGAGGAGGGACCAGTTAGCGACGGAGGGAGCCAAGGAGGACTTGCCCAGCTGACAGCAGTCTAAGTATATCCCGCTATACGCCACCTGAGAGCGGCAGATAGTAGCACCATCAAATTCTGAAAATACATAATTTTCGGAATTTGATGATTTGCCTAATTTCCATATCCCCATACTAATGTACTAATATCCCCATACTAATGTACTAATGCACTAATGTACGGGGAGTGTGGAAAAAACGCCGGCGGACTTAGGGGCCTATTCATTAACCGTAAAAATTCAATGGAGATAATTAGCTTTAGAACTCTCATGAAGTTCTAGCTAATTATAGGTGGAATTCATCATTCCACCTCTGCATAAGTATCTATTCCGAAAAGCTGTCATTTTTGCGATGACAGCTTTTCGGGAAATAGATACTTTTACCTGCCTGCTCTAACTTATCGCATCTGGAAACAGTGCTGCGCATGCGCTGTTACATCTGTAAAACCAGCGCATGCGCAGCACTGCCTACAGATGCGTTAAGTTTCGTACCCCCCCCCCGACCCCCCCCCACCCCCCTCCGCTCACCTTCCCCCCCCCCGACTTACCTGTCCGCGCAGCAGCCTCCGGCTCCGTCCTGCTGCTCTGTCATGTGGTTTCCCAGCAGACCACATGACAGATTAGAAAAAAAATAAATTTTTTTTTTTCTTTTTCTAAACTTTCTTGTGCTCTGCTGGGGAGCACACATGTCCGACCAGCCTCCGGAGCCTGAGGACGGAGCAGAGCGCCGGAGGGACTCGTCGGGGGACCTGCACACGCGGATACAGGTAAGTGGATTCTGCTATTCGCCACCTCACAGTGGCGAATAGTAACTGCATCAAATTCCGAAAATTGATAATTTTCGGAATTTGATGAATACCACAATTTCCACATCCCCATACTAATGTACTAATGTACTAATAACCCCATACTAATGTACTAATGTACTAATGTATGTGTGGAAATTAACGCAGGGGAACTTAGCAAGGAGATATCTTTGATATCTCCTGTGTTAACTGTTAAGTCTGTTCATGAATACCAAAAGAACGTTATTTAAGGAAAATGTCCTTAAAGCCTTTATTTTAGTGTTGATGAATAGGCCCTTGGGGTCCCGGAGAGGAGGACTGCCCCCAGGGAGAAGTCTGTGTGCAGTGCTGGTTCCCTCACTATGGGGTCTAGTTACTAAGCAGTGTTAGGAGACAGAGTGAAAAGTGATAAGAAAGTGATAAGGTACCAGCCAATCAGCTCCTAACTGCCATCTCACAGGCTGTGTTTGAAAAATGACAGTTGGGAGCTGATTGGCTGGCACCTTATCACTTTTCACTCTGTCTCCTAACACTGCTTAGTAACTAGACCCCTATGTCAGGAGCCGGTCAGGAGTTAAAACTCTTTCTCTTCGGCAAAAGATTTGTTAATACATGATCAGGAGGTGAAGCAGGGCCACTCAAATAACAGCAGTCAGCCGCCAGTAATACATCTCCCCAAATTGTACAGTACCAACCAATCAGATCCTGTCATTTTTTTACACACAGCCTATAAAGTGACAGTTAGGAGCTCATTGGTCGGTACTTTATCTCTCTCCACTTTATCTCCCTCCTAAGCTTAGTGCGTCTCCCCCTTAGCTTAGTCTATGTACTAAGCCTTGGAGAGAGATAAAGTGGAGGGAGATAAAGTACCAACCAATCAGCTCCTAACTGTCACTTTCACAGGCTGTGTTTGAAAAATGACAGGAGCTATTTGGTTGGTACTTTATCTCTCTCCCAGGCTTAGTACATGGACCCCTTTAGTGGCTTAAACCCACGGTCAGATTTAAGACACACACGATGTTCACTAAACATCCGGCACAGACATGAAATCCTGTCTCCTCAGACAGCAGCCTCGGGTGCAGGAAGCGGAGCTCCGGGAGATCATTCACAGTCTCAAAAGATCTTAACAAGCTCCAGTAACTGAGCCAGCTAATGGCAGTGAGTGAGGAAATGGCACCAGGGTGGTGTACAATGATAAGAGATTGTGCCCCCGCTCCCCTACGCCCCAGTATCCTGTATTATCAGTCTCTGCTCCGATCTCTCAGCACATTCCTAATCCCACTGGTGGAATAAACGTACACAGTCAGGGCCGGTGCAAGGTTTCACGGTGCCCTACGCAACATTTTGCCCACTGCCGCCTGTTCCCTCAAAATCATAATCTGCAACACTCACCCAGCCAGCACACAATAACACACACACACACACACACACATTGCCAGTGCTCATTAACCACCTCCACACACACACTCTGCCACCACTCATTAAGCCCCATACACACAGACACATCCAGCCAGCACTCATCAAACACACACACATACACTCACCCTGAGAGACAGGCTGGCACCCAGAGGAAAAGAGATGAATGGAGGAGAGGGAAGGGGCCATCACCACTGCTGCTGTCACCACCTTGAGAGTGCAGTTCTGGGGGTTGGGGAAGTTCCTGTGTCAGCCTTGGTCATCAGTAGTCCCGGCCGGGACTGAAAGAGACAACCTTCATTTTTTTTGGTGGTCTCAGTGGCGCCCTCCAGTGGCTGGCACCCCTAGACAGCCGCCTAAAGCTGCCTAATGGTAGCACCAGCCCTGCGTACAGTAGGGACAATGACAGTCCATAACACAAATATACAGTAGCACAGGGACAAACTTTTATCACTAGTGTGAATTAGTAAAGTATGAATTTCTGACTGTCACACCAGAGCTTACAGGAGGTTCCCCACCATCAGAGGTTCCCCATCATCAGAGGTTCCTCACCATCAGAGGTTCCCCATCATCAGAGGTTCCTCACCATCAGTGGTTCCCCACCATCAGAGGTTCCCCATCATCAGAGGTTCCTCACCATCAGAGGTTCCCCACCATCAGAGGTTCCTCACCATCAGTGGTTCCCCACCATCAGTGGTTCCCCACCATCAGAGGTTCCCCATCATCAGAGGTTCCTCACCATCAGTGGTTCCCCACCATCAGAGGTTCCCCATCATCAGAGGTTCCCCACCATCAGTGGTTCCCCACCATCAGAGGTTCTCCACCATCAGAGGTTCCCCACCATCAGAGGTTCCCCACCATCAGAGGTTCTCCACCTTCATGCAACACTCCTTCTGCAGGTTTCGTTTAATATAATAAAGCAGTGGCTCCCAACCTGTGCTCCATGCCACACAAGAGTCCCGAAATGATTTGTGCAGTCATGTTTTGCGGGTTAAGCTGAGCACTGCCTCTCTAAGGCTGACAGGCCACATTTACATTGGCTGCCAATGCACTACTTGTTTGCGGCATCCTCCTCAGGTGTGCACTCCCTTTCTTACCACGCAGCCAATACCCACCTGTGACCTCTGTGTGCGACAGGCAGGCTCTCCCTTGAGATGGACCAATCTAAGTGACTGGACGTGATGGTAGGTAGGTCCCCCCTTGGGCAATGCGGACGTAGTCAGTATGACTTTCAGGTCTGATTAGGAGTTTAATAAAACAGAAGCTACCTTAGTCCCATAACTACTTAATAAGCAGCCAGCAAGTGTTGCCTTGTACCATCGTTCTCTGTGTACAGTAGTGTATGTATGGAGAGCCTCATCCTGCCGAAGGCTATGTGGGCTGTATTTACGAAGCGACGGCTTATGTCAGCTGACGCTTCTCGGCGGGTTGGAGCTTAAAACATAAAGCATCAGTAACATTCATTCATGCGGAGGCAGCGGAGGGATCCGCTCAGATCCCTCTTCACAACCCCGGTTACCCATAGGGGTTTGGGTACGAGATCCTGGCACTCGGGATCCCGACAGGGTTAGGTCACCAATACCTGTCAGCCTGCGCAGCTGGGCATGCTGGCTGAAGATGTAAATACAAGGCTAAAAAGCAAAGAGCAATGATAAAAGAATAGTAAAAAGTAAAAGTTGTTACTGCAATAACAACGGCAAATAAACAAAGGTCATGTGGAAGTGGGTCACCTCCCTTAGGGCCCTATTCATCATCGGGGCCGTATAGTCCTGATGAGTAAGTATCCACCTCACAGCGGGGGATACTTATCACCGAAACAATTCCCCATTGCTTCGGTGCGGGGACAGATGCTCCGTAAAGCAGCTATCCCAGCGATTAGAAGCGCAGCTACAGAAGTAACTGCGTTACTTACCTCTCCCCCATCGCCGATTCTAGGCATCCGTGACCTGAGATCACGCATACACAAGGCTCCCAGGGAGTCAGAGAGGAGGCGGCGGAGGGATCCGCTGGGATCTCTCTTTCCATCCCTGGAGGAGCAGCAGAGCTACGGGAACAAGCCATGGGATGGGAGGAGCAGGGCCACGGGAACAAGCCATGGGACGGGAGGAGCAGGGCCACGAGAACAAGCCATGGGACGGGAGGAGCAGGGCTACGGGAACAAGCCATGTGACGGGAGGAGCAGGGCTACGGGAACAAGCCATGGGACGGGAGGAGCAGGGCTACGGGAACAAGCCATGGGATGGGAGGAGCAGGGCTACGGGAACATGCCATGTGACGGGAGGAGCAGGGCTACGGGAACAAGCCATGGGACGGGAGGAGCAGGGCTACGGGAACAAGCCATGTGATGAGAGGAGCAGGGCTACGGGAACAAGCCATGGGATGGGAGGAGCAGGGCTACGGGAACAAGCCATGTGATGGGAGGAGCAGGGCTACGGGAACAAGCCATGGGATGGGAGGAGCAGGACTACGGGAACAAGCCATGTGATGGGAGGAGCAGGGCCACGGGAACAAGCCATGTGATGGGAGGAGCAGGACTACGGGAACAAGCCATGGGATGGGAGGAGCAGGGCTACGGGAACAAGCCATGGGATGGGAGGAGCAGAGCTACGGGAACAAGCCATGGGATGGGAGGAGCAGGACTACGGGAACAAGCCATGTGATGGGAGGAGCAGGACTACGGGAACAAGCCATGTGATGGGAGGAGCAGTGCTACGGGAACAGGCCATGGGATGGGAGGAGCAGGGCTACGGAAACAAGCCATGTGAGGAGCAGGGCTACGGGAACAAGCCATGAGATGGGAGGAGCAGGGCTACGGGAACAAGCCATGGGATGGGAGGAGCAGGGCTACGGGAACAAGCCATGGGATGGGAGGAGCAGGGCTACGGGAACAAGCCATGGGATGGGAGGAGCAGAGCTACGGGAACAAGCCATGGGATGGGAGGAGCAGGACTACGGGAACAAGCCATGTGAGGAGCAGGGCTACGGGAACAAGCCATGTGATGGGAGGAGCAGGGCTACGGGAACAAGCAATGGGATGGGAAGAGCAGGGCTATGGGAACAAGCCATGGGAGGGGAGGAGCTGGGCTACGGGAACAAGCCATGGGACGGGAGGAGCAGGGCTACGGGAACAAGCCATGTGAGGAGCAGGGCTACGGGAACAAGCCATGGGATGGGATGAGCAGTGCTATGGGAACAAGCCATGGGATGGGAGGAGCAGTGCTACGGGAACAAGCCATGGGATGGGAGGAGCAGGGCTACGGGAACAAGCCATGTGAGGAGCAGGACTACGGGAACAAGCCATGTGATGGGAGGAGCAGGGCTACGGGAACAAGCCATGGGACGGGAGGAGCAGGGCTACGGGAACAAGCCATGGGAGGGGAGGAGCAGGATTTACGGGAACAAGCCATGTGAGGAGCAGGGCTACGGGAACAAGCCATGGGATGGGAGGAGCAGGCCTACGGGAACAAGCCATGGGATGGGAGGAGCAGGGCTACGGGAACAAGCCATGTGATGGGAGGAGCAGGGCTACGGGAACAAGCCATGGGATGGGAGGAGCTACGGGAACAAGCCCTGGGATGGGAGGAGCAGGGGTACGGGAACAAGCCATGTGATGGGAGGAGCAGGGCTACGGGAACAAGCCATGTGATGGGAGGAGCAGGGCTACGGGAACAAGCCATGGGATGGAAGGAGCAGGGCTACGGGAACAAGCCATGTGGTGGGAGGAGCAGGGCTACGGGAACAAGCCATGGGATGGGAGGAGCTACGGGAACAAGCCATGGGATGGGAGGAGCAGGGCTACGGGAACAAGCCATGGGATGGGAGGAGCAGGCCTACGGGACCAAGCTATGTGATGGGAGGAGCAGGCCTACGGGAACAAGCTATGTGATGGGAGGAGCAGGCCTACGGGAACAAGCCATGTGAAAATGGCGTTTGTTCTCTCAAGACAGTTTGCTGAACATCAGGTTGTCCAATTCGGACCCCTGATGATGAATGGCCCGGTAACCTAAACATGTTGGTTACTGGACCATTTATCGTTTGATGAATAGGCGCCAAAGTGTATACTTTACATGGGGATAATTCATGGTAGGGAGCAATGCAAAAATAAATCAAAAACAAAAAAAACGGAGCAACTTTGCAGCTGGACAAACCTTGATGCCATATAAGGAGAGCCAGCACTTTCATTTTTGCATACAGGGTAAATACTGGCTGCATATAAATGGAGCCCAAAAATTCTGGACAGCTATATTGTCAGCTAGGACGCGCCCCTCCCAAATCTACATCTCTCTGCACATCTCACATCTGCCCCACCTGCGGTGCAACAGCCCCTGTGTGTGTAACAATGTGCATAGTGTGTGTGCATATGCCAGCCGCTCTCCTCTCAGTCACTGAGATAGCCGGATACTGTCACTTTACTCACCCTGCTATCTAATACCTCTACTCCGGTTTCTCCTGAGCTGTTCCCTGAATAATTGAAGCTGTTTTATAAGATACGATTGTTTTTCAGCCGTGTCTCCCATCTGACCGCAGAGAATCATTAGCCGCGGCTGTTAGCCTGCTAACAGAAGCCCCATACAGGGCAGCGCAGCCCTGGTCACAGATGCAGCGTACGGAGGCATAGCTACATTATCCCACCACTCTTCTGTAGTTACTCTAGTTACTCTGGGTGAATGAGGAGAGAGGCTCATCACAGGGGGTCATTCAGTGTCTGATTTGCTGGGACCTTGGAGAAACATGGCTTTGAATGGTCAGGCTTTATTGACACATGCTTGATTCAGCTAATTCCATTCCGTATTAAGACGCATTGTCGTTTACACTGTCGGAGATTGCACCAGCCCTTTGCTGGCGCAGAATATCCATTTGAACATGGCCGCCAGTTTGAGTGCAACTGCGTCTTTAGACACAGTCGCTGGCTGCGAGACGCTGGCGTCTAACTAGCCACCCCCATGTCTCCTCCCAAGAACGCCGACTGAAATCCCCAGCTTTGTCCATGTACCGCCATCATGTACCGCCATTGGCTAGGTAGACACTGTAGCCACCGCCATTCCTGGTCAGACACAGCATCACGTGACCTCACATCCAATCAAAAGATGTCCTCTTCAGCCTCATAGTGTCCAGGCCTGGCCAGTGTGGTTACATGATGTGATGAGCCAGGAGTTGGCATGCCATCCCAAGATGGCCATCAAATAATGGTGGCATTGCCGCCGACTCAGAATCAGGCCCTTAGTAACATTGTATTTAGGCTGTACATATTGCACTAATCAACGGAATCACATTAGAGGTAAGCTTGTATCTGTCTAGTGAAAGTTAGACAATGGAAGCGAGTGTCTGATTGGCTGTACTGGTTTTAGCGTAAATACATGGAAATGAGCCATTATATCTGTTCTAGGAGTGACCTGAGATGACAGCTCTACCCTACAGGACTGCATTAAGAACCTGCTGTTCAGTGCAACCCTGCACAATGCCGTTTTCTAAATCAAGATTTGTTTTTTACATTTTCATTTCCAGGTTGCTCATCTTAGAGGTAAAGGGCTGAAAAGTGCACATACATATCTATCAGACTTCAACACTCGTGCAAAGTATCTAGACGTTAATGAATCCAGTTATTTCTGCATAAAAGTGACTTTATATAGACACACACACACAGGACCATAGGCTACAGGTTCCCGTTACAGAGATGACAGGGGTCAGCTTCTCTCAGCTTACGTGTCCTACTTAGCCTAGTTTAGATGACATTTAATCTGAGATACCTCCAAATAAAATAACCTCCTGTGGTGCTACACACAAGAGCCAGCCCCATGGGTGCCCGAGCACTGCCAATGCTGCCCACGGTCATGTCTGTGCATACATTAGCATGATAAGGCGGACAATATATGAGCAACACTTCAATCATTTAAAAAAGTTTCACTTTCAGTGCTACAATGATTATTAATTTCAGGTCACACTGGATAGAGTTAACATTATCCACACAGCATTGGTGTTTGCAGCACATTTCATTATGGTGAGCACCGAGAAAGAGATACTCTGCATAGAGGGGCATGTCTAGCACTATTTCCATGTCATTAACCCCCCTCTCATCATCTGTCCTCCCTACCTCCCCCCATAGCAACTTAGCCCTCATCAATCCCCCCCCTACCCCCCCAACCGCACCACCTCTTACCTATGACCAATGCCGACCCCTTTAGGTGACGTTGGGGCTGGCTGCTGTGCCTGCTGGACACCCTCCTGGAGCATTTGCACCCTAGGCAATTACCTATTTGGCCGATGTCCAGGGCCCTCTCTGCCTATGACCATATTATGCCGTACAGTAGTGCCCCCAGTTCATATTATGCCACACAGTAGTGCCCCAGTTCATATTATGCCACACAGTAGTGCCCCAGTTCATATTATGCCACACAGTAGTGCCCCCAGTTCATATTATGCCACACAGTAGTGCCCCCAGTTCATATTATGCCACACAGTAGTGCCCCTAGTTCATATTATGCCACACAGTAGTGCCCCTAGTTCATGTTATGCCACACAGTAGTGCTCCAGTTCACATTATTCCAAATAGAACAAGACAGAGTGTTTCCTATGTGTACATGTACACTGCACAGCATTGCTCCGTGCTGAGTTTTTGTGTTTTTTTTTCCCCCCATTCTTGTTTTGCACATACACAATGGATAGGGGCCGTACTGCAGTAGAGGCGAGGGGATGCTGCAGCCCGGGCTGCCCCTCTACAGTAATAAGACAAGAACCGCCACTGGCCACAACACAACGCTAACAAAATAAACACTATAATGATACTGCAATGTGGCATGTGAGGGTGTTCGATCAGGGCTGGTGGCTACATTTTGGGAGGTGTATCTGATTTTGTCCCTGCCAAGTGGAGCTTACAATCTATATTCCCTATCTCATGCACACACATACACAGGAAGGCCAATTAACCCACAGCCCCAGTAGGTTTTTGGAGTGTAAGAGGAAACCAGAGTACCCGGAGGAAAACACAGGGAGAACATACAAACTCCACACAAACAGGGACATGGTCAAGAATTAAACTCAGTGCTGGTAGACAGTAATGCTAACCACTATGCCACCATACTGCCCAAACAGCAATGTGACCAATGATGTACAAACATTGCTGTAAGGTAGAGGGAAGTCTGACTTACGGCAAATAATAACAATTGCTGTACTATATTACACAAGCCGCAAAGTTGCCATTTACTAAAAGTGGGAACCTAAATGTAAACAGCGGCCCCTTTACTCCTGATGTGGCGAATGACCCTTTCACATACTGTATACGGTGCTGTACTCCTTTATTAATATACTGTAGATGTAAATAAAATATGGATGTTCCTCTCCCCAGTCGCTGTGTATTTACCGCTGTATCGTTACTTAATCTGAGATGTTGTGACATGACTTACATCATGAATAATGAATCAGGTATCAATAACAAGGTGGCGCTCAGACAGAGCGGACTCCGGGGGGACAAGATTATTCTCCCTTACAGGGCGATCCCAAAGGAATTCCCATTATTATTAATGTCCCTATTAGCTGTTACCCTCTCACCTCCTGACTTCCACGCTCCCCCCCCCATGCACCTGCCCAACCCTTGGCATGTCCTGTACTAATAATACACAAATGATTATATACTGTATATACTGTATCAATTATACAATATTATAATAAAAACATTTATATTGCGCCCACATGACATTATGCACTTTACAGAGGATATATAATTACTCACTTCAGTCCCTGAAGTACACTGACCCCCGTGTTTTGGTTTTGGATCTGGAACCATCTTCATGTTTTGCAAAACCACCCTCAAGTGTTTCAGTTTTGGTTTTGGATCTTGTTTTTTTTTTTTTTTCTTGTTTTTTTTATATAAAAAGAGATTTTAAAAACAGCTAAAATCATGTAATTTTTGCAAACCGAAACCCAAATTTCGGATTTTAAATCAGAATTCCGATCCATGAGTAGATCAGAACCATGACTCAAATTTGTCCAAAGTTATGAAATTTGGGTGGATTGGGATTTCTGGAGAACCACACCGCACATCTCTACTAAATAGTATTTGGTTTAAATCTAGGCGCACATAAAGTTTCCAAAACACATAAAATACGCACAGGAGATGAAGGCGCCCAGACAATAAATCCGGTATGATTCTCTCAGAGTATTTCAGGTTTATTGATCCTCTAGGGTGACAGACAAGCAAGGTCACTGCTATCTCTAACCTCAAACTGTCCGTCAATAATGTGGGTTTGGGTATTTAATGGGGTGCTCCTAAAATCCTCTATCTAACATTCCAGATGTCCCGCCAATATACCGGCGGCCTGATAGGCATGTAATTACATAACCAGCGGACGTGGCTGAACGTGTCATTATATAGGGCGTGACCAGCGCTGTGCGTTATTTTTTGGGAGTCTGAGGGTTAATTCAGCTTTGCTTAGCAATACTAGAGATCATTTTAGGAAAAACATTTAAGATTGAAGAGTAAAGAAAAATAAGGGGGTGAGCACCTGTACAAACCGTACAAATGTAACCCCACTGAGATGGAGCAAGCAGGGTCCCAATAAGTGCCGAAACGCAAACGCACGTGTATGTTAGATACAGTATGGATGCACGGCAGATTCCCTGAAGCCTTGCACAATCGGAGGGGGGAGGAGAATTCTCAGCAATGAGCGCCATTTGCCATTCCGGAACATCAAATCCTGCCCGTCTACATCCCAAGCTTTGTCTATATAGGTGCGCAGGTACACTTGCGAGGTCAGCGTTACTGTAAATGGCAGACGTGCGCAGCCGGGCAACGTGTCTCTGTGCTGTAACATATGTAACATATGTAAGGGCGAGCATCGGCACATTGGGGCTGATTCAGCAGTGGAGGGAATTGCAAAGCCGCACACAAGGGGCAATTCCACCCTCCTAAACTTCTAATACTGCAAGAGGCGTCTGAAGTGAAGAGACGCCTCCTGTCAGCGTCTGCGAACCCAGCGCTGAGACCGAGATCGCAGCGTGGGATCACCATCGTGACCATCAGTCGCAATGTTGTGCGGCACCGGCTTCACGCAGTCTGGTCGGCTTGTGAGGCCAGGAAGTCTGCGACCGTGGACACTGGCCCTGGGCTCGTCTCTCCTGGAAAATGGGGGCGACACGCTCCAGTTTCCGGGAACGCAGCCGGCCCCGCACCACCCCACAAACGCTTCTGTCTGTCAACCAGGCAGAGGCATAGGGGCGGCTGCGGGCGATCTGCGTGAATACCTGATCTGCGTCCTGTGCTAAATTAGCGCCATTGTGAGAGGCACTTGCAGGACTTCACGCTTTATTGGCTCTGTCCCAAATAGCAGAAGTGGTTTTATTTTCACATTTTCATTGCGTGCGCTGTGGTTGAGCACTTTGCGAATTGTTAGCGGTCGAGTCGGTATGCAGCGAAGTAGCTCTATGAGACCATCATTGGGGAAAGTGAACGTTATATGCGCATATGACAGGGGAGTGAAGGGGTTAATGAGGCAGGGAACGATCTTGTTAGATGCCCATGTGCGACGCTTCTCTGTGGAAATAATTAACTGTGTCTCCAGCACTCGGTAGAAGTGCTGCAATTGGGAAGGCTTAGTGCTGGAGAGCATCGGATTTCACAGTACTGAGAAGCTGTGCCAGGGTGAAAGCCCTAACCGCCCAGGAGACGCAGGTGGAGCAGAATCTATTGTACCGGGAACTGCTTGTTTCACTTACGGAACATATTATGCAGAGTGATATGATTTCTGTGTACTGTAATAAACATGGGGAGTGGACTGTGCACCATTTAATGATTTTTGGGTGACGGCCTTGAATATTTTAATTTTTAACATACTTGAGAAGTGGCAATTCCGCTGGGTAGTGTAACGAGGCGCAGGCTACAGTACGTCTAATAAACGAGTATTCAGTAGAAGCGGTTTGAGGTCTGTACTTGGGACATTTAAGAGGGAATAGGGTATAGCTGCTTAATTGCCAGAGGGCCTGATTCAGACCCGGACGCAATTAGCGCTCGCTCGTTCAGAAAAAGGGGGTGGCTATTCAAATTAACCGTTCGCTCTTTGCGGTCTGTTGACGCCTCTATGTCTAAACGAGCGAACAAAACTTGCGGTCATAATTTTGGAAAAAACACCCCCTAGCTGCTCGCATCAAACGTCATGTCCGCTATTTATTAGATTAATCGAGTACATCGAACGGCGTCTGAACTGCTCGCTATTCTTGTGGTTGGTTTTTACTACCGTAATCATGCGAGCAGTTCTGACTATAAAATAACCAAGTGACGTGGTCAATGACGCTGCTTTATTAATTATGCACACCCTTAAAACGCCCGTTTTGACCTTTAGGCACGCCTGCGTTCTGATCTCCACTCCCCGTTTTCAAGCACCTTCCCCTGTTACCACCCACATACGCCTCCTCCTGTCACTCAAAATAGCAGGCATTCGCTATTTAGCGAGCACACGATTTTCGGCCGCACTGACTGGTTCGCGCATGCGTATTAAAATCCGTACACATGCGCAGATGTGCGAACATCGCTCGGAACGAGCGGCTCTGAATGAAGCCCTGTGTACGCTCGCTAGATGCGTATGCAAATTTGTCAAAGTGATGCTACGGGAAGTGAACGTTCGCAAAGGCATAAGCACGCCCACCATGTCTTAGCGAGCGGCCACTTTGTGTATGCGTACACCCAATCGCACAGGCAGCGCCGCCCACCAGCACACGTCATCTCCAGGAAGTGTCATAAAACATTGGTACATCGAGCACCATCGGACGCTAACGCAGTGCTTGCGGTTGCTTTACCCCACCGCAAGCAGTGCGAGGAAATCAGTGTAAGAAAAAGGCAAGTGCCGTGTCCTAAGACGCTGCCTGTTAATTATGCACGCCTCTGAAACGGTGTTGAAACACTAAGGCACGCCTGCGTTCGCATCTCCAACCCCCCGTTATTAGTGTCCTGCCCCTGTTACCACCCACAAACGGCCTCTCCTGTCACTCATTACCCTGGGCTGCCTTTGCTGGGCGAGTGAGAGGGTTACGATCGCAGTGTGTAGTTCGCACACGCGCAGAACGAAGCGTGCGCATGCACGTAGGCAGAACATCGGGCCGCTTGCGAACGCACAGCGCGAGCGAGCGGCTCTGAATCAGGCCCAGAGTCTGCTAATAATAATATACCTACTTCTTTTCCTACTATCAGTACCACTTACTTCCCCATGTTAGAGTTGGATATAAGAGAATTTGCGCCAAAATGTATCCGTAACTTGCACTTGCGGCCCCTTGAGTCTGGAGATGCAGATTGGGGGATGTTCACATGTAAGCACTGTACAATAAGGGCGCACGTACACAAGGTAAGAACGGCCATTAGAGATGGGCAGTGCAGTAGCAGGGCATCTGGGCACCCTGGTCAGACGCGACCCAACCCTGGCGCACGTGGCATCATGACATCATTCTGCCAGCAGTAGGGGAGGAGCAGGAAGGTGACTGTCACTGGTCGCACACCCTCATGGTGATGAGACTTAGGGCTAAATTTACTAAAGTGAGAGTTTTTAGAATTGAGTTTTAAAAGTGATGTTGCCTATAGCAACCAATCAGATTCTAGCTATTATCTTCTAGAACAGTGTTGGCTAACCTTGACACTCTAGCTGTTATGGAACTACATAACCCAGCATGCACTGCTACAGTTTTGCTATTAGGGCATGCTAAAACTGTGGCAGGGCATGCTGGGATATATAGTTCCACAACAGCTGGAGTGTCAAGGTTAGCCAACACTGTTCTAGAAGGTGCTAGTTAAATGTTAAGTAGAATCTGATTGGTTGCTATGGGCAACATCACTTTTAAAACTCTCTGCTAAAAACTCTCACTTTAGTAAATTGACCCCTAGTTCTTATTAATACAAGAAATTCCCTAAGCAGATGCCTAAATGTTGCTGCCCCCATCACAAGTACATTACCGTAGTTGAGCGAAACGCCAGCAGGAAAGGCAGGAAAAGTAAAACTACAAAGCAAGCATCTTCGGCATACATACATACATACATACATACATACATACATACATATATACATATATACATACATACATACATACATACATACATACCAATCATGTGCATATTATGTGTAAGTTACACACTACAATTATTTATCTGTACTTTGTATTTGGCCTTGTAACCTGACCTGTCAGAACCTGCTGAGACTTGTAGTTCAACTACAGCCGGAGAGCCTCAGGTTGCCTTTTGCCTGCTTGAGAGGACCTTATGTCAGCAGATTATTACTATAAGTACTGGAGACCGTCTCTGCAAAGGGAAAGTGCCATGTGATCTATACACAGCAATAAAACAGTGGGCCTGACTCAGATCCGCTCGCCAGCGGGTCGATGGTGAACCAGTGCACTTGCCGATGGGCAAGCCGACGCTCCGGGTCTCGCTACAAAGGGGGCGTGCTGTCAATGTTGAGTGACAGCACGCCCCCTTTGGTGGGCGGGCCGGGGGAGTGGCTGCCCAAACGGAGGCGTTCCCATGTGAACGCCTCCGTTTGGGGGCGGCCCCAGTGACATCACGAGTGATGTCAGTGGGAGAGATTTCGGCTCTGTAAGAGCCGAAATCTCTCTGGGGCTTGCAGCAACGAGACCCTACCACAAGGGTCTTGTCGCAAGCCCGCTGGTCGCGATGGTCTTCACCATCGCGACCATCTTCCTGGCCGCTTGCTACAGCTGTGGGTGGTCACCCACAGCTATACGAGCAGCCAGGAGGCAGTTAAAAAAGCGTCCGGCTCTGAATCAGGGCCAGAGCCCCCTGGGGCAGTTTAGCAGCGTGTTATACTGTATAAGTATGTTTTAAAAGGGAACCACAGAGACAGTTTTCTGTCAGTAATGTATACAGTCCCTGCTGTAAGGTTGGATGGCAACACCCTATCATCGGATTAAATTATATAGTAGTACAACTGTATTACACATATGTAACTAATGGCTGATTATATATATATATATACACACACACATACATATACACACACACATACACACATATATACACACACAGTATTGTTCATAGGTGTAGTGATGGAGTAGAGCTGACATGTCATTATTGTGCTGTATTGTGTTATATGTCCATCAATTAACGATCTTCTCTCCTTGTCGCCTCCGTTTATTGATTACACTGAGAGCTACATAGGATTTCACTGCTGAGATCGTGCATGGAGCGAGGAGAGCGTGGAGGGAATGAGGAGAAAGATGTTACCACGGAGAGCGTAGAGCAGACGTGGCAGCTTCTCCCTGGGCCGGGGACAATCAGTCGCCCGTGTTATTGGTTTTGCCCATTGCAATCATCACAGTTTCTAATATATAACGCATCGCTCATGCTGGTGGCATGTTCATAATGCAGACTCCATTCTGGGGACTGAGGGGCCTACTCATCATTACATAATTATCACTTGTGATAATTATGTTTTGAATTCGCTGCGAGTTCAAAGAACCGTTCAGAGGTTTTCATCATGCCTCCTTCATCATGCCTCCTTCATCATGCCTCCTTCATCATGCCTCCTTCATCATGGGTTATCGGGGGCTGAACGCCATCTGAAAGTGGCATACAGTAACATAATCAGGTTACGAAAAAAAATGCTTTTTCTGAACTTGATGAATGGCCCTCACACTTATTTTTCACAAAAGTATGTGAAAATGTTAATTTTCAGATGTTTTTGTGAAAAATAAGTGATGATGAATAGGCCCCTATTTCTTATAGCAGAGCCCATTCTGGTGGCTAGCTCATATAGCGGAGCCCATTCTGGTGACCAGCTCATATAGCGGAGCCCATTCTGGCGACTAGCTCATATAGCAGAGCACATTCTGGTGACTAGCTCATATAGCGGAGCACATTCTGGTGACTAGCTCATATAGCGGAGCCTGGTGACTAGCTCATACAGCGGAGCCCATTCTGGTGACTAGCTCATACAGCGGAGCCCATTCTGGTGACTAGCTCATATAGCGGAGCCCATTCTGGTGACTAGCTCATATAGCGGAGCCCATTCTGGTGACTAGCTCATACAGCGGAGCCCATTCTGGTGACTAGCTCATACAGCGGAGCCCATTCTGGTGACTAGCTCATATAGCGGAGCCCATTCTGGTGACTAGCTCATATAGCGGAGCCCATTCTGGTGACAAGCTCATATAGCGGAGCCCATTCTGGTGACCAGCTCATATAGCGGAGCACATTCTGGTGACCAGCTCATATAACAGAGTAAATCCTGGTGACTAGCTCATATAGCAGAGCCCATTCTGGTGACTAGCTCATATAGCGGAGCACATTCTGGTGACTAGCTCATACAGCGGAGCCCATTCTGGTGACTAGCTCATATAGCGGAGCCCATTCTGGTGACTAGCTCATATAGCAGAGCACATTCTGGTGACTAGCTCATATAGCGGAGCCCATTCTGGTGACTAGCTCATATAGCGGAGCCCATTCTGGTGACTAGCTCATATAGCGGAGCACATTCTGGTGACTCCAGGGGGGTGCCTAACCCTAACCTCCTCCCGGGGGTGCCTAACCCTAACCCTCCCTCCCCCTAGTCTAACCCTAACCTCCCGGGGGGTACCTAACCCTAAGTCCCCCCCTGGAGCCCTAACCCTCCCCCCTCCCACGGCTGTCCGCTCACGGGGCCCAGCATCCCTTCGATCGAGATGCCAGGCGCCGGTCTCCCGGCGTCGGTGAAATGAGCGCCGTCTACATCTAGACGTCGGTCATTTCACCCTCACTGGGATATGACAGTTTGGAAGCCGGCTGTCGTTATAATGTCAGTCGGCTTCCCGATTGCATCCCCATGAGAGGAGCAACAACACACGCAGGCAAGGTAACATTCTTCCCATCCTGTCCCCAGCGCACTCGCTGTGTCAGTCACTGTTCTCCTAATTATGTCAGCGGCTATGCAAAGCGAAGGAAGTTGCAGTATGTCCCTGAAAGTCACCCAAACAGACTACTAGTGGTAAATATAGAAAGTAGTATCCATTTTGGTAACGAATATACAAAACAGGCTCCTTAGTGGCACATATACAAAACAGACCCTAATCTTGTGACCGGTATATGAAGCACACTCCATGCAGAGGTACACAAAGCAGTATTCATTCCTGGGACCTGGACATAGAGATGGGTAAAATGGTTGCAGAATTTTATGCAATGAGCTTTGCGGTAGAACAGGCAGTGTCTAAGAGGGGCAAAGATTTGGTGATACAGTCGGTTTTTGCCTTTCCAGACCATGGAAATCCATTATGTGCTGGATATAATTAATGCACAAAGGGACAACAGTCAGTCCATCCCGTGAGCGGTTAAGGTAGGACTAGGACACATAAGATCGAATTTCTCTGGTTAAAATTTCATAACGAATTAGAACCAGGTGACGACTTTGCAGAAGAGTACTGACAATACAAAAAAGAGCTACTGTATTGTGCCAAGTACACAAAGCAGAGCTACTGTATTGTGCCAAGTACACAAAGCAGAGCTACTGTATTGTGCCTAGTATACAGAGCAGAGCTACTGTATTGTGCCTAGTAAACAAAACACACCTGTTGTGATGGCCGATTGGACCATGCAGAACCTATTGTACTGTACAACATTATTATTATTACCTAAATTGGTCTTAAGATTTTTTTTTAATATCTCTTTTGACTTATAAGGTAGAGCAAGTCACTAATCATAAGTGTATTATTCTGCACAGCAAGCCATATACTTCTTTTGCAATAAGCAGAAAGAACTTTCTGTAATGTCTCCTGTAACACAGTAAACCCCTCACATGGGGATCACTGTCCTATTATAGGTGAAACATTGAGTTCCAATGTAGATGTCCTGGTTAGCGTATTGCATCCCTAATGCACATTTTACAGGAATATCTCATTCATGCACTACTGCATACCCAAACCCATTACACCAGATTCATCTCTACCCATCACACTCTACTGTGCCAGAGTCACTACTGCATACCCAAACCCATTACACCAGATCCATCTCTACCCATCACACTCTACTGTGCCCGAGTCACTACTGCATACCCAACCCATTACACCAGACTCATCTCTACCCATCACACTCTACTGTTCCTGACTCACTACTGCATACCCAACCCATTACACCAGACTCATCTCTACCCATCACACTCTACTGTGCCTGAGTCACTACTGCATACCCAACCCATTATACCAGACTCATCTCTACCCATCACACTCTACTGTGCCCGAGTCACTACTGCATACCCAACCCATTACACCAGACTCATCTGTATCCATCACACTCTACTGTTCCCGAGTCACTACTGCATACCCAACCCATTACACCAGACTCATCTCTACCCATCACACTCTACTGTGCCCGAGTCACTACTGCATACCCAACCCATTACACCAGACTCATCTCTATCCATCACACTCTACTGTGCCCGAGTCACTACTGCATACCCAACCCATTACACCAGACTCATCTCTATCCATCACACTCTACTGTGCCCGAGTCACTACTGCATACCCAACCCATTACACCAGACTCATCTCTACCCATCACACTCTACTGTTCCTGACTCACTACTGCATACCAAACCCATTACACCAGACTCATCTCTACCCATCACACTCTACTGTGCCTGAGTCACTACTGCATACCCAACCCATTACACCAGATTCATCTCTACCCATCACACTCTACTGTGCCTGAGTCACTACTGCATACCCAACTCATTATACCAGACTCATCTCTACCCATCACACTCTACTGTGCCTGAGTCACTACTGCATACCCAACCCATTATACCAGACTCATCTCTACCCATCACACTCTACTGTGCCCGAGTCACTACTGCATACCCAACCCATTACACCAGACTCATCTCTACCCATAACACTCTACTGTGCCTGAGTCACTACTGCATACCCAACCCATTACACCAGACTCATCTCTACCCATCACACTCTACTGTTCCTGACTCACTACTGCATACCCAACCCATTACACCAGACTCATCTCTACCCATCACACTCTACTGTGCCTGAGTCACTACTGCATACCCAACCCATTACACCAGATTCATCTCTACCCATCACACTCTACTGTGCCCGAGTCACTACTGCATACCCAACCCATTACACCAGACTCATCTCTACCCATCACACTCTACTGTTCCTGACTCACTACTGCATACCCAAACCCATTATACCAGACTCATCTCTACCCATCACACTCTACTGTGCCCGAGTCACTACTGCATACCCAACCCATTACACCAGATTCATCTCTACCCATCACACTCTACTGTGCCTGAGTCACTACTGCATACCCAACTCATTATACCAGACTCATCTCTACCCATCACACTCTACTGTGCCTGAGTCACTACTGCATACCCAACCCATTATACCAGACTCATCTCTACCCATCACACTCTACTGTGCCCGAGTCACTACTGCATACCCAACCCATTACACCAGACTCATCTCTACCCATAACACTCTACTGTGCCCGAGTCACTACTGCATACCCAACCCATTACACCGGACTCATCTCTACCCATCACACTCTACTGTTCCTGACTCACTACTGCATACCCAACCCATTACACCAGACTCATCTCTACCCATCACACTCTACTGTGCCTGAGTCACTACTGCATACCCAACCCATTACACCAGATTCATCTCTACTCATCACACTCTACTGTGCCCGAGTCACTACTGCATACCCAACCCATTACACCAGATTAATCTCTACCCATCACACTCTACTGTTCCTGACTCACTACTGCATACCCAAACCCATTATACCAGACTCATCTCTACCCATCACACTCTACTGTGCCTGAGTCACTACTGCATACCCAAACCCATTACACCAGATTCATCTCTACCCATCACACTCTACTGTGCCTGAGTCACTACTGCATACCAAACCCATTACACCAGACTCATCTCTACCCATCACACTCTACTGTGCCTGAGTCACTACTGCATACCCAACCCATTATACCAGACTCATCTCTACCCATCACACTCTACTGTGCCCGAGTCACTACTGCATACCCAACCCATTACACAAGACTCATCTCTACCCATCACACTCTACTGTGCCCGAGTCACTACTGCATACCCAACCCATTACACCAGACTCATCTCTATCCATCACACTCTACTGTGCCCGAGTCACTACTGCATACCCAACCCATTACACCAGATTCATCTCTACCCATCACACTCTACTGTGCCTGAGTCACTACTGCATACCCAACCCATTACACCAGATTCATCTCTACCCATCACACTCTACTGTGCCTGAGTCACTACTGCATACCAAACCCATTACACCAGACTCATCTCTACCCATCACACTCTACTGTGCCCGAGGCACTACTGCATACCCAACCCATTACACCAGACACATCTCTACCCATCACACTCTACTGTGCCTGAGTCACTACTGCATACCCAACCCATTATACCAGACTCATCTCTACCCATCACACTCTACTGTTCATGACTCACTACTGCATACCCAACCCATTACACCAGACTCATCTCTAACCATCACACTCTACTGTTCCTGACTCACTACTGCATACCCAACCCATTACACCAGACTCATCTCTACCCATCACACTCTACTGTTCCTGACTCACTACTGCATACCCAACCCATTACACCAGACTCATCTCTACCCATCACACTCTACTGTGCCTGAGTCACTACTGCATACCCAACCCATTATACCAGACTCATCTCTACCCATCACACTCTACTGTGCCTGAGTCACTACTGCATACCCAACCCATTACACCAGACTCATCTCTACCCATCACACTCTACTGTGCCTGAGTCACTACTGCATACCAAACCCATTACACCAGACTCATCTCTACCCATCACACTCTACTGTGCCTGAGTCACTACTGCATATAGGTTCTTCTCTACCCATTACACTCTATTCTTCCTGTCAATACTGCATACCAAACCCATTACACCAGATTATTCTTTACCCATTACGCTTTATTCATCCTGAGTCACTACTGTGTACCCGGTTCTTCTCTACCCATCACACTCTACGGTGCCTGAGTCACTACTGCATACCCAACCCATTACACAAGGTTCATCTCTACCCATTACACTCTATTTTTCCTGTCAATACTGCATACCAAACCCTTTACACCAGATTATACTTTACCCATTACACTTTATTCATCCTGAGTCACTACTGTGTACCCGGTTCTTCTCTACCCATCACACTCTAGTCTTCCTGAGTCACTACTGCATACCCAATCCTTAACATCAGATACTTCTCTATCCATCACACTCTACTGATCCTGAGTCACTACTGCATACCCAACCCATTACACCAGATTCATCTCTACCCATCACACTCTACTGTGCCCGATTCACTACTGCATACCCAACCCATTACACCAGACTCATCTCTACCCATCACACTCTACTGTGCCTGAGTCACTACTGCATACCCAACCCATTACACCAGATTCATCTCTACCCATCACACTCTACTGTGCCTGAGTCACTACTGCATACCCAAACCCATTACACCAGACTCATCTCTACCCATCACACTCTACTGTGCCTGAGTCACTACTGCATACCAAACCCATTACACCAGACTCATCTCTACCCATCACACTCTACTGTGCCTGAGTCACTACTGCATATAGGTTCTTCTCTACCCATTACACTCTATTCTTCCTGTCAATACTGCATACCAAACCCATTACACCAGATTATTCTTTACCCATTACGCTTTATTCATCCTGAGTCACTACTGTGTACCTGGTTCTTCTCTACCCATCACACTCTACGGTGCCTGAGTCACTACTGCATACCCAACCCATTACACAAGGTTCATCTCTACCCATTACACTCTATTTTTCCTGTCAATACTGCATACCAAACCCTTTACACCAGATTATACTTTACCCATTACACTTTATTCATCCTGAGTCACTACTGTGTACCCGGTTCTTCTCTACCCATCACACTCTAGTCTTCCTGAGTCACTACTGCATACCCAATCCTTAACATCAGATACTTCTCTATCCATCACACTCTACTGTTCCTGAGTCACTACTGCATACCCAACCCATTACACCAGATTCATCTCTACCCATCACACTCTACTGTGCCCGATTCACTACTGCATACCCAACCCATTACACCAGACTCATCTCTACCCATCACACTCTACTGTGCCTGAGTCACTACTGCATACCTAACCCATTACACCAGATTCATCTCTACCCATCACACTCTACTGTGCCTGAGTCACTACTGCATACCCAAACCCATTACACCAGACTCATCTCTACCCATCACACTCTACTGTGCCTGAGTCACTACTGCATACCAAACCCATTACACCAGACTCATCTCTACCCATCACACTCTACTGTGCCTGAGTCACTACTGCACATAGGTTCTTCTCTACCCATTACACTCTATTCTTCCTGTCAATACTGCATACCAAACCCATTACACCAGATTATTCTTTACCCATTACGCTTTATTCATCCTGAGTCACTACTGTGTACCCGGTTCTTCTCTACCCATCACACTCTACGGTGCCTGAGTCACTACTGCATACCCAACCCATTACACAAGGTTCATCTCTACCCATTACACTCTATTTTTCCTGTCAATACTGCATACCAAACCCTTTACACCAGATTATACTTTACCCATTACACTTTATTCATCCTGAGTCACTACTGTGTACCCGGTTCTTCTCTACCCATCACACTCTAGTCTTCCTGAGTCACTACTGCATACCCAATCCTTAACATCAGATACTTCTCTATCCATCACACTCTACTGTTCCTGAGTCACTACTGCATACCCAACCCATTACACCAGATTCATCTCTACCCATCACACTCTACTGTGCCCGATTCACTACTGCATACCCAACCCATTACACCAGACTCATCTCTACCCATCACACTCTACTGTGCCTGAGTCACTACTGCATACCCAACCCATTACACCAGATTCATCTCTACCCATCACACTCTACTGTGCCTGAGTCACTACTGCATACCAAACCCATTACACCAGACTCATCTCTACCCATCACACTCTACTGTGCCTGAGTCACTACTGCACATAGGTTCTTCTCTACCCATTACACTCTATTCTTCCTGTCAATACTGCATACCAAACCCATTACACCAGATTATTCTTTACCCATTACGCTTTATTCATCCTGAGTCACTACTGTGTACCCGGTTCTTCTCTACCCATCACACTCTACGGTGCCTGAGTCACTACTGCATACCCAACCCATTACACAAGGTTCATCTCTACCCATTACACTCTATTTTTCCTGTCAATACTGCATACCAAACCCTTTACACCAGATTATACTTTACCCATTACACTTTATTCATCCTGAGTCACTACTGTGTACCCGGTTCTTCTCTACCCATTGCACTCTAGTCTTCCTGAGTCACTACTGCATACCCAATCCTTAACATCAGATACTTCTCTATCCATCACACGCTACTGTTCCTGAGTCACTACTGCATACCCAACCCATTACACCAGGTTCCTTTATATCTATTACACTAAAGTCATCCTGATTCACTAGTGCGTATCCAACTCCTTACACTAGATTCCTCACTAGTCTTCCTCATTTCTAATACTACTATTTTGACTTATTACACTAGAGTCTCACTGATTCACAAGTGCATAGCCTACCTTTTACCCTAGAGTGTGCCCCTAATGCACTAATGCATACCATACTTGCCGACAATCAGTTCCCTCCTTCCGGGAGGGAGCCGATTGTCAGCTAACAGCGGGGGGCTTGCCCGGCCATGATGTCACTTTTGGGGGCGGAGCCGGGGGTGGAGCTGCGTGATCGCGTCATCGTAGCCCCGCCCCCTCTTCACAATGCCATTATTTTTGGCATTGTGAACCAGGGGGCGGGGCCACGATGACGCGATTCAACGCGAATCGCGTCACCGGCCCCCCCGCTGCGGGGGGGTTTTCGTTTATTCTTGGGGGTGGTCGGGAGGGTTGCCGGCTGCCGGGAGGCTTGCCTGCCTTTCCGGGGGGCCGGGAGCGGCACCCGAAAATCGGGAGGCTCCCGGCCAAATCAGGAGGGTAAGCAAGCCTGATGCATACACTACCCATTACCCTAGTGTGCTCCTGATGTCCTAATGCATGCACAACCCATTACCCTAGAGTGTGCCCTTGATGCACTAATGCATACACTATCCATTACCCTAGAGCACAGGTTCACAAACTCGGTCCTCAGGACCCCACACGGTGCATGTTTTACAGGTCTCCTCACAGAATCACAAGTGAAATAATTAGCTCCACCTGTGGATATTTTAAAATGAGTCAGTGAGTAATGAACACACCTGTGCACCTGCTTGGTGACCTGGAAACCGTGACCGTGTGGGGTCCTGAGGACAGTGTTTGAGAACCACTGCCCTAGAGTGTGCTCCTGGTGCACTAGTGCATACACAACCAATTACCCTAGAGTGTGGCCCTGATGCACTATTGCATATACTACCCATTACTTGATTTGCTGGTGAGTTATCTTCATTGTACACTAGATTCATCCTGAATCACCAATGCATGCACATCCATTTACACTAAATTATTGTCTTTCTTTTATGCCACAGTCTTTCTGATTCACTAATGTACTCTCTACAAATTACACTAAATTCTACCTTATGCATAACCATTCCATTAGAGGCTTCCTGTTTTATTTGTGCATATGATACCACTATACTAGAGTCTGATTCATTAGTGCATAATGCATATCCTACCAATTCCACTGGAATCTTGCTGATTCACTAGTGTTGTCTGTATCCATTATACCAGATTCTTCTGTACATAAAACACACTTTAGTCTTGAATCATGAGTGTATCCTCTAGTCTTTATAAGTGTATTATTTAACCATTACACTACATACTTCCTGATTCACTAGTATAATATGAATTGGTATGAAATATGCGGCCATGCGGCCGGCGGTACGATTCCCGTCAGCGGCAGCCCGACAGGAGCAGAGTGCAACGCAGCGGAAGCCCGACAGCGCTGGAAATCCCGATCGTGGATAGGTAAGTATCCACTAACCTAACCTAACCCCCCTAACCCTAACCCTCCTTAGGGGTGCCTATCCTTAACTTCCCCCCCAAGTGCCTAACCCTAATCCCCCCTCTAAGTGCCTAACCCTAACCACCCCCTTCCCCGCTGCCTAAGCCTAAGTCCCCCAGGGGGGTGCCTAACCCTAAGCCCTAAACCTAACCCTCCCCCCCGCTGCTGTCCGCTCGCGGCGCCCGGCATCACTACGATCGTGATGCCGGGCGCCGGTCTCCCGGCGTCGGGGAAATGCGGGCGTCTACATCTAGACGCCCGGCATTTCACCCTTGCCGGGATAAGACAGCCGGGAAGCCGGCTGCCGGTATTTAGTCAGTCGGCTTCCCGATTGCCTCCCATATTTTCTATCCTCTACACTAGTTTTCCTGATTCACTAGTACATTGTTTATCCTTTACACTGCATCCTTCCTTATTCACTAGTATATTGTCTATCCTTTACACTAAGCCTTTCTGATTCACTAGTGCAGCATTGTCTATCTTTTACACTGCAGCCTGATTCACTAGTTCAGCATTGTCTATCCTTTACACTACAGCCTTTCTGATTCACTAGTGCGATATATATCCTTTACACTACAGCCTTCCTGATTCACTAGTGCATTTTCTATCTTTTACACTACAGTTTTCCTGATTGACTAGTACATTGTTTATCCTTTACACTGCAGCCTTCCTTATTCACTAGTGCATTATCTTTCCTTTACTCTACAACCTTCCTTATTCTCTACACTAAAACCTTCCTGTTTCACTAGTGCAGCATTATTTATCCTTTACACTACAGCCTTTCTGATTCACTAGTATATTGTCTATCCTTTACACTAAGCCTTTCTGATTCACTAGTGCAGCATTGTCTATCTTTTACACTGCAGCCTGATTCACTAGTTCAGCATTGTCTATCCTTTACACTACAGCCTTTCTGATTCACTAGTGCGATATATATCCTTTACACTACAGCCTTCCTGATTCACTAGTGCATTTTCTATCTTTTACACTACAGTTTTCCTGATTCACTAGTACATTGTTTATCCTTTACACTGCAGCCTTCCTTATTCACTAGTGCATTATCTTTCCTTTACTCTACAACCTTCCTTATTCTCTACACTAAAACCTTCCTGTTTCACTAGTGCAGCATTATTTATCCTTTACACTACAGCCTTTCTGATTCACTAGTTCTGCATTGTCTATCCTTTACACTACAGCCTGATTCACTAGTGTGATATCTATCCTTTACACTACAGCCTTTCTGATTCACTAGTGCATTTACTATCTTTTACACTACAGTTTTCCTGATTCACTAGTACATTGTTTATCCTTTACAACAGCCTTCCTTATTCACTAGGGCATTATGTTTCCTTTACACTACAACCTTCCTTATTCACTAGTATATTGTCTATCCTTTATACTACAGCCTTCCTGATTCACTAATGCAGCATTATCTCTCCTTTACACTACAGCCTTCCTGATTCACTTGTGTGTTGTCTATCCTTTACACTACAGCCTTCCTGATTCACTAGTGCAGCATTGTCTATCCTTTACACTACAGCCTTTCTGATTCACTAGTGCAGCATTGTCTATCCTTACACTACAGCCTTCCTGATTCACTAGTGCAGCATTGTCTATCCTTTACACTACAGCCTTTCTGATTCACTAGTGCAGCATTGTCTATCCTTACACTACAGCCTTTCTGATTCACTAGTTCAGCATTGTCTATCCTTACACTACAGCCTTTCTGATTCACTAGTGCAGCATTGTCTATCCTGTACACTACAGCCTTTCTGATTCACTAGTGCAGCATTGTCTATCCTTTACACTACAGCCTTTCTGATTCACTAGTGCAGCATTGTCTATCCTTTAAACTACAGCCTTTCTGATTCACTAGTGCAGCATTGTCTATCCTTTACACTACAGCCTTTCTGATTCACTAGTGCAGCATTGTCTATCCTTTAAACTACAGCCTTTCTGATTCACTAGTGCAGCATTGTCTATCCTTTACACTACAGTCTTTCTGATTCACTAGTGCAGCATTGTCTATCCTTTACACTACAGCCTTTCTGATTCACTAGTGCAGCATTATCTATCCTTTACACTACAGCCTTTCTGATTCACTAGTGCAGCATTGTCTATCCTTTACACTACAGCCTTTCTGATTCACTAGTGCAGCATTGTCTATCCTTACACTACAGCCTTTCTGATTCACTAGTGCAGCATTGTCTATCCTTTACATTACAGCCTTTCTGATTCACTAGAGCAGCATTGTCTATCCTTTACACTACAATCTTCCTGATTCACTAGTGCAGCATTGTCTATCCTTTACACTACAATCTTCCTGATTCACTAGTGCAGCATTGTCTATCCTTTACACTACAATCTTCCTGATTCACTAGTGCAGCATTGTCTTTCCTTTACACTACAGCCTTTCTGATTCACTAGTGCAGCATTGTCTATCTTTCACACTACTGCCTTCCTGATTCCCTTGTGCGTTATATATCCTTCACACTACAGCCTTTCTGTTTCACTAGTTACCTTATCTATCCTTCACACTACAGTTTTCATGATTTACTAGTACATTAATTACCCTTTAGACTGCAGCCTTCCTTATTCACTAGTGCATTATGTTTCCTTTACGCTACAACCTTCCTTATTCACTAGTATATCCTTTACACTACAGCCTTCCTGATTCACTAGTGCAGCATTATCTCTCCTTTACAATACAGCCTTTTTGATTCACTAGTGTGTTGTCTATCCTTTACAATACAGCCTTCCTGATTCACTAGTGCAGCATTACCTCTCCTTTACACTACAGCCTTCCTCATTCACTTGTGAGCTATCTTTCACACTGCAGCCTTCCTGATTCACTTGTGCATTGAATTGCTTTCACACTACAGCCTTCCTCATTCACTTGTGCATTGTTGATCCTTTGCACTATAGCTTTCCCGATTTACTAGTGCATTGTGTATCACAGGCTTATTTGCTCTGTACATCATTCCCATTGCACAAGAGCCTCTTGGTCTACTAGCACTAGCTCTGCCCATTACACTAGAGACCTTTGATTGATATAATACAGTTAATACCCATTACATTAAAATGCCATTAAGGTTCAATGACACATGTACAAACAATTAGACTAAAGGGATTTCCTGAGTCACTAGTGCACATCCTATCCATTATTCCAGACAATAGCGTATTATTTTTTTTCTTGCTCTCTCTGCATAGCCCTTCTGTGTGCAGGTTTTTTGCCACGTACGGCTCATATGTGTTTTCAGTGACAGCGACTATGAGGTGCCCCAGGGATCTGTCAGAGCTAAACCCCAGGGGAAACACGCCTCTCAGACCATGCACTAGAGTGCCCCCTTGTTTCACCAGCGCATGCTCAGCGCAGATCCTCCTAGACTTGGACCCATACACCTCCAGGTCTTTGCCATATGTCAATGTGGAGAGAGTGGACATCATGCCATAACGTCACATCCCCAAATCCCTCCAGGACCCCTGCCCCTCTCCTGTAAGTTGAGGCTGGACCCAGGACATGCAGACGTAGGAAATGGCTACATCTGGAAATACAAGATAGAATTCCTCGCAGCACAGCAGCAACCACAAGTTTCCCTGACCTGCTGTACAGGTTACTGCATTCCCATGCAACGGGGGTCTAGTGCAGCACAGACAGGGTTAAGGACTACCCCATCATCTCTTCCCTCCTCCAGTTCTGCAGAGAACTTTTCTTATTCCCCCTCCCACACACACACTGTACACACACACTGTACACACACACACTGTACACACAGACACACACATGGACACACACATACACATGCATGCTCCATCCTCCAGGAATAATGCATGGAAGACAGGGAGAGAGAGAGAGTGCAGGGCTTAGGTACCTCTGAAAGCCACTTTGGCGATCCGGTCGCCCTTTCCCCGCAGGTCGGTCACGGTCTTCAGGTGAACTATGAGAGCCATAGCGATGAGCAGGAGAGGCTCTCATCCAGGCAGTGCGGTGCTGATGGGGAGAGCCGGAGAATCCTCAGCTGCCTCAGGAGCTGTTCTGTGCATTGGCAGAGGAGAGGGGGGTTTGCTCTATGTAGTGTTAATCTCCTCCCATCTCAGTGACTCCGGATCACTCTGTCCCCTTTTCCTGCCTTGTGCAGATACCAGACCTGTAAATAATTCACAATTCCTCCCAGTTTCTCCTGCCAGCGTCAGCGCAAAACAACAACAACAACAACAACGCCACAAGAGCAAACCGGCTGACGCACCAAAGGGTTAAACCTGGGACAGCCATCTGGAAAGGGGCACTAATCGTTAACCCTTCGGTGCCCAAGTTGGCAGCCTGGCACTTCACGTGGAGCGTCAACCCACCTGAGGCGCCGTCCATCATTGTGTCCTGGGGGTGGAAATGTACTACGCCATGGAGAGTGGTAAAGTGGAGAGAGATAAAGTACCAACCAATCAGCTCCTGTCATTTTTCAAATACAGCCTATAACTTGACAGGAGCTGATTGATTGGTTCTTTTACCTCTCTCCACTTTATGACTCTCCCAGGCTTAGTACATAAAGGGGTCTATTTACTAAGCAGTGATAAGAGACAGAGTGAAAAGTGATAAGAAAGTGATGAGGTGCCAGCCAATCAGCTCCCAACTGTCATTTTTCAAACACAGCTTGTGAGATGACAGTTGGGAGCTGATTGGCTGGTACCTTATCACTTTCTTATCACTTTTCACTCTGTCTCCTAACACTGCTTAGTAACTAGACCCCTTAGTACACATCCAGCTTCCCGCGTCCAAACCCTGAAAAGAGATTTCAGCGCAATTAGGGGAAAAAAAAAAAAAAATTCTTCTAGCTAATTACCCTGATGAAAGGTTTTCGCTTCTCGCTGGAGCAATGCACATGTACTAAAAAATAGCAGAGACGAGCTGAATTTTTCAACAGTGTTCCTGATTCACTACCGTACGCAACTGCGATTACGCACGCAATCGGGCAATTGTGCATGCATGAACCAGCCGCTGCGATCAGGACTGCGATCACAGTGACTACACAGACCCATCGCAGAGTGATTGACAGGAAGTGCCATTTGTGGGAGGCGACAGGGGGGGGTGGTCTGCGAAACGCAGGCGTTGCAGTGCGTTCGGACGCTGTTGCAGGGGCCTGCATAAATTAGCCACTGCGATGCCCTGCGCAACCTGAGGACTCATAGCGTGCGCTGAAGTTAGCAATTCCTGAAGTGTAAGTGTGCGTGACGCTGCGATGGTACTCGATTGTACCGATGGTTTCGCAGTCTTGTTAAACAATACAGATGTGTGCTAAGTAAGGTGGGCGTTCCTGTGTAGTGCTGCGACGGCATAGCGATCTCAATGGATTAGCAAATTATTGCATTTGAACTGCGTGCGTAATCGCTATTGCATTCGCAGGTGCGTTCCGTAGTGAATCAGCCCCAGTGTTCCGTGGGATATTCGTCTCATCGTGGACTGCGTTGCGGAATGCAGGTCGTATGCCCCCTAGGATTTGCTTTTAATTTATTTATTTTTTTGCGCAGAATCTCTTTTTGTTTTGTTGCGCCCAGAATGCTTCTGTTATTCTTATCACTTACTATTCCCCACCCCACACAGAATTGCTGCTATTAAACAGTCGTGTTACAGTATATAGCTACATATTATACAGCTCTGTACAGGGAATATGTAATCATCCCCATTTATCCCTGCCACGGGAGCCCACAATCTGTGTAACCTACGGCACACTGGGCTTCTTTTCATCTGAAGCCAATTAACACACCAGTATGTCTGTACAGTGTGTGGGTGGAAACTCACACAAGCACGGGGAGGACATACAAGCTCCACACAAATAGGGCCTGGTCGGGACTGAAACCATGACACTAGGGCTTCCAGGGAGCAACGCTCACCACTGCACCACCATGTTGCCCAGAATGAGTTGATACTGTAGTCGTATATCATACAATATGGCCAAAACCATGTGCCTCTGTGAATCGTCCTGTTCTGCCACAAAACGTCATTTGCATAAAGTTTCACAAAAAAGCTTATCTCTATAATAAGTGATGATGTCTCCATCCTATCTACTTACTGTGCAACTTGGTACTTTGGGCCTGATTCTGACCAGGGCGCTTGCAACTGGGTCAATGGTGGCCCAGAGCGCATGCGCACGACAGAGCCGGCTCCGTCATGCGCATGCGCGAGACCCGGATAGCGACGGGCAATCCGTCGCTCCGGGTCTCGCACCAAAGGGGGCGTGCTGTCGATGTTGAGTGACAGTACGCCCCCTTTGGTGGGCGGGCCGGGGGGGGGGTGGCTGCCCAAACGGAGGCGTTCCCATGAGAACAGTCACTGGATAGATTCCGGCTCTGTTAGAGCCGAAATCTCTCTGGGGCTTGCGGCAACAAGACCCTACCACAAGGGTCTCGTCGCAAGCCCAATGGTTGCAATGGTATTGACCATCGCGACCATCATCATGGCCGCTCGCTATAGCTGTGGGTGGTCACCCACAGCTATGCGAGCGGCCAGGAGGCCGTTCTAAAAAAAAAAAAAAAAAAGACCGGCCCTGATTCAGAGCGAGCGCTTTGTCAGAGCGACCGGCTCTGAATCAGGGCCTTTGTGTTTAAACGTTATTACCTATTGCAATTAGCTAGGCTGAATTAATTAGAGGCCTATGTATTAATAATCGTGGTACTGCTGCGATCGTTAACGGTCCAACTCGCCGGAAATAGTTTCATTTTTAATAAGAATATGCCGGCTATGTATTAACGGGAACTCGCAGGGACAGGGGTTGAGGTTACATTTGGGCATGCATAAAGGGGTCTATTTATTATCCCTTAATTTCTACAAAAGTAGGTGAAAATTAACATTGTCACCTTTTACTTTGGCAGAAATTAAGTATCGGGGCCATTCATGATAAAGGTGACGCAGGAGGAGACGCGTATATCTCCTGCTTACCATTCAGTCCCGGTGTATGCCGGCGTTCCCATACACTAGTATGGGGCCTAAATTCATCAACCTCCGACAATACTACATTTTCATAAGTTCTACGCCCTCTGCGATCACTTTACTCCCTATAACGGCCAGCTGGGTATGCCCTGACGTCGGTCTGCTCATGTGCGAGTGGGCAGCAGTGGGGAGGGATCCTACGGAATGTAACTCATAGGCTTCAACGGGCTAACGCCATTTAAAGATGGCGTAAAGTGCCGGGACTAAGCTTAGTAAATCTGACAGCTTCGCAGCTCCCACAGAAGCATGTGGAAGGAAAGGGAAAGTGGTGTACAGTATATGGAGATACCTGCTGCATTCCCACCATGATACATTGGGGTGATACTTAATATTTGCAAATATCCGGCAAATATTATTTGATAAATAAGCCCCATACACATGAACAGGTGCACTTTCCAACAAGCATTCATGTCACTGCGACGATGATGGCGGGGTTCCGAAGTGTTAAATGTCTGTTCTATGTACTATGGGAGCGCTCATTTCACACTTGTGATTCGCTTATTAACTGCATTATAACCTCATGTCAGCGGTGTTTGCCGGCGCTGATTGCCGCAGGTGAGCACTGAGAGACGTTTATCAATTATCGGGGTTTTAGACGTGACAATTGTCGTTTCTTATCGTCGCTATTTGCGGCAATAAGAGGTTATATACCGCCAGAGTGCATCATGCAGGGACAGGAGAGCAGGAGGTGGTGTAGACTGAGAGATCTGCAGTATTTAGTTAGACAGCCAATAGAATGATACCACATGGTCAACAGGCAATAGGTCAACAGCGTCAAATGGTCAACAGAGGTAAAACGTTTATTGTTAAATGGGCGACACTAACTAAGGTAGACGGTAAAATGGTCGACACAGAAAATGTCAATGCATTTTTTATTTTATTCTAACCCCAATCCTCTCCCTAGTGCAGGGGTGGGCAGTAAGCTGCCCTCCAGCTGTTGTTGAACTGCAAATCCCAGCATGCATTGCAACATTTTTAGCATGGCCAAATAGCAAAACTGTGGCAGGGCATGCTGGTATGAGTAGTTCTACAACAGCTGGGTGCCTACCCTCCCCTTACCCTAGTGCCTCCCCTCCCCTTAGTGCTCAACCCTTACCGCCCCCTTCCACAGCCTAACCCTATCCCTCCGCCAAGTGCCTAATCCTAACCCTCAGCCTAACCCTAACCCTCCACCAAGTGCATAATCCTAACCCTCCACCAAGTGCATAATCCTAACCCTCCACTAAATGCCTAACCCTAGCCCTCAGCCTAACCCTCCACCAAGTGCCTAACCCTCAGCCTAACCCTCCGCCAATTGCCTAATCCTCAGCCTAACCATCCTCCAAGTGCATAATCATAACCCTCAGCCTAACCCTAACCCTCCGCCAAGTGCCTAATCCTAACCCTCCGCCAAGTGCCTAATCCTAAACCTCAGCCTAACCCTAACCCTCCGCCAAGTGCCTAACCCTCAGCCTAACCCTAACCCTCTGCCAAGTGCCTAACCCTCAGTCTAACCCTAACCCTCCGCCAATTGCCTAATCCTCAGCCTAACCATCCTCCAAGTGCATAATCATAACCCTCAGCCTAACCCTAACCCTCCGCCAAGTGCCTAATCCTAACCCTCATCCTAACCCTCCGCCAAGTGCCTAATCCTAAAAATCATCCTAACCCTAACCCTCCGCCAATTGCCTAATCCTAACCCTCATCCTAACCCTAACCCTCCGCCAAGTGCCTAATCCTAAACCTCATCCTAACCCTAACCCTCCGCCAAGTGCATAATCCTAAACCTCATCCTAACCCTAACCCTCCACCAAGTGCCTAATCCTCAGGCTAAACCTAACCCTCCGCCAAGTGCCTAATCCTAACCCTCAGCCTAACCCTCCGCCACGTGCCTAATCCTAACCCTCATCCTAACCCTCCTCCAAGTGCCTAATCCTAACCCTCATCCTAACCCTAACCCTCCGCCAAGTGCCTAATCCTAAACCTCATCCTAACCCTCCACCAAAGTGCCTAATCCTAAACCTCAGCCTAACCCTCCGCCAAGTGCCTAATCCTCAGGCTAAACCTAACCCTCCGCCAAGTGCCTAATCCTCAGGCTAAACCTAACCCTCCGCCAAGTGCCTAATCCTAACCCTCAGCCTAACCCTCTGCCACGTGCCTAATCCTAAACCTCAGCCTAACCCTCCGCCAAGTGCCTAATCCTCAGCCTAACCATCCGCCAAGTGCCTAATCCTAAACCTCAGACTAACCCTCCGCCAAGTGCCTAATCGTCAGCCTGAACCTAACCCTCCGCCAAATGCCTAATCTTAACCCTCACCCTAAAAATCATTAAAAAAATCATAAAAATGTGTCCACTTTTTCTGTGTCGACCATTTGCGTGTTGACCTTTTGATCCTGTCAAACTAAGTCCATGTCCACCTTTTAAATGCTGACCATTTGACCCTGCCGAACTTTCGCCCATGTCAACCATTCACATGTCGACCACCTGGAGTCGACCTATTGACTGCCTAACTAGACCAGGCTGTTGTGAAGTGTGCCGCGGCGGCGGCCAGAGCCGCCAGGCACGTTATACAATAGTTGCGGCCCTGGCTGCCGCTAAGCTCCTCTGGGAGGCTCAGGCGCAGCCGGGACATCACCTACCTAGACACGGCAGCGTGACATCACAGGTCACGCATGCACGCCGTGTTGGCCGTCTGCTCTGCTAGCCAACCCACTCTCTCTCTACCGCCCACGTGCATGCCTACCTGTATGCCCGCCCACCTGCCTGGACGCCAGCCTGCACGCTCGCCCGCTGCTGACAGCTCTGCTGTATCAGAGAGTGAAGTTTTTTCTGTTGTTGATCACTGTGCATGATATTTCTCTGTGGGGCCAGCCAAGGTTTTTTTTTTAGCGGGACCAATGTGGCATAGTTTTGTTTTGTTTTCTGTGTGGATGAGCCCAATACTGTACTGTGATAGGTAGTTGCAAATATTGTTTTATTATGTTTTAACTATGAGTTAAAACATAATAAATAATGAACATATTAGTTAAATCATATTTTGCAGGGTTGCACTGAACGGCAGGTCCTCAATTCAGATCTTATGGGTGGATTTCACATTCATTTAAAAACTCCTAGTTCTCTAATTTCGGCATCCCTGAGCCCAGAGGGGAGCTATGATCTGACAGCACTGTGCCACTTATGCTATAACACCGGCCATCCCAGGCTGTATTCATCAGCAATGATGAGGTTAATTTACTTACAGAGAGTCACTAAAAGGTGAAAAGCTATTCAAAAGTTTCCAGTTGAGTAAATGGGGAAATGAGATACTGGGTAACTGAACTTTCTCATTGTGATAAAGCACATATTACATAGTTACAATACACAATAGTAAAAAGTCATAAGGTGCCCATTCATTCTTGCAATTAACCAATAGAGATACAAAACCCCCTTATAACTCTAATTGAAAGAACCACACGGACAATAAGTGCTTGGATTAAAAGGTCACAGCTTTTATTAATCATGGGCGCTATATATTTCTGAGAGGTGGCAAAGAAGACGCTACCTGGTCATCTCCAGCCACGTTAAATATACACAGGGTGAGAGACGACTAAAACGCCCCTCCTAAAGACACAACTGCGCTGCAAAGGACCCATTGCCCCTTGCTCGGGCACAGACTGAGCGCCCCCACAGAGAAGCGCCCAGGTCCCCTCGCATGAGTAGGACACCTGGCCTTACTTCGAAGGGGCAAGTGCCCCACAGCGACCTCTTGCGTCACATGTGGGCGCTGATCTGCAGCGCAATCCCGCCTAGCTGCACCTCAACTGAAAGCAATTATTGAATACCCCACTAAAGTATTGTATTCTTTTGGGAAAAAAAATCCTTTTCTACTTCCAGTAGTGTCCACTAGGTGGCTATGTTGCATTTAACAAACTCATCTGATTTAACGGGACTATTGTATTTATTAATACAGTCCTGATTGCGGCAATGAAAAAAAAAATATCATAATTTAACAAGATAACATTGCTGGGTCTTACTCTGAAGATGTACACGTGAGATGCCTGCAACTACAGCCATGCTACATGTGACTCAGGGCCTGATTCAGACCCGGACGCTAGGAAGCGTTTGCTCGTAGCTGCCGATGGTTCGCATTGTGAGCATGCGTATACATCGCACTGTGCGAACCACTGCGAAAGATCGGGAAGTGTTCGCTCGCCGAGTGACAGGAGAGGCCGTTTGTGGGTGGTGACCACTAGAAACGGGGGAGTGGAGGTGCGAACGCAGGCGTGCCCGTGCGTCTTAATGCCGTTTCAGAGGAGTGCATAATCACACTGAAGTGCTCGCAGTGCTTGCATCAGGGTACGGTCAGCCACCAGCGCTGCAATCGCTTCCGATGGTACCAGATGTACCGATGGTAGCATACACTTCCTGGACATGACGTGCATTAATAGGCATCTTAAGACGTGGGTGTCTGCATAAACAGGGCGATCGCACGCCAAGACATAGTGGGCGTGTTTATGCCTTGCCGTGCGTTTGCCTGCCTTGACGTCACTTAGCTGAATTTGCATACGCTGGGAACGAGCGTACACATCTAACGAGCGTGTCTGGATCAGGTCCTCAGATCCCAGGGTCGGGATAAGTTCTCATCATGTTTTTTCCCCCTGTGTATTATCAAAAAAGAAAAAGAAGGAAGGTCGATTTCCATTGGTTTACATCAAGAGAGAAGTCTCTGTGTTTTTTTAATAAAGTTGTAAAAGATACATTTTGGAGAAGTACTTAATTAACACTTATTTTTATGTCTGTGTATTATTAACTCTACTTATATAATAAGCAGCATTTTAGGGAGCATCCGCCGTTATACTGGTAGCACTGCTGATCATCCCAGGGGTCCCAATTATTTCCAGCACCCACGTACTCACTGCCCAGGGGTGCTGAGAAGAGCCCCAGTTTTCTTTACTACAGGGCTGATAGTGTTTGGGGCCACGAAAACCAGTGAAAGATGTGGCGGTCATCATTGTCCGCAAAGAAGTTGATAATCACAACGCTTGGCTGATGATGATGACCACAGAATCCAGACGCATCTTTACGTTAGACATATCATTGACTGCCTTATGTTTGCTTTGGACGCCTACAGTATCTTCAGATACCTGCAGCTCACAATACAGACGTAGGCACACATGTCCCTCTTTTAGACTGTAAGCTCACATGACCAGGATCCCTTCTTCCCTTTGTCTCACCTCTGCCCTTCTTCAGTCAGCCTCCCAAGTGCTGTATCTTCAGCTATGATTTCATACACAGACTGCAAACCTTTGTGGTGCTTTATGAATGAACATTGGTGGTGGTGGTGAAGATGGTGAAGTGGGCAGATGCATCTTTTCATCTATGACCTTTGGATCCCACCAGGAATGTCAATTCACAAAGGGTTGCCATGAAGTTTAGAGAGAAAGTGGTGAGGGACATTTTATAGTTGAGGTTGGGTTACCAACACCCCCAACCCTGGGGTGGGTGATAGACTAAACAGAGGTCCATCAGTATGTTTGGGTAAGGACACATTGGTCAACCATTTCCTTGATCGGAAGAAGAACGCAACACAAAGACAAGGTGTCAATTTGTGTAGCGGAAGAGATGAATCAGTGGTTCCATGGCAACAGTGTAAACAAGCATGAAGTCCATGTGGCCGGGACGTGGTCACCATTCCTGTGGTCGGGATGCCGGCGCACAGAATACTGGCACTGGAATCCCGACATTAGGGCACTACGGGGAGAGTTAGGCTGCAGGGGGGATTAGGCTGTGGGAGGAGAGATTTAGGGTGCAGGAAAGGTGGTTTAGGGGGAGGGTTAGGACACTTACCTACCTGTGTCAGGATTCCGACTGTTGGGTTGCCGCTGTCGGTACTCTCACATCCCGACCGACGGGGTCCCATATCCAGCCCTTGTGGCCTACCATGGGAGTCTCCAGGTTATTGGTATCTCAGGAACATGGGGGGGGGGGAGCCTTGGGCAGGCCAGACCCTTGGCCTACAAACTTATTACATTTGAAGGAAATTAGCTGGACTGTTTGACTGTGTGTGTGACAGTATAAAGTTCAAGACAGAACCTTAAGGGATCACAAAGCTGACGTGTGTCTGAGTGGAAACCCGAGAACCTTTTAGTGTCACCGTGCATCTTCTGCAGTGCTCCTTGTCACAAGCAGTAGTTACAAGAACTCACTGCCGCAAGTCAACTACTCCACAAGAGTCTGGGCGCAGGGAGAATTCCTGGTCCTATGCCGTCTTGGCATTTGGCTTAGTCTCAGCGGCTAGCCCGTGATTGCTGGCTGCCTCGGTCCACCCGGCATTGTAGTATGAAGGAGCCGCAGGGCACCTCTGTGGGATCAGACGAGATCATTGCACAGGTGTGATCTTCGCTAGCCTATATCACCTCTGTGTACTGATGTCACAGGTCTGCTCCCTATTTAATGGAGAACCGCCCAGCAATCTGGGCTTGATTATTACAAGTCTACCTCGCCTGGAGTCCTGCGTCTGAGAAATGCGCCAGTGCACAGAATCCGGACTTTGTGCAAATTTACAACCACATTCTAGTTTCAATCCTTGGCTATAACTCACTTGGAGATATCCAATAGCTGTGACCCAAACCCCGCTGCCGACCACACGACCATGGTGGATAATCATGTTGGTACTTTGCCTGGGTTGGTTCATTACCAGTGTATCAGACTCCGCTTGTCACAGAGCTACAAGAGCGGACTTTCTAATCCTTGTGACACTTCTCGCACGCAGGAGTTTAATGTGATCAATGTCTCTGCCACGATTAAGTTATCTGCAAAGGTGGAGTCTTTGGGAGTATTATACATAGATATTTACCTAGGCTAAAGCACTCATGTATCGCCCCCGTCCATGTTTTACTGAGATGCGAAGCTGCATTAATGCTAACAGTGGAAATGTGACTTTGACTTCATTAGGCTGCAGGGAATGGATGGATGGATGAATGGATGGATGGATGGATGGATAAAGGCAATTAGCAAATAGTAAAAGGTGAACAAAGAAAAAGGTGAACAAGGTAATCTGAAATTAACAGGAAAATATGCGCTGTCACAATAGAGAACAACATAAAATAAATAAGGTGGTATTTTGGCTTAGAAGCAAATATAAAAAAAACCCCAAAGAACCTGGTCAGGGGGAAATGAAACACAAGAAAGCTCAGGGTATAAAGGAGTGAAGAAGAAAAGTGGGACTGGAGCTGGAGGCCACTGGGGTGACGGCACAGTGGAGGAATTTTACCAGCTACTGCTGGTTTGGCCATGACCATAGCCACGTGCCATGTATGGGAATCTGAAAACAAAAAGGTGGAAACCCTGCTGGGGCAGACTTCAGGGTGTTGTTCTGCAGGAAAAGGTCCTTCCAACGTCCAAACTGTGGACCGGTCAGTGAGCTGGATTGCAGAGGTGGTGGGCCTACAGTATCATTTATTATATTAATGGGGAGCATGTACTCCCCCCAGAGGCGTATGTGACAGCTGGTTCGGGAGAAGTTGACGGGAGATCTGTATTGTAGTAAGCATTACGATGAGGGTATAATTTAGGAAAAGGAACAAATGAGTCATGTTTAAGCTCTGTAAGAGAATCGAGCCATGTATCAAGGTAGGCTGATAGCGTCAAATAGTGCAGCTAGGGTGCAATGCCAGCCACCAGACCAGGTATGTTCAGCCACCAGAGAGTCACCAGAGACGGATGTGAGAGGATGTATGTTCAGCCACCAGAGAGGCATGTACTGCCATCAGAGCAGGTGTGACCAGCCACCAGAGAGGCATGACCTGCCATCAGAGCAGGTATGATCAGCCAACAGAGAGGCATGCACTGCCATCAGAGCAGGTGTGACCAGCCACTAGAGAGACATGAGCTGCCATCAGAGCAGGTGTGACCAGCCACCATAGAGCCATGGCCTGCCATCAGAGCAGGTATGACCAACCACCAGAGAGACATGAGCTGCCATCAGAGTAGGTATGACCAGCCACCAGAGAGACATGAGCTGCCATCAGAGCAGGTGTGACCAGCCACCAGAGAGCCATGGCCTGCCATCAGAGCAGGTGTGACCAGCCACTAGAGCAGGTGGGACCAGCCACCAGAGAGCCATGGCCTGCCATCAGAGCAGGTATGACCAGCCACCATAGAGGCATGAGCTGCCATCAGATCAGGTATGACCAGCCACCAGAGAGGCATGCACTGCCATCAGAGCAGGTGTGACCAGCCACCAGAGAGGCATGGCCTGCCATCAGAGCAGGTATGACCAGCCACCAGAGAGGCATGCACTGCCATCAGAGCAGGTGTGACCAGCCACCAGAGAGGCATGCACTGCCATCAGAGCAAGTGTGACCAGCCACTAGAGAGGCATGCACTGCCATCAGAGCAGGTGTGACCAGCCACCAAAGAGACATGAGCTGCCATCAGAGCAGGTATGACCAGCCACCAGAGAGGCATGCACTGCCATCAGAGCAGATGTGACCAGCCACCAGAGAGACATGAGCTGCCATCAGAGCAGGTGTGACCAGCCACCAGAGAGCCATGGCCTGCCATCAGAGCAGGTATGACCAGCCACCAGAGAGGCATGGCCTGCCATCAGAGCAGGTGTGACCAGCCACTAGAGAGACATGAGCTATATGAATACCTACTTATCTGTATACCTAAGTGTCGCTAATTAGCGTTGTAAGTCGCACAAGAAATAATTGCTTTCCAGACTTTGAGTGTGGTTCCAAAGCACAAAAAAGTTATTATTCACATAAAAAGCATTTAGTTACACGCTGTGATCTAAATACAATTAGCGCAATAGATTATACATAAACAAGGTACAGTCGATACATACGCAGGCGCTCTGGATCCAGATTTCCGGCATCAAAGGTGAAGCCTCCGACAAAGAAAGAACATGAAGACTAACCACTGGAAATAGAGCGCCTGAATATATACCGTACAAAGAGTGGGCAATACAATAGAAACGAGTTGGCACAATTCCATTGGTTCTTCTTCTTGGTTCTTCTGTTATGATGTAGTTCATAGGTCAGTTTAAACAAAGGTAGTTCAGCCCTCCAACGGCTCTTTGTGTATCTTTTCCCGCCAAAGAACAAGTCTAAACTGGCTAGTAAACATTAGATTACAGAGTACATTTCAATGCCTAACTCTCTATGATTCATAACTTGCAGACGCATGTTGCGATCTCCTTGCCGATGCAACCGGAGATCTGCAAATAAACAGTGGTTTAGAATGGCACCAAACATGGTCTGCTTATCATGTATTAAACCTTAGATACCAAATATATGTATTTCACAACATAATTGATAATAAATAAAACCTTTAATATTAACCTTAATGCTAGGGAACCTTTCAGTGTAAGTGTGTAATGTGTAAGTATAGGGATATTAAGTAAAGACGCTAGTATGCGTTGTGAGTCTATATGCTTGTGGAGTACACCATGGTACGTGCTTTGCGGGGTTGTTCATATTAGGTGTATTAATAAATGTACGTATTTGAGTAATGAGGACTTTTGACAAAGGGAAGTGGCAGATGCACGACGCTTATAATCATAATATAGCGCCGTACACGTAGGTATCGTGTAGGCGCCGCAAAATGGCATCATGCGAATGTAAAATGACGTCTTGCAGATATTAATTTTTAGGATCTGGTCTCAGCCAATCATCCGGCTACGACAGCTGCCATCAGAGCAGGTGTGACCAGCCACCAGAGTGTCATGCCCCTACATCAGAGCAGGTGTGACCAGCCACCAGAGTGTCATGCCCCTACATCAGAGCAGGTGTGACCAGCCACCAGAGAGGCATGGCCTGCCATCAGAGCAGGTGTGACCAGCCACCAGAGAGGCATGGCCTGCCATCAGAGCATGTGCTTGTATTCAACAGCTACATAGCATGCTGCATCGCGGTCCCTGTACACCGGCAGTCAGGGACGGACTAGGGATGGATATCAGAAGGCGATGGTTAACAACCATTGATGTTTCCGATTCGATGGAAGTACTTTTTCCATCAAATACCGGAAATTCGATGGTTGCCAGCCACCGGATGCAGCTTTCCAATGCCCATCCGATGGCTGGCCGTGGAGGGGGAGCACACACCAGCAGCAGGAGAATAGATGCCATGTTCATGTGCTTGGCATCTATTCTCAGTGTAGGTGGAGCCTGGGGGCAGCACAGCATCTCGGACAGTGCTGGGCATGCCCCCACAGTGACGTGGATGGGAGGTGCCTGGCCCCACCCCATTTTAAGCCAGTACTATAACCATCGCGATGGTTATAGTATTGAATTCTTGCAATGTGGTAGTTAGTTGCCATTGCATCGCATGATTTGATGTCGGAAGCCCGGGATTCCGATGTCCATCCCTAGGGCTGACTGGGGTGGTATGCACCCGGGAAGCCAGCGGATGTGATCTCAGACAGCCGGCTTCCCGACTGCTTTATACCGGCGAGGGTTAAATGACAGGCATCTAAATCTAGACGACTGTCATTTTACCAACGCCGGGCGACCGGCACCCCGATCGAAGTGCTGCCAGGCGCCGCTGCGGACAGCCGCGCGGGGGGGGAGGGTTAGGTTTAGGGATCCTGGGGGGGGGGATTTAGGATTAGGCACCCCCCTGGGAGGTTAGGGAAGGGCTAGGGGGAGGGAGGGTTAGGGTTAGGCACCCCCGGGGGGAGAACTTAGGGTGAAGCACCCCCCCGGGGGCCTTAGGTTTAGGCGGCGGGGAAGAGGGGGTTAGGTTTAGGCACTTAGAGGGGGGATTAGGGTTAGGCACTGGGGGGGAAGGTTAGGGTTAGGCACTGGGGGGAAGGTTAGGGTTAGGCACCCCTAAGGAGGGTTACGGGGGTAATTCATACTGATTCCAACTGGGGCTGCTAAGCAAAAGGGGCATTGCCTCACCTCAAAGAGCCGTGGCCTCACCTCATGGGGGCATGCCTCGAGTCATAGGGGACTGGCCTCGTGGCACGTCCCCGTCTTTTAGTATTCCTCACCGAGCACAGCGCCGGAAGGCGGAGCTGCTCGGCCGGGGTTTCACGCCACACCGGACCATCTGGTCATCGGCCTTTCTGGCTTTTGCCAGAAGTGCCAGATGGGCAGTTTAACCCTGCCGGCAGTGAGGAACCATCATCGGTTGAGGTCTGTAACACTTATACTGTAGGTGCAGCATGGTGTATTGCACAGTCTGGGGGCCCATCAGCAATTTCCTTAGTACCCCAGCACACCAGTCTAGGGTTGGATATAGACAATCGATTGTTAATAACCATGGACTATGGTTTTACCATTGATGGGGAGGTCTAATGGTAAAAAGCCCATCACTTTTCTGTATTGCACGTGCACGGTCACATCTCCTTTCATCTGCGCAAGCACAGCTGCAAATCATCAATGGTTTAACCATCGACTATCAATGGTACAACATCGATGGACAACTCTAGGCCAGTCTGTCTCTGGGCCTGATTCAGAGATGTACACTGAACCGATGGTTTGTTGTACATCACCAATAGTTTAGGGTGTGCGCATGTGCAGAACGGGTCCTGTGATCTCGCTTACAGACCCCGCCAAGCTGTAGTATGAGTGACATGCTGTGGCATTTGGGAGTTAGAGCAGGGGGCGTGGCTGACCAACATTCCTTAAAACATGGGCGTGTAATCCCCATTTTCCAGAGGGATGAGGTCATAGTCTGCATCGTTGGACGCAGATTTCCTGGCCTCGCAGGTGCCAGGACCCGCCCAGGCCACGGTAGACTTCAGCTACCGCAGTCTGGCCAAAGGAGCAGCCATCTCGACCATCGGCCGCAGTGCTGGGACTGCAGATGCTGCATTTGCATTTGAGATGGACGGAATTGCACAGGTGCCTGTGTGCATGCTCTGTAATGCCACCCATCTCTGCATTAGGCCCTGAGGGCCTAATTCAGACCCGCTCGCGAGCGATGAGCGCCCACACGCAATCGGTATGAATTACCGCCGGACCTGTCCCCGGCGGTTGGAATCCTGACAGCAGGAGGCCGGCAGGGGAGGAAATCCCGATTGTCGAAGGTAAGTATATACTAACCTAATTCTAAACCCCTAACCCTCCTTTAGTGTGCCTAACCCTAACCTTCCCCCCAAGTGCCTAAACCTAACCCCCCCTTCCCCGCCACCTAAACCTAAGTCTCTTTGATCGGGATGCCAGGTGCCGCTCTCCCGGCATCGGTAAAATGACAGGCATCTATATTTAGATGCCGGTCATTTAACCCTCGCCGGGATATGACTGTCGGGAAGCCAGCTGTCGGGATTACGTCCGCCGGCTTCCCGACTGCATTCCCTGGCACACAATGCGGGGGACTTGCCTAGTCTTGCGGGGTGCCAGGAGTGGCTCCCGACAGTCCCAGGAGAGTAGGAAAGTATGTATTTATCACATATACAAGGATGGCATTGCCACGATAGATGAATAAAACAACTTTTCTCTAATGCGGTACAATTTTAGATTCAGAGCCATCATCTCGGCCGCTTCTGGGTGATAACAATGCAAACGCGCGCAAGAGAACCGTCTCCTGGTGGGTCTTGTGAGTATACCTGAATAATTGTTACGCAAAGTGGACGCCCAAATTGACACGAATCTCCTGCACCTTGTATAAGGTACCGTAGGTGTAAGTGCTGATGATAATGATGACTGCCTCTCGCATACGGAACAATGGCGCGGCGCGATCGCATAGATGCACATGCGTGGAATGTGTGTGTTGCTTTCCGTTTTGCTTATAATTTGCATTCCGTTGGCAGTGGGCGCCCGGGGGTTTCATTCGTATTACGTATAACTGAGAGTGAAGCCCATTGTGCCTTACAGTACCCACATTTCAGCTGGAGACAAATCCATTTGCTTGTACGATGTGATACTCACATCAAGGGGTGTTCCAACATCATCGCTTAGACGTTCCGCAGAGGAGAACATTCACCATGACTCACGTCACGCAAGTGACATCACTGCTCAGCAAATATAAGTCATATAATACAGGTGTGACATCACTACTCTACAGATATAAGGGTGCATGTTTCTCCATACACTGTAGTCAGGTTATCTGTTTTTTTTTAGAGATGAGCGGCTCGGTTTTGACTTGGTTCTTTTCTCCAAATCAACGCAAGTCTGATTTATCTTATTGGCTATCCAAAAACACACCAGAGCCGGAGAGACACTATGACGCAGTTTTTGCGATCCGTACATAACTGAGTAAAACCGAACCGCTTATCTCTACTGTTTTTATTAATGAACCGAAGGTCAACGTCCCAATCTTAGGTCTTGTAGCCTATATACCCTTTTCTGGGTGATACTCCCTTAGCCCAGTACATTACCTTCATTTGTAACAAGGGAAAGCCAGCAGAGTATAATTACTCCATGCTCACTCCTCATCCGTCTTAAATGTTGTTATCCTGTCTCCAGTTCTTTGAGTTTCACACGGAGATGAGGCTGAATTCCCTGGGACCTGTCTGTTCTCTACACACCGTACATTGCGCTAGATAGAGCTGTCACTACAATCACTTTCAGCCAGGGCTGTGAGCGCCTTTCTAAACCGCTGACAGGGGACGAGCCACAGCTACATGAGAGAGCGAGGAATTATCTTCACTGGAGTGGTTCCTGTCGTAGTGCAGGAAGGATGAATTTTAAGTACCGACTGCCAGATTTAAATGTTTCTCATAAGAAGATTCAGAAATTTTTTTGCAACACTTGAAAGGTTGGGACAGGGCATTTTATTTCTTTGATTGACCTGGATCTGGAAATACCTGAAGCTTGAAATTTACACAGACACAGATGTGTAAAAAAAAAAAAAAAAAGCCCAAACTGTACTGAATATACACGCGAGTACCCCTTGTACACCCCTCCACTAGAAGATGCACTCAGTACAAAACACGGACACAGGTATTGTGCACGCACATTGAGACCGATTTTACGCAAGTGAAATTTACATGTGGCCCCGACTCTGCATACATACTTGGCGATTTTACTGAGCGATTGCACGATTACGACATCGTAATCGTGCAATTGCTCAGTAATCGTGCACAAATCGTGCACTATAATGTCGGAAACGATCAGCGATGGTCGTTTCCGACATTGTCCATCGCCTGAACATGCAGCACAACCTGACGATAACGACAGATTGGCATGTTCAGGAATGATGGAGGGTGCCTGCACTGAGCGACTGATCGTTCAGTGCAGACACTACAGGGGATCAGGAACGACGGTACGATTACGATGTGGTAATCGTACTGTCTTTCCTGATCGCCAAGTGTGTACGCACCATAAAGGGGGCGATTCAACGAGGAACGAGATTGCGTTTTCAACCAGTGTGTGTCATTTTTCTGAACCCAAAAAATGGCGGAAGCGTTAATAAAACCCCTCAATCGTAAGACCTGTGAGAGATTACACGGGTAAAAATATGCAGAAACCACCTGTGTTTATTCGGACCTCCAAAGTTGGCAAAAACATTTTCAAAATATAAATTTTATTCCTGAAAGGGCAGAGTATAGTGCACGACGACCTCAGGCAAATCCCTTCTAAAAAAATTAAAATGTTGTATTTTTTTTTTCTTCATACTATAATGACAGTAACTTCCCCTTTAATGCAGAGTAAGATGTGTATAATGTGAGGCAGGAATTATGGTGTAGTCATGTATAGGCGATTGTAGTGGGTGGGAGTGCCCTGGGCCTAGAGAACAGCTCCAGCACTGCGGTACCTGTATTTGTCAGACAGCCGGTCTGGAACGGCACCCTGCAGCCTACAAAGCCGCCACTTGGGGCATCATTAGGATGATCCGGGTGCTGAATATGTCCCTGGACTCGATGGCAAGTCTCTGCAGAGCCGCCCCCAGCATCCCAAAAACACTCTGTGGGCCTGATTCAGCAAGGATCGCTGATGTGATCGCGTATGCAGGTCTGCTGCGAGAATATGCTAATATGTGCAATCGCAAAGCACTCGCACAGACAACATGCAGACGCCCACTTCCCCTCTCGCACATCCGTAATACCTTGTAATCCAGCCAAAACATCGGTAATATCGAAGTACATCGGAGCCACTCGCACATTTACAGCAGGTCAGACCTCACTTATACATTGCTAACTTTCCTGCATGCAGTGAGCGCTCAGGCTGTGTATGCCATCGTAGTGGCTAATTTATGCACGCCCCTTTAACGGCATTCAAACTAGGGGTGAGCGGGTTCGGTTTTACTCGGATCTTTTTATTGGCTATCGCCGAACACGTGTTTTGGGTAGCGAATTAAATCGAGCCGAAATTGCGGTAAAGTGGCGATAAGAACCGAGTAAAACCGAGTAAAACCGAACCCGCTCACCCCTAGTTCAAACGCACTGGCACACCTGCGTTTCTACAGCCACCCTCCGTCACCGCCCCCAAAACGCTCACTTCCTGCCAATCACTCGGTGATTGCTCTGTGTGGTCTCCGTGATCACAATGCGATCGCAATTAGGCATTCGCGCATGCACTTTGTGTGCAAAAATCGTCCGTCTGCGTACGCGATGACATCATCGATCCTTGCTGAATCAGGCCCTGTGTGTTTAGCTTCTCCTTTGTTCTGGCAGCCCCGCCCCCTCATTGTGACATCATGATCTCACATGTTTGGGAGGCAGTACATGGTGCATACATAGAATATACTTATTTTTGCTGTACCTAACTAAAATCCACTGTATTTAACTAAAGACTAAGGGGTCTATTTACTAAGCAGTGTTAGGAGACAGAGTGAAAAGTGATAAGAAAGTGATAAGGTACCAGCCAATCAGCTCCCAACTGTCATTTTTCAAACACAGCCTGTGAGATGACAGTTAGGTCTTCGACCCATGGGACTTAATGAATTTGTTACCTATAAAGTGTTTTTGGAATAAATTGATTACTGCTTATATAACCTCCCTTTACTCTATAAAAGGACATCAGGTTACCAACTCCCATAGGGCCCCATTTACAAACGAATTGAAATACCAGCAGCAATTTTCGTTTAGTATCACTGTGATACAAATGAAAATTCCACTGGTATTTAGTAATACTTACCCCTCCGGCGAGGTCCCGCGAAGTCCAGCAGAATCCTCGTCCTCTTTAAATAAGCAAAAAGATTCATACATATAAATTTTTTCTAAACTTTACTGTGTTCTGCCTGGAGAACACAGTGTCAGAACAGCAGACGGAACCGGAGGCGGCTGCAGCGGGCAGGTAAGTCGGGGACAGGGGAGAGGTGAGCGGAGGGAGGGGGGCACACAGAATTACCGCAGCTGTAGGTAGTGCTACGCATGCGCTGGTTTTACAGATGTAACGGCGCATGCGTAGCACTGATTACAGCTGCGGTAAGGTAGTGTACACAGGGAAAAGTATCTATTTTCTGAAAAGCTGTCATCGCAAAAATTACAGCTTTTCGGAATAGTTATAGGGAGGAGGAATGATGAATTCCTCTGGTAATTAGGTAGAACTCCATGCCAGTTCTACACCTAATTACCTCCAGAAAATTTTTTGTTATGATGAATAGGCCCCTAATAATTTATCTCTTCGCATTACATAACTTATCATATACAGGGGTCTATTTACTAAACAGTGTTAGGAGACAGAGTGAAAGTGATAAGGTACCAGCCAATCAGCTCCCAACTGTCATTTTTCAAACACAGCCTAGGAGATGGCAGTTAGGAGCTGATTGGCTGGTACCTTATATCTTTTCACTCTGTCTCCTAACACTGCTTAGTAAATAGACCCCACAGTGTGATACATACACCTACATATACTTTTAACCGAACAATGAGGTAACCTTATGCAAAAATAACACCAAAGTACATGAAGCCTTCTAAGAGGTAATTTCCAAAAGTCTTGTTGTGGCTCCTTAGCTGGGTAAGTGCCATACTTACCATCGGGATTCCGGCACTGGTATCCTGATGTCCGGCATCTTGCCTGGATCCCCTCTGACTTTAGCTGTCATATAGATACTTTCCAGCAATAGTCCCTCTACAACTTATCTGATTAGAAAAAGTTACAAAATGTTTTAGTTATGTTTGTCCTTTTCTTTTTAGCTGTGCTGAGTTACTGTAATAGGAACGTGTGTTGTAGTAATATCTAGATTTATTCATGAAAAAGGTTAAAGATCCCTTCTCCTGTGACTTGGATACTCTCCATTAATAGAAATACAGGGAATAAGAATAAGCACTCCCCTTGTTAGGAAAAAGAAAGTCACAATGGTATCTAGATCTACCACAGTCCAAAAAATCAACGTCTGGCTCCTGTAACCGTGGGCCTGATTCAGAGGCGCTCGCAAAAAGCGAGCGCTCGCTCTGAATCAGGGCGGGCGCTTGGTTTTTAAGTTGCGGCCTCTTGCCCACTCGCATAGCTGTGGGTTACCACCCACAGCTTATATGAGCAGCCATGATGATGGTCGCGATGGTCAAGACCATCGGGCTTGCGACGAGACCCTTGTGTGTATTTATAGACACACATGTTATGTGTGATTTGTGGTCTTCACTGTTTGTAACTTAAGCTGCACCTCACTGGTTTTTTCATAGCACTCTCGATACTGATTATAGTTTCCTCTACTCTCCAATAACAGCCCAACCCCAGCAAAGCTGCTATACTATAGTCGTAGAGATATACTCTGGGCAGAGCCGTAACTAGACTTTTTGGTGCCCTGTACCAGAAAGAGCATTGGCACCCACGTATATTTCAAATAGGGACATAACACACCCAAAATAGGCCATGGCCTCATGGGGAAGGGCCAGGGAAGAGATAGGGGAGATCAGGAGATGCTGGGGATAAAATAAAAAGGAAGCTACAAGTGAGAATGATAATAAATAGAAAATTGACAGGCCCAACAGCTCCCCCTGCCCTGTGGTATGGCACTGGTCGCACTACCCTAGTTACGGCCCTGACTCTGGGCTTTTATTTTCACTTACAATATAGATATATAAAGATAATTAACAATGTAAGACTCAGCTTAGATTTCTTTCAGAGCACTTGGAATTCTCCAGACACTCTCCTTAACATGGGGGTTATATAAGAGTGCGGTGGTAGTGTAATTAATTGCACTAAGAATCCTCTGATAGCTTTTATGTACTCACTCTCAAAAGGTGAAGCTGTCAGCAGTGTCGTCACAAGGGATGACACCAGAGTGCCGACTCCCCCCTCAGTGACAGGAGCCGGGTACTGCACTGTAGCAGTACGTACAGCTCTCGGCTACTGACACAGGGAGGGAGCCGGCACTGGTCGTGGGAGCGGGTTCAGGCTGTGTGGCCATGCTCCCTTACCGTGAGGTTATACCCCTTTTACTCCCGGAAGGAGGGAGCTGATTGTCGGCAAGTATGGCTCAGCTTCTATTTAGGACACAGGGGTAGATGTGTAAAGCAGTGAAAAGACTGTTGCCATGGGTAACTTCTACACTCTTTTCTACCCCAGGGGGTGAGCACTCGAGGAAAAGATTCAGCAGACCAATTCTCAGTCTGCCGGCAGCTCCTTCTATACCTCTCAGTCAGGGCCGTAGAGAGCCTGGCTGGGCCCAGGTAAAGATTCTACTTCTCATTTATCTAGCACCTTCTAGAAGATAATACCTAAAATCTGATTGGTTGCTATGGGCAACATCACTTCTTAATAGAAGTCCCATCTCCCATGAGGTTGGACTAATTTGGGAATACACTTTACAAAGCTCCGAATTAAAAAAAAAAAAAATCCCCTCCCCCTTTTGTACCCTAAGATGGTGTCACACATCGAGGTCTTAGCACCAGTTTGAAATCCATCAGTCACACTTTTCTGTGCTTCACGACACACAAGGGGGGTGCAGGCCGCATCCGTGTGTCACCCGCTGAGGGGTGACACCAAGGTGCAGACTCCCCCTCAGTGACAGGAGCCGGGTGCTGTACTGTATAATAATAATTAAGTGCAGCACTCGGCTCCTGACACTGTGAGAGAGCCGGCCAGCAATGCACACAGGGCAGTCTGCACCTCCGGCACCCCCCATGCCACTAGTAAAAAGCACAGTGACGCAACCACGGGGGTTCGGTCGCGTGGCAATGCCCCTGTCCATGAGGCCACGCCCCCTATCCGGCGACGCACGGCTTCGCTGCGTACACAGCATCCCTCCCCGCAGTTAGTGCCACCACTGATTTACACACCTGACAAGATTCACAAAGGTGAATAAACCAGCAGGGACATGGGCGCCGGCGGCCATGATGGATCTTGTCAGGTGATTCACCTGAGCAGCTCAGTAGTGCTCACCTGATCCTCTGCTCCAATGAGGCTGGACTGTCTGCTATTTACACCTGCACCTGGTGTCAGCACGTGGTCTGAACAATTTCATTCCTTACAGTGTTACCTGCAGTACCACCATTTCCAGCATTACCTGTTTACTTGCAACAACTGCATCTCCAGTGTTACCAGCATTACCAGTGTTACCTGTTTACATGCATTATGAGTTACTTCTGTGGACTCTGTTACCTGCACTCCCAGCCGCTATAATTGAACCTCAGCTTCAATCAGGTGCCACTGCACAGAGCCGGCGTTACCTTCCGTGGCGTACAATATCTACCGCTGTGAAACACCGCCAAGCTCCATTACTGTGGGGTCCGCCCTGGCGTCCTCACTCTCGAGCTGCATACCAAGCCTTATCCAGTACTCAGTTCATGGCATGTCTGTTTCAGGTTAGTGGTTACACTATTGTGCTGACTGGGTATTACCTACCCTCCAACATGACTCCTTCCACAATGCTCTGCTCCTGGGCTTCCCACCTAATGTACTGTATGATTGCAGTCACCTGTGTTGAGCTAGGTATTGTAATTGATGAGACAGGTGTTTCATCACAGGTGGCAGCAATCATAATTTAGGTGGGAAGTCTGGGAGCAAAGCATTTTGTACCTGATGGAAGGGGTCATGTTGGAGGGTCTGGTATTGGTCTCCCTGTGTTGTTGGCTGGGCTGAGGAAGGTGTGCAGGTTCCATGGCTGTGGTCAGTGTGCATTATATAGTATTAGTGCCGGGGTTATTGGGCAGATCTGTATTTCTTATCCTGGTCCCTCAATGCCTTCCTAACCGGGTTCCGTTTTCCAGGTCTTGCATCAGAGTAGTGCCAGAGCACTTACTTCCTCAAGCTGCATACATAAGACTCCGATTCCTGGCCTAGGTTCTGAGTTCTACTCTGCCGGTACTACATTGCCCTGAATTCCGGGGTTGTTACCTTTGTCTCTGGAGTGTGTCCTTCGCTCTGCTGGCCTTCACAGGTCAAAAGGCTAAGGACCTCCCAGAAGGCATTAGGCTGATCCTCTTTGGTTCCAGGTCCCTGCATAATTCCAGCCTATGGTTTCTATCTGTGTTACTAGTGTGCCTCCTCATCTCACCTGCACCTCCATTCAACCTGAGGGTCCCCAACCAGATCTACAGAATTCTCAAACTGTAACATATGGATAATAGGTGGATTAGCTGATATCGATAATAACTAATACTGCTCCATTACAGTTTTCATCTCACCAATAACCATTTCATTTTAAGGATACAAAGTATTTAATTATTCATTGACCAGACTTTAGAATCAAGTACCTCCGTTGGGATTAATATTGTGATCAAGCATAGATTGAATAGTAGCCAATAGGGAACGATTATTATGCCTGTTACATAATGACACTGCACTATCCCTATTCTGAAGGCCCCCATACATCAGAGATGGATTGCAGCAATCGTGCAATTTGCAATCGATTGAGTATAAAAATCTGTAATGTATGGGCATCACAGATCGCAGATTGCAACAAAAAGTGATTGGAATTGTTTAATCAGATTGTCCAACATGTTGGATTTCACAGATGGATTGGGGCTATAGATTGCTAGTGTATGGACATGATCAGAAGATTTGCAGACCGTTTCTAGCAAAATAATGGGCCTTTCAAGATTGCCAGATCTGTGTTTGTTGCAATCGATCTGCAAATCACTGAAAAAGATCTGTAGTGTATGGGCGCAGATTGCTCGATTGGGAAATCCTAAGATCGGGCAATAAATCTTTAAATTGTTCAATTGTGGTTTTCAGATTGCTGATGTATGAGGGCCTTTACCATTGGGACTGGATGAGGAGCAATCAGGAGGCTGACAGGCCTTCGGCTGCTATGTCTGCCAGTCACACACACAGAACCTCCTCAGTACACTGACGCTGCCAGTCACACACACAGAACCTCCTCAGTACACTGACGCTGCCAGTCACACACACAGAACCTCCTCAGTACACTGACGCTGCCAGTCACACACAGAACCTCCTCAGTACACTGACGCTGCCAGTCACACACAGAACCTCCTCAGTACACTGACGCTGCCAGTCACACACACAGAACCTCCTCAGTACACTGACACTGCCACTCACACACAGAACCTCCTCAGTACACTGACGCTGCCAGTCACACACAGAACCTCCTCAGTACACTGGCACTGCCGGTCACACACACAGAGCCACCTCAGTACACTGACGTTGCCAGTCACACACACAGAACCTCCTCAGTACACTGACGTTGCCAGTCACACACACAGAACCTCCTCAGTACACTGACGCTGCCAGTCACACACACAGAACCTCCTCAGTACACTGACACTGCCACTCACACACAGAACCTCCTCAGTACACTGACGCTGCCAGTCACACACAGAACCTCCTCAGTACACTGACGCTGTGAGCCACATAGTGGTGACTCTGTGATGCATAAAAGAGCACCTATAACAGAAGCAACACTTGCAGGGGTATTCAATATGGAGCGAAAACGCAGTTTCTGCGATGTTTTCGCTCGGATGATTTCATTTTCGCCGGTTTTACTTTGAAACCGTATTCAATTTGAAAACTTTTCGCCGGTGCGAAAAGTATATTGCATTCGACCCTGCAAAAAAGTATCACCAAGGAATGGGTGTTGAAAAAAATGCAGAATTTGGGTTTTGGGGTGCAACATTTCGGAAACCACCCTGCAACCTTCAGACAGTCCCCCAAAGGTAAACTGTGTCAAAAATTTTTTTTTAAAAACCTCAGAGGACCCCAAAGCCAGCACTACTTTCATTTTGGGGGTGAAAAAAAAAATTGGGGAGTACAAAGTTAAAAACTAGCGAACTACAATTTAGGGGGGTCCCCAAGTATGCCCCAGGTGTTTTTCATTGCAGGTGTTTGCGGCAGGTGGATTTTTCACGTTTTTGCTGGCGAGGTTAACGTTTCATATTGATTACCCCTCATAGTATGAAACTGGGCTTATTAAACTGGGGTAAAAGTGCAATAAAAATACATATACTGTGGATATCCCCATAGTGGTTGTATAATGACCTAATAGGTAACATCTTCTATCAATACTCTTTATGCTCAAATTAAATAGGTCACAAGCACAATAATAGGAAATTATACAATGTATACAGATTGAATACATTGTGTGATACTAATGTGCCCTGGGTAAGGAGAGAGGGAGGGTTAGAGTTAGGGGTAAGGAGAGGGAGGGTTAGAGTTAGGGGTAAGGAGAGAGGGAGGGTTAGAGTTAGGGGTAGGGAGAGAGGGAGGGTTAGAGTTAGGGGTAGGGAGAGAGAGAGGGTTAGAGTTAGGGGTAGGGAGAGAGGGAGGGTTAGAATTAGGGGTAGGGAGAGAGGGAGGCTTAGAGTTAGGGGTAGGAAGAGAGGGAGGGTTAGAGTTAGGGGTAAGGAGAGAGGGAGGGTTAGATTTAGGGGTAAGCAGAGAGGGAGGGTTAAAGTTAGGGGTAGGGAGAGAGGGAGGGTTAGAGTTAGGGGTAGGGAGAGAGGGAGGGTTAGAGTTAGGGAGAGAGGGAGGGTTAGAGTAAGGGGTAAGGAGAGAGGGAGGGTTAGAGTTAGGGGTAAGGAGGGAGTGTTAGGGGTAGGAAGAGAGGGAGGGTTAGAGTTAGGGGGAAGGAGAGAGGGAGGGTTAGAGTTAGGGGAAGGAGAGAGGGAGGGTTAGAGTTAGAGATAGGGAGAGAGGGAGGGTTAGAGTTAGGGGTAGGGAGAGAGGGAGGGTTAGAGTTAGGGGTAAGGATAGAGGGAGGGTTAGGGGTAGGAAGAGAGGGAGGGTTAGAGTTAGGGGTAAGGAGAGAGGGAGGGTTAGATTTAGGGGTAAGCAGAGAGGGAGGGTTAGAGTTAGGGGTAAGGAGAGAGGGAGGGTTAGCGATAGGGGTAAGGAGAGAGGAAGGGTTAGAGATAGGGGTAGGGAGAGAAGGAGGGTTAGAGTTAGGGGTAAGGAGAGAGGGAGGGTTAGGGGTAGGAAGAGAGGGAGGGTTAGAGTTAGGGGTAAGGAGAGGGAGGGTTAGAGTTAGGGGTAAGGAGAGAGGGAGGGTTAGAGTTAGGGGTAGGGAGAGAGGGAGGGTTAGAGTTAGGGGTAGGGAGAGAGAGAGGGTTAGAGTTAGGGGTAGGGAGAGAGGGAGGGTTAGAATTAGGGGTAGGGAGAGAGGGAGGCTTAGAGTTAGGGGTAGGAAGAGAGGGAGGGTTAGAGTTAGGGGTAAGGAGAGAGGGAGGGTTAGATTTAGGGGTAAGCAGAGAGGGAGGGTTAAAGTTAGGGGTAGGGAGAGAGGGAGGGTTAGAGTTAGGGGTAGGGAGAGAGGGAGGGTTAGAGTTAGGGAGAGAGGGAGGGTTAGAGTAAGGGGTAAGGAGAGAGGGAGGGTTAGAGTTAGGGGTAAGGAGGGAGTGTTAGGGGTAGGAAGAGAGGGAGGGTTAGAGTTAGGGGGAAGGAGAGAGGGAGGGTTAGAGTTAGGGGAAGGAGAGAGGGAGGGTTAGAGTTAGAGGTAGGGAGAGAGGGAGGGTTAGAGTTAGAGGTAGGGAGAGAGGGAGGGTTAGAGTTAGGGGTAAGGATAGAGGGAGGGTTAGGGGTAGGAAGAGAGGGAGGGTTAGAGTTAGGGGTAAGGAGAGAGGGAGGGTTAGATTTAGGGGTAAGCAGAGAGGGAGGGTTAGAGTTAGGGGTAAGGAGAGAGGGAGGGTTAGCTATAGGGGTAAGGAGAGAGGAAGGGTTAGAGATAGGGGTAGGGAGAGAAGGAGGGTTAGAGTTAGGGGTAAGGAGAGAGGGAGGGTTAGGGGTAGGAAGAGAGGGAGGGTTAGAGTTAGGGGTAAGGAGAGAGGGAGGGTTAGAGTTAGGTGTAGGGAGAGAGGGAGGGTTAGAGTTAGGGGTAGGGAGAGAGCGAGGGTTAGAGTTAGGGGTAAGGAGAGAGGGAGGGTTAGATTTAGGGGTAAGCAGAGAGGGAGGGTTAGAGTTAGGGGTAGGGAGAGAGCGAGGGTTAGAGTTAGGGGTAGGGAGAGAGCGAGGGTTAGAGTTAGGGGTAAGGCGAGAGGGAGGGTTAGAGTTAGGGGTAAGGAGAGAGGGAGGGTTAGAGTTAGGGGTAGGGAGAGAGGGAGGGTTAGAGTTTGGGGTAAGGAGAGAGGTCGGGTTAGGGGTAGGAAGAGAGGGAGGGTTAGAGTTAGGGGTAAGGAGAGAGGGAGGGTTAGAGTTAGGGGTAGTGAGAGAGGGAGGGTTAGGAAGAGAGGGAGGGTTAGAGTTAGGGGTAAGGAGAGAGGGAGGGTTAGATTTAGGGGTAAGCAGAGAGGGAGGGTTACAGTTAGGGGTAGGGAGAGAGGGAGGGTTAGAGTTAGGGGTAGGGGGAGAGGGAGGGTTAGAGTTAGGGGTAAGGAGGGAGGGTTAGGGGTAGGAAGAGAGGGAGGGTTAGAGTTAGGGGTAAGGAGAGAGGGAGGGTTAGATTTAGGGGTAAGCAGAGAGGGAGGGTTAGAGTTAAGGGTAGGTAGAGAGGGAAGGTTAGAGTTAGGGGTAGGTAGAGAGGGAGGGTTAGAGTTAGGGGTAGGGAGAGAGGGAGGGTTAGCGTTAGGGGTAAGGAGAGAGGGAGGGTTAGATTAAGGGGTAAGGCGAGAGGGAGGTTTAGAGTTAGGGGTAAGGAGAGAGGGAGGTTTAGAGTTAGGGGTAAGGAGAGAGGGAGGTTTAGAGTTAGGGGTAAGGAGAGAGGGAGGGTTAGAGTTAGGGGTAGGGAGAGAGGGAGGGTTAGAGTTAGGGGTAGGGAGAGAGGGAAGGTTAGAGTTAGGGGTAAGGAGAGAGGGAGGTTTAGAGTTAGGGGTAAGGAGAGAGGGAGGGTTAGAGTTAGGCGTAGGGAGAGAGGGAGGGTTAGAGTTAGGGGTAAGGAGGGGTTAGGGGTAGGAAGAGAGGGAGGGTTAGAGTTAGGGGTAAGGAGAGAGGGAGGGTTAGATTTAGGGGTAAGCAGAGAGGGAGGGTTAGAGTTAGGGGTAGATAGAGAGGGAGGGTTAGAGTTAGGGGTAGGTAGAGAGGGAGGGTTAGAGTTAGGGGTAGGGAGAGAGGGAGGGTTAGCGTTAGGGGTAAGGAGAGAGGGAGGGTTAGATTAAGGGGTAAGGCGAGAGGGAGGTTTAGAGTTAGGGGTAAGGAGAGAGGGAGGGTTAGAGTTTGGGGTAAGGAGAGAGGGAGGTTTAGAGTTAGGGGTAAGGAGAGAGGGAGGTTTAGAGTTAGGGGTAAGGAGAGAGGGAGGGTTAGAGTTAGGGGTAGGGAGAGAGGGAGGGTTAGAGTTAGGGTTAGGGAGAGAGGGAAGGTTAGAGTTAGGGGTAAGGAGAGAGGGAGGTTTAGAGTTAGGGGTAAGGAGAGAGGGAGGGTTAGAGTAAGGGGTAGGGAGAGAGGGAGGGTTAGAGTTAGGGGTAAGGAGAGAGGGAGGTTTAGAGTTAGGGGTAAGGAGAGAGGGAGGGTTAGAGTTAGGGGTAAGGAGAGAGGGAGGGTTAGAGTTAGGGGTTAGGAGAGAGGGAGGGTTAGAGTTAGGGGTAAGGAGAGAGGGAGGGTTAGAGTTAGGGGTAGGGAGAGAGGGAGGGTTAGAGTTAGGGGTAGGGAGAGAGGGAGGGTTAGAGTTAGGGATAGGGAGAGAGGGAGGGTTAAGATAGGTGTCGGTATCCTAACCCTGTCAGGATGCCGGCGTCGAGATTCTGACCACCGGGATCCCACGCGCTGGCATCCGGAACCCAACCCCTTTAGTTTTTTCACTTTATATTTCAAGTGCTTATTTATTTTAGGAAAAATATTAAGGGGAGGTAATTTACAAGAGCAGCAACTTCTGTAAGGTGCTGCCTCCCGGTGGATTGCAGGTGAATATTTTAAACGGCAGCCGGAGTCAGTGAAAAGCTCGGCGTGCTCTACGCTCAGGGCCAGCTCCAGGCACGCTTTATGCTCGGGGCCGACTCCAGGCGCGCTCTACAGTTGGGGCCGGCTCCAGGCGCGCTCTATGCTTGGGGCTGCCTCCAGGTGCGCTCTACGCTCGGGGCTGGCTCCAGGCAGGCTCCAGGCGGGCTCTACACTCGGGTCCGGCGCCAGGCTTGCTCTACGCTCGGGGCCGGCTCCAGGCGTGCTCTACACTGACTCCGGGTGCTGTTTTCAATATGTACCTGCAATTCGCTGGGAAGCAGCTGCCTCGTAAATTCTCCCGTCAAAGATATGTTTTAAAAAGCTGACTATACAGAAGTTTGCACATATTTGGACCTCTGAACTACATAGCAACATTTTCTACTATTTACAGATAACTTGAGACGGAACTAAAATGCCCTTTATAGGAATACTTTTGTTCATTATACACAGTGATTTGAAGTACAGGAGGTGTAGTAGGTGATATACAGTGATGTGTAGTACAGGAGGAGATGTAGTAGGTGATATACAGTAATGTGTAGTACAGTAGATGTAGTAGGTGATATACAGTGATGTGTAGTACAGGAGATGTAGTAGGTGATATACAGTAATGTGTAGTACAGGAGGAGATGTAGTAGGTGATATACAGTAATGTGTAGTACAGGAGGAGATATAGTAGGTGATATACAGTAATGTGTAGTACAGGAGGAGATATAGTAGGTGATATACAGTAATGTGTAGTACAGGAGATGTAGTAGGTGATATACAGTAATGTGTAGTACAGGAGGAGATGTAGTAGGTGATATACAGTGATGTGTAGTATAGGGGATGTAGTAGGTGATATACAGTAATGTGTAGTACAGGAGGAGATGTAGTAGGTGATATACAGTAATGTGTAGTACAGGAGATGTAGTAGGTGATATACAGTGATGTGTAGTACAGGAGGAGATGTAGTAGGTGATATACAGTAATGTGTAGTACAGGAGGAGATGTAGTAGGTGATATACAGTAATGTGTAGTACAGGAGGAGATGTAGTAGGTGATATACAGTAATGTGTAGTACAGGAGGAGATGTAGTAGGTGATATACAGTAATGTGTAGTACAGGAGGAGATGTAGTAGGTGATATACAGTAATGTGTAGTACAGGAGATGTAGTAGGTGATATACAGTAATGTGTAGTACAGGAGATGTAGTAGGTGATATACAGTAATGTGTAGTACAGGGGATGTAGTAGGTGATATACAGTAATATGTAGTACAGGGGATGTAGTAGGTGATATACAGTAATGTGTAGTACAGGAGATGTAGTAGGTGATATACAGTAATGTGTAGTACAGGAGATGTAGTAGGTGATATACAGTAATGTGTTGTACAGTAGATGTAGTAGGTGATATACAGTGATGTGTAGTACAGGAGATGTAGTAGGTGATATACAGTGATGTGTAGTACAGGGGATGTAGTAGGTGATATACAGTGATGTGTAGTACAGGAGATGTAGGTGATATACAGTAATGTGTAGTACAGGAGATGTAGTAGGTGATGTACAGTAATGTGTAGTACAGGAGATGTAGTAGGTGATATACAGTAATGTCTAGTACAGGAGTTGAAGTAGGTGATATACAGTAATGTGTAGTACAGGAGATGTAGTAGGTGATATACAGTAATGTGTAGTATAGTAGATGTAGTAGGTGATATACAGTAATGTGTAGTACAGGAGATATAGTAGGTGATATACAATAATGTGTAGTACAGGAGATGTAGTAGGTGATATACAGTAATGGGTACTACAGGAGATGTAGTAGGTGATATACAGTAATGGGTACTACAGGAGGAGATGTAGTAGGTGATATACAGTGATGTGTAGTACAGGAGGAGATATAGTAGGTGATATACAGTAATGTATAGTGCAGGAGGAGATGTAGTAGGTGATATACAGTAATGTGTAGTACAGGAGATATAGTAGGTGATATACAGTAATGTGTAGTACAGGAGATGTAGTAGGTGATGTACAGTAATGTGTAGTACAGGAGATGTAGTAGGTGATATACAGTAATGTCTAGTACAGGAGTTGAAGTAGGTGATATACAGTAATGTGTAGTACAGGAGATGTAGTAGGTGATATACAGTAATGTGTAGTACAGTAGATGTAGTAGGTGATATACAGTAATGTGTAGTACAGGAGATATAGTAGGTGATATACAATAATGTGTAGTACAGGAGATGTAGTAGGTGATATACAGTAATGGGTACTACAGGAGATGTAGTAGGTGATATACAGTAATGGGTACTACAGGAGGAGATGTAGTAGGTGATATACAGTGATGTGTAGTACAGGAGGAGATATAGTAGGTGATATACAGTAATGTGTAGTACAGTAGATGTAGTAGGTGATATACAGTAATGTGTAGTATAGAGGATGTAGTATGTGATATACAGTAATGTGTAGTACAGGAGGAGATGTAGTAGGTGATATACAGTAATGTGTAGTACAGGAGATGTAGTAGGTGATATACGGTGATGTGTAGTACAGTAGATGTAGGTGATAAACATTAATGTGTAGTACAGGAGATATACTAGGTGATATAAAGTAATGTGTAGTACAGGAGTTGTAGTAGGTGATATACAGTAATATGTAGTACACGGGATGTAGTAGGTGATATACAGTAATGTGTAGTACAGAAGGAGATGTACTAGGTGATATACAGTAATGTGTAGTACAGTAGATGTAGTAGGTGATATACAGTAATGTGTAGTACAGGAGATGTAGTAGGTGATATACAGTAATGTGTAGTACAGAAGATGAAGTAGGTGATATACAGTAATGTGTAGTACAGAAGATGTAGAAGGTGATATACAGTAATGTGTAGTACAGTAGATGTAGTTGGTGATATACAGTAATGTGTAGTAAAGGAGGAGATGTAGTAGGTGATATACAGTAATGTGTAGTACAGGAAGAGATGTAGTAGGTGATATACAGTAATGTGTAGTACAGGAGGAGATGTAGTAGGTGATATACAGTAATGTGTAGTACAGGAGGAGATGTAGTAGGTGATATACAGTAATGTGTAGTACAGGAGGAGATATAGTAGGTGATATACAGTAATGTGTAGTACAGGAGGAGATGTAGTAGGTAATATACAGTAATGTGTAGTACAGGAGGAGATGTAGTAGGTGATATACAGTGATGTGTAGTACAGGAGATGTAGTAGGTGATATACAGTAATGTGTAGTACAGAAGGAGATGTAGTAGGTGATATACAGTAATGTATAGTGCAGGAGGAGATGTAGTAGGTGATATACAGTAATGTGTAGTACAGGAGGAGATATAGTAGGTGATATACAGTAATGTGTAGTACAGGAGGAGATGTAGTAGGTAATATACAGTAATGTGTAGTACAGGAGGAGATGTAGTAGGTGATATACAGTGATGTGTAGTACAGGAGATGTAGTAGGTGATATACAGTAATGTGTAGTACAGGAGGAGATGTAGTAGGTGATATACAGTAATGTGTAGTACAGGAGGAGATGTAGTAGGTGATATACAGTAATGTATAGTGCAGGAGGAGATGTAGTAGGTGATATACAGTAATGTGTAGTACAGGAGATATAGTAGGTGATATACAGTAATGTGTAGTACAGGAGATATAGTAGGTGATATACAGTAATGTGTAGTACAGGAGACATAGTAGGTGATATACAGTAATGTGTAGTACAGGAGGAGATGTAGTAGGTGATATACAGTAATGTGCAGTACAGGAGGTGTAGTAGGTGATATACAGTGAGGTGTAGTACAGGAGGAGATGTAGTAGGTGATATACAGTAATGTGTAGTACAGGAGATGTAGTAGGTGATATACAGTAATGTGTAGTACAGGAGATGTAGTAGGTGATATACAGTAATGTGTAGTACAGGAGGAGATGTAGTAGGTGATATACAGTAATGTGTAGTACAGGAGGAGATGTAGTAGGTGATATACAGTAATGTGCAGTACAGGAGGTGTAGTAGGTGATATACAGTGAGGTGTAGTACAGGAGGAGATGTAGTAGGTGATATACAGTAATGTGCAGTACAGGAGGTGTAGTAGGTGATATACAGTGAGGTGCAGTACAGGAGGAGATGTAGTAGGTGATATACAGTAATGTGTAGTACAGGAGATGTAGTAGGTGATATACAGTAATGTGTAGTACAGGAGATGTAGTAGGTGATATACAGTAATGTGTAGTACAGGAGATGTAGTAGGTGATATACAGTAATGTGTAGTACAGGAGATGTAGTAGGTGATATACAGTAATGTGTAGTAAAGGAGGAGATGTAGTAGGTGATATACAGTAATGTGTAGTACAGGAGGAGATGTAGTAGGTGATATACAGTAATGTGTAGTACAGGAGATGTAGTAGGTGATATACAGTAATGTGTAGTACAGGAGGAGATGTAGTAGGTGATATACAGTAATGTGTAGTACAGGAGGAGATGTAGTAGGTGATATACAGTGATGTGTAGTACAGGAGATGTAGGTGATATACAGTAATGTGTAGTACAGGAGGAGATGTAGTAGGTGATATACAGTAATGTGTAGTACAGGAGATGTAGTAGGTGATATACAGTAATGTGTAGTACAGGAGATGTAGTAGGTGATATACAGTAATGTGTAGTATAGGGGATGTAGTAGGTGATATACAGTAATGTGTAGTACAGGAGGAGATGTAGTAGGTGATATACAGTGATGTGTAGTACAGGAGATGTAGGTGATATACAGTAATGTGTAGTACAGGAGATGTAGTAGGTGATGTACAGTAATGTCTAGTACAGGAGATGTAGTAGGTGATATACAGTGATGTGTAGTACAGTAGATGTAGGTGATATACATTAATATGTAGTACAACAGATGTAGTAGGTGATATACAGAAATGTGTAGTACAGGAGGAGATGTAGTAGGTGATATACAGTAATGTGTAGTACAGGAGGAGATGTAGTAGGTGATATACAGTAATGTGTAGTACAGAAGGAGATGTAGTAGGTGATATACAGTAATGTGTAGTACAGGAGGAGATGTAGTAGGTGATATATAGTAATGTGTAGTACAGGCGATAAAGTAGGTGATATACAGTAATGTGTAGTACAGTAGATGTAGTAGGTGATATACAGTGATGTGTAGTACAGGGGATTTAGTAGGTGATATACAGTAATTTGTAGTACAGGAGATATAGTAGGTGATATACAGTGATGTGTAGTACAGGAGATGTAGTAGGTGATATACAGTGATGTGTAGTACAGCGGGTGTAGTAGGTGATATACAGTGATGTGTAGTACAGTAGATGTAGGTGATATACAGTGATGTGTAGTACAGGAGATGTAGGTGATATACAGTAATGTGTAGTACAGGAGATGTAGTAGGTGATGTACAGTAATGTGTAGTACAGGAGATGTAATAGGTGATATACAGTAATGTCTAGTACAGGAGATGTAGTAGGTGATATACAGTAATGTGTAGTACAGGAGATGTAGTAGGTGATATACAGTAATATGTAGTACAGTAGATGTAGTAGGTGATATACAGTAATGTGTAGTACAGGAGATGTAGTAGGTGATATACAGTGAGGTGTAGTACAGGAGGAGATGTAGTAGGTGATATACAGTAATGTGTAGTACAGGAGAAGTAGTAGGTGATATACAGTAATGTGTAGTACAGGAGATGTAGTAGGTGATGTACAGTAATGTTTAGTACAGGAGATGTAGTAGGTGATATACAGTAATGTGTAGTACAGGAGGAGATGTAGTAGGTGATATACAGTAATGTGTAGTACAGGAGGAGATGTAGTAGGTGATATACAGTAATGTGCAGTACAGGAGGTGTAGTAGGTGATATACAGTGAGGTGCAGTACAGGAGGAGATGTAGTAGGTGATATACAGTGAGGTGCAGTACAGGAGGAGATGTAGTAGGTGATATACAGTAATGTGTAGTACAGGAGATGTAGTAGGTGATATACAGTAATGTGTAGTACAGGAGATGTAGTAGGTGATATACAGTAATGTGTAGTACAGGAGATGTAGTAGGTGATATACAGTAATGTGTAGTACAGGAGATGTAGTAGGTGATATACAGTAATGTGTAGTAGGTGATATACAGTAATGTGTATTACAGGAGGAGATGTAGTAGGTGATATACAGTAATGTGTAGTACAGGAGATGTAGTAGGTGATATACAGTAATGTGTAGTACAGGAGGAGATGTAGTAGGTGATATACAGTAATGTGTAGTACAGGAGGAGATGTAGTAGGTGATATACAGTGATGTGTAGTACAGGAGATGTAGGTGATATACAGTAATGTGTAGTACAGGAGGAGATGTAGTAGGTGATATACAGTAATGTGTAGTACAGGAGATGTAGTAGGTGATATACAGTAATGTGTAGTACAGGAGATGTAGTAGGTGATATACAGTAATGTGTAGTATAGGGGATGTAGTAGGTGATATACAGTAATGTGTAGTACAGGAGGAGATGTAGTAGGTGATATACAGTGATGTGTAGTACAGGAGATGTAGGTGATATACAGTAATGTGTAGTACAGGAGATGTAGTAGGTGATGTACAGTAATGTCTAGTACAGGAGATGTAGTAGGTGATATACAGTGATGTGTAGTACAGTAGATGTAGGTGATATACATTAATATGTAGTACAACAGATGTAGTAGGTGATATACAGAAATGTGTAGTACAGGAGGAGATGTAGTAGGTGATATACAGTAATGTGTAGTACAGGAGGAGATGTAGTAGGTGATATACAGTGATGTGTAGTACAGGAGATGTAGGTGATATACAGTAATGTGTAGTACAGGAGATGTAGTAGGTGATGTACAGTAATGTCTAGTACAGGAGATGTAGTAGGTGATATACAGTGATGTGTAGTACAGTAGATGTAGGTGATATACATTAATATGTAGTACAACAGATGTAGTAGGTGATATACAGAAATGTGTAGTACAGGAGGAGATGTAGTAGGTGATATACAGTAATGTGTAGTACAGGAGGAGATGTAGTAGGTGATATACAGTAATGTGTAGTACAGGAGGAGATGTAGTAGGTGATATACAGTAATGTGTAGTACAGGAGGAGATGTAGTAGGTGATATATAGTAATGTGTAGTACAGGCGATATAGTAGGTGATATACAGTAATGTGTAGTACAGTAGATGTAGTAGGTGATATACAGTGATGTGTAGTACAGGGGATTTAGTAGGTGATATACAGTAATTTGTAGTACAGGAGATATAGTAGGTGATATACAGTGATGTGTAGTACAGGAGATGTAGTAGGTGATATACAGATATGTGTAGTACAGCGGGTGTAGTAGGTGATATACAGTGATGTGTAGTACAGTAGATGTAGGTGATATACAGTGATGTGTAGTACAGGAGATGTAGGTGATATACAGTAATGTGTAGTACAGGAGATGTAGTAGGTGATGTACAGTAATGTGTAGTACAGGAGATGTAATAGGTGATATACAGTAATGTCTAGTACAGGAGATGTAGTAGGTGATATACAGTAATGTGTAGTACAGGAGATGTAGTAGGTGATATACAGTAATATGTAGTACAGTAGATGTAGTAGGTGATATACAGTAATGTGTAGTACAGGAGATGTAGTAGGTGATATACAGTGAGGTGTAGTACAGGAGGAGATGTAGTAGGTGATATACAGTAATGTGTAGTACAGGAGAAGTAGTAGGTGATATACAGTAATGTGTAGTACAGGAGATGTAGTAGGTGATGTACAGTAATGTTTAGTACAGGAGATGTAGTAGGTGATATACAGTAATGTGTAGTACAGGAGGAGATGTAGTAGGTGATATACAGTAATGTGTAGTACAGGAGGAGATGTAGTAGGTGATATACAGTAATGTGCAGTACAGGAGGTGTAGTAGGTGATATACAGTGAGGTGCAGTACAGGAGGAGATGTAGTAGGTGATATACAGTGAGGTGCAGTACAGGAGGAGATGTAGTAGGTGATATACAGTAATGTGTAGTACAGGAGATGTAGTAGGTGATATACAGTAATGTGTAGTACAGGAGATGTAGTAGGTGATATACAGTAATGTGTAGTACAGGAGATGTAGTAGGTGATATACAGTAATGTGTAGTACAGGAGATGTAGTAGGTGATATACAGTAATGTGTAGTAGGTGATATACAGTAATGTGTATTACAGGAGGAGATGTAGTAGGTGATATACAGTAATGTGTAGTACAGGAGATGTAGTAGGTGATATACAGTAATGTGTAGTACAGGAGGAGATGTAGTAGGTGATATACAGTAATGTGTAGTACAGGAGGAGATGTAGTAGGTGATATACAGTGATGTGTAGTACAGGAGATGTAGGTGATATACAGTAATGTGTAGTACAGGAGGAGATGTAGTAGGTGATATACAGTAATGTGTAGTACAGGAGATGTAGTAGGTGATATACAGTAATGTGTAGTACAGGAGATGTAGTAGGTGATATACAGTAATGTGTAGTATAGGGGATGTAGTAGGTGATATACAGTAATGTGTAGTACAGGAGGAGATGTAGTAGGTGATATACAGTGATGTGTAGTACAGGAGATGTAGGTGATATACAGTAATGTGTAGTACAGGAGATGTAGTAGGTGATGTACAGTAATGTCTAGTACAGGAGATGTAGTAGGTGATATACAGTGATGTGTAGTACAGTAGATGTAGGTGATATACATTAATATGTAGTACAACAGATGTAGTAGGTGATATACAGAAATGTGTAGTACAGGAGGAGATGTAGTAGGTGATATACAGTAATGTGTAGTACAGGAGGAGATGTAGTAGGTGATATACAGTGATGTGTAGTACAGGAGATGTAGGTGATATACAGTAATGTGTAGTACAGGAGATGTAGTAGGTGATGTACAGTAATGTCTAGTACAGGAGATGTAGTAGGTGATATACAGTGATGTGTAGTACAGTAGATGTAGGTGATATACATTAATATGTAGTACAACAGATGTAGTAGGTGATATACAGAAATGTGTAGTACAGGAGGAGATGTAGTAGGTGATATACAGTAATGTGTAGTACAGGAGGAGATGTAGTAGGTGATATACAGTAATGTGTAGTACAGGAGGAGATGTAGTAGGTGATATACAGTAATGTGTAGTACAGGAGGAGATGTAGTAGGTGATATATAGTAATGTGTAGTACAGGCGATATAGTAGGTGATATACAGTAATGTGTAGTACAGTAGATGTAGTAGGTGATATACAGTGATGTGTAGTACAGGGGATTTAGTAGGTGATATACAGTAATTTGTAGTACAGGAGATATAGTAGGTGATATACAGTGATGTGTAGTACAGGAGATGTAGTAGGTGATATACAGATATGTGTAGTACAGCGGGTGTAGTAGGTGATATACAGTGATGTGTAGTACAGTAGATGTAGGTGATATACAGTGATGTGTAGTACAGGAGATGTAGGTGATATACAGTAATGTGTAGTACAGGAGATGTAGTAGGTGATGTACAGTAATGTGTAGTACAGGAGATGTAATAGGTGATATACAGTAATGTCTAGTACAGGAGATGTAGTAGGTGATATACAGTAATGTGTAGTACAGGAGATGTAGTAGGTGATATACAGTAATGTGTAGTACAGGAGATGTAGTAGGTGATATACAGTAATGTGTAGTACAGGAGATGTAGTAGGTGATATACAGTGAGATGTAGTACAGGAGGAGATGTAGTAGGTGATATACAGTAAAGTGTAGTACAGGAGAAGTAGTAGGTGATATACAGTAATGTGTAGTACAGGAGATGTAGTAGGTGATGTACAGTAATGTTTAGTACAGGAGATGTAGTAGGTGATATACAGTAATGTGTAGTAGGTGATATACAGTAATGTGTATTACAGGAGCAGATGTAGTAGGTGATATACAGTAATGTGTAGTACAGGAGATGTAGTAGGTGATATACAGTAATGTGTAGTACAGGAGGAGATGTAGTAGGTGATATACAGTAATGTGTAGTACAGGAGGAGATGTAGTAGGTGATATACAGTGATGTGTAGTACAGGAGATGTAGGTGATATACAGTAATGTGTAGTACAGGAGGAGATGTAGTAGGTGATATACAGTAATGTGTAGTACAGGAGATGTAGTAGGTGATATACAGTAATGTGTAGTACAGGAGATGTAGTAGGTGATATACAGTAATGTGTAGTATAGGGGATGTAGTAGGTGATATACAGTAATGTGTAGTACAGGAGGAGATGTAGTAGGTGATATACAGTGATGTGTAGTACAGGAGATGTAGGTGATATACAGTAATGTGTAGTACAGGAGATGTAGTAGGTGATGTACAGTAATGTCTAGTACAGGAGATGTAGTAGGTGATATACAGTGATGTGTAGTACAGTAGATGTAGGTGATATACATTAATATGTAGTACAACAGATGTAGTAGATGATATACAGAAATGTGTAGTACAGGAGGAGATGTAGTAGGTGATATACAGTAATGTGTAGTACAGGAGGAGATGTAGTAGGTGATATACAGTAATGTGTAGTACAGGAGGAGATGTAGTAGGTGATATACAGTAATGTGTAGTACAGGAGGAGATGTAGTAGGTGATATATAGTAATGTGTAGTACAGGCGATATAGTAGGTGATATACAGTAATGTGTAGTACAGTAGATGTAGTAGGTGATATACAGTGATGTGTAGTACAGGGGATTTAGTAGGTGATATACAGTAATTTGTAGTACAGGAGATATAGTAGGTGATATACAGTGATGTGTAGTACAGGAGATGTAGTAGGTGATATACAGTGATGTGTAGTACAGCGGGTGTAGTAGGTGATATACAGTGATGTGTAGTACAGTAGATGTAGGTGATATACAGTGATGTGTAGTACAGGAGATGTAGGTGATATACAGTAATGTGTAGTACAGGAGATGTAGTAGGTGATGTACAGTAATGTGTAGTACAGGAGATGTAATAGGTGATATACAGTAATGTCTAGTACAGGAGATGTAGTAGGTGATATACAGTAATGTGTAGTACAGGAGATGTAGTAGGTGATATACAGTAATGTGTAGTACAGTAGATGTAGTAGGTGATATACAGTAATGTGTAGTACAGGAGATGTAGTAGGTGATATACAGTGAGGTGTAGTACAGGAGGAGATGTAGTAGGTGATATACAGTAATGTGTAGTACAGGAGAAGTAGTAGGTGATATACAGTAATGTGTAGTACAGGAGATGTAGTAGGTGATGTACAGTAATGTTTAGTACAGGAGATGTAGTAGGTGATATACAGTAATGTGTAGTACAGGAGGAGATGTAGTAGGTGATATACAGTAATGTGTAGTACAGGAGGAGATGTAGTAGGTGATATACAGTAATGTGCAGTACAGGAGGTGTAGTAGGTGATATACAGTGAGGTGTAGTACAGGAGGAGATGTAGTAGGTTATATACAGTAATGTGTAGTACAGGAGATGTAGTAGGTGATATACAGTAATGTGTAGTACATGAGATGTAGTAGGTGATATACAGTAATGTGTAGTAAAGGAGGAGATGTAGTAGGTGATATACAGTAATGTGTAGTACAGGAGGAGATGTAGTAGGTGATATACAGTAATGTGTAGTACAGGAGGAGATGTAGTAGGTGATATACAGTAATGTGTAGTACAGGAGGAGATGTAGTAGGTGATATACAGTAATGTGTAGTACAGGAGGAGATGTAGTAGGTGATATACAGTGATGTGTAGTACAGGAGATGTAGTTGATATACAGTAATGTGTAGTACAGGAGGAGATGTAGTAGGTGATATACAGTAATGTGTAGTACAGGAGATGTAGTAGGTGATATACAGTAATGTGTAGTACAGGAGATGTAGTAGGTGATATACAGTAATGTGTAGTACAGGGGATGTAGTAGGTGATATACAGTAATATGTAGTACAGGGGATGTAGTAGGTGATATACAGTAATGTGTAGTACAGGAGATGTAGTAGGTGATATACAGTGATGTGTAGTACAGTAGATGTAGGTGATATACATTAATATGTAGTACAACAGATGTAGTAGGTGATATACAGAAATGTGTAGTACAGGAGGAGATGTAGTAGGTGATATACAGTAATGTGTAGTACAGGAGGAGATGTAGTAGGTGATATACAGTTATGTGTAGTACAGGAGATGTAGTAGGTGATATACAGTAATGTGTAGTACAGGAGGAGATGTAGTAGGTGATATACAGTAATGTGTAGTACAGGAGGAGATGTAGTAGGTGATATATAGTAATGTGTAGTACAGGCGATATAGTAGGTGATATACAGTAATGTGTAGTACAGGAGATGTAGTAGGTGATATACAGTAATGTGTAGTACAGGGGATGTAGTAGGTGATATACAGTAATGTGTAGTACAGGGGATGTAGTAGGTGATATACAGTAATATGTAGTACAGGGGATGTAGTAGGTGATATACAGTAATGTGTAGTACACGGGATGTAGTAGGTGATATACAGTAAAGTGTAGTACAGTAGATGTAGTAGGTGATATACAGTAATGTGTAGTACAGTAGATGTAGTAGGTGATATACAGTGATGTGTAGTACAGGGGTTGTAGTAGGTGATATACAGTAATGTGTAGTACAGGAGATGTAGTAGGTGATATACAGTGATGTGTAGTACAGGAGGAGATGTAGTAGGTGATATACAGTATTGTGTAGTACAGGAGATGTAGTAGGTGATATACAGTAATGTGTAGTACAGGAGATGTAGTAGGTGATATACAGTAATGTGTAGTACAGGGAATGTAGTAGGTGATATACAGTAATATGTAGTACAGGGGATGTAGTAGGTGATATACAGTAATGTGTAGTACAGGAGATGTTGTAGGTGATATACAGTGATGTGTAGTACAGTAGATGTAGGTGATATACATTAATATGTAGTACAAGAGATGTAGTAGGTGATATACAGAAATGTGTAGTACAGTAGATGTAGTAGGTGATATACAGTAATGTGTAGAACAGGAGGGGATGTAGTAGGCGATATACAGTAATGTGTAGTACAGGAGATGTAGTAGGTGATATACAGTAATGTGTAGTACAGGGGATGTAGTAGGTGACATACAGTGATGTGTAGTACAGTAGATGTAGTAGGTGATATACAGTGATGTGTAGTACAGGAGATGTAGTAGGTGATATACAGTAATGTGTAGTACAGGAGATGTAGTAGGTGATATACAGTAATGTGTAGTACAGGAGGAGATGTAGTAGGTGATATACAGTAATGTGTAGTACAGGAGATGTAGTAGGTGATATACAGTAATGTGTAGTACAGGAGGAGATGTAGTAGGTGATATACAGTAATGTGTAGTACAGGAGGAGATGTAGTAGGTGATATACAGTAATGTGTAGTACAGGAGGAGATGTAGTAGGTGATATACAGTAATGTGTAGTACAGGAGGAGATGTAGTAGGTGATATACAGTAATGTGTAGTACAGGAGGAGATGTAGTAGGTGATATACAGTAATGTGTAGTACAGGAGGAGATGTAGTAGGTGATATACAGTAATGTGTAGTACAGGAGGAGATGTAGTAGGTGATATACAGTAATGTGTAGTACAGGGGATGTAGTAGGTGATATACAGTAATATGTAGTACAGGGGATGTAGTAGGTGATATACAGTAATGTGTAGTACAGGAGATGTAGTAGGTGATATACAGTGATGTGTAGTACAGTAGATGTAGGTGATATACATTAATATGTAGTACAACAGATGTAGTAGGTGATATACAGAAATGTGTAGTACAGGAGGAGATGTAGTAGGTGATATACAGTAATGTGTAGTACAGGAGGAGATGTAGTAGGTGATATATAGTAATGTGTAGTACAGGCGATATAGTAGGTGATATACAGTAATGTGTAGTACAGGAGATGTAGTAGGTGATATACAGTAATGTGTAGTACAGGGGATGTAGTAGGTGATATACAGTAATGTGTAGTACAGGGGATGTAGTAGGTGATATACAGTAATATGTAGTACAGGGGATGTAGTAGGTGATATACAGTAATGTGTAGTACACGGGATGTAGTAGGTGATATACAGTAAAGTGTAGTACAGTAGATGTAGTAGGTGATATACAGTAATGTGTAGTACAGTAGATGTAGTAGGTGATATACAGTGATGTGTAGTACAGGGGTTGTAGTAGGTGATATACAGTAATGTGTAGTACAGGAGATGTAGTAGGTGATATACAGTGATGTGTAGTACAGGAGGAGATGTAGTAGGTGATATACAGTATTGTGTAGTACAGGAGATGTAGTAGGTGATATACAGTAATGTGTAGTACAGGAGATGTAGTAGGTGATATACAGTAATGTGTAGTACAGGGAATGTAGTAGGTGATATACAGTAATATGTAGTACAGGGGATGTAGTAGGTGATATACAGTAATGTGTAGTACAGGAGATGTTGTAGGTGATATACAGTGATGTGTAGTACAGTAGATGTAGGTGATATACATTAATATGTAGTACAAGAGATGTAGTAGGTGATATACAGAAATGTGTAGTACAGTAGATGTAGTAGGTGATATACAGTAATGTGTAGAACAGGAGGGGATGTAGTAGGCGATATACAGTAATGTGTAGTACAGGAGATGTAGTAGGTGATATACAGTAATGTGTAGTACAGGGGATGTAGTAGGTGACATACAGTGATGTGTAGTACAGTAGATGTAGTAGGTGATATACAGTGATGTGTAGTACAGGAGATGTAGTAGGTGATATACAGTAATGTGTAGTACAGGAGATGTAGTAGGTGATATACAGTAATGTGTAGTACAGGAGGAGATGTAGTAGGTGATATACAGTAATGTGTAGTACAGGAGATGTAGTAGGTGATATACAGTAATGTGTAGTACAGGAGGAGATGTAGTAGGTGATATACAGTAATGTGTAGTACAGGAGGAGATGTAGTAGGTGATATACAGTAATGTGTAGTACAGGAGGAGATGTAGTAGGTGATATACAGTAATGTGTAGTACAGGAGGAGATGTAGTAGGTGATATACAGTAATGTGTAGTACAGGAGGAGATGTAGTAGGTGATATACAGTAATGTGTAGTACAGGAGATGTAGTAGGTGATATACAGTAATGTGTAGTACAGGAGGAGATGTAGTAGGTGATATACAGTAATGTGTAGTACAGGAGATGTAGTAGGTGATATACAGTAATGTGTAGTACAGGAGGAGATGTAGTAGGTGATATACAGTAATGTGTAGTACAGGAGGAGATGTAGTAGGTGATATACAGTGATGTGTAGTACAGGAGATGTAGGTGATATACAGTAATGTGTAGTACAGGAGGAGATGTAGTAGGTGATATACAGTAATGTGTAGTACAGGAGATGTAGTAGGTGATATACAGTAATGTGTAGTACAGGAGATGTAGTAGGTGATATACAGTAATGTGTAGTACAGGGGATGTAGTAGGTGATATACAGTAATATGTAGTACAGGGGATGTAGTAGGTGATATACAGTAATGTGTAGTACAGGAGATGTAGTAGGTGATATACAGTGATGTGTAGTACAGTAGATGTAGGTGATATACATTAATATGTAGTACAACAGATGTAGTAGGTGATATACAGAAATGTGTAGTACAGGAGGAGATGTAGTAGGTGATATACAGTAATGTGTAGTACAGGAGGAGATGTAGTAGGTGATATACAGTTATGTGTAGTACAGGAGATGTAGTAGGTGATATACAGTAATGTGTAGTACAGGAGGAGATGTAGTAGGTGATATACAGTAATGTGTAGTACAGGCGATATAGTAGGTGATATACAGTAATGTGTAGTACAGGAGATGTAGTAGGTGATATACAGTAATGTGTAGTACAGTAGATGTAGTAGGTGATATACAGTGATGTGTAGTACAGGGGTTGTAGTAGGTGATATACAGTAATGTGTAGTACAGGAGATATAGTAGGTGATATACAGTGATGTGTAGTACAGGAGATGTAGTAGGTGATATACAGTGATGTGTAGTACAGGAGGAGATGTAGTAGGTGATATACAGTAATGTGTAGTACAGGAGGAGATGTAGTAGGTGATATACAGTTATGTGTAGTACAGGAGATGTAGTAGGTGATATACAGTAATGTGTAGTACAGGAGGAGATGTAGTAGGTGATATACAGTAATGTGTAGTACAGGAGGAGATGTAGTAGGTGATATATAGTAATGTGTAGTACAGGCGATATAGTAGGTGATATACAGTAATGTGTAGTACAGTAGATGTAGTAGGTGATATACAGTAATGTGTAGTACAGTAGATGTAGTAGGTGATATACAGTGATGTGTAGTACAGGGGTTGTAGTAGGTGATATACAGTAATGTGTAGTACAGGAGATATAGTAGGTGATATACAGTGATGTGTAGTACAGAAGATGTAGTAGGTGATATACAGTGATGTGTAGTACAGGAGGAGATGTAGTAGGTGATATACAGTATTGTGTAGTACAGGAGATGTAGTAGGTGATATACAGTAATGTGTAGTACAGGAGATGTAGTAGGTGATATACAGTAATGTGTAGTACAGGGAATGTAGTAGGTGATATACAGTAATATGTAGTACAGGGGATGTAGTAGGTGATATACAGTAATGTGTAGTACAGGAGATGTTGTAGGTGATATACAGTGATGTGTAGTACAGTAGATGTAGGTGATATACATTAATATGTAGTACAAGAGATGTAGTAGGTGATATACAGAAATGTGTAGTACAGTAGATGTAGTAGGTGATATACAGTAATGTGTAGAACAGGAGGGGATGTAGTAGGCGATATACAGTAATGTGTAGTACAGGAGATGTAGTAGGTGATATACAGTAATGTGTAGTACAGGGGATGTAGTAGGTGACATACAGTGATGTGTAGTACAGTAGATGTAGTAGGTGATATACAGTGATGTGTAGTACAGGAGATGTAGTAGGTGATATACAGTAATGTGTAGTACAGGAGATGTAGTAGGTGATATACAGTAATGTGTAGTACAGGAGGAGATGTAGTAGGTGATATACAGTAATGTGTAGTACAGGAGATGTAGTAGGTGATATACAGTAATGTGTAGTACAGGAGGAGATGTAGTAGGTGATATACAGTAATGTGTAGTACAGGAGGAGATGTAGTAGGTGATATACAGTAATGTGTAGTACAGGAGGAGATGTAGTAGGTGATATACAGTAATGTGTAGTACAGGAGGAGATGTAGTAGGTGATATACAGTAATGTGTAGTACAGGAGGAGATGTAGTAGGTGATATACAGTAATGTGTAGTACAGGAGATGTAGTAGGTGATATACAGTAATGTGTAGTACAGGAGGAGATGTAGTAGGTGATATACAGTAATGTGTAGTACAGGAGATGTAGTAGGTGATATACAGTAATGTGTAGTACAGGAGGAGATGTAGTAGGTGATATACAGTAATGTGTAGTACAGGAGGAGATGTAGTAGGTGATATACAGTGATGTGTAGTACAGGAGATGTAGGTGATATACAGTAATGTGTAGTACAGGAGGAGATGTAGTAGGTGATATACAGTAATGTGTAGTACAGGAGATGTAGTAGGTGATATACAATAATGTGTAGTACAGGAGATGTAGTAGGTGATATACAGTAATGTGTAGTACAGGGGATGTAGTAGGTGATATACAGTAATATGTAGTACAGGGGATGTAGTAGGTGATATACAGTAATGTGTAGTACAGGAGATGTAGTAGGTGATATACAGTGATGTGTAGTACAGTAGATGTAGGTGATATACATTAATAGGTAGTACAACAGATGTAGTAGGTGATATACAGAAATGTGTAGTACAGTAGATGTAGTAGGTGATATACAGTAATGTGTAGAACAGGAGGGGATGTAGTAGGCGATATACAGTAATGTGTAGTACAGGAGATGTAGTAGGTGATATACAGTAATGTGTAGTACAGGGGATGTAGTAGGTGACATACAGTGATGTGTAGTACAGTAGATGTAGTAGGTGATATACAGTGATGTGTAGTACAGGAGATGTAGTAGGTGATATACAGTAATGTGTAGTACAGGAGGAGATGTAGTAGGTGATATACAGTAATGTGTAGTACAGGAGATGTAGTAGGTGATATACAGTGATGTGTAGTACAGGAGGAGATGTAGTAGGTGATATACAGTAATGTGTAGTACAGGAGGAGATGTAGTAGGTGATATACAGTAATGTGTAGTACAGGAGGAGATGTAGTAGGTGATATACAGTAATGTGTAGTACAGGAGGAGATGTAGTAGGTGATATACAGTAATGTGTAGTACAGGAGGAGATGTAGTAGGTGATATACAGTAATGTGTAGTACAGGAGATTTAGTAGGTGATATACAGTAATGTGTAGTACAGGAGGAGATGTAGTAGGTGATATACAGTAATGTGTAGTACAGGAGGAGATGTAGTAGGTGATATATAGTAATGTGTAGTACAGGCAATATAGTAGGTGATATACAGTAATGTGTAGTACAGGAGATGTAGTAGGTGATATACAGTAATGTGTAGTACAGGAGATGTAGTAGGTGATATACAGTAATGTGTAGTACAGGAGGAGATGTAGTAGGTGATATACAGTAATGTGTAGTACAGGAGGAGATGTAGTAGGTGGTATACAGTAATGTGTAGTACAGGAGATGTAGTAGGTGATATACAGTAATGTGTAGTACAGGAGATGTAGTAGGTGATATACAGTAATGTGTAGTACAGTAGATGTAGTAGGTAATATACAGTAATGTGTAGTACAGGAGATGTAGTAGGTGATATACAGTAATGTGTAGTACAGGAGATGTAGTAGGTGATATACAGTAATGTGTAGTACAGGAGATGTAGTAGGTGATATACAGTAATGTGTAGTACAGGAGATGTAGTAGGTGATATACAGTGATGTGTAGTACAGTAGATGTAGTAGGTGATATACAGTAATGTGTAGTACAGGAGATGTAGTAGGTGATATACAGTAATGTGTAGTACAGGAGATGTAGTAGGTGATATACAGTGATGTGTAGTACAGTAGATGTAGGTGATATACAGTAATGTGTAGTACAGGAGATGTAGTAGGTGATATACAGTAATGTGTAGTACAGTAGATGTAGTAGGTGATATACAGTAATGTGTAGTACAGGAGATGTAGTAGGTGATATACAGTAATGTGTAGTACAGGAGATGTAGTAGGTGATATACAGTGATGTGTAGTACAGTAGATGTAGTAGGTGATATACAGTAATGTGTAGTACAGGAGATGTAGTAGGTGATATACAGTAATGTGTAGTACAGGAGATGTAGTAGGTGATATACAGTGATGTGTAGTACAGTAGATGTAGGTGATATACAGTAATGTGTAGTACAGAAGGAGATGTAGTAGGTGATATACAGTAATGTGTAGTAAAGGAGGAGATGTAGTAGGTTATATATAGTAATGTGTAGTACAGGAAAAGATGTAGTAGGTGATATACAGTAATGTGTAGTAAAGGAGGAGATGTAGTAGGTTATATATAGTAATGTGTAGTACAGGAAAAGATGTAGTAGGTGTTATACAGTGTCGAAGCCGGATGATTGGCTGAGGCAGAATCTGTTTACAATCGGAATCTGCAAGATGCCATTTTGCGACTGATCTCCCAGCGCCATTTTAAGTAACAACTCACGAGATAAGTACAGATGCCAATGTTTTTGGTAATCCGTTTAGAAGCCATGACAAGCCCATTCTGGGGACAATCTTGCATAGAAATATACCAAAACAAACACAGTATCAGTTAGTAACTAGAAAAACAGCTTCCTGAGAAAAGTAATTAGAAAAAACAATATACCAGGAACTGTGGGTGTTTTGCATGTAAATTAAGAAACCTCACATGTAGGCAGGTATAGCTATGGCAATTGAAATATAACCCAGACAGTGATCTGCACAATTGAATTTGTAAATAGGCAGAAGAAAACCTTTAGTTTCACTGCCAGACAGGCTGGCACCAGCACACAGCTGGGGGTCTCTACCCTGTTTGAGAGTGAAGCTCACTGCCCATAACACCTTGCATTCTAGTTTTAAGAAAAATATGTTAGTAAGGGATAATATATATGTGTGTATGTATGTATATATGCATAATGCATAATACCCACATGCATAAACACCGCACATTACGCACAGTTGCACTGTTAACATGACGCACATTAGCGAATGCATAATACCCCGCCTGCGAACACGGTTTATTAACTGCATGCGTGCACATCTGCCCCAAGTTACAAAAATCTAACTAGCGTCTTTTCCCAAAACCCTAATACTTACACACTGCACACTAACATAAAAGGTTCCATAGCTTGAAAGTGTAATATCCAAGGTTTATTCATTTATTACTAATGTTGTGACTATTTGATATCTAAGGTTTAGTATATGATAAGCAAACCATGTTTGGTAGTGTACTGATCTACTCTGTCTCAACAGCTTTCCGGTGTCATCGGTGAGAAGATCGCAACATGCATTCTCGAATTATGGACTGCAGAGAGTTAAAGCACCAAAATGTACTTTGTAAATGTTACCAGCTTAGTTATGCATGCAGAGGAGAATAAGGAGACATCAAGCTTTTGGAGGCTGACCTGTGTCCATTTGAATCAACCTGTTAAATGTCCTGTAACATAAGCACCGTGACTGAGAACCAATGGAATCATGACAAAGTTGCTTATTGTATTGCTTATCCCTGTAAGGGTATAAATGTGCGTGCTGACTCCAATCTGGAGTCTTCTTGCTGATGCTGTAGACAGAGGCCTCTTGGTGATGCTAGTAAATGGTTCCAGTGTGCATGCTTATGTATAACTGTACCTTGGGTCTGTATAATTTCTTTGTGCTAAATTGTCTTTAGATCACAGCATGTAGCCTACTGTTTTTATGTTGAAATAATATACTTTGTGTGTTGGAAACACATTTTCCAAGTCTGAAGGCTTTTATTTTACTGTATGACTGCGTACGCAAATAGTGTCAATTTTAGAAGGTATAGGAAGGTTTAGCAGGTATAGGAAGGATTGTAACAGAGGTTAAATAGCGTTATAACAACAGTAATGTGTAGTACAGTAGATGTAGTAGGTGAAATACAGTGAGGTGTAGTACAGTAGATGTAGTAGGTGAAATACAGTAATGTGTAGTACAGGAGGAGATGTAGTAGGTTATATACAGAAATGTGTAGTAGGTGATATACAGTGATGTGTAGTACATGATATGAAGTAGGTTATATACAGTGATGTGTAGTACATTAGATCTAGGTGATATACAGTGATGTGTAGTACAGGGGATGTAGTAGGTGATATACAGTGATGTGTAGAGTACAGATGCTGTAGACGGAGGTCTCTTGGTGATGCCGGTAACTGGTTCCAGTGCGCATGCGTATGTATAACTGTACCTTGGGTCTGTATAATTTCTTAGCGCTAAATTGTCTTTCGATCACAGCATGTAGCCTACTGTTTTTATGTTGAAATAATAATATACTTTGTGTGTTGGAAACACATTTTCCAAGTCTGAAGGCTTTTATTTTACTGTATGACTGCGTACGCAAATAGTGTCAATTTTAGAAGGTATAGGAAGGATTGAACAGAGGTTAAATAGCGTTATAACAGTTGGGGGCTCAGAGTGAAGTCACTTACCAGTTCACGTGATAAACATACGGTTATCGATCTCTCACCAAAGGGTGGAGTGTGGCCACACTCAGTTTACCTGCAACCACTTGATGCTGAAGAGATCACTAGCCGTTATCGTGTGAGTCAAGGTACGCTGACTAGAATCCAGGGACAAGAAAGGAAAAAGTTTGTTTTCCTTTGTTGATAGAATTACATGCTAAAAGGGGTGCCACAGTATTGCGTACAAGGCTGGGTCGCATTTTTGCATATGCAGCTAAGGGTAAGAGTCATATGGTTGTGTGGTAGTCGCATTATTGTGTATGCGGCTAGTCGCACAATAGCGTATACGTATTTCCGGTCTTGCTGCCACATGTTTTAAACAAAGCCGTTGAGATTACTTTATCTATTGTTGTCAATAACTGGGTTAACGTGTATTTTTCTGTGCAGAAAAAAAGTGTGTAACTGTGTATTTGTTTAGGGTGTAACACGGGACCTAAATGTTAAGGGTATCGTAGGACCCTTAAGTACTAGGCATAACGTACGGCCTAGTAACTCGGTAGCAGCTTACCGTTTACTTTATACAAAGCAGGTGTATGGGTTGTTATTTTTGTTAGGGTTCGGCTCCCAGTGTGATTATAGTATTCAGTAATCAGTGTGTGTGATCTGTTAGGCTTATTTGAACACTATAATTGAACTGCATAGTTTTGGTTAGACTGTGATTGTGAACTGGTGAGAGGATGGACGAAATCAACTGGAAAACAAAGGGTACTTTGTTGCCCCCTAGCGGTTGAAACGTAGTCAAAAAAGGGATTTTCTGTGTGGGAGCAGCTTTTCTTCCATAGGTGAGTGGAGGCGTCTAGAAGTCTTCCATAGGGTTCGTGGATATACCCTTTTTCTAAGGCGTCCACAGGTAAGTGAAAGTATCTTGACTTTCTTTCACCAGTTTAAATCTTTATTGAAAAATGTAGGAGTTGTCCCAAGATGGGAGCCACGCAAACAACAGAGATGTTAGACAATGATGTGCTGCTAATGAAAGCGCCGCTTGGATCGGCCCATCGTGTTATGCATACTAAGTACGGTGCTTATGCAATAAGGTATTGTGACGTATGGTTTAAGATAATGATGAAGAGTGTTAGACCATTTCCCAGAATTGGTAGTTTTGATAAGGATGTATTGAACAATGTCCGGGATCACATCAGTCTGATGCGTTCTCGAGAGAAAAAGGTAAAATATTACGAATGTTTAAAATTGTGGCAGCATGAAGCGGATGCATGGTTTAAGAATGTGCAAGCGATGCAAACTAGCGTTGCGAACGCATACCAGAAAGTACACCTGCAGCGCTAAATTGCAATGCGTGCGAGCCGCAAAATAGCGCACACGTGCAGCAAGGTAGCATTGTGGAAGGTATTGCCAGTGGTTTACGTGCACCACCACCACCTTATGTGGATGGAGGTGCAGGTACAGTTATTGAAAAAACACATAAAAATGTAACACGTAATTTGTACCCTCTCTTAAGTATTCATAAGGAAAATGTTTATGATGTGGATGATGAGCCTATTGTTATGTCTGCCATTTCCCATGCTGTGCACATGTTAGATGCTCCGCCACGACAATCACAAGTGGTGCCGCCATCTCCATCAGTGATAGTACAGGAAGTGTTAACATCCACTGCACCCGTAGAGGAAGTTGTTAACCCTATACGTAGCAGTAGTAGACTAAACCCCCAGCCAGGTAATAAGGTCAAAAGTAGCAGTACGGCCGGTCTGCATCCCATCCGGACAATAACTGTTACAAATGGGAATGCAGATGCGAACGGAATAGTGCCCACAAGGGAGGTAGTAATGCATTATCCTTGGACAAGAGCGGAGCTAAATTCCATAATGAATGATTTCCCCGATCCCAAAAAGGAATTAGCCAAATGTCAAAGATTTTTGAGAAATTTGGGTAGTTCACACGATCCAACCAACAAAGATTGGCGAGTGGTGTTAAGGGCCTGTCTGCCATGCAATACCGACGTGACAAAATTTATCACGGATTGTGTATTGGATGGAGATGTTCCCTTAACAGATGAAATTAATCAAGGAAATATTTCCCGCATTGTAACACAATTGGGGGTATATTGTCCAGTAGTAGTTAACTGGAACAAAATTTTCACCTTAAAACAAAAGGAGAGTGATTCTGCAGAAGATTATTGTTACCGTGCTCTGCAGGCTATCACCCAGTACACTGGGTTAGAAGATATTAAAGATAGCACTCACCACAGGGGAATGATTGTCACTATACTCATGGATGGCCTTAAAGAGAACCTAAAGACCCGGGTTCAGCCCTCACAGCCTGGCTGGAGGGGAGTCACTGTAGACACCCTCATAGAATCCGCAATTGAACATGACAAGAACATCTCTAAAAAGAGAGAGACTCAGAGCGAGAAACTAATGGCTGTCAGTATTCAAGCTCTAGAAGGAATGACGGTAACATCACAGCCAGCAGACACACCTGCATCCACACCTGCACCTGAACAGTTACACATCCTCACTAATCCCACACCACCGCAAACACAGCCCTACCCCACTTATCCTGCACAATCACAAAACCCATACTATCCACCACCACAATATCCACCACCACAATATCTTCAACCACCATACTACCCTCAAAATCAATATCCTTACCCTCACCCTTTCCCCACTGCTCAACCCACACAACAACCTTATCACCCACCCCGCTCACAAAAATGCTTTAACTGCAACCTTGTGGGACACCTAAGTAAGTACTGCAAAGCGAAGAATGTAGGACTCCCAAACCAGACAGTACCTGTATACCCTCATAAGGGATATACACAGAATACAGGAAACCCCCAACAGGTACCAGCTCAAATTGTGGCCGTTAATACTTTATTGGAGAGTGGGAGCCAACGCTAGGAGTCGGGTCATACCTGTGGTCTACAGATAGACAGGTTGACGGGAAGTACTAGGGAAAAACCGGTAATGGTAATTGATGTAACTGATACCCAATCTCTGTTCTGCTTTCTTCCCTGTGTCCTAACACCCTGACTGTCAGTATCTCTTTGCTTTCACATAGGGGGAGGTGTACACCACACTTGGACACGAGTGTCCCATGGGTTCATAGACAACCCCAGTATCTTCTCCCAGGCCTTATATAACTGTTTACAATCTTTTCAACCTGCCAATGGATCTGTTCTGATACAATATGTGGATGATTTATTGTTGTGCCCTGTTTCATTTATGCCCTGTTTAAATAATACTAAACTGTTGTGCTTCATCTCTCACACACAGGACACAAGGTTGCTAAGGAAAAATTGCAGCCATACCAGGCTAAGGTCAAGTACTTGGGAAACTGTCCCAAACCCAGGGGCTGAGACACTACCTAGAGCAGTAGCTATTAATAACATGGTTTCATTGTACAGAAGGTTGTATGCAGATACGGTATCCCTAGAGTATAGGGATACTCATTTCACAGGTGTGGTCATCCAGAAGCATGTGTAAGTTGATGAGTAATAGTAGCACCAGGACCACCCCCAGGCTCCCTCTAAATCTGTCCCCCTTTGAAATTCTGTTTGGTCGACAACCTCATTTGATTATAAGTCCGCAGGAAGATTCGAAAGGTAACACGAGGTAACTGTAAAGTATCTTATATCAATGAGTAAGCAGTTAAAACAGCAGCAGCAGAAACTGAAATTGTTGTCACATGATATGCCAGAAGCAAACTGTCATGATGTCAAACCTGGAGAATTTGTTATGATCCAAAATTTCTTACGCTCAGGTTGCCCGGTAGATCGGTGGGAAGGTCCGTATAGGGTGCTGCTGAAGGTGGCCGAGAGAGATACCTGGGTCCATTCCACTCACTGTAGAAAGGTCAACCAACCGGTGGAGATACAGGGCAGAGTCTATGCGGATAACTTGAACCTGTCGATTGCGAGCCTGTTCCGGGAGGGTTAAAAGGTGCGGTGAGATACCTGAGCTAAAGAAATGTGTAGATCAGTGCTTCCAGCAATGGAGTGGTCTGCTGTGGTCATCCTAGTTCTTTCTTCCAGAGTTTCTGTCGTGATGATCTGTTTGGGGATATCCAGTTTCTGTGATGGAGGATAGAGGACGGAGAGGGGAGCTGATAGTGATATCAATGAAGTGGAGTCAAGAGGAGGAGTGCTATGCCAATCAGGGGAGTGTCTGAGCAATCTTAGTACTGTAACTGTTAAGAGATATGACCTTCATACATGTTGAAATGCTTGGTATTCATAAAAACACACCATCACCATATCTTCACACACAGTATGAACACAGAGACAAATGAAATATGATACCTGGTGATGTGCATAAAGCCACTCAGTTAATTAGTGAAACAACTGGCTTCCAAGTTTTAGTAGCATTGGATCCCACCAGGATCGCTCGGGGTACACTAAATTTTAGATATATCCAAAATCTTGCTAAATTGATAGATAATAATATCACCGAGATGTATGATGACACCTTCAGGTATACAGGTAGGGAATTGCAAGCGTACAAGAAAGAACTGGTGCAACACAGTCTAGTGCTAAAATTACTTAACAGCTGTCACCGGAGGGTATTGTGTAACATTGGCCACTCAGTTTGGAGTAAAGTGTTGCACTTGTATCACAAACAATACCAGCAACCCAAAAGAGGTAATAGACCACAAGATGGATGAAATTCTGCAGTTAAAATGGGAATTTCGGAAGAACCACAATGCTTTAGTGGCTGAAGTAGAGGAGAAGGTAGAAGAGTGGGTTTCATGGTTGAACCCAGCGAAGTGGTTCTCAGGTCTAGAGGAGTGGGTCCAGGAAATGATCGCAAGCATAGGTAAACTCCTGATCCTCATATTGGTTGTCATCATAGTAATTGGAATATGTGTCAGGTGTGTTCCTACTGTGTTGAAGTGTGGAAAATGCAAAGATAAGGTAAACCGCAAGAACTAAATTATGATGGTGGTCAGTAGTTACAATATGAATACTGAGGTAAAGTAAGAACTACATTACAATCCTGAGTTAGAGTGTACTGTATGACAATGTAACCTGAATTTGTGTGGTTGTGCATAAATATATTGTTTATGTTATTTTAAGTCATCTTAGGTAACGCAGTCCCAATCCCCCTTTCCAAACATCCTTTATAGGTTAGATGAGTTCCCACATCTTGCCCATGGTCCCTTAAGGATCCGCAGATGGCGTATAAGGGTTGTTTTACCCTCCTGGAGACACATTGTCTAAATGGTTCAAATGACCAAACCGTGTCATACCATATATAACATTAAACTGTATATTCTCATGCATGACTAAACATATTCAGAATAGGTTGTGATAGCATTTGATTGGCTATCAAAGGGTGGACTGTCGAAGCCGGATGATTGGCTGAGGCAGAATCTGTTTACAATCGGTATCTGCAAGACGCCATTTTGCGACTGATCTCCCAGTGCCATTTTAAGTTACAACTCACGAGCTAAGTACAGATGGCAATGTTTTTGGTAATCCGTTTAGAAGCCATGACAAGCCCATTCTGGGGACAATCTTGCATAGAAATATACCAAAACAAACACCGTATCAGTTAGTAACTAGAAAAACAGCTTCCTGAGAAAAGTAATTAGAAAAAACAATACACCAGGAACTGTGGGTGTTTTTGCATGTAAATTAAGAAACCTCACATGTAGGCAGGTATAGGTATGGCAATTGAAATATAACCCAGACAATGATCTGCACAATTGAATTTGTAAATAGGCAGAAGAAAACCTTTAGTTTCACTGTCAGACAGGCTGGCACCAGCACACAGCTGGGGGTCTCCATCCTGTTTGAGAGTGAAGCTCACTGCCATAACATCATGCATTGTAGTTTTAAGAAAAATATGTTAGTAAGGGATAATATATATGTGTATATAATATATATATATATTAAATCCATCATAAATAGATTTATGTATTGCTTATCCCTGTAAGGGTATAAATGTGCATGCTGACTCCAATCTGGAGTCTTCTTGCTGATGCTGTAGACGGAGGTCTCTTGGTGATGCCGGTAACTGGTTCCAGTGCGCATGCGTATGTATAACTCTACCTAGGGTCTGTATAACTTCTCAGCGCTAAATTGTCTTTCGATCACAGCATGTAGCCTACTGTTTTTATGTTGAAATAATAATATACTTTGTGTGTTGGAAACACATTTTCCAAGTCTGAAGGCTTTTATTTTACTGTATGACTGCGTACGCAAATAGCGTCAATTTTAGAAGGTATAGGAAGGTTTAGCAGGTATAGGAAGGATTGTAACAGAGGTTAAATAGCGTTATAACAACAGTAATGTGTAGTACAGTAGATGTAGTAGGTGAAATACAGTAATGTGTAATACAGTAGTTGTAGTAGGTGATATACAGTAATGTGTAGTACAGGAGGAGATGTAGTAGGTTATATACAGAAATGTGTAGTAGGTGATATACAGTGATGTGTAGTACAGGAGATGTAGTAGGTGATATACAGTGATGTGTAGTACGGGGGATGTAGTAGGTGATATACAGTAATGTGTAGAGTACAGGGGATGTAGTAGGTGATATATAGTAATGTGTAGAGTACAGGGGATGTAGTAGGTGATATACAGTAATGTGTAGTACAGGAGATATAGTAGGTGATATACAGTAATGTGTAGTACAGGGGATGTAGTAGGTGATATACAGTAATGTGTAGTACAGGAGGAGATGTAGTAGGTGATATACAGTAAAGTGTAGTACAGGAGGAGATGTAGTAGGTGATATACAGTAATGTGTAGTACAGGAGATGTAGTAGGTGATATACAGTAATGTGTAGTACAGGAGGAGATTTAGTAGGTGATATATAGTAATGTGTAGTACAGGAGGAGATGTAGTAGGTTATATACAGTAATGTGTAGTACAGTAGATGTAGTAGGTGATATACAGTGATGTGTAGTACAGTAGATGTAGTAGGTGATATACAGTGATGTGTAATACAGGAGGTGTAGTAGGTGATATACAGTGATGCGTAGTACAGGAGGAGATGTAGTAGGTGATATACAGTAATGTGTAGTACAGGGGGTGTAGCAGAGGGTGTAGTGTATGACAGCAGCACAGGGTGATATACAGTAATGTGTAGTACAGGGGATGTAGCAGTGGGTGTAGTGTATGACAGCAGTACAGGGTGATATATACAGTAATGTGTAGTACAGGGGGTGTAGCAGAGGATGTAGTGTATGACAGCAGCACAGGGTGATATACAGTAATAAGTAGTATAGGGGGTGTAGTATGTGATATACAGTTATGTGTAGTACAGGGGATGTAGCAGAGGGAGTAGTGTATGACAGTAGCACAGGGTGATATACAGTTATGTGTAGTACAGGAGTTGTAGCAGAGGGTGTAGTGTATGACAGTAGCTCAGGGTGATATACAGTAATGTGTAGTACAGGGGATGTAGCAGGGGGTGTAGTGTATGACAGTAGCACACAGGGTGATATACAGTAATGTGAGTGTAGTACAGGGGATGTAGCAGAAGGTGTAGTGTATGACAGTAGCACAGGGTGATATACAGTAATGTGTAGTACAGGGGATGTAGCAGAGGGTGTAGTGTATGACAGCAGCATGGGGTGATATACAGTAATGTGAGTGTAGTACAGGGGATGTAGCAGAGGGTGTAGTGTATGACAGTAGCTCAGGGTGATATATAGTAATGTGTAGTACAGGAGGTGTAGCAGAGGGTGTAGTGTATGACAGCAGCTCAGGGTGATATACAGTAATGTGTAGTACAGGGGATGTAGCAGAGGGAGTAGTGTATGACAGTAGCACAGGTATATGTACAGTAATGTGTAGTACAGGGGATGTAGCAGAGGGAGTAGTGTATGACAGCAGCTTAGGGTGATATATACAGTAATGTGTAGTACAGGGGGTGTAGCAGAGGGAGTAGTGTATGACAGCAGCTCAGGGTGATATATACAGTAATGTGTAGTACAGGGGATGTAGCAGAGGGAGTAGTGTATGACAGTAGCACAGGGTGATATATACAGTAATGTGTAGTACAGGGGATGTAGCAGAGGGAGTAGTGTATGACAGCAGCACAGGGTGATATATACAGTAATGTGTAGTACAGGGGGTGTAGCAGAGGGAGTAGTGTATGACAGCAGCACAGGGTGATATATACAGTAATGTGTAGTACAGGGGATGTAGCAGAGGGAGTAGTGTATGACAGTAGCACAGGGTGATGTACAGTAATGTGTAGTGTCACAATGGGATCGCTGTTGCTCGGTTACTGTGTTGTGTAGTTACTGTACAGGAAGCACAGACAGACGGTCACTGTGTGAGGACAGGACAGAGTCTCGGATATACTGTACACCCTCCAGTTTGGGGTCTTGGATTTCCATGTGAGTCACATTACACCTGACAGATGGCATCTAGAAGTGCCGGCACCCTGATCACTGACCACAATGCCGCCTACATCCCGCCTGCCCTCATGCCGGGGTAAGCCGTCAGTGTATTCTCCGTTAGGACTGCTTTCTATATAGTGAGATTAACCCCTTATTCCCCAGGCCTTTATATTGCTCCGTGTATGCTGTATCAGAGCTCTATATGTCTAATGTACTGTACCACACTTCTGCTATTATCCCTGTCTTGTTGTTATATTACATCTCTAGTGACTTGTCCAGTTATTTTACCAGTAATCATTCTAAGGGGGAGATGTTAGTACATAAAGGTGTAATAATGTGAGGTGCATTAATACATAATGAATCATTTTATTTCTATAGTGCTTATCTCCCTAGAGCACAATAATGGAAGCATTGTTTCTATGCACACACCTGCGATATATGCATCCGCTAGAAGTAATTTATTACAATGATACTATTTATTTTATTATATGACATAAGTGAAATTTAAACAAATATCTTCTATGTAAATTGAGAGCCATTTAGGGGCATATTTATCGTCAATATTTGAGGGATATCCCCTGAAAACTGCCATTTTCCCGGGACCAACAAATATTACCGATTCTCAGGTGGGATAGTAGCAGATATCTCCGATATGTGCCGGGGTCCCTCCATATCCGAGCGCAAATGCAGCCCCCATAGGTTTCTATGCAGATGGCTTCCAAAGCTTCAGAATCCGGAGATGGCATTAGCCTATTATATACTATATCGCAAGTTTTACCGGAGAGGGATAAATGCCCGCTGACGGCCATGCATGTACCTTAGCTATGTATGTATAATTATATATTATATTTTATCTCTTATCTTTGGTGTCTGAAACATTGAGGCTCTGCGTCAGAGGTGGGCACTTTTTACACACAGGCCGACTGCGCCTTTATGCTAATGCCGCAACCGATGTGATTCCTACAGAGACTCTCACCAGCTGCAGTGCTAATCAGCCACTGTGCGTACAAAAAACGCACCATGAGACATCGCACCAACCCTTTGTAGGCACAGATTGTCCAGTTGAACATGGCCGCCGAAAACTGCGGAAAATGACCGTGACAAGCCCTCCATGGGGGCGGATCTAAACCTCTTTTAAGAGGGCGATTAAAGAATGAATTCTAACTCCTCCCCTCTGTCCTCATTACTCCTCCCACTTCCAGTCCTGGCTCTTCCCATTTTATATTGTGCTACAGTGAGTAAGGTAATTGCCCCCACAATATGCAATCTTCAGAGCCCTTGTTCCTTTCTGATACATCCGGGCGTTAATTTATTTCTTATTGCCATGAATAGCAGCAATAACAAATTCTAATTATCGGGTCTACAACCTGATAATTAATATAGAGCCATAATGATATACCATGCAGATTATTACTGCCTTAACTGGAGACCTGCAGAACATTGCAATGTCCCATCTACCCCCCTGACAGAAACATAGTGATGCCTTCTGCAGATGGTAATACTACTGTCATCTCTAGATTTGTCCGGAACATTGCTCTGCTTAATCTACCCCCTGACTGGTACACACTGTAATATATTCTGCAGATTATTGCTGCTCTAGCTAAACATCTGCAGAACATTGCTCTGCTCCATCTACCCCCTGACAGGTACACAGTAATATACAGTATTATGCAGATTATTGCTGCTCTAGCTAGAGATCTGCAGAACATTGCTCTGCTCCATCTACCCCCTGACAGGTACACAGTAATATATTCTGCAGATTATTGCTGCTCTAGCTAAAGATCTGCAGAACATTGCTCTGCTCCATCTACCCCCTGATGGGTACACAGTAATATATTCTGCAGATTATTACTGCTCTAGCCAGAGATCTGCAGAACATTGCTCTGCTCCATCTACCCCCTGACAAGTACACAGTAATATATTCTGCAGATTATTACTGCTCTAGCTAGATGTGAGTGGATCGTACCTGCTGCTCTTCTGGAACCTGCTTGGGTATGGATCAGTACAGTTCCTCTTTCAGGCTCCTCCTATCACAGCAGAGAGACAGGAGACCCCCCCCCCCCCCCCAGGACCCAGCACAGTAATAATTACACACTGAAAGTGACGTTAGTGTTACTGTGCTGGAGCACTTTGTCACACTGATAGTGAATAACAGTTTGAACATGTGAGAATCGTGCAATAACCATTAAATAGTAACTAGAATTGTCTTCAAACACTCATGAATGCATACTATAGTCATCACAGTAATATATTACAAATACTTGCTTCTTGTTTACTAACCGGTAAATAAGTACCTTAAATTCAACTAACAAACTTTCTATGCATGACCATATAATAGGTCTCACAAACAAGTGTCCTGGGGTGTAAAGCATTGTTTGCAAATGATCACTATAGAGCACAATTTTCCTATTCGTCCTGCGCAGCTGTCGTTGGTGCACATGCGGTATAAGGAGACTGAAGGAATTGTCATACACTGAGATGTAAGCACACTGTAATCCTCCTTACTTGAGAGAATGTTCAAGTGATACTATGTTAGCAATTTAACTTGTGTAATGTCATCTACACAGGCTGGTAATGGGGCAGTATCTCCATGTACTATAGGGGACCAATGCTATATCATCACTGAGTGCTGTCTGGGAACAGAGCAGTTTCCTGGGGTTCAGATCTCACCAGAGCCAGACTGGTATATGCCAAGGAGGGGGGAAGGAAGAGGCCCCCGCCCTCCACCCAACAGCTCCGGAATCATTATGATGTCGCGGAGACGGAAGGGGTGTAGGCGTGTATGGGCCGGCGGCTTTGCTGGGCCGGGAAGAGTCGGGGCGTGCCGCAAGGCCAGCCCCCGTGACTCACGGCACGCCCCCTTGAATTAACCACACCCCCTTCACACGTGAGTGCAGGCCGGACTGCCAGGGCTGATATACAGCCCCAGTCCATCCCAGGATCTCACCACAGAAATGATGCACAGATGGCTGGGCTGGGTTGTCTATCACAGGCTGGGGCTCACTGTGTCTCTCCTCAAGGCTTACCCCAGGTACTGGCAGTGCAGCTCCCCTGCTCTGTCTCTCTGCAAGGTTTCCCCAGCACAGGACAGCATAAAGTCCACAAATATGGGGGTCCTTATGGGGTATCACATAGAGATCTGCAGAACAATACTCTGATCCATCTACACCCTGAATTATGCTCCATTGTGCTCACAGCTACTCCGAAAAGCAGCTTTCCCCGCGATCAATATCAGAAGTAGCAGTGACACTTTCCGGTCCCCGTCCAGCCGACCCGTATCCCTCTACGCAACCCAGACCACTCTGAGAACATAGCGCTATCTGAAGATGGCGTTGGTTCTCACAAGCAAATTCCAAAGACATTCAGTTTATGGAGTTGCTGAATACAAGGCGCCCCTATTGGACCCCTAATAAGGAATGGGCTTGTTACTTTAAATCATGTGGAATATTACATTTCTGCATGTGGACCATGCCCTAAACGGATAATGAATAGGCCCCCTCTGGTGATATATTCTGCAGATTATTACATTACTGGTCTCTCTGGAGACCTGCAGAACATTGCTCTGCTCCATCTACCCCCCTGACAGGCACATGCTGATATCATCTGTAGACGTTTAGGTTACTGATCTCTCTGCAGATAATGTCAGACAGCTTTTCCCCCAGTCTCATTAGTACAGGTAGGATCTGTACCACAGGCAACAGTCACTACAACAGACTGAAGGTAAATACTTGTACACAACCATGAAAGAGACCCAGTGCTTTGTTACCTGACAGTGTTTGTACAAAGCAGGCATGCAGGGAAATCCCGCCGGGTGTACTTGCTGGGAATGGGGACAGAAATGGCGGCTCTTTATGGATTCTGCATTTATGGAAAAGTCTGTTTAAGTTTTTCATTAAACCGTGCACAGAAGTCCCACTGACGGCGTCTGCGCTCACTTCTGTATTATTGGCTGTAAAATGAAGCACAAGGGTATAATGGAGCCGTACGATAGATAGCGCACTGGGGGACGGCAGTGTACGCATCATTATTAATGGGGAACATAGAGACACATTTCTGGGTTATTACCATGTGAACGAGCGCAGGACTGGACGGCGGAGTAACGGTGCAGAACCTGATTTACACTGTTCTACCCAATGTTGCTGTATTGGTAACCTGCAGACGCGCCCTGTGCCTGTGCCTGTATTATATGTGTCCTCCCAGAGCTATGTCACTATTATTTAGGAGGCATTTTAGAATCTACTGCAAAATATAATGTTTTCTGTGTCAGTGAATAATACAGTGAGAGAGTTGTACATACATGGATTTTTGGGGGGTTAGGCAACTATATACCGCACGTGTGCAACAAATGCGCTGGTCTTATACTGCGTGATCTGTCACAGTTCCCCAACGCCACAGCCGGATTACCAATGGGTGGAGCTGGCCTGCGTTCCTAGTACAGGCGCCTCCTGTTGTTGTATTACAGTATATTAGCAATGATGCTGAGTCCATCTCTGAATTGGACCCAAAACTAAGATCTTTGTCACCCAGGGCCAGGGGCGCCGAGAAGGGGGGGCAGGTATACTAATTGCCCAGGCTTGCTGGAGGGGCCCGGCGGGGGCCTGGGTCCGGCACCGTTCTCCCTCCCTCTTGCGTCACAGCAGCCCAGCACACGCTAAGAAGCAGCCACGGCAGTCTCCTATGCCTTTTTTTTTCTAAGGGGCATGGCCACGTCTCTCACGGTTAGGCCACACCCCCTGTCACCTGGGCTCGCGCGACTGTCGGTGGCCCTGCCCGGGGAAAGGTAATAAATTGGCGTGCCCCTTATAACGCAAACTCCCTATTGGCAAATATGAGATTGCACGACCTCCACACTTAACCATAATAACCAAGGAAACAAACTATAAACGTAACTAAAATAACGACACAGACACAGTAAATGCCATAAAAATTGGTCAACCATTTTATTAAAGTTAAACAATCAAGTAAACTATGAAGAAAGAAAGAGGAAGAAAGTCTTACGCTAATCTAATGTCCACGACATGTGTGTAACTGAGCCAATGGCCTGTTACCAATAAAACTATAAGGCTCCAACTCTCCCAGCAATACACCATAACAGGGCCAGCCAGTCAGCCAGTGCCCCTGACCCCCAGTAGGGGAGGTCAGACTAGATTAATGTATTGGTATAGAGAGCGCAACTCCATATAGCCGCGCAATACCCACTGCACGGCCGTTCTTTCCCGCTGCATAGAGGTTGACAAACCCATCCGGCAAAGAAAAATAAAAATTTGCCAATTGTTTTTGTTTTTTAGGGTGTGAGGGAGGGGATCGAAGAAAAAAAAGAGACCGATCCTAACTAGTGTAAAACTCAAAATGTCTACCAAACCCCACCCTAAACCTGCCCCTGACTATCCCCATAGGCTAGTTACTTAAAAATTTAACCCTAGTTTCCCCAGTGTGAGGATCTGCAATCCCATCCTCCCTAGCAGTTTAAACTTGCTTGCGCTTAATCAAGCACTCGGTCGTCATTATGCCACACAGTAATGCGTGCCCCTTACAACACATGCCACACAGTAATGCCCCTTACAACACATGCCACACAGTAATGCCCCTTACAAAACATATGCCACACAGTAATGCCCCTTACAACACATATGCCACACAGAAATGCCCCTTACAACACATATGCCACACAGTAATGACCTTTACAACACATATGCCACACAGTAATGCCCCTTACACATTATGCCACTTACACATATAATTCCCCCCCCCCCTTCCCCAAAGCCTCTCACCTTATCCTCAGGATTTGGAGCCGCACGCCCGCATTGGTACTTTGCAGGTAGCCATCTGCAGCGCAGCTGATTGGCTGCCGGTCGACGAGCTCTGATTGGCTCACGACCTGCCCAACATGAGAATGACAGCGGCGCAGTGTCTCTGAAGGGCTGCGGGGAGCTGCCTGCGGATCTCAGCATGCAGCTCCACACCTCTTACAGCCAGCTACCTGGGTCCCCCCTCCGCAGCCTCTCCTTGGTGCCCACCAAGTCCAGCACCTGGGGCACATGCCCCTCTAGCCCCCCCTAGTTGCGGCCCTGCCTTGTGTACAGTAGTAGGTTTATCTATTCAGAGGTATCACTGTTCCTGGTGCTTGTATAGTACACGATACCCAATGATGATGACAGGCACGCTGTGTAGCTGCTTCTGATTGGCTGATTGAGTATTGATAGCTCCATCTGCAATGTAACCGTTATATAAGATAATACATTGGTTTATTGCTTCTAACCCTTAACAACCTTGTATAGCTTACTTAACTAATAAATAACAAGAGCTTGGCTAAAAGGTCACAGCTTTTATTTATAATTAATTAACCTAACCAGGGTGGCAGAGAGACGCTGCAGACTCAGTTCCAGCTTTCACATAACTCAAATACTCGGGGAACGACTGACACGTCCCCCCTCAAGACGTACTAACAATGCGAGGGTTTCACTCCCCCCCTGGGCCAATCCGAGGCGCTTACGCACAGAAGAGCGCCTGGGTCCCCCCACACGGAGAAGGACAAATTCGCCAGGTTCCTCGAGGGCAAGTACGGTACCCCCACAAAGTTATCTTACGCCACGTAAAGCCACTGAGCTGCAGCGTATTCCCGCCATGCTGCGCCTCCCCTATTTGGGAAAGAAAAGGTTAGTGTGACACAACAAAATTCATTAACGGGTGGGATGGTGGGTTTCAAAGATCCTTCACCAAAGAGGCTGTCTTCATGCAAACGAGCCAATATATTCTGATAAACCGACCACTCCCTCAAGCAATGTCATTGGCTCTACCAAACATCTGACCAGCCAGCACTATAAACTGCCCAGCAACAAGGCTGTCATAAATAGCCAACAGCAAATAACCAGTAATATTACATATCCTCACGCTTAATCAGCCTTCGCCTACTATAATATGAAGGAATGCTTGTGTATTCTCTTTTTTTTTTATTGACATTTCAATTTGGGTTCCCGGTTTGCTGAGAACTGTTGGGGACAGGACTGGGAATTTAGCAGTCAAATGCAGGACAAGATGAAAAGTTTGCAAAACAATTTTGAAGGCGTTTTCCATCCAATCCCACCAGTCAGGGCAACGACTGTCATAACCATTGCCCCACATAATAGCAATGTACATACACAGCTCATATACAGCCCGTAGCAGGGGAAAGCAAAACTAGAAGATTGTGGGTCTGATTGAAAGGTGCACATAATGTCCATGCTGCGCGCAAGCGGACGATGTTATCAGTCTGTGCAGTGTGTCAGAATCGCACTGCGCATGCCTCCCCATAGTTACCGCTCATAAACGCAGATTGAAATTGCACACCGAGAGATGCAATTGTGGGGAGCGTCTCGAGGAGGAGTTGGGGGGTTGCTAGCCAGTCGTGGGAGTGTCGCTGGCATGTCACGGCTAGCAACTGTATCCAAAGATGAAGTTGCACTCACCCCGGTGGCCATGTTCAGACGGATAAACTGCACCTGCCATAGGGAAGGTGCAATCGCCAATGCTGCATCCTAATACACACAGTGCAGGATTAGCGCAGGGGACAGTAAGAGTCTCGGTAGGAAGCTCTTCGGTTGAGGCGATAGCATTAAGACGCAGTTATGCTACAGCACAAGACGCCGTCGTGGCTGGAATAGCGCACACCTCTGGTTCCACCGCAACACTTGGCTAATGCCATATCCCTAATCTTTGATACATGTCTTGTAATAATATGTACAGCTTGGTCCCGAGGAGGTGCGCGTCCTGAGCATAAACGTAAGGTGCCCGCGGCAACACAATCAATTAAGAAGCTAATTGACAGATGAAAAACTAGATTCACGGGTACTCGGAGCTTGCCGAGATTATCCTACATATGGATTAATAACTACGACCGAGACACTGCGTATAAAACAAATTGTGGCCACTAACGTTGACAGTACACAAGCCGATTATGGCAGAATGGTATCGAAATACCGGCAGCTGTTCAACTCCCGACCGCGGAAGCCCCGACAGGAAGAGATCCCGACGAGGGAAAGTAAGTACTCTAAACCTGCCCCCCCCCAACCCTCCCTTTGTGGTGCCTAACCCTAATGTCCCCCCTGTGGTGCCTAACCCCCCTCTCTGCAGCCTTACCCTAACACTCAAGGAGAGGGTGTCTAACCCTAATTTCCTCCCAGGGGTGCCTAAACCTATCCCCCCCCCCCTCTTCTTTGGGGACATGACAATACTTACCTGGCCATGGACGTTCGAGATTGACCAAGGTTTTCATTTCACTAAAATAGCTGTAATATTGCTGTATTTGTGGCGCTTAAAAACCCCACTCTTTTAGATTTACTATGTAATACAATAGCAAACGCAGAATTTCTAGAGGGGGGGGTTTCCAAATGCTTGAGTTTACAGCGAGTGTGGCCAGTCCATGAAGAGGACATAATTAACACTTATCCAGCTATAATATGCGTCATACATAGTGTATTGTGTGTCATAACTCCAGCATATACAGGACCAGCGATCACAGTAACCCATTATATGTGCCATACATAGTGTATTGTGTGTCATAATTCCAGCATATACAGGACCAGCGATCACAGTAACCCATTATATGTGTCATACATAGTGTATTGTGTGTCATAATTCCAGCATATACAGGACCAGTGATCACAGTAACCCATTATATGTGTCATACATAGTGTATTGTGTGTCATAATTCCAGCATATACGGGACCAGTGATCACAGTAACCCATTATATGTGTCATACATAGTGTATTGTGTGTCATAATTCCAGCATATACGGGACCAGCGATCACAGTAACCCATTATATGTGTCATACATAGTGTATTGTGTGTCATAATTCCAGCATATACGGGACCAGCGATCACAGTAACCCATTATATGTGTCATACATAGTGTATTGTGTGTCATAATTCCAGAATATACAGGACCAGTGATCACAGTAACCCATTATATGTGTCTATTGTGTGTCATAATTCCAGCATATACAGGACCAGCGATCACAGTGAGCCATTAGATGCGGCAGTAGTCCATCCTGTCAGACATGGGCACCATTCCAGAGCAAGTCCGGGCAGAAGAACCTAGCACTGCCCTGGGCATATATTTACAGATCGGTCTCCTTATACACTGGCTAGTATATTATTATACAGAATAATTAACACAATTAATGGTCTATACTTAGCAGAGTACCTCTAAAGGGGCACATCCACTAGCAAACCAAAAAACGACTGCATGATTACGACATTGTACTCATGCAGTCATTTCACGTTCAGTCGGTCAGTGTAGGCACATCAATCATCCCCTACCATACTCAACCTGACGTTATCGTCAGCTTGTACAGCATGTTTGGCCGATGATTGATGTCTGAAACGACCAGCGGGAGTGCGCAACACTGGTCTTTTCCGACATTAATGTGCCAGATTCATGTGCGATTGAACGATATCGTTATCGTTCAATCGCACATAGAAATCGGCAAGTGGATGTGCGCCCTAACGATGCATGTTTTCCAGATCTCCTAGGCGGTGCACAGGTGTATTTATTACTGGCTAACACATGTTAAAAAGATCCACAAGTGGTGCTGATTATTTCATTTGTGATACTGAGAAGAACATGCAGCACTAGTAACATTCTATTATATTACTATTTCTATTGTGGTCATGGTGCGGGCTGGGGAGGGGGGTTTCCAGGCAAGCGGCACCCCCCCCGTGTTTGCCTCTGTAATATACTGTATGTGTATATGTTGACTTTTTCCTTATTCCAAGAAGATAAAATTAATACTTTCCCCCGAAGCTACGAACCTTCGTCTGCCAGTCCGTTCTGCATTATATCCCATCGTACGCGTGATGCACAAACCCTGTTATCTCTACGCATTCCAGGAATACGCGTCAGGGACGGCAGAGCATTGTGCTGCTGATAATTAGTGCCACAATTAAGCAAAACTTTACTGTTACTTAATTAGTTTTAGTGAATTATTTATTTAATATGTATCCATTATTTATTCTAGTGCCGGGTCGCTCTGCCTGTAACGCGAGCCTCTTTATATTATGTATCCCCTGAATGTACCATGGAGCGACCGCAGCAATTATTTGAGATATGATAACGCCGTCTCCAGATGGCGCTATTCTATAGTAGCCTATGGGCTACAAAACTTACTGGGAGAGGGTTCATCTGGAGGTCTCCCCGGCAATGGCCGCCACACATGCCTGGTCCGTGGACTGCACATGCTCAGACCGGCCCCGGATCACGATATAGAAGTCAAATAATTGCTTTTGCGATAATTTCCCTTATTTACACATCGCAGGGACGGGCTCCTTTCTGACTCCCTGTCCAGCATGTGATTCTTAGGCCCATATCATGTAGCCCCAAAGTCGGCCTGACAACGGCACTTATCAGGGTTATTTTTTCGGGACCTGATGTGTCCCGAAAAATAATCCACGATTAGTGACGTTTTTTTCAACCAAAAAGGGAGAGAACACATAAGTCTGCGAGCTTATCGCGGCTCCTATGTGTTAATTGCGAACTATCCTATTATTTCGCCCGAAATAATAGGATAGGGAGAACAAAAATTCAGGGAAAATCCCCGTTTTTCGCCGATCACGAGGATCAATTAGCGCCCAAACAGTGTTCGGGGCTAATTGGTTATGGCCCTTAGTGTATTCGGACGAATGTGAATTTCTTATTGCCACAAATAGCGGCCATAAAAAAATTCTAATTATAGGGTCTAAAATCCGATAATTAATAAATATGCCCCATAGTCATTTACATTGCCTTTCTGCTTTATAGGTTTATTAATTGAAGTTGTGTTTTGGATTGTTCTGCTTTCTCCAGTTCTACTTCTGACGTGAACAGCTGTGGCCTCAGCCTGTTTATTGGCCTCCATACTGACCGCTGACTGCCCTGCACTGACACCTGGTACTGGGACATTGCTTCTGACCGCTGACTGCCCTGCACTGACTCCTGTTACCGGGACATTGCTTCTGACCGCTGACTGCCCTGCACTGACCCCTGTTACCGGGACATTGCTTCTGACTGCTGACTGCCCTGCACTGACCCCTGTTACCGGGACATTGCTTCTGACTGCTGACTGCCCTGCACTGACACCTGTTACCGGGACATTGCTTCTGAACGCTGACTGCCCTGCACTGACCCCTGTTACCGGGACATTGCTTCTGACCGCTGACTGCCCTGCACTGACACCTGTTACCGGGACATTGCTTCTGACCGCTGACTGCCCTGCACTGACCCCTGTTACCGGGACATTGCTTCTGACCGCTGACTGCCCTGCACTGACCCCTGTTACCGGGACATTGCTTCTGACTGCTGACTGCCCTGCACTGACACCTGTTACCGGGACATTGCTTCTGAACGCTGACTGCCCTGCACTGACCCCTGTTACCGGGACATTGCTTCTGACCGCTGACTGCCCTGCACTGACACCTGTTACCGGGACATTGCTTCTGACCGCTGACTGCCCTGCACTGACCCCTGTTACCGGGACATTGCTTCTGACTGCTGACTGCCCTGCACTGACACCTGTTACCGGGACATTGCTTCTGAACGCTGACTGCCCTGCACTGACCCCTGTTACCGGGACATTGCTTCTGACCGCTGACTGCCCTGCACTGACACCTGTTACCGGGACATTGCTTCTGACCGCTGACTGCCCTGCACTGACCCCTGTTACCGGGACATTGCTTCTGACCGCTGACTGCCCTGCATTGACCCCTGTTACCGGGACATTGCTTCTGACTGCTGACTGCCCTGCACTGACACCTGTTACCGGGACATTGCTTCTGAACGCTGACTGCCCTGCACTGACCCCTGTTACCGGGACATTGCTTCTGACCGCTGACTGCCCTGCACTGACACCTGTTACCGGGACATTGCTTCTGACCGCTGACTGCCCTGCACTGACCCCTGTTACCGGGACATTGCTTCTGACCGCTGACTGCCCTGCACTGACCCCTGTTACCGGGACATTGCTTCTGACTGCTGACTGCCCTGCACTGACACCTGTTACCGGGACATTGCTTCTGAACGCTGACTGCCCTGCACTGACCCCTGTTACCGGGACATTGCTTCTGACCGCTGACTGCCCTGCACTGACACCTGTTACCGGGACATTGCTTCTGACCGCTGACTGCCCTGCACTGACCCCTGTTACCGGGACATTGCTTCTGACCGCTGACTGCCCTGCACTGACCCCTGTTACCGGGACATTGCTTCTGACCGCTGACTGCCCTGCACTGACACCTGTTACCGGGACATTGCTTCTGAACGCTGACTGCCCTGCACTGACCCCTGTTACCGGGACATTGCTTCTGACCGCTGACTGCCCTGCACTGACACCTGTTACCGGGACATTGCTTCTGACCGCTGACTGCCCTGCACTGACACCTGTTACCGAGACATTGCTTCTGACCGCTGACTGCCCTGCACTGACACCTGTTACCGGGACATTGCTTCTGACCGCTGACTGCCCTGCACTGACACCTGTTACCGGGACATTGCTTCTGACCGCTGACTGCCCTGCACTGACCCCTGTTACCGGGACATTGCTTCTGACCGCTGACTGCCCTGCACTGACCCCTGTTACCAGGACATTGCTTCTGACCGCTGACTGCCCTGCACTGACACCTGTTACCGGGACATTGCTTCTGACCGCTGACTGCCCTGCACTGACACCTGTTACCGGGACATTGCTTCTGACCGCTGACTGCCCTGCACTGACACCTGTTACCGGGACATTGCTTCTGACCGCTGACTGCCCTGCACTGACACCTGTTACCGGGACATTGCTTCTGACCGCTGACTGCCCTGCACTGACACCTGTTACCGGGACATTGCTTCTGACCGCTGACTGCCCTGCACTGACACCTGTTACCGGGTCATTGCTTCTGACCGCTGACTGCCCTGCACTGACACCTGTTACCGGGACATTGCTTCTGACCGCTGACTGCCCTGTACTGACCCCTGTTACCGGGACATTGCTTCTGACCGCTGACTGCCCTGCACTGACACCTGTTACCGGGACATTGCTTCTGACCGCTGACTGCCCTGCACTGACACCTGTTACCGGGACATTGCTTCTGACCGCTGACTGCCCTGCACTGACACCTGTTACCGGGACATTGCTTCTGACCGCTGACTGCCCTGCACTGACCCCTGTTACCGGGACATTGCTTCTGACCGCTGACTGCCCTGCACTGACACCTGTTACCGGGACATTGCTGCTGACCGCTGACTGCCCTGCACTGACCCCTGTTACCGGGACATTGCTGCTGACCGCTGACTGCCCTGCACTGACATCTGTTACAGGGACATTGCTTCTGACCGCTACTGGCCCCTCAGTTCTGTTTTGTTGGATGAGGATCGCTCTGCGCTGTCTCACATTCATAGAGCAGCAGAGCCGGCAGTCTCTAGGACCCACCGCAGATCAGCAGAAGGCCTGACCTCCTACATGTGTTACTGCGTATGCGTGACCCTTCCTGCTCCGCATTCCAGGAGACCCTGGATTGTGCCATCTTGGACTACCAGCCATATAAGCCATACAGAGACCCGCAAGCACCTTATACCACCATCACTATTGATAAGAGGTATAGCACCACTAGCCACCGGGGCATATAACCATCCTGCCATCTGGTCCACTACAACACCCAGCAATATCATTAACGAGATTACTAATCAAAATGTAATAATACATGTTGCATCAGCCAATGCACTCGGTGATATGCTACCATTGGAAAATGTATTTTACTGGCACATCTGAAAGATCTGCTGGGAAACCCTCACACACAGGGTCTGTCTTCCATGAAAAACATAGGAAAAGTTCCAGAGAAACAAAATGCATTAGTGTGTCCACAACAGCCTCATGTCAGTGATACATAGGGGTCTATTTACTAAGCAGTGTTAGGAGACAGAGTGAAAAGTGATAAGAAAGCGATAAGTGCCAGCCAATCAGCTCCCAACTGTCATTTTTCAAACACAGCCTGTGAGATGACAGTTGGGAGCTGATTGGCTGGCACCTTATCACTTTCTTATTACTCTTCACTCTGTCTCCTAACACTGCTTAGCGCCATGGTGACACAAATCACCTCAGCACAGCCTGTACTTGCCCCACAGTCCTCCATCCTGGCAGAAGTTTCTTCAGTGGCCAAAACTCTCAATGTTACACTGAAAGGGGGTGATTCATTGGTGGATGCAAGTAAAGCATCAGGCGCAAATGCCCAATGGGGGAGATGTAAGAAGCGGTATCAGCGCACGTTAAGTGCGCTGATATCGCTTCTCCCCGATGTATGATCGGGGGGGGGGGGTTTGGCGGTAAATGACATGGGCACTATGCACCCCTGTCATTATCGGCGCTGCTATCTACAAGATAGCAGCGCCGTTAGACTGGGCAATGTATGACCGGTCAGTTCGCCTGACCGTTCTGCCCGCTGCAGCTGTTGCTATCGACGGCTACAGCCTGGCGTTGCCATATCCCCACAGCAAGGACAGTGCTGTCCCTGCTGCGGTGGCTGCCGGCTCCAGGGCTGCACGCGGGATCTTGTGATACTTGTGAGATCCTGAGCATGCTCAGTGGGGATGGCCGGAGGGCCAGGGAGGAGTTAACTCTCCCCCGCTCCGGCCGATGAGATGTTCATACATCTCATCATTAGTGCTTCCTGCTTCGCCTCGGTAAAGAGGCGAAGCAGGAAGCTCAGGATGCGCTGACAATGGCAGCCATGACACTCTGTGCCTGCAATAGGCAGGTGTAATGGCCCAGCCGCTGTGTATCTGTGTACTCATATTGGCGGATTCGCGCTGTAGCCAGTGGATGCCCATCGACTGCGGCATTAGAATAATTACACAGGAGCGGCTGTGACAATAGACAAAAATAGTAAACTGAAAATACTGTACAGAGGGTCTCATTCAGAACCGCTCGCGAGCGCTGTACGCTCGCAAGTGGGTCGATGGTGCCCAAGTGCGCATGTGCACGACGGAGGCTGCTCCGTCGTGCGCATGCACGAGACCCGAATAACGATGGGGTAGCCGTCGTTATGGGTCTTGCACCAAAGGGGGCGTGCTGTCGATGGTGAGTGACAGTACGCCCCCTTTGGTGGGCGTGCCGGGGGCGTGGCTGCCCAGACAGAGGCGTTCCCATGGGAACGCCTACCATCTGGGTCCGGCCCCACTGACATCACTAGTGATGTCAGTGGGAGTGCTTTTGGCTCTGATAGAGCCAAAAGCACTCCGGGCTTGCAGACAACAAGACCCTACCACAAGGGTCTCATTGCAAGCCCGATGGTCGCGATGGTCTTGACCATCGCGACCATCTTTTTGGCCGCCCGCATAAGCTGTGGGTGGTCACCCACAGTTATGCGAGCGGCCAGGAAGCTGCTCCAAATTTAGCTGGGACGGCCCTGATTCAGAGCGAGCGCTCTTGTCAGAGCGTCCGGCTCTGAATCAGGCCCAGAGTTTTTCTGGTAATAGTTGTCCAGCCGACTCTCCTTGAGATACGCTGTCGTGAACACTTAGCAGGACGCACACAATTGAATATCACAGTGCAAGATTATTCATGTCGACTTTGCGAGCCTTCAATTGCGTTGGTGCTGATTCAGATGTGGACGCAAATGCCATAGCAGCTGCGGTCTCTCACGGATCGCCATTGCGAAAATATAAAAGTGACTCAATCACCTTCCAATGCTTAGAGACGGTCACTGACAGCATCTCACATCCGCCGCTCGCGTACGAAACATCGGAAACATCAAACGCAGATCAGGCGGCCATCGGCCTTTTGAGTAAGTGTGAGCTGTCGTAGATGCAGAGGGCTCTCCTGCTGCCAGCAAGGACGCAGTGACTAATTTATGTACGCCCAGAAAACTGTATTAAACGGTCCGACACGCCTGTGTTTCTGTAACCATCCCCGTTACCTCCCCCCAAATGCTGACTATCGATCATCCTCTGTGCGAGCGTAAATACAATTCAATGGCTGCACGTGCACAGTACGGCTTATACGAATGCGTAATTTTTGGTTACACCCTGAAAAGCCCCATTAGACCTTCCTAAATACTGCGTGCTGCTGCTCCTGGAGCAGAAAGTAGGAACCAGCAGGTTTCTTGCTGGATGAATATTTCATCAAGCCGGTTACATAATATTCAGCTCAGTTAGAGCAAGATAATCTTACAGGCTCACCTGACCAGCCTGATCCATTTATATCGCAATTCAGCTGCATTACTACGTAAGTGTAAGAGAGAGCTAGAACATGCCCTCATTCTGGGGATGAGTGCCTCTCCTCTGTAACGGTAATACGCAGTGCCTCTCCTCTGTGACCGTAATACGTAGTGCCTCTCCTCTGTGACCGTAATACGTAGTGCCTCTCCTATCTTACCGTAATACGTAGTGCCTCTCCTCTGTGACCGTAATACGTAGTGCCTCTCCTCTGTGACCGTAATACGCAGTGCCTCTCCTCTGTGACCGTAATACGTAGTGCCTCTCCTCTGTGACCGTAATACGTAGTGCCTCTCCTCTGTGACCGTAATACGTAGTGCCTCTCCTCTGTAACCGCAATATGTAGTGCCTCTCCTCTGGGACCGTAATACGTAGTGCCTCTCCTCTGTGACCGTAATACGTAGTGCCTCTCCTCTGTGACCGTAATACGTAGTGCCTCTCCTCTGTGACCGTAATACGTAGTGCCTCTCCTCTGTGACTGTAATACGTAGTGCCTCTCCTCTGTGACCGTAATACGTAGTGCCTCTCCTCTGTGACCGTAATACGTAGTGCCTCTCCTCTGTGACCGTAATACGTAGTGCCTCTCCTCTGTGACCGTAATACGCAGTGCCTCTCCTCTGTGACCGTAATACGCAGTGCCTCTCCTCTGTGACCGTAATACGTAGTGCCTCTCCTCTGTGACCGTAATACGTAGTGCCTCTCCTCTGTGACCGTAATACGTAGTGCCTCTCCTCTGTGACCGTAATACGTAGTGCCTCTCCTCTGTGACCGTAATACGCAGTGCCTCTCCTCTGTGACCGTAATACGTAGTGCCTCTCCTCTGTGACCGTAATACGTAGTGCCTCTCCTCTGTGACCGTAATACGTAGTGCCTCTCCTCTGTGACCGTAATACGTAGTGCCTCTCCTCTGTGACCGTAATACGTAGTGCCTCTCCTCTGTGACCGTAATACGTAGTGCCTCTCCTCTGTGACCGTAATACGTAGTGCCTCTCCTCTGTGACCGTAATACGTAGTGCCTCTCCTCTGTGACCGTAATACGTAGTGCCTCTCCTCTGTGACCGTAATACGTAGTGCCTCTCCTCTGTGACCGTAATACGTAGTGCCTCTCCTCTGTGACCGTAATACGTAGTGCCTCTCCTCTGTGACCGTAATACGTAGTGCCTCTCCTCTGTGACCGTAATACGCAGTGCCTCTCCTCTGTGACCGTAATACGTAGTGCCTCTCCTCTGTGACCGTAATACGTAGTGCCTCTCCTATGTTACCGTAATACGTAGTGCCTCTCCTCTGTGACCGTAATACGTAGTGCCTCTCCTCTGTGACCGTAATACGTAGTGCCTCTCCTATGTTACCGTAATACGTAGTGCCTCTCCTCTGTGACCGTAATACGTAGTGCCTCTCCTCTGTGACCGTAATACGTAGTGCCTCTCCTATGTTACCGTAATACGTAGTGCCTCTCCTCTGTGACCGTAATACGCAGTGCCTCTCCTCTGTGACCGTAATACGTAGTGCCTCTCCTATGTGACCGTAATACGTAGTGCCTCTCCTCTGTGACCGTAATACGTAGTGCCTCTCCTCTGTGACCGTAATACGTAGTGCCTCTCCTCTGTGACCGTAATACGTAGTGCCTCTCCTCTGTGACCGTAATACGCAGTGCCTCTCCTCTGTGACCGTAATACGTAGTGCCTCTCCTCTGTGACCGTAATACGTAGTGCCTCTCCTATGTTACCGTAATACGTAGTGCCTCTCCTCTGTGACCGTAATACGTAGTGCCTCTCCTCTGTGACCGTAATACGTAGTGCCTCTCCTATGTTACCGTAATACGTAGTGCCTCTCCTCTGTGACCGTAATACGTAGTGCCTCTCCTCTGTGACCGTAATACGTAGTGCCTCTCCTATGTTACCGTAATACGTAGTGCCTCTCCTCTGTGACCGTAATACGCAGTGCCTCTCCTCTGTGACCGTAATACGTAGTGCCTCTCCTATGTTACCGTAATACGTAGTGCCTCTCCTCTGTGACCGTAATACGTAGTGCCTCTCCTCTGTGACCGTAATACGTAGTGCCTCTCCTCTGTGACCGTAATACGTAGTGCCTCTCCTCTGTGACCGTAATACGTAGTGCCTCTCCTCTGTGACCGTAATACGTAGTGCCTCTCCTCTGTGACCGTAATACGTAGTGCCTCTCCTCTGTGACCGTAATACGTAGTGCCTCTCCTCTGTGACCGTAATACGTAGTGCCTCTCCTCTGTGACCGTAATACGTAGTGCCTCTCCTCTGTGACCGTAATACGTAGTGCCTCTCCTCTGTGACCGTAATACGTAGTGCCTCTCCTCTGTGACCGTAATACGTAGTGCCTCTCCTCTGTGACCGTAATACGTAGTGCCTCTCCTCTGTGACCGTAATACGTAGTGCCTCTCCTCTGTGACCGTAATACGTAGTGCCTCTCCTCTGTGACCGTAATACGTAGTGCCTCTCCTCTGTGACCGTAATACGTAGTGCCTCTCCTCTGTGACCGTAATACGTAGTGCCTCTCCTCTGTGACCGTAATACGTAGTGCCTCTCCTCTGTGACCGTAATACGTAGTGCCTCTCCTCTGTGACCGTAATACGTAGTGCCTCTCCTCTGTGACCGTAATACGTAGTGCCTCTCCTCTGTGACCGTAATACGTAGTGCCTCTCCTCTGTGACCGTAATACGTAGTGCCTCTCCTCTGTGACCGTAATACGTAGTGCCTCTCCTCTGTGACCGTAATACGTAGTGCCTCTCCTCTGTGACCGTAATACGTAGTGCCTCTCCTCTGTGACCGTAATACGTAGTGCCTCTCCTCTGTGACCGTAATACGTAGTGCCTCTCCTCTGTGACCGTAATACGTAGTGCCTCTCCTCTGTGACCGTAATACGTAGTGCCTCTCCTCTGTGACCGTAATACGTAGTGCCTCTCCTCTGTGACCGTAATACGTAGTGCCTCTCCTCTGTGACCGTAATACGTAGTGCCTCTCCTCTGTGACCGTAATACGCAGTGCCTCTCCTCTGTGACCGTAATACGCAGTGCCTCTCCTCTGTGACCGTAATACGCAGTGCCTCTCCTCTGTGACCGTAATACGCAGTGCCTCTCCTCTGTGACCGTAATACGCAGTGCCTCTCCTCTGTGACCGTAATACGCAGTGCCTCTCCTCTGTGACCGTAATACGCAGTGCCTCTCCTCTGTGACCGTAATACGCAGTGCCTCTCCTCTGTGACCGTAATACGCAGTGCCTCTCCTCTGTGACCGTAATACGCAGTGCCTCTCCTCTGTGACCGTAATACGCAGTGCCTCTCCTCTGTGACCGTAATACGTAGTGCCTCTCCTCTGTAACCGTAATACGTAGTGCCTCTCCTCTGTGACCGTAATACGCAGTGCCTCTCCTCTGTGACCGTAATACGCAGTGCCTCTCCTCTGTGACCGTAATACGTAGTGCCTCTCCTCTGTAACCGTAATACGTAGTGCCTCTCCTCTGTGACCGTAATACGTACGAAGTATTTGGGAGGATCCAACGGAAATAACTCAACGTGTTCTTTTATTATTTTCATTATTGGGTATACAGGGGCGTAACAAGGGGCGTGTAAGGCGCATGTACAGGTTCCACCTTAAGGGCCTAAGCAATAAAATCGCTCAACATCGGCAGTGCGCGGCTGCTCTGAATCAGGCGCGAAATGTTAGTTGCGAATGTGCAACTTTGTGTCTCACACATGCCCATTACGGATTAAAGCTAAAATACACGGTTTTATAGGTTTGCGCTTGCCCAGTATGGAGATTGGGGCATATGGGGGGCGCATACACAAGCCCCCAGACCATGGGGCTGGTTCTGAGTCAGACTCAGCTGTGGTTACAGATGGCGGCCACAGTCTGCGTAGTAGCTTATGCTAATGTAAGAATCCGCCTGTGTACACTAAAAATCTGTGCGGCTGCATACGGAAGCCAATCCGGACCACCGTTACTATGCCCGCAGCCCCCGTCACCATTAGTATTAGGACCCTTGCTGGGTGCAAACAGATCCATCTGATAAAGGTGTCCCGGCTCTGTCCACACGTTACACTCCCAGGACCCTCTTACTAGACGGAACAGATCCACGCGATCACAAGGCCGCCGTCCATGCCTATTTCACGGATAGTGTCGCCCGTTGAACTAATCAATCCATACACACGAACAAACTCCACCCATGTGCTTGAATCTAAATTGGCGCACGCGCAGACACTGATTTCTTTCTACAGCGCATGCGCAGTAAGCGGAAAGATGTGCCCGCATTGCCACTCGGACTCTAACAGCTGCACATTCGGCAACACACAGAGGCCTTTCTAGGTTCTAATTCTAGTATTGCAGGTTCCCGGCTTATTGATCCACAGCTGTGTCCACTTTTATAAATGGCAGCGGTACGGCATACTGTACTGCACCTCGGCGGTATGGTGCCATTGAGAGATGGTAAAGTAAGACCTAAGGATTGTCATTAGACTGAGGTAACTTAAACTACGAGGCTGTGGGCGGAGTCCTAGTGCAGGTCAGGTGTTTTCTGTAGCCTGTGAAGGCTTAGTGGGTGTGGCTTGTGTCAAACCTTTATAAGGCTCTGGCACTTTGATGTCTTCCCCACACTCCCCAGCGCGACTTTGGTTGTTTGTTTTCTGTGTGTCGTTTGATTATTTTCTGGCAGAAAAAGAACAGCAGGTATCAGCTTGGGTGCATTTATTTAATTTTGGGTGCACTCACTTTTGTTGTCTGTACCAGCCTAACGGGGGCAGCAACATCACCCTCACAGGTGGGTAGTAAAGTTAGAAGGTGGAGTTGGATACCCTCGTTGTGTTGTGCTTGTTTTGCTGAATGGCACCCTTGGCAGTACCCTTGGCAGTATCCGCCTGCAATGCATTTTTATTGTGTTTGGTTAATTGATGGGTAACGTTGTTTTATGATTTCAAATAAATAGCTAACATTTTTTATTCTACCAAATAATGTCTGTGTCTTTATTATAGGGCTATAAGGTTATGTTGGACTACACATATGAAGCACATCTGCTGTTTTATAATATTGTCTATTACATGTCTACAGTACATAGCTATTTTAGTGGGATTTTTATATTATTTGTGTTATCTAATGATAATACTAACCTTGTTATATTATATAATATTACATTCTGTGTAAGGAAATGTAGTGAATGGACAATGGAGGTTTTGATGTGCCAGTGGGTTAATAATTGTGATTTCTACGTGCTACTATATCTGTTTTGGGCCCCATTGAGCTTGGAAGAGGAGATTGTGTTCCTGCAGTTCTAGTCTATGCATACATACAATCAGAGACTGGTCAGCTCAACCTCAGTGTATGTCAGAGAAGACATTGGGGCCTACTGTCCTGTGCCTGCTTGTACCTATGCACCAAGCCCCGGAGTGCGATACACTCCGAGGATTGGTTGTGGTGGGTAATGCCCTCTTTCTGATGGCCTTACCCATAGAAGTCTATGGGCTTCTATCGGGAGTGAGCTGAGAGAGGATCCCTCCCAGCCCCCCCCCCGTGGCGCGTGCATCCCTCCATCACAAAGGGCTGCTCTTACCGACAGAGCGTTCCTTAGCGGGGATCGTCATGCACACCAGCGTTACCAACGCCGGCATGCATGCGATGACCGGCGGAATGCATCCCGCCCACTGGGTGAGCAGCCACGTTCCATATGAATGAGCCTGATGAAGATGTACAGGCGCTAAGCATTATGGGTTACTGAGAGTGATGTCCAATATCCTCTAGACAAATGGGTTTTGGAGGACAGCGTAACTCATACTTCCGGGAGATGCTGCTTTCATCTTCGGGGGGCGGGGTCAGACTATAATTGTCATTAGGCCCCGCCTCTTTACAGAAAACCCACGCAATTTGTGGGTCCATGAGGAGGGGGCAGGGCTAAATGACGCAATTTGCGCAATTTAGCCCCAGCCCTTCCCTACGGACCCGAAATTTCCACGTAAAATCTCCCCATCTGATGTAGGAAATATGCCTACTTTTCCAGGGGTTACCCGAAAAATCGGGACCCTAAGGTTGGGTCTCGGCGGCCGCAAGCCCCAGGGAGCTTCCTGCTCTGATCGATATCACTGCTGATATCAGTGCGGCCGCTCACAAAACAGCATGCGTTCCTTAAGGAACGCCTCCATTTGTGAAACCACCTCCCCGGCCATGCCTACAAAATGGGGCGAGCTGTCGATCACCATCGACAGCCGCTCCGGGGCTTGCGCACGTGCAGTGCGGCTGCTGCGCGTGCGCAGGGCCTATACATCGACCCACACCTCGCAGTCCCGTGTATACATCGGTACCATCGGAGAACATCGGCCCGACACACACACAATTACAGCAACTCTGACCTGTCTCAGAAATTGCAAGTCTTGTTGCACACAGTGAGTACACAAGCTGCGCATGCAGTCACAGTGGCTAATTTATTCACGCTAATGGAACGGCGTTCAGACAGACAGACACGACTGCGTTTCTCCAACCCCCCCCCCTGTCACCACTCCAAAACGCTTATGGCCTGTCACTCACTCTGCGATGGATTCCTATGTGTGTGTGTAATCACTGTGCGATGTATATGCGTGCGCAGTACTGAACAATCGGCCGATCTGTGTACCTAGTTGTATTTGCGTACACAGCTGGATAAGGTCCATAGTACAGAAGCTGATCTCCCACATGGTGAGCCTCTCACAGCCTCTCACACACTGACTATGAGAGTCTCTCACAGCTCACTCACACACCGACTATGAGAGCCTCTCACAGCCTCTCACACACTGACTATGGGAGTCTCTCGCAGCCTCTCACACACTGACTATGGGAGTATCTCACACACTGATTATGGGAGTCTCTCACACACTGACTATGGGAGTCTCTCACAGCTCACTCACACACTGACTATGGGAGTCTCTCACAGCCTCTCACACACTGACTATGGGAGTCTCTCACACACTGACTATGGGAGTCTCTCACACACTGACTATGGGAGTCTCTCACACACTGACTATGGGAGTCTCTCACAGCTCACTCACACACTGACTATGGGAGTCTCTCACAGCCTCTCACACACTGACTATGGGAGTCTCTCACAGCCTCTCACACACTGACTATGGGAGTCTCTCACAGCCTCTCACACACTGACTGTGGGAGTCTCTCACAGCCTCTCACACACTGACTATGGGAGTCTCTTGCACACTGACTATGGGAGTCTCTCACACACTGACTATGGGAGTCTCTCACACACTGACTATGGGAGTCTCTCACAGCCTCTCACACTGACTATGGGAGTCTCTCGCACACTGACTATGGGAGTCTCTCACAGCCTCTCACACACTGACTATGGGAGTCTCTCACAGCCTCTCACACACTGACTATGGGAGTCTCTCACAGCCTCTCACACACTGACTGTGGGAGTCTCTCACAGCCTCTCACACACTGACTATGGGAGTCTCTTGCACACTGACTATGGGAGTCTCTCACACACTGACTATGGGAGTCTCTCACACACTGACTATGGGAGTCTCTCACAGCCTCTCACACTGACTATGGGAGTCTCTCGCACACTGACTATGGGAGTCTCTCGCACACTGACTATGGGAGTCTATCGCACACTGACTATGGGAGTCTCTCACACACTGACTATGGGAGTCTCTCACACACTGACTATGGGAGTCTCTCACACACTGACTATGGGAGTCTCTCACACACTGACTATGGGAGTCTCTCACAGCCTCTCACACTGACTATGGGAGTCTCTCGCACACTGAATATGGGAGTCTCTCACAGCCTCTCACACACTGACTGTGGGAGTCTCTCGCACACTGACTATGGGAGTCTCTCACACACTAAATATGGGAGTCTCTCACACACTGACTATGGGAGTCTCTCACAGCCTCTCACACACTGACTATGGGAGTCTCTCACAGCCTCTCGCACACTGACTATGGGAGTCTCTCGCACACTGACTATGGGAGTCTCTCGCACACTGACTATGGGAGTCTCTCGCACACTGACTATGGGAGTCTCTCACACACTGACTATGGTAGTCTCTCACAGCCTCTCACACACTGACTATGGGAGTCTCTCACACACTGACTATGGGAGTCTCTCACACACTGACTATGGGAGTCTCTCACACACTGACTATGGGAGTCTCTCAAACACTGACTATGGGAGTCTCTCACACACTGACTATGGGAGTCTCTCACAGCCTCTCACACACTGACTATGGGAGTCTCTCACAGCCTCTCACACACTGATTGTGGGAGTCTCTCACAGCCTCTCACACACTGACTATGGGAGTCTCTCGCAGCCTCTCACACACTGACCATGGGAGTCTCTCACAGCCTCGCATACACTGACTATGGGAGTCTCTCACAGCCTCTCACACTGACTATGGGAGTCTCACACACTGACTATGGGAGTCTCTCACACACTGACAATGGGAGCCTCTCACAGCCTCTCACACACTGACTATGGAAGTCTCTCACGACTCACTCACACACTGACTATGGGAGTCTCTCACACCCTCTCACACACTGACTATGGAAGTCTCTCATAGCCTCTCACACACTGCATATATCAATCTCTCACAGCCTCTCACACACTGACTATGGGAGTCTCTCACAGACTCTCACACACTGAATATGGGAGTCTCTCACACACTGAATATGGGAGTCTCTCACATGCTGAATAAGGGAGTCTCTCACAGCCTCACACACTGAATATGGGAGTCTCTCACACACTGAATACGGGAGTCTCTCACACACTGAATATGGGAGTCTCTCACAGCCTCTCACACACTGACTATGGAAGTCTCTCATAGCCTCTCACACACTGCATATATCAATCTCTCACAGCCTCTCACACACTGACTATGGGAGTCTCTCACAGACTCTCACACACTGAATATGGGAGTCTCTCACACACTGAATATGGGAGTCTCTCACATGCTGAATAAGGGAGTCTCTCACAGCCTCACACACTGAATATGGGAGTCTCTCACACACTGAATATGGGAGTCTCTCACACACTGAATATGGGAGTCTCTCACACACTGAATATGGGAGTCTCTCACACAATGAATATGGGAGTCTCTCACAGCCTCTCACACACTGAATATGGGAGTCTTTCACAGCCTCTCACACACTGAATATGGGAGTCTCTCACACACTGACTATGGGAGTCTCTCACACACTGACTATGGGAGTCTCTCACACACTGACTATGGGAGTCTCTCACACACTGACTATGGGAGTCTCTCACACACTGACTATGGGAGTCTCTCACACACTGACTATGGTAGCCTCTCACAGCCTCTCACACACTGACTATGGGAGTCTCTCAGCCTCTCACACACTGAATATGGGAGTCTCTCACAGCCTCTCACACACTGAATATGGGAGTCTCTCACAGCCTCTCACACACTGAATATGGGAGTCTCTCACACACTGACTATGGGAGTCTCTCACACACTGACTATGGAAGCCTCTCACAGCCTCTCACACACTGAATATGGGAGTCTCTCACAGCCTCTCACACACTGAATATGGGAGTCTCTCACAGCCTCTCACACACTGAATATGGGAGTCTCTCACAGCCTCTCACACACTGAATATGGGAGTCTCTCACACACTGAATATGGGATTCTCTCACATCCTCTCACACACTGAATATGGGAGTCTCTCACAGCCTCTCACACACTGAATATGGGAGCCTCTCACACACTGAATATGGGAGTCTTTCACAGCCTCTCACACTGGGAATCTCTCAAATACTGAATATGGGAGTCTCTCACAGCCTCTCACACACTGAATATGGGAGTCTCTCACACACTGAATATGGGAGTCTCTCACATACTGAATAAGGGAGTCTCTCACAGCCTCTCACACACTGAATATGGGAGTCTCTCACACACTGAATATGGCAGTCTCTCACACACTGAATATGGGAGTCTCTCACACAATGAATAAGGGAGTCTCTCACACAATGAATATGGGAGTCTCTCACAGCCTCTCACACACTGAATATTGTAGTCTTTCACAGCCTCTCACACACTGAATATGGGAGTCTCTCACACACTGAATATGGGAGTCTCTCACACACTGAATATGGGAGTCTCTCACACACTGAATATGGGAGTCACTCACACACTGAATATGGGAGCCTCTCACAGCCTCTCACACAATGACTATGGGAGTCTCTCACACACTGAATATGGGAGTCTCTCACACACTGAATATGGGAGTCTCTCACACACTGAATATGGGAGTCACTCACACACTGAATATGGGAGTCTCTCACACACTGAATATGGGAGTCACTCACACACTGAATATGAGAGTCTCTCACAGCCTCTCACACACTGAATATGGGAGTCTCTCACAGCCTCTCACACACTGAATATGGGAGTCTCTCACACACTGACTATGGGAGTCTCACACACTGACTATGGAAGCCTCTCACAGTCGCTCACACACTGACTATGGGAGTCTCTCACACACTGACTATGGGAGTCTCTCACACACTGAATATGGGAGTCTCACACAGCCTCTCACACACTGAATATGGGAGTCTCTCACAGCCTCTCACACACTGAATATGGGAGTCTCTCACATACTGAATATGGGAGTCTCTCACAGCCTCTCACACACTGAATATGGGAGTCTCTCACAGCCTCTCACACACTGAATATGGGAGTCTCTCACACACTGAATATGGGAGTCTCTCACACACTGAATATGGGAGTCACTCACACACTGAATATGGGAGTCTCTCACACACTGAATATGGGAGTCACTCACACACTGAATATGAGAGTCTCTCACAGCCTCTCACACACTGAATATGGGAGTCTCTCACAGCCTCTCACACACTGAATATGGGAGTCTCTCACACACTGACTATGGGAGTCTCTCACACACTGACTATGGAAGTCTCTCACAGCCTCTCACACACTGACTATGGGAGTCTCTCACACACTGACTATGGGAGTCTCTCACACACTGAATATGGGAGTCTCACACAGCCTCTCACACACTGAATATGGGAGTCTCTCACAGCCTCTCACACACTGAATATGGGAGTCTCTCACATACTGAATATGGTAGTCTCTCACAGCCTCTCACACACTGAATATGGGAGTCTCTCACAGCCTCTCACACACTGAATATGGGAGTCTCTCACACACTGAATATGGGAGTCTCTCACATCCTCTCACACACTGAACATGGGAGTCTCTCACACACTGACTATGGGAATCTCTCACACACTGACTATGGGAGCCTCTCACAGCCTCTCACACACTGACTATGGGAGTCTCTCACACACTGACTATGGGAGTCTCACACACTGAATATGGGAGCCTCTCACACACTGAATATGGGAGCCTCTCACACACTGAATATGGGAGTCTCTCACACACTGAATATGGGAGTCTCTCACATGCTGAATAAGGGAGTCTCTCACAGCCTCACACACTGAATATGGGAGTCTCTCACACACTGCATATGGGAGTCTCTCACACACTGAATATGGGAGTCTCTCACACACTGAATATGGGAGTCTCTCACACAATGAATATGGGAGTCTCTCACACAATGAATATGGGAGTCTCTCACAGCCTCTCACACACTGAATATGGGAGTCTCTCACAGCCTCTCACACACTGAATATGGGAGTCTCTCACACACTGAATATGGGATTCTCTCACATCCTCTCACACACTGAATATGGGCGTCTCTCACAGCCTCTCACACACTGAATATGGGAGCCTCTCACACACTGAATATGGGAGTCTTTCACAGCCTCTCACACACTGAATATGGGAGTCTCTCACATACTGAATATGGGAGTCTCACAGCCTCTCACACACTGAATATGGGAGTCTCTCACACACTGAATATGGGAGTCTCTCACATACTGAATAAGGGAGTCTCTCACAACCTCTCACACACTGAATATGGGAGTCTCTCACACACTGAATATGGCAGTCTCTCACACACTGAATATGGGAGTCTCTCACACAATGAATAAGGGAGTCTCTCACACAATGAATATGGGAGTCTCTCACAGCCTCTCACACACTGAATATGGTAGTCTTTCACAGCCTCTCACACACTGAATATGGGAGTCTCTCACACACTGAATATGGGAGTCTCTCACGCACTGAATATGGGAGTCTCTCACACACTGAATATGGGAGTCACTCACACACTGAATATGGGAGCCTCTCACAGCCTCTCACACAATGACTATGGGAGTCTCTCACACACTGAATATGGGAGTCTCTCACACACTGAATATGGGAGTCTCTCACACACTGAATATGGGAGTCTCTCACACACTGAATATGGGAGTCACTCACACACTGAATATGGGAGTCTCTCACACACTGAATATGGGAGTCACTCACACACTGAATATGAGAGTCTCTCACAGCCTCTCACACACTGAATATGGGAGTCTCTCACAGCCTCTCACACACTGAATATGGGAGTCTCTCACACACTGACTATGGGAGTCTCTCACACACTGACTATGGAAGCCTCTCACAGCCTCTCACACACTGACTATGGGATTCTCTCACACACTGACTATGGGAGTCTCTCACACACTGAATATGGGAGTCTCACACAGCCTCTCACACACTGAATATGGGAGTCTCTCACAGCCTCTCACACACTGAATATGGGAGTCTCTCACATACTGAATATGGGAGTCTCTCACAGCCTCTCACACACTGAATATGGGAGTCTCTCACAGCCTCTCACACACTGAATATGGGAGTCTCTCACACACTGAATATGGGAGTCTCTCACACACTGAATATGGGAGTCACTCACACACTGAATATGGGAGTCTCTCACACACTGAATATGGGAGTCACTCACACACTGAATATGAGAGTCTCTCACAGCCTCTCACACACTGAATATGGGAGTCTCTCACAGCCTCTCACACACTGAATATGGGAGTCTCTCACACACTGACTATGGGAGTCTCTCACACACTGACTATGGAAGCCTCTCACAGCCTCTCACACACTGACTATGGGAGTCTCTCACACACTGACTATGGGAGTCTCTCACACACTGAATATGGGAGTCTCACACAGCCTCTCACACACTGAATATGGGAGTCTCTCACAGCCTCTCACACACTGAATATGGGAGTCTCTCACATACTGAATATGGTAGTCTCTCACAGCCTCTCACACACTGAATATGGGAGTCTCTCACAGCCTCTCACACACTGAATATGGGAGTCTCTCACACACTGAATATGGGAGTCTCTCACATCCTCTCACACACTGAACATGGGAGTCTCTCACACACTGACTATGGGAATCTCTCACACACTGACTATGGGAGCCTCTCACAGCCTCTCACACACTGACTATGGGAGTCTCTCACACACTGACTATGGGAGTCTCACACACTGAATATGGGAGCCTCTCACACACTGAATATGGGAGTCTCTCACACACTGAATATGGGAGTCTCTCACATGCTGAATAAGGGAGTCTCTCACAGCCTCACACACTGAATATGGGAGTCTCTCACACACTGCATATGGGAGTCTCTCACACACTGAATATGGGAGTCTCTCACACACTGAATATGGGAGTCTCTCACACAATGAATATGGGAGTCTCTCACACAATGAATATGGGAGTCTCTCACAGCCTCTCACACACTGAATATGGGAGTCTTTCACAGCCTCTCACACACTGAATATGGGAGTCTCTCACACACTGAATATGGGAGTCTCTCACACACTGAATATGGGAGTCACTCACACACTGAATATGGGAGCCTCTCACAGCCTCTCACACACTGACTATGGGAGTCTCTCACACTGACTATGGGAGTCTCACACACTGAATATGGGAGCCTCTCACACACTGAATATGGGAGTCTCTCACACACTGAATATGGGATTCTCTCACATCCTCTCACACACTGAATATGGGAGTCTCTCACAGCCTCTCACACACTGAATATGGGAGCCTCTCACACACTGAATATGGGAGTCTCTCACACACTGAATATGGGAGTCTCTCACACACTGAATATGGGAGTCTCTCACACACTGAATATGGGAGTCACTCACACACTGAATATGGGAGCCTCTCACAGCCTCTCACACACTGACTATGGGAGTCTCTCACACACTGACTATGGGAGTCTCACACACTGAATATGGGAGCCTCTCACACACTGAATATGGGAGTCTCTCACACACTGAATATGGGATTCTCTCACATCCTCTCACACACTGAATATGGGAGTCTCTCACACACTGACTATGGGAGTCTCACACACTGAATATGGGAGCCTCTCACACACTGAATATGGGAGTCTCTCACACACTGAATATGGGAGTCTCTCACATGCTGAATAAGGGAGTCTCTCACAGCCTCACACACTGAATATGGGAGTCTCTCACACACTGCATATGGGAGTCTCTCACACACTGAATATGGGAGTCTCTCACACACTGAATATGGGAGTCTCTCACACAATGAATATGGGAGTCTCTCACACAATGAATATGGGAGTCTCTCACAGCCTCTCACACACTGAATATGGGAGTCTCTCACAGCCTCTCACACACTGAATATGGGAGTCTCTCACACACTGAATATGGGATTCTCTCACATCCTCTCACACACTGAATATGGGCGTCTCTCACAGCCTCTCACACACTGAATATGGGAGCCTCTCACACACTGAATATGGGAGTCTTTCACAGCCTCTCACACACTGAATATGGGAGTCTCTCACATACTGAATATGGGAGTCTCACAGCCTCTCACACACTGAATATGGGAGTCTCTCACACACTGAATATGGGAGTCTCTCACATACTGAATAAGGGAGTCTCTCACAGCCTCTCACACACTGAATATGGGAGTCTCTCACACACTGAATATGGCAGTCTCTCACACACTGAATATGGGAGTCTCTCACACAATGAATAAGGGAGTCTCTCACACAATGAATATGGGAGTCTCTCACAGCCTCTCACACACTGAATATGGTAGTCTTTCACAGCCTCTCACACACTGAATATGGGAGTCTCTCACACACTGAATATGGGAGTCTCTCACGCACTGAATATGGGAGTCTCTCACACACTGAATATGGGAGTCACTCACACACTGAATATGGGAGCCTCTCACAGCCTCTCACACAATGACTATGGGAGTCTCTCACACACTGAATATGGGAGTCTCTCACACACTGAATATGGGAGTCTCTCACACACTGAATATGGGAGTCTCTCACACACTGAATATGGGAGTCACTCACACACTGAATATGGGAGTCTCTCACACACTGAATATGGGAGTCACTCACACACTGAATATGAGAGTCTCTCACAGCCTCTCACACACTGAATATGGGAGTCTCTCACAGCCTCTCACACACTGAATATGGGAGTCTCTCACACACTGACTATGGGAGTCTCTCACACACTGACTATGGAAGCCTCTCACAGCCTCTCACACACTGACTATGGGAGTCTCTCACACACTGACTATGGGAGTCTCTCACACACTGAATATGGGAGTCTCACACAGCCTCTCACACACTGAATATGGGAGTCTCTCACAGCCTCTCACACACTGAATATGGGAGTCTCTCACATACTGAATATGGGAGTCTCTCACAGCCTCTCACACACTGAATATGGGAGTCTCTCACAGCCTCTCACACACTGAATATGGGAGTCTCTCACACACTGAATATGGGAGTCTCTCACACACTGAATATGGGAGTCACTCACACACTGAATATGGGAGTCTCTCACACACTGAATATGGGAGTCACTCACACACTGAATATGAGAGTCTCTCACAGCCTCTCACACACTGAATATGGGAGTCTCTCACAGCCTCTCACACACTGAATATGGGAGTCTCTCACACACTGACTATGGGAGTCTCTCACACACTGACTATGGAAGCCTCTCACAGCCTCTCACACACTGACTATGGGAGTCTCTCACACACTGACTATGGGAGTCTCTCACACACTGAATATGGGAGTCTCACACAGCCTCTCACACACTGAATATGGGAGTCTCTCACAGCCTCTCACACACTGAATATGGGAGTCTCTCACATACTGAATATGGTAGTCTCTCACAGCCTCTCACACACTGAATATGGCAGTCTCTCACAGCCTCTCACACACTGAATATGGGAGTCTCTCACACACTGAATATGGGAGTCTCTCACATCCTCTCACACACTGAACATGGGAGTCTCTCACACACTGACTATGGGAATCTCTCACACACTGACTATGGGAGCCTCTCACAGCCTCTCACACACTGACTATGGGAGTCTCTCACACACTGACTATGGGAGTCTCACACACTGAATATGGGAGCCTCTCACACACTGAATATGGGAGTCTCTCACTCACTGAATATGGGAGTCTCTCACATGCTGAATAAGGGAGTCTCTCACAGCCTCACACACTGAATATGGGAGTCTCTCACACACTGCATATGGGAGTCTCTCACACACTGAATATGGGAGTCTCTCACACACTGAATATGGGAGTCTCTCACACAATGAATATGGGAGTCTCTCACACAATGAATATGGGAGTCTCTCACAGCCTCTCACACACTGAATATGGGAGTCTTTCACAGCCTCTCACACACTGAATATGGGAGTCTCTCACACACTGAATATGGGAGTCTCTCACACACTGAATATGGGAGTCACTCACACACTGAATATGGGAGTCTTTCACAGCCTCTCACACACTGAATATGGGAGTCTCTCACACACTGAATATGGGAGTCTCTCACACACTGAATATGGGAGTCACTCACACACTGAATATGGGAGCCTCTCACAGCCTCTCACACACTGACTATGGGAGTCTCTCACACACTGACTATGGGAGTCTCACACACTGAATATGGGAGCCTCTCACACACTGAATATGGGAGTCTCTCACACACTGAATATGGGATTCTCTCACATCCTCTCACACACTGAATATGGGAGTCTCTCACAGCCTCTCACACACTGAATATGGGAGCCTCTCACACACTGAATATGGGAGTCTCTCACACACTGAATATGGGAGTCTCTCACACACTGAATATGGGAGTCACTCACACACTGAATATGGGAGCCTCTCACAGCCTCTCACACACTGAATATGGGAGTCTCTCACACACTGAATATGGGAGTCTCTCACATGCTGAATAAGGGAGTCTCTCACAGCCTCACACACTGAATATGGGAGTCTCTCACACACTGCATATGGGAGTCTCTCACACACTGAATATGGGAGTCTCTCACACACTGAATATGGGAGTCTCTCACACAATGAATATGGGAGTCTCTCACACAATGAATATGGGAGTCTCTCACAGCCTCTCACACACTGAATATGGGAGTCTCTCACAGCCTCTCACACACTGAATATGGGAGTCTCTCACACACTGAATATGGGATTCTCTCACATCCTCTCACACACTGAATATGGGCGTCTCTCACAGCCTCTCACACACTGAATATGGGAGCCTCTCACACACTGAATATGGGAGTCTTTCACAGCCTCTCACACACTGAATATGGGAGTCTCTCACATACTGAATATGGGAGTCTCACAGCCTCTCACACACTGAATATGGGAGTCTCTCACACACTGAATATGGGAGTCTCTCACATACTGAATAAGGGAGTCTCTCACAGCCTCTCACACACTGAATATGGGAGTCTCTCACACACTGAATATGGCAGTCTCTCACACACTGAATATGGGAGTCTCTCACACAATGAATAAGGGAGTCTCTCACACAATGAATATGGGAGTCTCTCACAGCCTCTCACACACTGAATATGGTAGTCTTTCACAGCCTCTCACACACTGAATATGGGAGTCTCTCACACACTGAATATGGGAGTCTCTCACGCACTGAATATGGGAGTCTCTCACACACTGAATATGGGAGTCACTCACACACTGAATATGGGAGCCTCTCACAGCCTCTCACACAATGACTATGGGAGTCTCTCACACACTGAATATGGGAGTCTCTCACACACTGAATATGGGAGTCTCTCACACACTGAATATGGGAGTCTCTCACACACTGAATATGGGAGTCACTCACACACTGAATATGGGAGTCTCTCACACACTGAATATGGGAGTCACTCACACACTGAATATGAGAGTCTCTCACAGCCTCTCACACACTGAATATGGGAGTCTCTCACAGCCTCTCACACACTGAATATGGGAGTCTCTCACACACTGACTATGGGAGTCTCTCACACACTGACTATGGAAGCCTCTCACAGCCTCTCACACACTGACTATGGGAGTCTCTCACACACTGACTATGGGAGTCTCTCACACACTGAATATGGGAGTCTCACACAGCCTCTCACACACTGAATATGGGAGTCTCTCACAGCCTCTCACACACTGAATATGGGAGTCTCTCACATACTGAATATGGGAGTCTCTCACAGCCTCTCACACACTGAATATGGGAGTCTCTCACAGCCTCTCACACACTGAATATGGGAGTCTCTCACACACTGAATATGGGAGTCTCTCACACACTGAATATGGGAGTCACTCACACACTGAATATGGGAGTCTCTCACACACTGAATATGGGAGTCACTCACACACTGAATATGAGAGTCTCTCACAGCCTCTCACACACTGAATATGGGAGTCTCTCACAGCCTCTCACACACTGAATATGGGAGTCTCTCACACACTGACTATGGGAGTCTCTCACACACTGACTATGGAAGCCTCTCACAGCCTCTCACACACTGACTATGGGAGTCTCTCACACACTGACTATGGGAGTCTCTCACACACTGAATATGGGAGTCTCACACAGCCTCTCACACACTGAATATGGGAGTCTCTCACAGCCTCTCACACACTGAATATGGGAGTCTCTCACATACTGAATATGGTAGTCTCTCACAGCCTCTCACACACTGAATATGGCAGTCTCTCACAGCCTCTCACACACTGAATATGGGAGTCTCTCACACACTGAATATGGGAGTCTCTCACATCCTCTCACACACTGAACATGGGAGTCTCTCACACACTGACTATGGGAATCTCTCACACACTGACTATGGGAGCCTCTCACAGCCTCTCACACACTGACTATGGGAGTCTCTCACACACTGACTATGGGAGTCTCACACACTGAATATGGGAGCCTCTCACACACTGAATATGGGAGTCTCTCAGTCACTGAATATGGGAGTCTCTCACATGCTGAATAAGGGAGTCTCTCACAGCCTCACACACTGAATATGGGAGTCTCTCACACACTGCATATGGGAGTCTCTCACACACTGAATATGGGAGTCTCTCACACACTGAATATGGGAGTCTCTCACACAATGAATATGGGAGTCTCTCACACAATGAATATGGGAGTCTCTCACAGCCTCTCACACACTGAATATGGGAGTCTTTCACAGCCTCTCACACACTGAATATGGGAGTCTCTCACACACTGAATATGGGAGTCTCTCACACACTGAATATGGGAGTCACTCACACACTGAATATGGGAGTCTTTCACAGCCTCTCACACACTGAATATGGGAGTCTCTCACACACTGAATATGGGAGTCTCTCACACACTGAATATGGGAGTCACTCACACACTGAATATGGGAGCCTCTCACAGCCTCTCACACACTGACTATGGGAGTCTCTCACACACTGACTATGGGAGTCTCACACACTGAATATGGGAGCCTCTCACACACTGAATATGGGAGTCTCTCACACACTGAATATGGGATTCTCTCACATCCTCTCACACACTGAATATGGGAGTCTCTCACAGCCTCTCACACACTGAATATGGGAGCCTCTCACACACTGAATATGGGAGTCTCTCACACACTGAATATGGGAGTCTCTCACACACTGAATATGGGAGTCACTCACACACTGAATATGGGAGCCTCTCACAGCCTCTCACACACTGACTATGGGAGTCTCTCACACACTGACTATGGGAGTCTCACACACTGAATATGGGAGCCTCTCACACACTGAATATGGGAGTCTCTCACACACTGAATATGGGATTCTCTCACATCCTCTCACACACTGAATATGGGAGTCTCTCACAGCCTCTCACACACTGAATATGGGAGCCTCTCACACACTGAATATGGGAGTCTTTCACAGCCTCTCACACACTGAATATGGGAGTCTCTCACACACTGACTATGGGAGTCTCTCACACACTGACTATGGAAGCCTCTCACAGCCTCTCACACACTGACTATGGGAGTCTCTCACACACTGACTATGGGAGTCTCTCACACACTGAATATGGGAGTCTCACAAAGCCTCTCACACACTGAATATGGGAGTCTCTCACAGCCTCTCACACACTGAATATGGGAGTCTCTCACATACTGAATATGGGAGTCTCTCACAGCCTCTCACACACTGAATATGGGAGTCTCTCACAGCCTCTCACACACTGAATATGGGAGTCTCTCACACACTGAATATGGGAGTCACTCACACACTGAATATGGGAGTCACTCACACACTTAATATGGGAGTCTCTCACACACTGAATATGGGAGTCACTCACACACTGAATATGAGAGTCTCTCACAGCCTCTCACACACTGAATATGGGAGTCTCTCACAGCCTCTCACACACTGAATATGGGAGTCTCTCACACACTGACTATGGGAGTCTCTCACACACTGACTATGGAAGCCTCTCACAGCCTCTCACACACTGACTATGGGAGTCTCTCACACACTGACTATGGGAGTCTCTCACACACTGAATATGGGAGTCTCACACAGCCTCTCACACACTGAATATGGGAGTCTCTCACAGCCTCTCACACACTGAATATGGGAGTCTCTCACATACTGAATATGGTAGTCTCTCACAGCCTCTCACACACTGAATATGGGAGTCTCTCACAGCCTCTCACACACTGAATATGGGAGTCTCTCACACACTGAATATGGGAGTCTCTCACATCCTCTCACACACTGAACATGGGAGTCTCTCACACACTGACTATGGGAATCTCTCACACACTGACTATGGGAGCCTCTCACAGCCTCTCACACACTGACTATGGGAGTCTCTCACACACTGACTATGGGAGTCTCACACACTGAATATGGGAGCCTCTCACACACTGAATATGGGAGTCTCTCACACACTGAATATGGGAGTCTCTCACATGCTGAATAAGGGAGTCTCTCACAGCCTCACACACTGAATATGGGAGTCTCTCACACACTGCATATGGGAGTCTCTCACACACTGAATATGGGAGTCTCTCACACACTGAATATGGGAGTCTCTCACACAATGAATATGGGAGTCTCTCACACAATGAATATGGGAGTCTCTCACAGCCTCTCACACACTGAATATGGGAGTCTTTCACAGCCTCTCACACACTGAATATGGGAGTCTCTCACACACTGAATATGGGAGTCTCTCACACACTGAATATGGGAGTCACTCACACACTGAATATGGGAGCCTCTCACAGCCTCTCACACACTGACTATGGGAGTCTCTCACACACTGACTATGGGAGTCTCACACACTGAATATGGGAGTCTCTCACACACTGAATATGGGAGTCTCTCACACACTGAATATGGGAGTCTCTCACATGCTGAATAAGGAAGTCTCTCACAGCCTCACACACTGAATATGGGAGTCTCTCACACACTGAATATGGGAGTCTCTCACACACTGAATATGGGAGTCTCTCACACACTGAATATGGGAGTCTCTCACACAATGAATATGGGAGTCTCTCACACAATGAATATGGGAGTCTCTCACAGCCTCTCACACACTGAATATGGGAGTCTCTCACAGCCTCTCACACACTGAATATGGGAGTCTCTCACACACTGAATATGGGATTCTCTCACATCCTCTCACACACTGAATATGGGAGTCTCTCACAGCCTCTCACACACTGAATATGGGAGCCTCTCACACACTGAATATGGGAGTCTTTTACAGCCTCTCACACACTGAATATGGGAGTCTCTCACATACTGAATATGGGAGTCTCTCACAGCCTCTCACACACTGAATATGGGAGTCTCTCACACACTGAATATGGGAGTCTCTCACATACTGAATAAGGGAGTCTCTCACAGCCTCTCACACACTGAATATGGGAGTCTCTCACACACTGAATATGGCAGTCTCTCACACACTGAATATGGGAGTCTCTCACACAATGCATAAGGGAGTCTCTCACACAATGAATATGGGAGTCTCTCACAGCCTCTCACACACTGAATATGGTAGTCTTTCACAGCCTCTCACACACTGAATATGGGAGTCTCTCACAAACTGCATATGGGAGTCTCTCACACACTGAATATGGGAGTCTCTCACACACTGAATATGGGAGTCACTCACACACTGAATATGGGAGCCTCTCACAGCCTCTCACACAATGACTATGGGAGTCTCTCACACACTGAATATGGGAGTCTCTCACACACTGAATATGGGAGTCTCTCACACACTGAATATGGGAGTCTCTTACACACTGAATATGGGAGTCACTCACACACTGAATATGGGAGTCTCTCACACACTGAATATGGGAGTCACTCACACACTGAATATGAGAGTCTCTCACAGCCTCTCACACACTGAATATGGGAGTCTCTCACAGCCTCTCACACACTGAATATGGGAGTCTCTCACACACTGACTATGGGAGTCTCTCACACACTGACTATGGAAGCCTCTCACAGCCTCTCACACACTGACTATGGGAGTCTCTCACACACTGACTATGGGAGTCTCTCACACACTGAATATGGGAGTCTCACACAGCCTCTCACACACTGAATATGGGAGTCTCTCACAGCCTCTCACACACTGAATATGGGAGTCTCTCACATACTGAATATGGGAGTCTCTCACAGCCTCTCACACACTGAATATGGGAGTCTCTCACAGCCTCTCACACACTGAATATGGGAGTCTCTCACACACTGAATATGGGAGTCTCTCACACACTGAATATGGGAGTCACTCACACACTGAATATGGGAGTCTCTCACACACTGAATATGGGAGTCACTCACACACTGAATATGAGAGTCTCTCACAGCCTCTCACACACTGAATATGGGAGTCTCTCACAGCCTCTCACACACTGAATATGGGAGTCTCTCACACACTGACTATGGGAGTCTCTCACACACTGACTATGGAAGCCTCTCACAGCCTCTCACACACTGACTATGGGAGTCTCTCACACACTGACTATGGGAGTCTCTCACACACTGAATATGGGAGTCTCACACAGCCTCTCACACACTGAATATGGGAGTCTCTCACAGCCTCTCACACACTGAATATGGGAGTCTCTCACATACTGAATATGGTAGTCTCTCACAGCCTCTCACACACTGAATATGGGAGTCTCTCACACACTGAATATGGGAGTCTCTCACATCCTCTCACACACTGAACATGGGAGTCTCTCACACACTGACTATGGGAATCTCTCACACACTGACTATGGGAGCCTCTCACAGCCTCTCACACACTGACTATGGGAGTCTCTCACACACTGACTATGGGAGTCTCACACACTGAATATGGGAGCCTCTCACACACTGAATATGGGAGTCTCTCACACACTGAATATGGGAGTCTCTCACATGCTGAATAAGGGAGTCTCTCACAGCCTCACACACTGAATATGGGAGTCTCTCACACACTGCATATGGGAGTCTCTCACACACTGAATATGGGAGTCTCTCACACACTGAATATGGGAGTCTCTCACACAATGAATATGGGAGTCTCTCACACAATGAATATGGGAGTCTCTCACAGCCTCTCACACACTGAATATGGGAGTCTTTCACAGCCTCTCACACACTGAATATGGGAGTCTCTCACACACTGAATATGGGAGTCTCTCACACACTGAATATGGGAGTCACTCACACACTGAATATGGGAGCCTCTCACAGCCTCTCACACACTGACTATGGGAGTCTCTCACAGCCTCTCACACACTGAATATGGGAGTCTCTCACACACTGAATATGGGAGTCTCTCACACACTGAATATGGGAGTCTCTCACACACTGAATATGGGAGTCACTCACACACTGAATATGGGAGTCTCTCACAGCTCACTCATTACAAACTGTTCCGACTTCTCATAGCTCAGGAACCAGTCATATAATTTCCTGCCAATGGTTCCCCAAGTCATCCATTCTCAGATGCTCCAAACTATAAAACCCTTCCCCTGGGGGGTCCCACTCATTCACAGAAACTCTACATATGGGTGTCACTCTCTAGCACGTATGCAGATAATACATAATACTGTACATTATAGAATAATTCCACCGATTCTCTGGAAGGTTAATATATATTCATCCCCTCCCCCTGACCTCCTTTATGTGGGGGCTCTTTTTTTTTTTTAAAGTCGGATACAGCATGAAATACACGAGACAGCCATTATACTAATGAGATCACCTGAATACAGAACTGGGTTTCCAGCAGCAGAACAATTACACTGACTTGTGTCAGACAAGAATTTACATTGTGTTCAGCTGTTGTGTTTCTATGTTGCATCATTAGTGTTTCATATGCTGGGGAATGTGAATAACCTATAGCTTGCTGCATAATGCAGCTATTCAATTATATATATAATTTACTGATAGTGGCAGCTGCTTCTAATAGCCCTTGTACACCAGAGCTAAAACCCAGGTTATTACAGGGATAACCCGGGTTGCTCCTAGGTGTAAAAGGAGCCAGGGTAGGATTCCCGGGTCAAGTGACGCAGCAATGCAACTCAAGTAACTTGCAGGGTGAAACCCTGCAGTGTAAACTGGTGCCTTGGGTCATTCGCCCCGGGTCCCGTTTACAGCATGGGACCTTCCGGGTTTCTCTGCGCTTGGAGATGTCATCCCCAAGTGCCGGGAGAAGTGTTCGACTGCACCCGTGTGCTGTGTGAACGGCGCCAAACTGGAAATAATACGGATCGGCGCCGCAGTAGGAAAAGTCTGCCCTGGGTCTGACCCGTTTTGGACTGTGTTACAAATCTCGGGTCAGGCCCAGGATTTAAGTGTAAAAGCTGTATTACAGACAGACAGGTACGAGATAGATAGATGGATACCTGGAGCGAATTAATTAAGCCCCCAACTAGCCCCGAGGCAGCATTTAAGACCTGAATCGTGTCCGGACACAAGTAAGTGGATTAACGCAGTTTTCTGATTGTCGGAAACCCGCGCATGCACAGACCCATTTTGCGCATGTGCAGGACGGGTCATGTGATCTCTCACAGACACCCCAAGCTGCAGCATGATTAGTTCATTTTAAGTGTCTGGCGCAATATTTCCAAATTTGGCCAGTAAAGGTAATAACTGAGCATATAATGGGCTGTAGTTTTGGGGAAATACCCAGTAACAAAGTTAATGTTGATCTGTTCTGTGGGTGTAGAAAATTAGGCACCAGGCGGTATGGCTAACCTTAAAACCTGGACTGTTAATGTGCCTTGAGGAATGAGTGGTCTATTCATCAAATGATAAATGGCCGGTAACCATGCGGAAATGCTAGTTTCCACATATTTAAGTTACCAAGCCATTCATCATCAGGGCTCCAGTAGGACCCCCTTGGTACTCAGCAAACTGCAGACGGCGCTTGCTCACGTAGCCCCTCTCCTTCCTATGGGAAGGAGTTCCGGGGATGTGAAGAGGGATCAGAGTGGATCCCTCCACCGCCACCTCACTACCAAGGTCACGCATGTGTAGCCGGGATGACAGGGAGCAGGTAAGAAACGCACTTACAGAAGTAGCTACGATACTAACCACGGGGACAACTGTTTTTCGTAGCAGTTGTCCCCTCACCGGAGGAATGATGAATTGCTCCGGTGTCACGTTTCCCCCGCTGCGAGTTAGATACTCAATGAGCAATGCTTCATCATCGGAGGCCATACAGGCTTCGATGATGAATAGGCCCCTGAGATTGGGAAACGCTGCTCTAGGTCACTGTTTCCCACACACACTCCTCAGGGAGCACTAAAGCTGGGCACACACTGGCAGATGTAAAGCCGGCTGTCGGGATGACTCCTGTCAGAATACCCAGGGGCGCCGAGAGGGGGGGGAGCGGGTACAGATTACCCGGGTCCGGGCTTCCTGAGTGGCCTGGCGGGGGCCCGGGTCCGGTGACGCGCCCCCCTCCCTTCTCTCTCTCAGCAGCCCAACACACAGTGAGAATGCAGCCTCGCCTCATTATGGGGTCCATTCAGCATCACTTAATTTTTTCATACCTGATATCTCCTGCTTACCTTTCAGCCCCGATCTGTCCATATACACTGGCATGGGGACCTAAATTTATCAAGCTCCCAAGTATTTTCTAAGCTTGACTGCGGGAGCTTTCACCCTCTTCAGATGACATTTTCTCCCGCACCCCCGCTCCTTCTGAGTTGCGAAGAGAGATTCTTTTGGATCCATCCATCCCTGACCGGCTCCTTCTGACGGGGCAATGTGTGCCTGCGTAAAGCTCATTTCACACAGGCGCACTAAGACTCGGCAGCTCCAAGTATGATGGGGATCGCTCAGACGGCTGATTATCGGATCAGCTGTCTCTGCACTGCAGCAATGTCGATTTGCTCCAGTGAACTTGTATGCACTGCTGCTAATCGGAGTGAGTAGGATACCTAATTACCGGGGGCTGCTGGCACCCGATATTTAACATGATGCATGGACCCCTAAGAACTAGTGATATTACAGTTTTCCATATAATAACCTCCCCACTACTACACCCTAAACCTAACCCTTCCCCTTAGTGCCTAACCCTAACCCTCATCCTAACCCAAATACTTACCGTTGGGATCCCGGCGCCGGGGTTCTGCCAGGTGTCTGGATTCCGGTGTCGGCATTCTAAGCTCCGGAATCCCTGTGTTCGGTATTATGACCCCCATCCCCTCCTACCTTATTACTGCAGTGTCTAGGACTGAAGTCAGTCACTGATGTTTTAAAAACACCTTTTTTTATCATTGATTCAGTGAGCTCAGCTCAGGCTGCTGCGACCGTAAGATAAATGGGAAGGTCAGGAGCAGAGAATATCGCACCTGGTGAAAGGGGTCAAACCTAAGAGTCTCCTGCACCGTAATGGGGTCACCGCTCACAGATCAAATAAACACGAAGCTTCTATACAGAGATCTGCTAATTACAAGTCCCCTATTATTGCAGGTGATCTGGATGATAAGAGCCGATTTTACCTTAACAAGTTACAAAACTCCAGAATGTCTCAACATTTTCTTCTTGAATTAAATTTATCTCACAGAGAAAAACAGATTTAGAAATCAATTAAATACTAATTACAAAGTAATCCCATGCTAATATCTCCTCCTGCCTGGCATTTATTCTGAGAGCGCTGGAACCAAATTGGTTTTATTGGTAAAAAAAACAAACAATTATTGTTCATTTCAGCAAGTGATTAACTGGAGTCACCAGCTAAAGATACTGTTGGTTTTGCTGTAATTAAATGCACTATCTTCACCTCTCAGGCTCATTAGCTGAGCCCCCCCACTCAATAGCTGAGCCCCCCCCACTCGGACCCGTTCTGCCCTTAGGAACGTGGCACAGTAAAACAATATGACCAGTGTAAGAAATGAGAATAAATCACAACTCAATATTAATACAAACAAGTATTGGCAAATAATTATGTGCAGGAACAGAATCATTTTGTCTGTACAAGCTGTATGCAATGTTCATGCTCAACATGGTGCTGGAAATGATGGTGTCCCAGGCTTGCTGTAGTATGGCCATTGTACTCTTTGAATTCTATGCTATGTCCGGCTGCGCACATTACCACATATTCCAGTAAGGTATTGTTGCGCATTCTCCTGCGCACCTCTATAGGGTGTGAGGGAAAACAAGCAAGGGTACTGTACTCGTTGGGGGGGATCTCGCCTGCCCATCGCATAGGATAGAAATGCCCCTAATGCTCATTCACAAATGGTGGTGGGAGGTGTACGTATCCCGCAAGTGATGCCGTGATGTCAGCACCACCTCTGGGACCCTCTCCATGTAAAGTGTAGCCTGTATGCTGCAGCGGCTGGCACCAACTTCCGATGGCGTTAGCTGCAGAGCCAAACTAGCTGGGTAATCTCACCGCTTCCAAACTTACGGACATATCTGCTGCGGCTCCTCCTTCATACACTGGTAGTTTTCACACTGCGCTGGGCAGGGCACTGGACCTAGCAATGGGCACTCTTACGCGCGCTTTTGACAAGTGTGCCCCCGAAAAGGGTGCGTGGCCATGAGAAAAGGGGCGTGTCTTTAAGACGCACTCCCTTTCCATCATTCTTGGGGGTGTGCCTGTCACTTAGACATGCCGGGCTGCCCCCAAGCTCTCCGGTCTCTGTGATTAGATGCCAGGCGCATCTATTGGCATTTCAGAACATTCATGATTATTGCAGAGTTGTACGTACTGTACCTATGTGACTGCACCATCATTACCATTCATTCATGGAAGTAGCCATCATCAGCGCCCACCAATGTGAGGGGCGGGTGCGGTGCAATGCCTGCTGCCGTGCAGGTGTACGTCTGTTACTTACCTTGCGTCGCACCCTCTCACCTTCAGGCCGTGTGTTGAGCAGACGGTCCTGGAACCTCCGAATAGAACACGGACACGATGACCTAGGGGGAAGGAGACGAGGTGAGTACCGTCCTTCCTCACGTCGACCGACGCGCCCTACTGAACCGGGGGATAAATTCAGGTTTTAAGTGAAGATCATCATTGGCACTTTTGGCCTCAGATCCCGAATTTTCACCTATCGGTACTCACGCACCAGGTGAAGATCCGTCCTTGCACCGGGTTGCAAGGTTCACCGTCCGCCCAGAAGGAAGGAGATAGGTAGTGACAAACAAACAGGGAGAGACAGTACACACAGATATTTCTCACCGTGTCCACTCTTGCTCTTCGTCCGCTCACTCGCCTACAGGTCCCTGTAAGGAGATACACAACACAGCCGTGTAGGGCCTAAACCTATGTCAAGCAACTACACATACTAAAACGACATCACCCTCAACCTACAGTGTGTGTAGTGCGACAGATATAACAAAACTAAACATTTGCCCTGCACGGAACACCAAACACAGACTAAATACACAAGAGCAAAACACAGTGCTGTCCCTTTAAATGTCTGCTACCTATCCAGAGCTGGCCAGCTCCTCTTCTCGGTGACTGGGGAAACCACTACCTCATGGGTGGAAGCCGCACAGCTTTCCACCACTGCTCACACCTCTAATCATTTATGCGGGGGCTACCTAATGGGCTCAGGGCCCTGGACCTAACGCCCAGGGTCTTACCAGCGGCTCAGGGCTTATGCCTGCCTACTGTGGGGTACTCAAGGGACTTGGGCCTACTGCCCAGAGTCCCGCTCTATTTTGCAGCTCAGGCCTACCTAACGGTGGGCTCTGGTAGTGGCCTGGGCCTAATGTCCAGACCACTTTTATTGGGGCTCAAATATAGGGCCTAGTGCCCTCCTGTATGGGTACAGGCCTACGCCTGGTTTATGGCCACGGGCCTAGTGCCCGCCTACTCGATCATTTAGTGGCCTGGGCCTAGTACCCAGGCCACTCACACCTTATTACGGGCCAATCCTTTTATAGGGCCTAATGCCCACTATAGTGCCCCGGGCCTTGTGCCCGCCTAATTACCCACGGGCCTAGTGCCCGACAACGCTCCACGGGCCTAACGCCCGACAATCCTGGCGGTCTAGGGAGGGGGTATATGGTGGGCCTCACGGAGGGCCTACCTGCTACGTTGGAAGAGGCTGCGGGGGGGAGCTTCGTGACGCTCTTTCACTTCCCACCCCCGCAGTCCTCTCCGGTCCTCAGCCGCATTCTTCTGCCGCTGGCCCGTCCTGGCCAGCGGCGCCACCTCTTCTTTTCTTCCTCCAGCCGGCGCCGCCTGTCTTCTCTCTTGACAGCGGCGTCTTCTGGCCTCTTCCGCGGCCGCCGCCCCTGTTGCCGCGCCGATCTTCCACTCTTCGGGAGGTCTTCTCTCCTCCCTCTCCGCCGCCGAACTGATTTTTCCCGCTCTGCGCCGTCTAATACAAGACGGCGCGAGTGGGCGGGGCTATGACGCGGCGAGCCGCGATTGGCTCGTCGCGTCCGCCTCTGATTGGCTGCTGGCCCGCGAGCCAGATTTGGCTCGCGGCCAGAGCCAAACGCCCGCCGCGCCCAACGCCTGACCGGCGCTGGGAGCAAGTACTCTCTCCCAGCGCCGGCTACCCGCCGCCTCTTGGCTGCCGGGCGCCAAGCTCCGCTGAGCTTGCGCCCGGAGCCAAGCTTCTCCCGGCGCCACAGTACCGCCGGCACTGGTGAAAGGGACCAGGCGGTCCCTTCACCAGGTGCCCGCGGTATCTTCACCGACGCTAGGGACATTACTGTCCCAGCGCCGGCAACGGATGTGTCCCGCAGAGGACACATCCCTCCTGCCTGCCCCTGCACCTCGGCTGATGCTGGGATCAAACACGTGATCCCAGCACAGCCTTCCACATTTCCCCCCCCTTTTTCCTTTGTAGTCCCTACAAAGTCTTCTTCCATCTCCATCGTCCGCGGGTCAGGGTATTCTATGGTCCCTCCAGCGAGGATCTGTTCAAGGGCCCAGCCGGGACCGACTATGACCCCACATTCCTTCTCCACTGGCTCCGGGCTCTCCATCTTCGTACCTCCTGACTTCACTCTGCGGATCCTCTGTGGGAGTGGCAACTCGGAAGTGCCACTCACGATGGGCCACCATGGGGAATTTTCTTCTAAGGGTGCCGCAGCCACCCACTCTTCTTTCAACTTGTCTGGGGCATCTTCACTGAATTCAGGGTGTGGCACTAACCACCACCCAATAGTCGATTCCTCCGGGGCATCCTTTTCCTCCCGGGTCTCCGCCGACATTTTCCATGAGTCTGGACTCTTCTCCACAGACTCCTGCAGCAAGCGACACTTTCCTTCTTCAGCGTACTCCACCTCTTCCGCTGACATCTCCGGGTATCCAGGTCTCGGACTCTTCCAGCATGGGGAGATCCTAGACTTCTTTGCCACTGGGTCTTCACGCTCTTCCTTATAGCGTGGCATCTTCACCTCCCAGTCATCCACATCCGTCCTCTGCGGGCAAGGATCCTTCTTCACTGGGACCTCTTCGGAGCATAACAGTGTCACTGCCTCTTCCCAGGGACACTCATGGGCCAAGTGTCCCTGCCGCCGACACTTCCAGCACGGGGGTGCTGTTGCCATCTTCATCACAAAGGGGTCTCTACCCTTCGGCTCCTGCTCAGGAACAATGGGCACCTGCGAACGTACTTCCAGCAGGCTCTTCTGCTCCACTTCCCTGGCTTCTTCTATCCACTTCTGGGCTCGGCCATCCAAGATCATCCGGTTTTCGTCCCACGGACAATCTCGAAGCTCATGCTCTGGATCTCCACATCCTTCACACCGGAATTCTTCATCCTCCTGGTGCCACTCTTCATCACGTGGACAGCTATTATGCTCATGCCCGTAGGTTCCGCAGAGCATACACCAGAGTCTCTTCTTCACAGAGTTCTTCTGACCACATCTCTGGACCGCTTGCTGGGCCATCTGTGTGATCTCCAACGGGGACATTTCTTCCTCTTCTGTCGCCCTAAACTCTCTCCAGGGACATTCGCTGGCAACATGTCCCAGCCGCTGACACGTCTTGCAGGGGGTCACAGCTGATTTCTTGCGCCCCTTCTCCCGGCGCTCTTCCTTGCCGCGCTGTACCGACCGCTGCACCATCTTCATGATGTCTTCTCCCGACACCGTAATCCAGTCACTCTTGTCCTCATACGCCCGGGGATGGTTCCACTCCGGAGCTGTCCATAGGGGGGTCCTCTTGCCGGTGGTCCACATCGTGTCTGTGATCCTGCCGACTATGCCAAATGTGAGGGGCGGGTGCGGTGCAATGCCTGCTGCCGTGCAGGTGTACGTCTGTTACTTACCTTGCGTCGCACCCTCTCACCTTCAGGCCGTGTGTTGAGCAGACGGTCCTGGAACCTCCGAATAGAACACGGACACGATGACCTAGGGGGAAGGAGACGAGGTGAGTACCGTCCTTCCTCACGTCGACCGACGCGCCCTACTGAACCGGGGGATAAATTCAGGTTTTAAGTGAAGATCATCATTGGCACTTTTGGCCTCAGATCCCGAATTTTCACCTATCGGTACTCACGCACCAGGTGAAGATCCGTCCTTGCACCGGGTTGCAAGGTTCACCGTCCGCCCAGAAGGAAGGAGATAGGTAGTGACAAACAAACAGGGAGAGACAGTACACACAGATATTTCTCACCGTGTCCACTCTTGCTCTTCGTCCGCTCACTCGCCTACAGGTCCCTGTAAGGAGATACACAACACAGCCGTGCAGGGCCTAAACCTATGTCAAGCAATTACAACTAAAACGGCATCACCCTCAACCTACAGTGTGTGTAGTGCGACAGATATAACAAAACTAAACATTTGCCCTGCACGGAACACCAAACACAGACTAAATACACAAGAGCAAAACACAGTGCTGTCCCTTTAAATGTCTGCTACCTATCCAGAGCTGGCCAGCTCCTCTTCTCGGTGACTGGGGAAACCACTACCTCATGGGTGGAAGCCGCACAGCTTTCCACCACTGCTCACACCTCTAATCATCTATGCGGGGGCTACCTAATGGGCTCAGGGCCCTGGACCTAACGCCCAGGGTCTTACCAGCGGCTCAGGGCTTATGCCTGCCTACTGTGGGGTACTCAAGGGACTTGGGCCTACTGCCCAGAGTCCCGCTCTATTTTGCAGCTCAGGCCTACCTAACGGTGGGCTCTGGTAGTGGCCTGGGCCTAATGTCCAGACCACTTTTATTGGGGCTCAAATATAGGGCCTAGTGCCCTCCTGTATGGGTACAGGCCTACGCCTGGTTTATGGCCACGGGCCTAGTGCCCGCCTACTCGATCATTTAGTGGCCTGGGCCTAGTACCCAGGCCACTCACACCTTATTACGGGCCAATCCTTTTATAGGGCCTAATGCCCACTATAGTGCCCCGGGCCTTGTGCCCGCCTAATTACCCACGGGCCTAGTGCCCGACAACGCTCCACGGGCCTAACGCCCGACAATCCTGGTGGTCTAGGGAGGGGGTATATGGTGGGCCTCACGGAGGGCCTACCTGCTACGTTGGAAGAGGCTGCGGGGGGGAGCTTCGTGACGCTCTTTCACTTCCCACCCCCGCAGTCCTCTCCGGTCCTCAGCCGCATTCTTCTGCCGCTGGCCCGTCCTGGCCAGCGGCGCCGCCTCTTCTTTTCTTCCTCCAGCCGGCGCCGCCTGTCTTCTCTCTTGACAGCGGCGTCTTCTGGCCTCTTCCGCGGCCGCCGCCCCTGTTGCCGCGCCGATCTTCCACTCTTCGGGAGGTCTTCTCTCCTCCCTCTCCGCCGCCGAACTGACTTTTCCCGCTCTGCACCGTCTAATACAAGACGGCGCGAGTGGCCGGGGCTATGACGCGGCGAGCCGCGATTGGCTCGTCGCGTCCGCCTCTGATTGGCTGCTGGCCCGCGAGCCAGATTTGGCTCGCGGCCAGAGCCAAACGCCCGCCGCGCCCAACGCCTGACCGGCGCTGGGAGCAAATACTCTCTCCCAGCGCCGGCTACCCGCCGCCTCTTGGCTGCCGGGCGCCAAGCTCCGCTGAGCTTGCGCCCGGAGCCAAGCTTCTCCCGGCGCCACAGTACCGCCGGCACTGGTGAAAGGGACCAGGCGGTCCCTTCACCAGGTGCCCGCGGTATCTTCACCGACGCTAGGGGCATTACTGTCCCAGCGCCGGCAACGGATGTGTCCCGCAGAGGACACATCCCTCCTGCCTGCCCCTGCACCTCGGCTGATGCTGGGATCAAACACGTGATCCCAGCACAGCCTTCCACACCTACACCAGCCCTATACCTGGTGACTGAAATCAGAGGGAGTTCTCAGTATACACAACTCTGTATAGAGTAGCCTGCAATTCTGCCTACACACCTACAACACGCCTACAACATGCCTTTGTGAGCACGCTACGTTACCACCCAGTTACTATATGTCCATTCAGCAGGAAGTGTAGAGGGCACTGAGCTGAGTACAACTGAATCGCCTGTAATAGATCTGACCGTAGAACAGATTTGCACAAAACTCTGCATCTGCCCCAGTATGAGTGTGAAATGCTGGCTCCTAGCAGGTGACACAATTGCACACACCGCCAGACTGGCCACCTGGCAAATGCAAGAAGGGCCAATGGCCTGATGGGCCTGTCTGACCATCTGAATGCCTGGCCAAGCACTGTGATGGGAACATTGTCTCTATAGCAAGGTCGTGCAGTCAGGGTAGGTAGGGGAAGCAGAGCCTCCCCTGTCATGCTCTCTCCTCTATCATACTCCCTGTCATGCTCTCTCCTCTATCATACTCCCTGTCATGCTCTCTCCTCTATCATACTCCCTGTCATGCTCTCTCCTCTATCATACACCTTGTCATACTCTCTCCTCTATCATACTCCCTGTCATACTCTCTCCTCTATCATACTCCCTGTCATGCTCTCTTCTCTATCATACTCCTTGTCATACTCTCTCCTCTATCATACTCCGTCATGCTCTCTCCTCTATCATACTCCCTGTCATGCTCTCTCCCCTATCATACTCCTTGTCATACTCTCTCCTCTATCATACTCCCTGTCATACTCTCTCCCCTATCATACTCCCTGTCAAACTCTCTCCTCTATCATACTCCCTGTCATACTCTCTCCTCTATCATACTCCCTGTCATGCTCTCTCCTCTATCATACTCCCTGTCATACTCTCTCCCCTATCATACTCCCTGTCATACTCTCTCCTCTCTCATACTCCCTGTCATACTCTCTCCTCTATCATACTCCCTTTCATACTCTCTCCCCTATCATACTCCGTCATGCTCTCTCCTCTATCATACTCCCTGTCATGCTCTCTCCTCTATCATACTCCCTGTCATGCTCTCTCCTCTATCATACTCCCTGTCATACTCTCTCCTCTATCATACTCCCTGTCATGCTCTCTCCCCTATCATACTCCCTGTCATGCTCTTTCCCGTATCATACTCCCTGTCATACTCTCTCCCCTATCATACTCCCTGTCATGCTCTCTCCCCTATCATACTCCCTGTCATGCTCCCTCCTCTATCATACTCCGTCATACTCCCTGTCATACTCTCTCCTCTATCATACTCCCTGTCATACTCTCTCCCCTATCATACTCCCTGTCATGCTCTCTCCCCTATCATACTCCCTGTCATGCTCCCTCCTCTATCATACTCCCTGTCATGCTCCCTCCTCTATCATACTCCCTGTCATACTCTCTCCTCTATCATACTCCCTGTCATACTCTCTCCTCTATCATACTCCCTGTCATACTCTCTCCCCTATCATACTCCCTGTCATACTCTCTCCTCTCTCATACTCCCTGTCATACTCTCTCCTCTATCATACTCCCTTTCATACTCTCTCCCCTATCATACTCCGTCATGCTCTCTCCTCTATCATACTCCCTGTCATGCTCTCTCCTCTATCATACTCCCTGTCATACTCTCTCCTCTATCATACTCCCTGTCATGCTCTCTCCCCTATCATACTCCCTGTCATGCTCTCTCCCGTATCATACTCCCTGTCATACTCTCTCCCCTATCATACTCCCTGTCATACTCTCTCCCCTATCATACTCCCTGTCATGCTCCCTCCTCTATCATACTCCCTGTCATACTCCCTGTCATACTCTCTCCTCTATCATACTCCCTGTCATACTCTCTCCTCTATCATACTCCCTGTCATACTCCCTGTCATACTCTCTCCTCTGTCATACTCCCTGTCATACTCTCTCCCCTATCATACTCCCTGTCATACTCTCTCCTCTCTCATACTCCCTGTCATGCTCTCTCCCCTATCATACTCCCTGTCATGCTCCCTCCTCTATCATACTCCGTCATACTCCCTGTCATACTCTCTCCTCTATCATACTCCCTGTCATACTCTCTCCCCTATCATACTCCCTGTCATGCTCTCTCCCCTATCATACTCCCTGTCATGCTCCCTCCTCTATCATACTCCCTGTCATACTCTCTCCTCTATCATACTCCCTGTCATACTCTCTCCTCTATCATACTCCCTGTCATACTCTCTCCCCTATCATACTCCCTGTCATACTCTCTCCTCTCTCATACTCCCTGTCATACTCTCTCCTCTCTCATACTCCCTTTCATACTCTCTCCCCTATCATACTCCGTCATGCTCTCTCCTCTATCATACTCCCTGTCATGCTCTCTCCTCTATCATACTCCCTGTCATACTCTCTCCTCTATCATACTCCCTGTCATGCTCTCTCCCCTATCATACTCCCTGTCATGCTCTCTCCCGTATCATACTCCCTGTCATACTCTCTCCCCTATCATACTCCCTGTCATACTCTCTCCCCTATCATACTCCCTGTCATGCTCCCTCCTCTATCATACTCCCTGTCATACTCCCTGTCATACTCTCTCCTCTATCATACTCCCTGTCATACTCTCTCCTCTATCATACTCCCTGTCATACTCTCTCCCCTATCATACTCCCTGTCATGCTCCCTCCTCTATCATACTCCGTCATACTCCCTGTCATACTCTCTCCTCTATCATACTCCCTGTCATACTCTCTCCCCTATCATACTCCCTGTCATGCTCTCTCCCCTATCATACTCCCTGTCATGCTCCCTCCCGTATCATACTCCCTGTCATACTCTCTCCCCTATCATACTCCCTGTCATACTCTCTCCCCTATCATACTCCCTGTCATGCTCCCTCCTCTATCATACTCCCTGTCATACTCCCTGTCATACTCTCTCCTCTATCATACTCCCTGTCATACTCTCTCCTCTATCATACTCCCTGCCATGATCCCTCCTCTATCATACTCCCTGTCATGCTCTCTCCTCTATCATACTCCCTGTCATACTCCCTGTCATACTCCCTGTCATACTCTCTCCCCTATCATACTCCCTGTCATGCTCTCTCCTCTATCATACTCCCTGTCATGCTCTCTCCCCTATCATACTCCCTGTCATACTCTCTCCCCTATCATACTCCCTGTCATGCTCTCTCCCCTATCATACTCCCTGTCATGCTCTCTCCCCTATCATACTCCCTGTCATACTCTCTCCCCTATCATACTCCCTGTCATACTCCCTGTCATACTCTCTCCTCTATCATACTCCCTGTCATACTCTCTCCTCTATCATACTCCTTGTCATACTCTCTCCTCTATCATACTCCCTGTCATGCTCTCTCCCGTATCATACTCCCTGTCATACTCTCTCCCCTATCATACTCCCTGTCATACTCTCTCCCCTATCATACTCCCTGTCATACTCCCTCCCCTATTATACTCCCTGTCATACTCCCTCCCCTATCATACTCCCTGTCATACTCCCTCCTCTATCATACTCCTTGTCATGCTCTCTCCTCTATCATACTCCCTGTCATACTCCCTGTCATACTCTCTCCTCTATCATACTCCCTGTCATACTCTCTCCTCTATCATACTCCCTGCCATGATCCCTCCTCTATCATACTCCCTGTCATGCTCTCTCCTCTATCATACTCCCTGTCATACTCCCTGTCATACTCCCTGTCATACTCTCTCCCCTATCATACTCCCTGTCATGCTCTCTCCTCTATCATACTCCCTGTCATGCTCTCTCCCCTATCATACTCCCTGTCAAGCTCTCTCCCCTATCATACTCCCTGTCATGCTCTCTCCCCTATCATACTCCCTGTCATGCTCTCTCCCCTATCATACTCCCTGTCATACTCTCTCCTCTATCATACTCCCTGTCATGCTCCCTCCTCTATCATACTCCCTGTCATGCTCTCTCCTCTATCATACTCCCTGTCATGCTCCCTCCTCTATCATACTCCCTGTCATGCTCTCTCCTCTATCATACTCCCTGTCATGCTCTCTCCCCTATCATACTCCCTGTCATGCTCTCTCCCCTATCATACTCCCTGTCATGCTCTCTCCCCTATCATACTCCCTGTCATGCTCCCTCCTCTATCATACTCCCTGTCATGCTCTCTCCTCTATCATACTCCCTGTCATACTCTCTCCTCTATCATACTCCCTGTCATGCTCTCTCCCCTATCATACTCCCTGTCATGCTCTCTCCCCTATCATACTCCCTGTCATGCTCTCTCCCCTATCATACTCCCTGTCATGCTCCCTCCTCTATCATACTCCCTGTCATGCTCTCTCCTCTATCATACTCCCTGTCATGCTCTCTCCTCTATCATACTCCCTGTCATACTCTCTCCTCTATCATACTCCCTGTCATGCTCTCTCCCCTATCATACTCCCTGTCATACTCTCTCCCCTATCATACTCCCTGTCATACTCTCTCCTCTATCATACTCCCTGTCATACTCTCTCCTCTATCATACTCCCTGTCATGCTCCCTCCCCTATCATACTCCCTGTCATGCTCTCTCCCCTATCATACTACCTGTCATGCTCCCTCCTCTATCATACTCCCTGTCATGCTCTCTCCTCTATCATACTCCCTGTCATGCTCTCTCCCCTATCATACTCCCTGTCATGCTCTCTCCCCTATCATACTCCCTGTCATACTCTCTCCCCTATCATACTCCCTGTCATGCTCCATAGTTTTGATATAAAAACTGTTTTTATACATATGTTACTCCCCAGCCATTGACCTCACCGCACGTCACTGCTTCTTAGTAAATGACCCTTGCTGTGTAACCATATACTGTATGTGCGTGCAGATTCATTTATAAACATGCCTACTTACTATATGCTCCTAGTGCCCACATATGTTACATTATCCTCTCATTTTGCACACAGCACATTAAAAGCCTGACAACATAATCACAAACCCCAGCAAGTACTTTATTATTTTGATATAAATTCCTTCCTCTGATTGGTCAGTGCAAATCACTGCTGACACCTCCCGGTACTTTTCCCACCCCGCTGGTGGTGATGAGATTCTGATTTGGCCACCTCAGTTTGGCACTACATAGCTGGAGAATAACATGAGTCAGATGTGCGCCAACAACCCCTCCAAGACCCCACAGGTCGCTGCCCCCCAGGGAAGCACCGAGCAAGATCGGCAATAATATTGCAGGACACCAGGATATAACTGAGATATGACTGAGAACTGGAGGACCGGTCACAAAGCAAAGTCCATAGACGATTGGCCATCCCATGGCCATCCCATGCCTTCCTGTCTTACCCATAGCATGCAGGGGATTGGCTGCAACCAGGAAGTGGGCGGAGAGCAAGTACAATGCAGGATGTTTAAGAATACTAAACGCAATTGCTGTAGCTCAACTGGCAGTGGCGATGGTCTGCAGGTCGCAGGATCAAATTCTGCAAAGTCGGATGCATCCATGAAGTCGACATTCAAAATGAATGTCAACAGTCATGATATCGACATGGTTAAAAATGTTGACATAAGTATGGAAACCTGCAAATGTCGACATTTGCATTAGGGTTACAGTTATCTTACATTAATGATACAGTAAACAAGGGATTTGCCCCACAGCACACTGTAGCAAAATCAAAAATACTTAAATCCTACATAATAATAGAAATTCAGAGGTATTGGTTGCATACATTTGCAAATATATGAATAAGTGCCAGGCCAATCGTCAAGGCTCCTCTATACCAGCGTCCCTAACATTAAGGGGTTCACGTCCGAGAAGCAAGGCACCCCAAAAAATTCCAGCCAAGGACCATCCCCAGGGCATCACACGAAAAGGAGGAGGTGCTGATCCTTATAGTGCCATGTGGAGGTTTCTGGGGTACCTCCAAGGTAAGTTAGCTCTTAGCTCATACAAGTGCTGTTATCCTGCTGTACACCAATTTGTAATTATATGACCCAGAGTGGGTGCTACTATTATGTAGCAATAATTATTTTGGGGTGAGCGTTTGGGCGTGGGGCCCCTGGGGTTGTTCTGGATGGACCTTTCTCATTTCATCACCACTTAATTCACATAGAACATTTTTATCACTTCTCTAATTGTTTGTATATTATTTATGTCATTTTAATTCTTTCTCATTTCATTAACACTTATTGATTTATCCTTACACATCTTTTCTTTACACTTCACTATCACCTTTTTTCCCCTTTTTGTGTGATGCCCTTGGGATGGTCCTTGGCTGTAATTTTTTGGGGTGCCTTGCTTCTCGGACGTGAACCCCTTAATTTCTACTTCAGGGTCCATAGGGGGTCCACAGGGTTGACCTTGGGGTATAGCTTGGATCTGGATCCACGGGCACCATACAGTTAAAGCTTTAGCTCCCAGGATGCACTTGGGTCCGTCCTCCTCTATACCCCGCCCCCGAGCCACAGGCACCTCAGTTTAGTTTGGTGCCCGGCCGAAGTCGGTCACCTGTTGCAGGGGGGCTGCAGGAGCAGCTCCTAAAGCTTTCTTTTAAAGAAGAAGAATTTATTTTTTTCTTTCTTTTTACACTTTGTTAACTAAGCGGCAGCATCAGACTGTCTGTCAGACGTCCGCGCTGCCACATGTTCTTCCCGCTGGCGCCGCGACGCCAGTACAGATCTGGGGATCGCGGCGGGACCCCAGAGTCTGTACTAGCCGGGCTCTGGGGACTCCCTTGACTGCTGCCGGACATACGGGATTCAGGTAAGCCGCGAGTCACCGTTTTTTTGGCGGCCTGCGGATACTTTAAAAATGCAGTCAGATGCCTCCTGGTCTCTGGGGACAGACCGGAGGCGCTAGCGGTGGCGGCGGGCTCCCCCTCCATTGAGGCATACCCCGTGTGAACACTAGACCACCAGGGTAGCACGCTGGAAGCGGGACCAGCAACCCTGGGGTTAATAGCTAGCCAGGGGAGACAGCTTTCCCTGTCTTATGGCTCCTCCCCTCAGTTCAGCGCGCCTTTCTGCTCGGTGTCTGGCGTCGCTGAGCTGCTCCTATCTTCGGCCACTCCTCCTCTGAGGTCTCCGTCGGCCATTTTCTCCAGTGGCACAACGCAGATCTCTCAGGCTGTACATGTGGACCGGTCCCCCTGTGTACCTCTCCTCTGTTGTAGGACAGGTACACAGCGCTATAGCCCTCCCAGACACTGAATCTGGGCGGTTGAGTTTAGCAGAAGGTGCAGTGAGTATATCTTTCTGCATTGTATGTGACTTTTGCTAGTGCTGCCTGTCTGTGATTTCTTTCTACTTACTGTCAGCTTATACCTATCCCTTTCCTTCTCCTACGGCCCTAAGGTGTGTGGGGGAGGGTCTTTCTACGGACCTTACTTGTATAAAACAAGTATTGGTGAGGTCAGTCACATACAGTTGTGTGCCACACAGTACCATATTGTGAACTGTTGTATTGCACACTTGAGAGTGCGCAGGTGTTCATACCACACTGCTTCCTGTGATAAGTAATTCCTGTGTATTTACTGTATCATGTCTGATGAGGAGGTAGAGCACTCTGGGACCCCTGTGTTGGTTTCCTGCAGACGCTGTTCTGCAGGATTTAATAGGGAGGATCTATCTGAGGATGGTCTGTGCGGGCGGTGCCGGCTGGTACCTGGCCCTACTAAAACCCCTATGTCACAGGACCCTCCATGGGCGATGTTTTCACAGCTGCTGGTGTCAATTGCTGACCTTTTATCGGTCCCGACAGTCCCTCCTCCAGACTGTAGGTCCCTATACGGGGACGCCTGTGTACGTACAGCCCCCCCGGTGACGCAACAGTCTGTTGTGCCTTTTCAGAGTTTCCCTCAGGCGACTAATCCTCCCTGGGTAGAGGTACTCTCCAGCTCGGTACAGAGCCTGGCGGCCACATCTTCGGCTTTTCAGTCGATGTTACAAAGTGATATGCCGCAGAAGGCGTCCAAGCATCATGTCGTTAGTACATTGATGGCGCAATTATCGGACTCTGAGGTGTCCTCAGACAATGGAGAGATTCTTGAGGACTCTGATTCTGATGCTACAGGTCAGGAGGTGGAAACTAGGTCCTCCATTAATGTGCCGGCATTAGTTAAGGTGGTGCGAGCCATCCTTCATATAGAGGAGGATGCCCCAGCGCCTAAACCTAAGTATCCTAACTTTAAAAAGGTTAAGGTTACTTCAAGTGTTTTTCCTCTATCTGATCAATTGGCGGATCATATGGCGGTAGCTTGACAGCTGCCTAGTAAGAAATTCCAACCACAGAAAAGGTTGGTTTCTAACTACCCTTTTCCTGATAATTATTACAGGAAATGGGAAACCCCACCTGAGGTGGATTCCCATGTCACCCGCTTAATTAAAAGTGCTACGCTGCCTTTACCATCTATTTCTTCTTTGAAAGATCCCACAGACAGGAAAGTGGAGACTGCATTGAAATCCATTTACTCTCTCTCAGGGGCGGTGGCTCGCCCGTCCATGGCCATCTCATGGGTGGCTAAGGCCATCGAGAGCTGGGCCAACGCTTTGGAAGATACTTTTCCTGAAGATGCTCTGGAAATGCAGAGAGCGCTGGTAGGACAGATGAGAGATGCTGCTTCCTATATTGGGGAGGCATACCAGTCTGCTGACCTCTAGGGTTTCGGCTACAGCGGTGTCTGCTCGCCGGTCCTTGTGGCTGCGGTCCTGGAGGGCTGATGCTGACTCTAAAAAGGGCCTGGAGGCTTTGCCTTTTAATGGAGTATTGCTATTTGGTCCTGACTTGGACAAGATAGTAGATACTCTGGCTAAATCCAAGTCAGCCTTCCTCCCTTCGGCTTCTACGCCGGCTAAAGTGAGGAGCTCTGTTTTTCGGTCCTTTCGGGTTCAAGGTAAGGCAAAGGGTCAGTCCTTCCCGAGACGGTCGGCGACTAAGACTGCCTCTAAACCCAAGAAGCAAGCCTGGAGTGCTCGGCGCCCTTCTTCCAAGCAGGAAGATAAACCTGCGGCCTGATGGGACGGGCCTCCCTCTGGGGGACCTCAGAGTGGGAGGCCGACTTCTCCAATTCGCCCAGTGTTGGAACAATACCACCACGGATGCATGGGTTCGAGAAGTAGTCTCTCAGGGGTACGCCCTGTCTTTTCGGGTCAGGCCGCCCCGCCAGTTTATTTGCACGAGTCCTTCTCTGGACAAGACCGAAACTTCCCAGATTCAGGTGGCTGGACAATCCTTGCTACAAGCAAGGGGTCATTGTTCCCGTTCCACAGTCTCAACGCGGGACGGGGTACTATTCTACTCTGTTTCTGGTACAGAAGCCCAATGGTTCTCATCGCCCTATCCTGAATTTGAAGTCTCTGAACAAATCCCGGACTGGGTTCTGCTCACAACAGATGCCAGTCTCCGGGGTTGGGGGGCAGTGACCGGGCCGTTGGTCTGCGGAGGAAGCAGTTCTGCCCATAAATGTGCTGGAACTGCGGGCCGTGTACAGGGCTCTGCTGTCGTCAGGCACCGCTCTTCATGGAAGGGCAGTGCAGGTGCAATCCGACAACGCCACCACGGTGGCGTACATCAATCACCAGGGAGGAAATCGCAGCCGAGCTGCAATGTCAGAGGTGTCTCAGATCCTGGATTGGGCGGAGCGCCACCTTCCAGTGATCTCGGCAGTCTTCATCCCGGGAGTCCTCAATTGGGAGGCAGACTTCCTCAGCTGTCACAACGTGCATCCCGGGGAATGGTCGCTTCACACAGAGGTGTTTCAACTTCTCGTGAACAGATGGGGACTGCTGGAGTTGGATCTGCTGGCCTCTCATCACAATTACAAGTTACCCATGTACGGCTCAAGAACAAGGGACGCAGGCGCAAGCCTGGTGGACGCGCTGTCGGTGAAATGGACATTTCACCTAGCGTACCTGTTCCCTCCGATCTCCCTGCTACCTCGGGTACTCAGAAAAATCAAACAGGACGGGGGCACGTTTCTGCTGGTGGCTCCAGCGTGGCCCAGACGTCCTTGGTACTCCGATCTCAGGAGCTTGTCTGTCGACGCTCCGTTCCTTCTACCTCAGCGTCGGGACCTACTGTCTCAGGGGCCTTGCCTTTACCCAGATCTGGGTCGGCTGTCTTTGACGGCGTGGCTCTTGAGACAGCCGTCTTAAGGTCCCGGGGTTTTTCAAGCCCTGTCATCGGTACCATGCTGAGGGCGCGTAAACCGGCAGAGTGTGGCACACTTATTTTCAGTGGTGTGAGTCCAGAAACTTTGATCCTCAGGTGTTCAGGGTTTCTAGGATTTTGGCATTTCTGCAGTCAGGTCTTGACCTGGGCTTATGTCTTGCTTCCCTGAAGGTTCATGCATCGGCTCTGTCGGTGTGGTTCCAGCGTAGAGTCGCTACACTGCCTGACGTTCATACCTTTTTCCAGGGTGTTCTTAGAATCCAGCCTCCCTTTGTGCCTCCAGTGGCTCTGTGGGACTTGGCGGTGGTTCTTCGGGTCCTGCAGGGACCTCCTTTTGAACCTCTTGAGTCGGTTGACCTCAAGTGGTTAACACTTAAGGCTGTGTTTCTCCTGGCAATTGCTTCGGCCAGGAGAGCATCCGAGTTGGGGGCACTTTCCTGTAGTCCCTCCTTCTTAATTTTTCACCAGGACAGAGCAGTACTTCGCACTCGTCCTGAGTTTTTGCCTAAAGTTGTCTCTAAGTTCCACATCAATCAGGAACTTGTGGTGCCAGCTTTTCAGTCTCCTGATCCTACAGCTGGTGAGGCTTCGTTGGACGTTGTCCGTGCTCTAAGAATTTATGTTGATCGGACTGCTTCAGTTAGAAGGTCCGATTCGTTGTTTGTCCTCTTTGGTTTTCATAAGAGGGGTTGGCCTGCCAACAAACAAACCTTAGCCCGTTGGCATTGTTCTGTTATAAGGGAGGCTTATGTACAGGAAGGTTTACCTGTTCCAGCCTCTGTTAAGGCTCATTCCACTCGGTCTGTGGGTCCTTCTTGGGCTGCTAGACGTGGTGCCTCCGCTGTTCAGCTGTGCCAGGCAGCCACTTGGTCTTCCATTCAGACGTTTTTGAGGTTTTAGGCGTTTGACACCTTTGCCTCTCAGGATGCATCCTTTGGGTGCAGGATTCTCCTTTCTGCACAGGAGCATCCCCGCCCTTTGTTGAACTGCTTTGGGACATCCCCAAGGTCAACCCTGTGGACCCCCTATGGACCCTGAAGTAGAAAACAAGAGATATGGTAAGAACTTACCTTTTGTTATCTCTGTTTCTACGAAGTCCATAGGGTCCACAGGGGGCCTGCCCTGATGCACCTGGCTTCAAATGGGCTGTGTGGCTGGTCACCGGTTTTCCATCTCCCATTTCTGTGAGTATGGTTTCTTGTGTGTTCCAGTCTTCCTTCTCTCTGTTTAGTCTCCTCCTTCGGCCTAGGCTGCTTACCAACTGAGGTGCCTGTGGCTCGGGGGCGGGGTATAGAGGAGGACGGACCCAAGTGCATCCTGGGAGCTAAAGCTTTAACTGTATGGTGCCCGTGGATCCAGATCCAAGCTATACCCCAAGGTCAACCCTGTGGACCCTATGGACTTCGTAGAAACAGAGATAACAAAAGGTAAGTTCTTACCATATCTCTTGTTTTTAGGGACGCCAGTAGAGAGGAGCCTTGATGATTGGCCTGGCGCTTATTCATATATTTGCAAATGTATGTAACTAATACCTCTGAATCTATTATTATGTAGGATTTAAGTATTTTTGATTTTGCTACAGTGTGCTGGGGGGCAAATCCCTTTTTTCTGTGCTCAGTGTAAACCCCACCCTTTACAAGCACCTGTGCTATGTAATTTAGCTGATTTGAGCGACTACCATATTTTTTATTAATGATACAGTACTGAGATAATATGCTCAGCACCTCAGTGTTTTATATATTGCATAATCATGACACCACGCTTCTAACAATAAGCCTCCCTGACTCTTATATGCACAGGTATCGTGGCTACGTCCCATTGGAAGCCTGCAAATGTCGACATTTGCATTAGGGTTACAGTTATCTTACATTAATGATACAGTAAACAAGGGATTTGCCCCACAGCACACTGTAGCAAAATCAAAAATACTTAAATCCTACATAATAATAGAAATTCAGAGGTATTGGTTGCAAACATTTGCAAATATATGAATAAGTGCCAGGCCAATCGTCAAGGCTCCTCTATACCAACGTCCCTAAAATTAAGGGGTTCACGTCCGAGAAGCAAGGCACCCCAAAAAATTCCAGCCAAGGACCATCCCCAGGGCATCACACGAAAAGGAGGAGGTGCTGATCCTTATAGTGCCATGTGGAGGTTTCTGGGGTACCTCCAAGGTAAGTTAGCTCTTAGCTCATACAAGTGCTGTTATCATGCTGTAAACCAATTTGTAATTATATGACCCAGAGTGGGTGCTACTATTATGTAGCAATAATTATTTTGGGGTGAGCGTTTGGGCGTGGGGCCCCTGGGGTTGTTCTGGATGGACCTTTCTCATTTCATCACCACTTAATTCACATAGAACATTTTTATCACTTCTCTAATTGTTTGTATATTATTTATGTCATTTTAATTCTTTCTCATTTCATTAACACTTATTGATTTATCCTTACACATCTTTTCTTTACACTTCACTATCACCTTTTTTCCCCTTTTTGTGTGATGCCCTTGGGATGGTCCTTGGCTGTAATTTTTTGGGGTGCCTTGCTTCTCGGACGTGAACCCCTTAATTTTAGGGACGCCAGTAGAGAGGAGCCTTGACGATTGGCCTGGCGCTTATTCATATATTTGCAAATGTATGTAACTAATACCTCTGAATCTATTATTATGTAGGATTTAAGTATTTTTGATTTTGCTACAGTGTGCTGGGGGGCAAATCCTTTTTTTCTGTGCTCAGTGTAAACCCCGCCCTTTACAAGCACCTGTGCTATGTAATTTAGCTGATTTGAGCGACTACCATATTTTTTATTAATGATACAGTACTGAGATAATATGCTCAGCACCTCAGTGTTTTATATATTGCATAATCATGACACCACGCTTCTAACAATAAGCCTCCCTGACTCTTATACTGGGCTTACTGCACAGGTATCGTGGCTACGTCCCATCGGAAGCCTTTACCTACGGCGATACCTATGGCAATACCACAGCGCGCTGCTTCCAGGACTTCCGCTCAGCCGCTCTGAACTCCAGCCGGAGCCCGTACTGCGCAGGAGGGCAGTTCCCCACCAGCTACTCCAATGACCCTGCCTTGGTGTTGAGCAGTCGGTCCCGGGGTTGGGACAGGTTTCTCTACAGTCCTAGCTGGTCCCGATACAATGTGGATCACAACCGGGCAGAAGAGCTGAACCAGTTTAGAAAGGTTTGTGTGGTTTTCATTTATATGTTACTCGTATCCACAAAGGGCAATATGTTGGGAGCCCAAAGAAATGAGGAACTGAAAGGACAGTGGTCCAGCTGCCATACCCTCCCTCTTCCTCTACCACTACCAGTGTTCCAGGAGCTGGGACTGGGTCAGCCTATACTGTTGTTATAGAGATTAACCAATAATAAGCAACCTCTTATGTGACTGGTTACCAGCACTCTATAGTGATTGGCTTATGGTGCTCACTGCTGTTATGTGTTCAGTGTTTGAAGCTGCTGCTGTAGCTCTCATGGTAGACCCCAGTCCCCGGTAGGCTTGATATCCGTAGAGGGTCACTGATGTAGGACACTGGGGCTATTATGCTGTACACTGATCGGCTACTGCGGTATATTGGGCTACTTTGGGATTTTTGTACTTTATATTAGGCTATTATATGGGCATTACCATACTAGAATGGTACCGAGGCTAATCTACTGGGATTTAGGATTTTATTCTGGTCCTGAAGCTGTTAAACTGGACTTTTGGTTGTTATACTAGACACTGGGTTATTATTATACTGTATTATGGTATAATATGGGGAGCCCAAACAAGCTTGAATGAGCATTAGGTTAAGGTGGGAATAATTTCTAAGCAAAATGGTTTTTAATACAATAATTTATTTTTATTAAAAATGATTACAACACCTGGCGGGTCAGTAACATGCTATAAATGTCATTGTAGGACAGGCAGCGGATAAATAATGGAGGTGATATTAGTAAATGAATCTCTGGTCTGTGCTGTGTCACGTTACACTGAGCACGTTGCATATCATTGGGACGTTCCTGCAGTTTACATCACTGTCTCCTGTTTCAGAGTGCTCAGCAACACCGCGATCACTACCGGGACAAAACCGGAACCGCGCACCAAGTGCCGCACTTCATCTTACCTGTGAAGAATGAGGAGACGTACCCACTACCCCAGCAACGGTGAGGACATGGAAATGACAGAGAACCTTGTCCGCATGGACTACTGTAACTGTCGGGTTTATTCCTGTAGCTCATACACTGAATGAAAATCTGTATCTCTCCCTGGGCGGGATGTACTAAGGTGGCGGTGACCATTACACCAGTCACCGCAACCTTACTAATCCCATATGTATTAACATATGCGATTAGTATCGCAAAGGACAGCTCTTGCGATAAGAGCTGCCCTTTGCGACGCAGCCGACGCCAGGTGACGGGGTCTCCGTGGGACCCCTCCACCTCCGTGCCCCGGGAGCTTCCTGCTGGGGAGCTGTGCAGGAAGCCCCGGGCTCCTCCTCCTCCTCCCACCCTGCACCCGGAAGAAGATTAGGAGGAGGCGGAGGACCCAGGAGGAGCGCGGACTGGCGACCATGGAGAGCAGGTGAGTGGGGGCCAGCGCTGGGCGAGGCGTCGGTGAAGTGTCGGGAGCAGGGTGCGGTAAGAAGCCCATAGGCTTCTATAGGGTAACACCAGCTTTTTCCGATAAAAGTGCAGCCGGGGCTTAGTACATATGGAAATGCGGTAAAACCCCCGAAAACGGGATTCTGATTAGGCTTTGTCACCTTTTTTATGATTGTGAGGGTTATATTAACTTCAGTAGGGAATAAGTAATATACAATTTTTCATCTGACAAGTCCTAAGCATCATCACTAGCTGAGGAGTCTACCGAAATATTATTTGGATCAAAGATTCTATTAGTTCCGTGACTTACATGGTGATTTAAGGGGGGGGCTTGCAATTCACCCAATTTTCACCTCATTTTTCATTTAGTACATCCCGGCCCCTGATTTTCCCTATATAATAACCATAAAACCAAGAATGTTCACCTCCCCCCTTATGGTTCTGTTCGGCAGAATCAGCATTACACGCACAGCACCCGTTCTGCACACAGCCCCAGCTATGCCGCTGCCTGATTGACAAGACAGGCATTTTCGGGGATGGCCAGCATCCTGGAAACGGGGGCGAGTTGTCCCCACTTTCCGGGAGTGGCAAGACCAGGATCTGTATCCACGGGTGCAGTTTCCTGGCCTCGCAAGCCGGCCAGCCTGTGTAAGCTGATGGACGCGATGGTGATCCCAGCCTGCAACCTCGGTCGTAGCGATGGGGTCACAAATGCAGCAACGGCTGTCAGACACCTATTGCTGCATTTGCATAATTGCAAGGATGGAATTGCCAAGGTGCCTGTGTGTAATTCTCCAATTCCATCCACTACTGAATCACCCCCTGTATGAGATAAAGAAGGGACAGGACACACGTCAGCTTCATTGCAGGAGATGGGGATTCCACCTTCATGTGACTGTGATGTTAGCCTGTATGTGTCCTGCAGCTTGTAGTACATGCAGTATATTACCTCTGTGCTTACCTTGTACGTTTGTAGCCTTGTAACACTATGGGCTCTATTTATTACAGGTTGAGTATCCCATATGCAAATATTCCGAAATACGGATTTTTTTTGGCATGACTGAGATAATGAAACCTTTGATTGTTATTGGTTCAATGTACAGAAACTTTGTCTAAGGCACAAATGATTGAAAATAATGTATAAATTACCTGCAGTCTGTGTGTATAAGGTGTATATAATACATAAATCCATTCTGTGTGTATATTTGTATCCCATTCCCAAGATATCTCATTATTAATTGCAAATATTCCAAAATACGGAATATTCCGTTATCCAAAATACCCCTGGTCCCAGGCATTTTGGATATGGGAGACTCAACCTGTAACATTGTTTTTACTAAAATAAAGTGATAAAGGCTGTTTTGTGTTGTCAGACCCTTTTCACATTATTTTAGTATCACCTATAGTTATTACAGGGCAATTGGAGTAAAGTTCGTAAAATTCTACTCCAACCCCTAAGTATCACTTATTTTTAGTAATCAGATCGCATTTCCCATAACTGTAATGGGAAATGCGATCTGTCTGCAAGTTACCAGACTCCTGCTCCACTCTAACATGCAGAGCAGAGCCCGGAGCCGACCCCAGTGATCAGCTGTGCGGTCTAAACAGAGCGCACGCTGATACACTGCAAAAAGATTTTTTAAAAATAGTTAATTTTTTTTTTTAACTTACCTGAGTTCAGGGACCGGAGTTCGGGGCTCCGGTAATATCCTCCCTCCGGTCAGCAGGTCTCCCATACTGCACTGCGGCCCGGGCCTCAGGTGACCAGTGCAGTATGGGATGTCAGCTGACCGGAGTCATGTAGGATATCACCGGAGCCCGGATCATGCAGGTAAGTGCAATTGAGGGAGGGTCGTGGGGGGTGGGGCCGCGATCGTGGGGGTGGGGCTTAGCACCGGGGGGGAGCAGCGACTGCCGGTCAGCACATGCGTGGGCAGTTGTTACTGTATTTTTTGCGAAAATACCGTGATAAGGCTGCGGAGGGGATTCGCAGGGACAGAGCTTTGTCGCAAGCTCTGTCCCTGCAAGGGATTTTTAGTAAATCCCTGTGATATTGCCTGAATTCGCAATGCAAATTCAGTCGGTAATATCACACTACAATCTGCATTCCCAATGCGGATTGTAGTAAATAGAGCCCTTAGTATGTTACATGATCCAGCTTCCCGATATGCATGTGTATGGTCCCTTTCTCCACACAGCCACCCAGTCCTCTCACCCATTACCATGACCCCTTCCACCTGGTACAAAACTGTCTTCCCCTGGACTTTCCATCTCCTTTATGATTGCACACATCCCAACCATCCCGAATTTGGCGGGACAGTCCTGTTTTTCGTGCAATGTGAATTGTGCTCCACACACTTGAATAGAGGGACCAGTGGGATCCCATCAGCTTGGGAAGCACTGAGCATGCACCCGGCGTGACAAAAAATGGGAGCCTGATGCACGGCCAAACCCCGGTGTCGCAAGGCCACACCCCACACCATGAAGCCACACCCCATTTTTTGGGTCGCAGTCGCTTGTGGTGAAACACCCTCCTCATCAATGAATCAGTTCAACAGAGGTGACTGCAATCATACACTGAGTGGGAAGCCGAGGGCAGAGCATGTTGTACCTGGTGGAAGGGGTCATGTGTATTTTTGCTATGTGTAACATACGTACACAATGATGTCATGATGTTTTTGTACATGGTGAAGGACTATGGCCTCACACCTCATTAGTGCACAGCAGTATTTCTCCTTCTCTGAGGCACCTGTTATCAGCGTGGTATCAGTACTGTGTATTGTCAGTGAGAAGCCCGTGCCTGTGGTTACCCCGGTGCTGAACTTTGAACTGCTTGACCACCATTTTCTCCAAGGTCTCATCTAGTGCTCTCTCCAATCCCGGCCTTGTCTTCTGACCTCGTTTGTCCATACTTCTCAACTCCCCGACTTCAGGGAGTCTGTTTACTAAGCAGTTAGGAGAAGTGAAGAGTGAAAAGTGATAAGGTACCAGCCAATCAGCTCCTAACTGTCATCTCACAGGCTGTGTTTGAAAAATGACAGTAAAGAGCTGATTGGCTGGCACCTTATCACTTTTCACTCTTCACTTTACACTTCTCCTAACACTGCTTAGTAAATAGACCCCTATGTTTCAGTTCTTCTATCTAGATCTATTTTCTGGGCCATCGGTTCATGCTCAATTTCCAGTCCGATATTTTAGTCTGAACTTGTGTCTGGCGGCTGCTGCTCCTTTCTGTAACCAGCAGCCTTTTATGTATTTGCATAATGAAGCAGCGTAGTTCAAATCCTCATCGCCCTTGGATATGACACAGCTCTGCCTACAGCTGTGTGCCATAACCTAGGACACTGAAAATACACACCTCTGCCTGAATGTTATAAATGCATGAATATAAATGAACTTTCCCAACTCTACTTTCTATAAGTCACAGTATTTCTACTTTCACATCCTTATTCCAGTAATTTAGCTTTACAATAACGTTATGTGGGGACAGCTGACAGGGACTCCGCCAGGAACAATCTCCGAGCCCTGAGCGCTACAGCTCATCCTCAGAGCATTAGTTGGTTGCATTATTTAATGATCTCACGTTAACCTCTCTCATCTCCGAATAGTCATTTGTGAAGCAGCTTCATTATATTTTGTCTCGGTAACGAGCCAGCGCACAACGCTAGTTCTGGCCGACAGATAAGACCCATTTTCAACCTCCAGGATTCCTCTTCTGTCATTGAAATGAAACGCCGCCATTAAAGCCGCTCATTAATTACTGAACCAGTAAATCTGATATAATATAGTGAGACCGTAAATATCCAGCCAGCGTACAAAAATAATCTAATCATGAACATTTCTGATTTGGATTTGTCACTTTTTGAGTATTGTGAGGGTTATATTAACCTGAGTAGGGAATAAGTAATATACAATTTTTCATCTGACAAGTCCTAAGCATCATCACTAACTGAGGAATCTACCGAAAAATTATTTGGATCAAAGATTCTATTATATCCGTGACTTACATGGCGATTTGCAATTCACCTAATCCACTAAAGGCTAATCACCATGTAACTGGGAGCGTTTTCACATCTCTAGAATGAATCATTATCCCCGGAAAATTCTGCATTGTATAGAGCCAGTATATGTAATAGACTGGGATTTGCAAAATCACTATGCACCAAAAAAAAAAGCCTCACAGGTTCCCCAGTGGAGACTGCCTGAAAACCAGTGAGACGAGTGAAATTTCTCATCCGTTTCAATTGGCAATGAATAGTAATATAAAGATGACCTACTGTTGTGGAACTAATAGTGCTAGACCAGTTCCACCGTAGTATTTCATTGCTTCGTCAGTATGCTTTTCAGTGTGGCTTTAGGACGGTACCTGTTCAGCCAATCACAAGCAGCCAATAAGTACACATTGCTTGTGTTTGGCGGAGCTTTTCCTAATCATTTCAATTGGCTGTGCATTTTAATGGTGTTTCTGTTCCCTTTGAAAATGCATTGCCCATTCACTTCAATGGGAAATTCTGCTACTGTATGTTGCTGAGCAGAGTAAAATATCCATGAACTACCTACTTTTACAATAAAGATTTTTTAATTAGATTTAAGATGGAATTAAGTAACAATTTATTTATAAGTTATTTTATCTTTTCAACTAAATCACCCTGTTGAAGATCCACAAAACGTGTATACTGTAATCTTACTACACACTATGGTAACATGAATTTGTAATTTCTATGCTATTGGGCTTTTCTACATTATCCGCTTTTTTGCAGTTATCTGGGAGACATGGAATGATGGGTTTGCTGATACATTTATAGTCTCACTATTGTAGTAGTTGAATGATGAGCTGTTTTATTGTGTTTTATGTTGTAATTTGTGATCTGGATAAATCCATAGATAAATACTGATTGTCAGAGGGCATTGTGGGAAACTCTACCTCTTATGCTTTGCATATAATAAAGAACAAGTGTTTATGGGCTTTTTCTCAGAAGTATATCGTCATGTAATAATACCCACACAATGAACAATAATAAATACAGGCTTCCCGACTGATTTAACCTGAAGATATGTACAGTAACTGGCTTATGCAGTGCAGATTTCCATTGTGGAAATTGTGGAACTACAAGTCACAGCATGTCATGATGTCCTGTTTCTGACAGACCCCTCACTTTCTGATCACCCCTCCCCCCATGCAGTATAATAGGGGAAGGATTCTGGACCTCATTCAGAGTCGGTCGTTGCGGCCGCACGGTCGTACGCAGCCGATGTTCGCTAAACTGCACATGCGTAAAATTCGCAATGCGCGTGCGCAAACTAGCTGTTACGATCAGAAATTTCTCTCTCCTTGAACACAGCCAGGTCGTTAGTTTGAGTGACAGGATGAGGCGTTTGTGGGTGGTAACAGGGGAAGGTGCTTGAAAACGGGGGAGTGGAGATCTGAACGCAGGCGTGCCTGACTATGCAAACGGCGTTTAATGGGAGTGCATAATTAACAAAGTAGTGTCATGGCACACGTGACATGGTGGTTATTGCACTGACTAGATCGTAGTGCTTAAGAGAGGGTATGGTCAGCCTTGAGCTCTGCGATCAGCACCGATGGGCCCCGATGGTCGCGAGTAATCCTTATATCCCAGGAGATGACGTGTGTTGTGATCAAGAAGGGGGCATGATTTAGTCTTACGACCGCTTCTTACCCTCGGTCGTTCACCTAACGATCTCATCTTAGCGACGCAACTTGCGATCGCTTAATTTGCATATCCGGCCCCTTTCCCCTACGACCGAGCGGCCGCAACGACCGACTCTGAATGAGGTCCTCTGTGCTATGCATCCTAGTCAGTGATTTGGGTAATGGGACAGACGTTCTAAGAAATATGTCACCAAGCAGCGAGCAACTCTGAATAGTTTTATGTGTAAATGGCTATAATGAGACTAATTTATATCTTCTTCCAGCTTAGCAATTACTCACTCACATGTTCCCTCTTTCTATGTCTAGGCTGTGACATTGTAGCTACACGATCAACAATAAACCTGGAACGTATGACCCGGCCTCAGCTCACTGATGGGGAAACTACAAGGACAGCACCGTGTATTGGAATTGTGTAGTCCATAAAATACTGAAATATACTGTATACTGTGGACGACTCTTCTACCGTTCAAGGACTATTGTACTTTGTGTCTATATACAGGGCCCATTCTGTGCCCCACACTCACCCTGTACTATACAGGGCCCATTCTGTGCCCCACACTCACCCTGTACTATACAGGGCCCATTCTGTGCCCCACACCCAGCCTGTACTATACAGGGCCCATTCTGTGCCCCACACTCACCCTGTACTATACAGGGGCCCATTCTGTGCCCCACACTCACCCTGTACTATACAGGGGCCCATTCTGTGCCCCACACTCACCTTGTACTATACAGGGCCCATTCTGCGCCCCACACTCACCCTGTACTATACAGGGCCCATTCTGTGCCCCACACTCACCCTGTACTATACAGGGGCCCATTCTGTGCCCCACACTCACCCTGTACTATACAGGACCCATTCTGTGCCCCACACTCGCCCTGTACTATACAGGGCCCATTCTGTGCCCCACACTCACCCTGTACTATACAGGGCCCATTCTGTGCCCCACACTCACCCTGTCATACATGAGCCATTTTACCTTTATTCATATTAATAACAAATATGTCCATTTCTGATTCCTGTCCTCTGTAGGAGCCAAACAATCTCCTCAATCGTTATTATTCTCCAAACAGGAAACCTGCATTGTACTGTATACTCTGCTACACAGCTAATAAATAGCAGCGTGTCGGGAGGGGGCTAGATGGGGATGGGGCAGATTGCACTGTATATATGTACAATACAGGCACCGGTATATTAAGTGTTAGAAAATGTGTCAACATATATTAAATAATTAAAATGTTGTTACTATAATGTTTTTATATTCCACAAATCTCTCAATATCCCTGGTTATATTTTGGTTATATACTGTACAGCACCTCCAAGTTCCCCTCTTATGTCATTAGAATCCTCAAATGCACCTTATATTGTATGCCATCAGAGTATTCCCGGTGCCTCTTATATGCAATCAGAATCCTCAATGTCCCAGGTACTGTATATACCTAGAGATCCCCCAGGACGCTCCTCATATGCTATCACAGTCCTCCACATGCCCCTCATATGCTATCACACTCCTCCACATGCCCCTCATATGCTATCACACATCCACATGCCCCTCATATGCTATCACACTCCTCCACATGCCCCTCATATGCTATCACAGTCCTCCACATGCCCCTCATATGCTATCACACTCCTCCATATGCCCCTCATATGCTATCACACTCCTCCACATGCCCTTCATATGCTATCACACATCCACATGCCCCTCATATGCTATCACAGTCCTCCACATGCCCCTCATATGCTATCACAGTCCTCCACATGCCCCTCATATGCTATCACACTCCTCCATATGCCCCTCATATGCTATAACAGTCCTCCACATGCCCCTCATATGCTATCACACATCCACATGCCCCTCATATGCTATCACAGTCCTCCACATGCCCCTCATATGCTATCACACTCCTCCACATGCCCCTCATATGCTATCACACTCCTCCACATGCCCCTCATATGCTATCACACTCCTCCACATGCCCTTCATATGCTATCACACTCCTCCACATGCCTCTCATATGCTATCACACTCCTCCACATGGCCCTCATATGCTATCACACTCCTCCACATGCCCCTCATATGCTATCACACATCCACATGCCCCTCATATGCTATCACACATCCACATGCCCTTCATATGCTATCAGACTCATCCACATGCCCCACATATGCTATCACACTCCTCCACATGCCCTTCATATGCTATCAGACTCATCCACATGCCCTTCATATGCTATCACACATCCACATGCCATTAATATGCTATCAGACTCATCCACATGCCCCACATATGCTATCACAGTCCTCTACATGCCCCTCATATGCTATCACACTCCTCTACATGCCCCTCATATGCTATCACACTCCTCCACACGCCCCTCATATGCTATCACACTCATCCACATGCCCCTCATATGCTATCACACTCATCCATATGCCCCACATATGCTTTCACACATCCACAAGCCCCACATATGCTATCACACATCCACATGCCCTTCATATGCTATCAGACTCATCCACATGCCTCTCATATGCTATCACACTCCTCCACATGCCCCTCATATGCTATCACACTCCTCCACAAGCTCCTCATATGCTATCACACTCCTCCACATGCCCCTCATATGCTATCACACTCCTCCACATGTCCTTCATATACTATCATACTCCTCTACATGCCCCTCATATGCTATCACACTCATCCACATGCCCTTCATATGCTATCACACATCCACATGCCATTAATATGCTATCAGACTCCTCCACATGCCCCTCATATGCTATCACACTCCTCCACATGCCCCTCATATGCTATCACACTCCTCCACAAGCTCCTCATATGCTATCACACTCCTCCACATGCCCCTCATATGCTATCACACTCCTCCACATGTCCTTCATATACTATCATACTCCTCTACATGCCCCTCATATGCTATCACACTCATCCACATGCCCTTCATATGCTATCACACATCCACATGCCATTAATTTTTCTATCACACTCCTCCACATGCCCCTCATATGCTATCACACTCCTCCACATGCCCCTCATATGCTATCACACTCCTCCACATGCCCCTCATATGCTATCAGACTCCTCCACATGCCCTTCATATGCTATCACACTCCTCCACATGCCCTTCATATGCTATCACACTCCTCCACATGCCCCTCATATGCTATCACACTCCTCCACATGCCCCTCATATGCTATCAGACTCCTCCACATGCCCTTCATATGCTATCACACTCCTCTACATGCCCCTTATATGCCATAAGACCCCTCCAGTGTTTAGCCCGGTGCTCCTGCTAGTAGTGACTACTTGGGCTTGTATTGTATGATTTGGGCAGAGGACATTCACTAACAACATTAAGTCACCTGTTGCTGATCTGTCCTTCAGCATCTGTTCATCCATATCCAGGGAAGTCTCATCAGCGCGGTCAATCATAACTCCCTTCCCTTATAATAAATGTCTGATCCAATTTTACATTTATCTCCATTAAGTATTCTACAGGGCCTGTAACTAATAACTTCCTCCCCAACAAAATGCAACAAATTGCTGCTGTATATGTAGATTAGAATAAAAAGGCCTTGGCTTATAAAGCACACAAGGGCGGCCAATTATTAATGATTGCAATGTGATCTGGACATGACATTACCGCCCATGATCGTACTGAAAGATGCCATCATACCGCCAGAACGTATCATCCGACACACGCAAGGACAGCGGCTATGACAGGAGCCCATCCCTGCCAAGTGCTGCCGGCACGACTGCTAACTACACAAGCGGGGCTGCTACTGCCGGGGAGGCTTCCGGGGGACCCTCTCCCAGCTAATTATGTGAGGTATAACCCATAGGCTGCAACAGTATAACCCATAGGCTGCAACAGTATAACCCATAGGCTGCAACAGTATAACCCATAGGCTGCAACAGTATAACCCATAGGCTGCAACAGTATAACCCATAGGCTACAACAGGTTAATGCAATCTTCAGATGGCTCTAGCTGCGGGGGACAATCTCTGGAATGCATGGCATTCTGGAAATTGGTAAATTTGTGAGCTATGCAACCCCCACAGAAACCTATGGGGGATACAGCTGCCAGCGGGAATGGAGAGATCGCATCCGGTATTAGAGATATCCGCTGCCGTCCCTCTGTCATACATCTGGGGGGAAATTAATATTTGCAGTTAACCCCAGCAAATGGGTGTTTTGGGGATTAAGCCGCAAATACACAATGATAAATGGTCCTCAGAATGCCTTGTTCCTGTGCTGGTGCACATGGAGGGTCTAGCAGCACACATCATGGTGCATGGCTATTCTCTGCTCTACGGAGAGTTCTCCTCAGGCTACAAGTGAACCCCCCATCCCCCCACCCCCACCGCCGGGGTCACCGGTGTACAGAGAGGTGGGAAACTCTGAAACCTTTATATCTTTCTCATCATTAGCTTCTATTCATCATGAGAGAGAGGGGACGTCTGTCCTATATCTATGGTGCGTTTCTTTTGTGCGTCTGGCAGGGTTGCACTAAACGGCGAATTCATAATTCAGCCCCTCAGTGCGGAGTTCCACCTTGATCATTTTTTAGATTTACAGATATTCACGGTAAAGGGGGTATTGTCTGTAATGTTCTAAAAATGATCAGTTACAAGGATTTCGGCACGTTATGTAATTCCTACCAGCAGGCACAGAGGGGGAATGAAAACATCAGGCTCCACTCACTGATGTACCTGTACACAATGGGGAACCTTGAGAGAGAACATTGAATATGTCACAGGAACAATTGTCATTCTTTCTATTGTGCGCGTGTGAATAACTGAGCGATGTATCTGTGCTCGGGTCACCACACACTGCACACACACGGCCCATCTCCGCATAACTGCTCCTACAGATTGTGTCATAGACCATGACCTGCTGTACGGGTGAGGGAGGGGGAGCTCACAGAAATGTTACCCAGGTATACGGTCAGGTCAGCACCATCCAGAAGGTGAAACCTTGGCTTAGAGAGTGTTTACAGAGGTAGATTGGTACATTCAACCTGCGGGACAGGTAAATAAATAAATAAACATCTGACCTTCAGGACCGTAACTCAGGCTTGCCTACCCTCCCGATTTGGTCGGGAGCCTCCTGAATATCGGGTGCTGCTCCCGAACCCCCGGAAAGGCAGGCAAGCCTCCCGGCTGCATGCCCCCACCAACTACTACAAGGAACCCCCGCAGCGGGGGGCCCGATGACGCGATTCGCACTGATTTTTTTAATATTGTGAAGACGGGGCGAGCCACGATGATGTGATCATGTGGGCCCGCCCCAAGACCGCGTCATTACTCAGCCATGCCCCCCGCTGTGTGCAGATATTCAGCTGAATGTCGGCAAGTATGCCGTAACTAGGGTGGTGCGACAAGTGCCATGGCACAGGGCACCGCAGGGCAGGGGGCGTTGTTTGGACCTGTCACTTTTACTGTTTATTATCATTCTCACTTGTAGCTTCCTCTTCTTTTATCCCCAGCATCTCCTGGCCTCCCCTATCTCCTCCCTGGCCCTTCCCCATGTGGCCATGGCCCTCTCTCAGGTGCACTATATTATGTCCCTATTTATCCCCAGCATCTCCTGGCCTCCCCTATCTCTTCCCTGGCCCTTCCCAATGAGGCCATGGCCCTTCCCCATCAGGTGCACTATATTATGTCCCTATTTATCCCCAGCATTTCCTGGCCTCCCCTATATCTTCCCTGGCCCTTCCCCATGAGGCCATGGCCCTCTCTCAGGTGCACTATATTATGTCCCTATTTATCCCCAGCATCTCCTGGCCTCCCCTATCTCTTCCCTGGCCCTTCCCCATGAGGCCATGGCCCTCTCTCAGGTGCACTATATTATGCCCCTAATTATCCCCAGCATCTCCTGGCCTCCCCTATCTCTTCCCTGCCCCTTCCCCATGAGGCCATGGCCCTCAGGTGCACTATATTATGTCCCTATTTATCCCCAGCATCTCCTGGCCTCCTCTATCTCTTCCTTGGCCCTTCCCCATGAGGCCATGGCCCTTCCCCATCAGGTGCACTATATTATGTCCCTATTTATCCCCAGCATCTCCTGGCCTCCCCTATCTCCTCCCTGGCCCTTCCCCATGAGGCCATGGCCCTCTCTCAGGTGCACTATATTATGTCCCTATTTATCCCCAGCATCTCCTGGCCTCCCCTATCTCCTCCCTGGCCCTTCCCCATGAGGCCATGGCCCTCTCTCAGGTGCACTATATTATGTCCCTATGTATCCCCAGCATCTCCTGGCCTCCCCTATCTCTTCCCTGGCCCCAGCATCTCCTGGCCTCCCCTATCTCATGTCAAGGAAATGGTGGAGACCTGCGCTAGGATAGTTATGTGGCTGTATATGTTGCAGTGCTTGGTGCGGACCTCTCTGGGGATACCCACCCCAAATTTTATAGGATAAACAATTGTGGATAGGAGGTCGGCGCTAAACTTGGTGTAATACGTAAAACTGACACAGTAGATGAAAGTGTAAAGGATTATTTTATTAATTAATAAGATAGGGGGTCACAATGCCCCTTGCGTGTGTAACTTATTGCAGAGTGGTGAATCTCAGTGGGAGAACTGGATTCGGGGCAGGGTATATATAGGATGGTGGGGGTATGTATCAACTGGGATACAGGGCAGTCAGTGATACTACCTAGGGTAGTGTACCATGGTGTAGCTGTGAGTCAATTCGAAGTCCTAAACGCGGGGTATCCAAGTCTGTGTCTGGCGGGGCGGCGTCCCGTATCCCCCAGGTGCACAAAACTTACCCTCGACGTGCTTGTCTCTTCACCTCCGGGGTTAGTGAAATCCTCTTCTCCCGTCTGTGGTCCTCCGGTCCTTGGCTCCGCTGTGTAGAGCAGCGCGTGTCAGGACGCGCTGCTGGACGAGCTCCTATCCACAATTGTTTCTCCCCTATCTCATCTCTGGCCTCAGCATCTCCTGGCCTCCCCTATCTCTTATGTCCCTATTTAAAAAATGGGGGGGGGGCGCCAATGCTCTCTCTGACACAGGGCACCAAAAAGTCTAGTTACGGCTCTGCTTGTACCAAATGGACAGATCCTACAGTGGAGTTTTAACACTGTCAGAGTCTGCAAATACATCTAATACAGGCAACAACATAGACACATATGGTTTGTCAGGAGGCAGTGACTTGCAGGAGCTGAACACTTGGGGCAAAATACAAATTGTCTGGGTGCGTCTTGATACCTCTTACTAACACTATTACTATTGTTAGTGCGGCTGCCGCAATCTTGTTTTTAGCAATTACTTCCACCACTGTGAAAAGGGCCGCAGCCAGGCCGGGGACAGGGGGCGTGGTCTAGTCATGGGAGGCGTGGTCTAGTCATGGGAGGCGTGGTCTAGTCATGGGAGGCGTGGTCACACCCCCTTAGAAAACCTAGAAGCAGCACTGGGAAGGGAAGCGCTGTGAGCCCCTCAGCCCAGGGCAAATTCAGGGGGGGTGGGGTCGATCTATGTGATCGCTCCCCCCCACAGGCAGAAGAGACTGCTCAGCAGCAGCAAGCAGTCTCCCACTGCATCCCAGCACACAGCAGCGTGTGCTGAGCTGCTGACAAGTAAGGGGGGGGCCCGACTGAGCCCCACCGACAAGCCCGGGTAATTAGTACCCGCTCCCCCCTCTCATGATATAAGATATTAATTGGTTTATTGCTTCTAACCCTTAACAACCTTGTCTAGCTTACTTAACTTAAACTAATTAATAACGACACAGGGTCTGATTCAGAGCCGGACGCTATTTACGGTCGTTCGTTCAAAAAAAAGGGGGTGGCTATTCAAATGAACCGTTCGCTCATTGCGGTCTGTTCACGCCTCTATATCTGAACGAGCGAACAAAACTTGCGGCCGTAATTTTGAAAAATACGCCCCCTGGCCGCTCGCACCGTTTGTCATGTCCGCCATTTATTAGATTAATCGTGTACATCGAACAGCGTATGAACTGCTCGCTATTCTTGTGGTTGGTTTTTCCTACCGCTATCTTGCGAGCAGTTCTGACTATAAAATAACCAAGTGACGTGGTCAATGACGCTGCTGTATTAATTATGCACACCCTTAAAACGCCCGTTTTGACCTTTTGGCACGCCTGCGTTCTGAATTCCACTCCCCGTTTTCAAGCACCGTCCCCTGTTACCACCCACATACGCCTCCTCCTGTCACTCAAAATAGCAGGCATTCGCTATTTAGCGAACAAACGATTTTCGGCCGCACTGACTGGTTCGCGCATGCGTACTACAATCCGTACGCATGCGCAGATGAGCAAACATCGCTCATAACAAACGAGCGGCCGCTTACGAGCGGCTCTGAATGAGGGCCACAGACAACAAGAGCTTGGCTAAAAGGTCACAGCTTTTGTTTATAATTAATTAATTACCTAACCAGGGTGGCAAAGAGACGCTGCAGACTCAGTTCTAGCTTTTACTTTGCTCAAATACTCAGGGAACGACTGACACGTCCCCCCTCTAGACGCACTAACGCTGCGAGGGTCCCACTTCCCTCCTGGGCCAATCCAAGACGCTTCCGTGCAAAAAGCGCCCGGTTCCCCCCCGTGCGGAGCAGGACAAATTCGCCAGGTTCTTCGAGGGCAAGTGCCCCCACAACGTATCTTGCGCCACATAAAGCCACTGAGCTGCGGCGTACTCCCGCCAAAGCCAGACTCCAAAGGAAACTGTCCCGCCACCCAACACGACCTAGCCCAGAACAAGGAAAACTTTAAAAAGCAAACAGATCCAAATCATCAAAAAGCCGTCAATCAGGATGAAGAAAAAAAAAAAAAAAAACCCAACTAAATGCTATGACTCACAATCAAGCCACCCAGTGACACCACATGACAGGCTTCTGACACATTCACCTTCCTTGCCCTGTCTAACAGACCCTGCTTACACACCACTCTCCAAGTCAGACTAGTCACCATAACAGATCACACAATCCTCCCATTCTTCCTTTATCCCAACAAAAACTTCTCACCACGAACGATCACTCCACCCCTTTCCGCTGCACACCTCGCTGCTCCTGACAAGCAACATCCCTAGTCAGGCACACCCTATTTAGCCACCCAGGACACAATAAAATCAAGCACGAAACTCTACACCAAACCTCGCACACCATTCTCAAAAACCCAAATGTCAACTGCTGCAAACCCAGTGAGCAACAAAATTCCGCACCATGAGTACCACCAAAACCCAACCATCCCGACACAACTTTAAGAAGGCACATAGCAACTAACTAGCAGGGATACATGAGGGGAAACAGTAACCAGAGTGAAGGGGAAAAACTAAAAAACCTACCCGTGAACTAAATTGGGCCGGATCAAGGCTCCCAGGAGGAAAAATGAAAAAATCCCTTCACCATCCCCCAATTGTTGAATGCTAGTCTTTCAACGATTGGTTGGTAAACAATGTTTCAGGTTGGCGCCAGGTGCGCAACTAGCTCTAGTCATGACTTATATATATCACAATAGGCAGCCCACCCTCACACCCTAAGCTCTGCATAAAATGCCCCCGCTATCGCTGCGCCAATAGCTGCCCCAATTTGAAGGAAAGGAGTACTAGAAACTGAAGCATAGAATCGACCCCGACCAAAACTTTGACAAAAAGAGCAGAGAGCTAAAATGTGGTACGCAGGGTTATGTAGGCCTGAACACCGCCCATGCGTTTTAACTGAAATGCAGAACGCAGGGTAAGATTGGCATGTAAACCACCCTTGTGCTGAACTAGCAGGGCGCCACATATATAATGCAAGGTGTACCGGGCAAAATAAACCTGAGGATGTTGATAAAGTAAACTATCCACCCCCACCTGTTTGGTCTCAACTGCCCACCGAAACTGCACAGCCCCACTGATGTCCCGAAACAAATATTTAAACAAAAACCCAGACGATGAAGGTGTCTTATTGACAGCCACCTCCCCTATCAAACTAAATGCTCCAAAACTTGCAGCAGAGAAGTTCAAATGTAAAAGAGAGGCCTAACACCCGTACAGAAGCTACCTGACCCGGACCACAAGCAAAGTCCTCCAAACTGCACATTAAAGGACCACAAGGAGACGCCGCTAGTAGGGAACCCCTTCACCCAACATGTAATAAATGACTGGGTTTGTTCATAAATACCTTTTGCTTCAATAGAATGTTATCTCTGCTAGCGCCGCCGCCAGAAGCTTTGGACCCACCCTGCTACGAATGGTTCCAAACAAAGAAGTAACATAAATACCAGCAAAATATTTAAAAACTAACCTTCCATAGAATGGCTGAGCACCATAAACTCACCAAAATTGCCAGGCAGACGCTTACGTCCGGAGTATCCTTGGCACAAGAGACCGCAGCGCAATATTGCATGTTAGAAACTAAAATTCGATACCTAACTCACAAAACTAAATGACAAAGCAACCAGAGAGCTTCGGTAGTTGATGGCATGAGCTAAACCCAATGCGCACTAGAAATAATTAATCCACCAACTAAGTCGCACTGCCAGGTTTATATGGGCACGAAAGAAGGGAAACGGCTCCAACAGCAACAAATTATTCATAAAACCTGTCTAGTACCAAAAATGGGTCCAATGACAAGCACAGAAAAATCCCTAGCCTACTATCGCGACTATCCCGATCTACAGACAAACAGGACACATAACCTACAACCATGTCATGTGAAACTGGAACACCCCAAAACACAAAAAAAAGATGCATGCGCAGAAAAATGGAGGCCCGAACAGACGTCACTCCTTCCTGCATCTATGAAGAGAAATCAGACTAGATGATGTGCTGAACCGACCTGGTCAGTGCCGGAGCGAACACACCAATGTAAATAAAATGGATTTCTCAAAAAAGGTGCCGGAAAAACACACCGCCCGAAGGCGAACATCTATCTGCTAATTCACCTAAAACCTACTGAAAATCCCATGCATTGCACGACCTCCGAGTACAGGACAAACGAAAAAAACCCACCCAGAATAAACGTAACCAGAAAGTCACCATAACCAAAACTGCGAATTAAAAACCAAAAACTGGTCAAAATGTAGAAACTGCTCTGAGGAACCGCGGGGATGGCATAATCAACGGAACTACACAATGCAACCTGCGTGGGGACCACCCCACTGTAGAGATACAGAGATCCTGCAAGGGGGGACGAGGAAAAGCACCGCCATCAACCCCAGGAAAAAACCTCTGCCCCAAACCTAGGCCGGCAAACATAAGTAATAAATCCCGACAGAATGCAAACTACGCGGTGTCCTGTCAAGAAAACGCTATACTAACGTCCAACGGAAACGAATGAAAAAACCCTAGAACCACAACAAAATTCTACCTACCAAGCTAGCTATAACCATAGAGAAAAAGCAGCAACAAAATGGCGACTGAGCCTATCTAACTCCCTTGGAGCTGACCCCTAAGTCGGGAGCTAAACCCCCCTGTTATCGTTGGCAGTCCTCGGCCAGGAGCTCACCCACAGGTGAGGCATGTTGGCAAATGCCAGCCCGGGGGCACAGGGGATCATAACTGTCGAAACATCTGCTCCCCGCTGCCCTCTGAACCATGCCTATCCCCATTTCTAAGAGGTTACCGTGACCAAAGGGGGTAGACGCTGTTGTGAGACCTATAACAAAACTAAACATCTTTTTTTTTTTTTTTTTTTAAAGGCATAACCACCCCACCGTCATGGTTCCGCCCGCATTGGGCATAAATTCTCCCCATGCCAAATTTCTGGACCAGACCAACATGTAAATACAAAACAGGTATATTAATAAAACTGCCCATGTTCCGTAATCCGCTACCAAATATCCCCTGGCAAAGCTGAGCATGCCCTATTATTATATTCACGAAAATTGCGACACTCGCCTATGTAACCTGATTTCACCCTATGACATCCCAAATTGAGCAAGAAAATGCAGCAAATTTTACTTCTGCGGATCCTTATTCGCTGAAACGCAAAGCACACAGAAAAAGCTGAATTCACACCATGTACAGTGTCCTTGTTTCCTAACCCCTATCGCCTGCGTCATCAGACTCCCTGGAATTATCGCCTGACCCCCTGTCTAACCGCTGCGCAACCCTCCTGTCAATATTACACGGGCGCGCCAGGTAAACAGAAGATGAAAAACACAAACTGGATTCACAGAAAATTGAGACACAATCATAGTCACCAGAACCAGATGTCCCAGCACCTCCTCTACAATGTTTCTGCAAGAAGGCCATCTTCAATGTTTTCACGCGGCGGAGCCACCAACTCGAACACCATGGCCATCTCAACACGCACTGGATCAGTATCCGAACTAGCCACCGCACTGGAACAGTAGCCGCACTAACTCCTGCATCATCTTGAGGAACCACCGCGGAGGCAGGCAGACCTGTAACAGAACCAGGTGGCCCCAGACACATATAGAATCAACAGCCGCACGAGTCTTCTCCCAAAACTCCTCCCGCAACCACAGGACACCTGCAACTACAGGAAATACATAAGGAAAAGCACAGTCGGCACTGTTGTGGGAGCGGGGATGTATGGGGAAGTGAGTGGCCGGAACAGATAATAGAGCTGGAAGGGCAGCCCCGGAAGTGAGGGGGAAACTGGTGCGCCCAGGAGCTGCCAATGGGCCGGGAACACCAGAGGCTGGGGGGTGGCATGGCCGTACCATACGGGGCTGCACCACAGGAAAAGCCGCCGAAGGGGGGGGGGTATGACTGCAGGGTGAGAGGGGGAACAGGGAAGCAGGGGCTCCCGCTGTAGAAGTTGGAAACACGTGCAGACGGGGGAACTAGGTAAGGAAAAAACCCTGCAGCCCTGTGGAAAGCCCGAGAAAGTGGGGGCGGAGGGGTGGTAGCCCATAGAGGGGCAGGGCTATAAGTGAGGAAACTCACACAAGGGGGGGGGGCACCGACAAAATGGCCACTGGGACAGTGTAGCAGAAGCGACTGCAAAATGGCCGCTGGGATGGGAAAAGTCCCGCGGACCCGCCGCCGGGCAGGCTCTGAAACCGCCGGCAGCAGGGCAAGAGTGGGATACGGAGGATGCGCTATGGCGCTGACCTCCGAGGAGGGGTTGGCTAATGTAGTGTGTACACGGGAGCTGCGGACGCGGGCACTACACCGGCGAGGCAGAGGAGTGAGATGCTGGAGCTTGCTTGCGCAGGCAGAAGCCACCTGAGCATGGGGGAAAAAACCTTGGCAGGTGATGGGGGAGAGGGGGTTGAGGGGAGGGGGAAGAGGGGGGGGGTGCCCACATATGAGAAACACGAAGCAGGTGGGGGGCTAATACAAGGAGATGTGGAGGGATGGGATTGGACAGCCGGCGTGGACACTGAATGAAAGGCTGAAAGATGGCATAAGTGAGAAAGACAGGGACACAGGGCCCAAAAAAAAGGCATGTAAAACTGGGAATACAAAGTAAGACAGAATGTATAAAAAGGGGCAAAGATACTCAGCCTGATCCTATTTCAAAGATCCAGAAAAAAGAGGCTGTCTATATTCAAACAAGCCAATATATACTGATCATCTGACCACTTCTTCCAGCAATATCATTGGCTCACCCAACCAGCTGACCAGACAGCCCTATAATCTGCCCAGCAACAAGGCTGTCATCAACAGCCATACAGCAAAAAACATAGTAATCTTAGTTATTCTCACGCTTATCCAGCCTTCGCATACTATTACCACCCATGATCGCAAGATGAGATCATAGCGCTGGGATGTATCATCCGGCAGCTGCTGGGACAGGGGCTCCAAAAGGAACCAGTTCCTGAGATGTGTCCCCCTGGAGTGCTCCCGGGGCTACTGTGCATGCCCAGTCCTGCTGACTACACATGCACGGCCGCCATTGCTGGGGAAAGTTGCGGGTAACCCTCTGCTGGCTAGTTATGTGAAGATTAGCCCATAGGCTACAACAGGCTGTTGCTATTTTTAGATGGCGTTGGCTGCGGGGGCCAATCTCCGGAATGCTTTGCACCCCGGAAGATGGTAAATCTGGCAGCATCGCATCCCCTATAGAAACCTATGGGAGAGGTGGCTGCTGGCGGCAATGGAGGAATCGCAGCAGGTATCGGAGAGATCTGCTGTGGTCTTTCCTTATTACATGGGGATGATACTAAACATTTGACGCTAATTGCGTCAAGCAGCAACATACGCTACTGTTCCCTGCTGGTATAAAACTGGCGCAATGCTACCCTTACAGAGCTGGGCTCATCTTGCAATTTGTTTAAACTATGCAAAATAGGGATGTGCAGGCTCGGTTCTACTCGGTTCCGTTCGTTTTTTTTTCCCGAATCTTATTGGGTTTCAGCTGTCACGAGTTTTGGATAGCCAATAAGATTCGGTAAAAAAAAACGAACGGAACCGAGTAGAACCGAGCCTGCACATCCCTAATGCAAAATGTGGCTTTTCCGGGTTGTAGTTGATGTTAGCGTTATTGGTGCAAAATATGACAAACTCACCCTGATCCTGAGTTGGGAGTAAAGCAATAACAGCCAGAAACTTTGCACCTGGGTAATTCCACGCTGCACTGCAGGTGGGGCAGATGTAAGATGTGTAGAGAGAGTTAGATTTGGGAGGGTGGCATTCAGTGTTGGACTGGGGCATGAAGAGCCCACCTGGGGAATGCAGTGATATGGACCCTTAAGGGTGTGACCAGCCTCCATAGGGGGTGTGACCAGCCTCCAGAGAGGCTTGGCTAATCATTAGAGAGTGCATTGGCTGGGCCCCTCAACAAAAAAAAAATATATATATATATAGTAAATACTGCTGGTGCATGCATGATAAAGTACAGATTTACTACAGTAATACTTAGTCTTGTGCAGTATAATATAACATATGTATAATTCAAATGCACAGTCTGGTACGTGATCCCTAGAGTAGGGGGTGTGCCCCAGTCAGTGGAGCCCACCAGGGGTTTCCCCTGTTCCCCTGTGGGCCAGTCCAACCCTGGGTGGGTGTCATGAGAGGGGATGCAGTCTGGATACCAGTGGGCACTATCCCGCCTGCAGATATCCCAGCACTGCAAGCAAGACATGGGACTAAAGATAAGTGTCAGAATTCCGATGCCTATCATTAGCCCCACTACGAAATCCTGAGACCCGGCATACGGTGTCTTAGATTCTGGCCACAGAGGGGAGGGTTAGGTTTAAGGACCCCCGGGGGGACTTAGGGTTAGGCACCCCCCGGGAGGGTTAGGGTAGGGAAAGGTGGGTTTAGGGTTAAGCACCATTAGAGGGGGTTAGAGTTTTGCACCCCACCAGGAGGGTTAAGATTAGGGTGCGGGGGGTAGAGTTAGGCACTAACGAGGGGAGGTTAGGTTTAGGCACTAGGGAGGGAAGTTAGGGCTAGGCACCACTAAGGGAGGGTTAGGATTAGGGTGCGGGGGTTAGAGTTAGGCACTAACGAGTGGAGGTTATGGTTAGGCACTAGGGAGGGAAGTTAGGGCTACGCACCACTAAGGGAGGGTTAGGATTAGGGTGCGGGGGTTAGAGTTAGGCACTAATGAGTGGAGGTTATGGTTAGGAACTAGTGAGGGAAGTTAGGGTTAGGCACCACTAAGGGAGGGTTAGGGTAGAGTAGGGGGAGGGTTAGTGTCCTTACCAGCCCCAGTCAGGATTTGCCTCCTTCGGTCTTCTGGTGTCGGTATATGATCCGACAGCTATTCAGCCACCTGCATAACATACCGATTCCGATGAGAGACACCAGAAATATGAGCAGCAGCAGCACAGAGCATCTTCCTGCCAGGGTATGTGTAATAAAGTGCAAATACGTTTAATACAAAAATGTGTTATGTATATTGGTCACATACATACATATTTACATGGTACATACAGTGCGTAAAGCAGGTAACCAGAGGCACGCCACCTGTTGTTGACAAATAACTTCCAGTAGGCTCCGGCAAACATCACGGATGTTGGGAGTTCTAGTTCAGCCGGAGAGCTACAGGCTACTTTCCTCTGATGTAAACAGCAAGTCTTGGTCCCATTATCTCTAATAACCTCACAAAGTAAATGTTTGTTTACCGTGTGTACTATTTAGCAGCACCTCCACAAGCAATGCCACCGCATTTCTATTAGAGGAATAAAAATCTCCTCCAGATCAAAGATGTCTTTCAGGAACTGAAGAACTTGATCCCACATTGATCTTCCCTCATACATTTTCTTAAGAATCAAAACATTAAAATAATAAATCAATCCTATCGTCGTTTCCCTGTCTTCAGTCCATGAACATATTCCAACTCCCTCAGGCCTCTGACCTAGTTCTTAATTAATGAAAACTTTATTGATTTTGAAACTTCCTATGGGGTCGTAAAGTTTATTAAACTGCCATCTTGTCTATCACTGCAATGCCACTCTGTGCCATGTTGGAAGCTGAACTGCCACATGTTAGTGCCGCCCACTGCTGTCACTTAGCTTAGTCAGACAGCTAGCTGGATGCAACCTTTTGGCTTAAACTGGATGAAATCAAAATTGTGAGCTGTGACGTGGTCAAAATTGACTGGAATGACTGGAAATAAATGTTATTGAGGTTATTAATACTGTAGGAACAAAAACAGGCACAAATTATGTGATTTCAGCTGATTCTATGATTTTTTAGAAAAAATACAGATCCAAACCCAAAACACGTAAGGGCAGTTCTGTAACACCAGATCCAAAACCTTGAAGGAGATTCAGATCCAAAACCAAAACACAGGGGTCGGCGCACATCCCGTTTGGAGTGCCGCTTTCTTGCAAACATATATATATTTCATATAGATTGCCGTCACTCATGCACTAAGTCCCCCTTTCTTCTTTGTTTGTGTCTTGAGTGCGATATGCATTAATTAGGTCTCCTGGATGGGCTGTTATTGAATCCGTGATCATTTTACTTCTACCTATGGGCCTCTTTGCAGTTACTGTACATGCGCCTTTTCAAGTTGCGTATGTGCAGTGCAGTAACGGCTGCACTGTGGTGCCTGGGGAAGCTCAGTAGTACTAGCAGTTCTCGGGAGGGGTCAGTTTCTCAGTGTACTGCATAGGCTCTGCTATCAAGCTGCACTGCAATGTTTTTCAACCACTGTGCCGTCCTGCATATACATCAGTAACATGGAGTAACATCGGCCCCTCACACACAATTACAGCAGGTCTGACCTTACTCAGGAATCGCTATCCCCGTCGCACGCTAGTGACTTCTCAGGCTGCGTATGCCATCACAGTGTTGATTTAACAATAAAAGGGCACTAATGCAGTTTACCATATATGTACAGATTGGGAGTTTATAATGTATCTATAAGGCCTCTACATAAAAATAGGCCCATCGTTATGTCAGCATGATAATGTCACAACAATTATGCCATTTTTTTATTTATTGTATTTAGGGAGACATTGGGGCTGAAAGTATAGGGGTGTACACGCCCACATGGCTCTGACCACACCCACTCAGCACTGCTCACACCCACAAGGCACTGGCCACACCTGCACAGTACTGGTTACAGCTCCTCCCCTTCTCAATATAGGCCCTTGACTATTTTGCACCCCAGGGCCTTATGGCCTTAATCCGGCTCTGTCATCAGCAGGTTATACAGCTGGATTCAAGGATAACGGCTGTAGTACTGGTGCGCAAAACCTGCGGCACAAAAAATGGGATCTCACTCAATCCTAATTAATAAATGTATACAAGGTGTATTGTGCCACAAGATGGCACTGGATAAACATATGGTGAATACAATAATCAAAATAATAAAAGATACTCAGTCCTTAAATGTTACGAAGAAAGTCCTTTCAATAAATTGGTCTTTTTGTGTCAAGATTCCAAAAGTTCAGGTGTCCTCCGTAGTTACATAAAAAGAAACAAATATAAGACAGGTTCTTAATAGTAATCAACGGAATAAGCTTCTCATGGTGATGATATGTTTAGTGAAATGATGTCATCATTCTGATATAGATGCAAGCGTACCAAAACTCACAAATAAAAACATCAGGATAATCACATCAAGGTTTCTTTAACTTTCTATTCTTTATGGCAATTTTCACAACACTTCCAGAGTAAGGAATAAGCTGTGTAAGGTCTTTCGTACTTTACTTACATGTATACACGTCTGACGAATGCACATCAAGGTATCTTTGTCTCTATTTCAAATCTCCATTATCTTATGGATATGTCCCATCAAACCTCATTGAAAAGAGGAAAGGCGATGTGTGTAATAAACAATGATTTATTTAACATATTATGGAGATGTAAAGCAAGAGAATATTAAACAAAGAAAAAAAGGATGTACAATAATGAAAAGAATAAAACACGGATGGTGACCTGATGTCTTAGAGCGGTGGAGTCCGGAATCCACCGTTACTTTCCAAAAGGAGTTCACCAATACAGCATCAGTCAGTTGGTCCAATTGAAGTAAATGTGTCCCCTAAATCCAATGCGTTTCGATCTGCTTCTGCAGATCTTTGTCAAGGTATAAGGGACACTTCTCATAATGGCATCATTAAAAACCCTCTCTAATTAGTCAATAATTCACTCACACATTTCCTTCAATAAAACAACCCCTCCAATGTATATCGCAAAAAAGTCCATATTGCTGAACAGTATCGGCTGATCTTATTCATAGTCCAGGGTACCCCAGTCCCTCCTCATGTCTCTTGTCAAGCAATCAATTTCCGGCATTCGTACTTCTGGTGAAATCGCGGTCTGCAATGCACGTGGCTTCCCCCTTCCAATATCACAGCCACCACACCGCACGTTCATCCGGAACTATCGCGGACCTGTTCCAGTTCCCCATACAACCAGGGGAACAACAGCATGATCAGGGATTCCTGGGCTAAGGGAAGTGACGTCCCCCAAACATGACGTATTTCCGGTAAATGCGGATCAGGAGGAGGTTTCCCATAGATTTAATGTCCTAATTTTTGGACTTAATAAAACATTAGATGAAAACAACCTATTAGTAATACATATATACATCATAATAAAATCTAATCAAAATTCATAAATATAAATTGCATCATATTACAATATCTTAAAAATATTTTTTTTAAATATTCCTAAAATATCCTTAAAAATACAAAAAAAATACATAAAAAACCTAAAGGAACCATTTGACTTCAAAATCATGGTTTAAACCACTGGGAATCAATGTATGATATTTATAAATCATTTTCATCTCTTCCCTTGCAATTGCTGCTAAATTGTCACCATGTCTGATAGAACTTTTAATAATCTTAAAACCTATAAAATTCCTAATTTCATCTGTGGAACAATTATGGGTAGTCTTAAAGTGGGCTGACAGTGAATGGGACTCTAGGCCCTTTCTGATATTTCTCAGATGTTCTCCAATTCTAGTTTTCAAAATTCTCGTAGTACGACCAATATAGAATAACCCACAGCTGCATTTTATAGCATATATGAGATATTTGGAGTTGCACGTCATAAAATCCACCATCTTGAAGACTTGCCCATTAATCATTACTGAAGTGAATTTTTTATCTTTATTTGGTCTTCTCACATTCCTACAACCCAAACATCTATGGAAGCCTATTGATTTATTAGTGATGTGTGTATTCTCCAAGTGGAGATGCGTGCTTCTAACTAGTTTAGTTTTAATATTTGCTGCTTTCCTGTAGATGTGTACAGGTTTAGGTGGAATAATTTTTCCTATAATTGGGTCCCTATGTAATATGGACCAATGCTTTTTAAATGATTTTTCAATTTCCATATGCTGGGAGTTATAATCCGAGATGAATACCCATTGATATTTATCTTCTTTGGTCCTTTTGGGTTTAGTTTCCAATAATTCATTCCTGTCCATTTCTCTCACTGATAAAAGTTTTTCTGAAACAATCGCTTTCTTATAGCCATTCGCTAGGAAGACACTTTTCATCTTTTCAGCTTGATCAACAAAAGTGTCTAACTTTGAACAGTTTCTCCTTATTCTCTTAAACTGTCCCCCTGGGATGGAATTAAGCCACTGGTGATGATGACAACTTTCTGCCTGTATGTATTATAAGGAGTCGGTCAGCTTTTGATAAGATTTTGATAAGATGTTACCATCTTCCACAAACACTATAACATCTAAACAATGTAAAACCTTCGTCTGGATATCAAAAGTTAATTGATACCACGGTTATTACAGTTCAATCTTGTACAAAAAGCTTCTAAAAGTATCCTCTCCCCTTTCCATATAAAAAATATATCATCAATATATCGGCACCATAGCACTAGGTTTGCCCTCTGGGGGTTGTGATTCCAAATCGTTAAATCCTCCCACACCCTCATAAAAATATTAGCATAACTTGGGGCAAACCTAGTGCCCATAGCGGTGCCGACCTCCTGTATATAAAAATCATCTTTAAAAGCAAAATAATTGTGCTTCAAAATAAAATCTATCCCTTGAATTAAAAAATTCTGCAGTTCTACCTCTATATCTGAACTTTGTAAGGTTAATTTCATATCCTCCACACCTTGGTCATGTCTAATTATGGTATAAAGGGAGCTGACATCTGCACTTACCATTATGTAATCATTCTCCCATTGCATGTCCTTCATTTTATTTAAAAAATCCCTAGTATCTTTAAAATGGGATTTATTTAAAAGAACTAGTGGCTGTAAATAAAAATCTATATATTCCGACAAATTGGCTGTCACTGAATTAATGACGGACACAATGGGCCTACCAGGGGGATGGATGGGGTCTTTATGAATCTTGGGCAATACATAGATGACCGGCACTATCGGTTTGTCATTGTTTATTACACACATCGCCTTTACTCTTTTCAATGAAGTTTGATGGGACATATCCATAAGATAATGGAGATTTGAAATAGAGACAAAGATACCTTGATGTGCATTCGTCATATGTGTATACATGTAAGTAAAGTACGAAAGACCTTACACAGCTTATTCCTTACTCTGGAAGTGTTGTGAAAATTGCCATAAAGAATAGAAAGTTAAAGAAACCTTGATGTGATTATCCTGATGTTTTTATTTGTGAGTTTTGGTACGCTTGCATCTATATCAGAATGATGACATCATTTCACTAAACATATCATCACCATGAGAAGCTTATTCCATTGATTACTATTAAGAACCTGTCTTATATTTGTTTCTTTTTATGTAACTACGGAGGACACCTGAACTTTTGGAATCTTGACACAAAAAGACCAATTTATTGAAAGGACTTTCTTCGTAACATTTAAGGACTGAGTATCTTTTATTATTTTGTTTATTGTATTCACCATATGTTTATCCAGTGCCATCTTGTGGCACAATACACCTTGTATACATTTATTAATTAGGATTGAGTGAGATCCCATTTTTTGTGCCGTATAGGAGGCTGCAGGTTTTGCGCACCAGTACTACAGCCATTATCTTTGAATCCATTTTACATTTTCTCACTACTAGTGCTGTGGTTGAGTTGCTGCAATTGTATATCTAACCATGTTCACATTTAGGGAATCTAGGATTGATCGTTTTGACAACCTATTTGAGAATCACTCAGATAGCGTAGAAGTGAGAGATGATGATCTCGATACTATCATGAGTGATTTAGAAAAAGATCTAATTAGAGAAAGTCGTATATGGTGGGAAATAGCAACTTTGGAAATGTATGTTACCCACCAAATTATTCCCAGAGGACTTAAAATAGATAAAAAAGCCTCATTTTCTTCTACAACAGAAGCTTTTAGGACTAAATAGGATTCTATAATCAAAAATTGTTCATTTTCTTTGATTAATCTCATTATAGATGAAAGAAGATCTGAGTTTAAAAATCTGGAAACTATAATTAACACTAATAAATCACTTGTTCCGCCATTTGCACATCTACCAGAATGCAAAGAGCTTGAGTAAAGAATTTAATTGAAAGTAATGAGAATAGAGAAAGATCTTAGACAGAAAAAAATTGAAGAAATTTAATAGAGACAAAAATGATGTAAATATGGGGGAAGCTCCGATTGATATAACTAGAAATATGGCAAATTAAGTCGTTTATTCAACTTCTAGGAATACTCGACACCATAAGGAAAAAGAGGATAGAAATTATTATATGTAAGTAAAGTACGAAAGACCTTACACAGCTTGTTCCTTACTCTGGAAGTGTTGTGAAAATTGCCATAAAGAATAGAAAGTTAAAGAAACCTTGATGTGATTATCCTGATGTTTTTATTTGTGAGTTTTGGTACGCTTACATCTATATCAGAATGATGACATCATTTCACTAAACATATCATCACCATGAGAAGCTTATTCCATTGATTACTATTAAGAACCTGTCTTATATTTGTTTCTTTTTATGTAACTACGGAGGACACCTGAACTTTTGGAATCTTGACACAAAAAGACCAATTTATTGAAAGGACTTTCTTCATATCATATAAGGACAGGTTATACAGCTACTTTATTTATTTATGGTAGTCTTTTTATCAAGAATATTTCAACAAAAGTACAACAGTAGAGCAGCATCTTAGGGAAGGGGAGGGCTGTATATGCTATAGGCTAGGTTAATATGGTAGCACAGAAAATGCTAATTATATAGTATTCAGTGGAGGCTCAACCTGAATGTGGTTAGTCCAGGAGATCCAGGTTCTAACACAGCAATGGGGAACGTCATACAGAGGAGCTGTAATGTATTCCTGATAAACCGTGGGGACATTTTTACCAATATTAATATTAAACTCCTATGCAAATATGACTAATTTACCCTTAGGGGTAAATTTACCAAGAATCGAATCTGGGAGAGTTTGCTTTTTTTTCAACTCGATTAGCTTCGCCGAAACTCTGGTGATCTGAGGCTCCTGAAACTCTCAAATTTACCAAGAAGTGAGTTTAGTTGAGAGTGAGATGTCCGATGGTGTACAATAGTTTAATTCTATTCTTTACATTATTACCCCAGTACCCAATGCTCCAGGGGTTCAGGGAAGAGCCCCGGGCTTCAGTCCAAGCCTGGGGTTAAGGGAGAGGGGGGAGCTATACAGTAGTTACTGCCTGATTTTGAGTTACATCTGCAAACTGCGCATGTGCTGAAGCCAACAAACGTATTCCTGCGTATCTCCGAAGGATCCTGAGCGGGTGGCATCTCTGCCCATGAAATAAGTATTTCTGGGTATTACTGGGTGGCAACTGGGCGGGTGGGGACCGTCTCCTGGGGGTGTCGTGGGCGTGTAACCAGAGTTAATGTAGATCATGTTCTGAGTTGAACAAATTCAGTCATATCTCTTGGAGCTAGCATGGGGTAGATGTAAGAGCTGATGATAACAGCTTGCATATGGTAAAAGTTGTGCGGTGTCAGTGACGTATCTATAATGGCTGCAGTGTGTGCGGGGCACACGGGCCCCCGGGTCCAGAGGGGCCCCGCACTGCACACACCGCACCCATATTTTTTTAAACTTACCTGTCCGTGGTCCCAACGTCGGGTGTCAGCGCTGCACAGAACACCGGAAAAATGGCCGCCGTGGCCATTTTTCCGGCGTTCTGTGCATGCGCAGTAGACTCCGGGCACCCTCTAGTGCCGGAGTCTACTAATGCTCCGGTGGCTGGCCAGCCACGTCAGTCGGCTGCCAGCCACCGAGGGAGAGAAGGGGGGCCCCGCACTGGGAGTGCACACGGGCCCCCTCCTCTCTTAAGACGCCCCCGTGCGGTGTATATGTATAGTCACATTCTGTTTACTATCTATGCACATTTCTAGCCCGGCCGCATTCAGAGATTGTCAGACCAAAGTCACAGTATGGTTACAACCATTTATATGCCACCAGACTCCTCCACACGCCTCTTTATGTGTCACATTCTCCAATTACCCCTTTATATGCCATTAGACCACTCCACATGCCCCTTATTATGCCATCTGCCCCACCTACACCTTTACATGCCCATTTTTTGTTGCAACCAGAACCCTTACATTCCTTATAATTAGGGGTGAGCGGGTTCGGATTTCTGAAATCCGAACCCCCCCGAGCCCCCCCGATCCGAGTCAGATCCGAGTCAGGCTCGACTGTTCCCACCTGACTCGGATCTGAAATCGAGGCAAAACGTCATCATCCCGCCTTCCGGGTCTCGCGGGTTTTGGATCCTATATAAGGTACCCTCGTCGGCGCCATTTTCTCACTCGGCTGTGGACAGTGAAGAGGGAGGGTGGGAGTTAGGGCTGGCTGGGCTGTGTAGTGTAGTGTAGTGTAGTGCAGAGTAGTGTTGTGCTGTGCTGTGCTGTGCTGTGCTGCGCTGTGCTGCTGTTGTCCACTACTTCAAAGTCCATAGGGGCTGGCTGTGTTGTGCTGTTCTGCTGTTGTTACTAGGGGCTGTGTCCACTACTTCAAAGTCCATAGGGGCTGGCTGGACTGTGTTGTGCAGTCAGTTCTCCATAGGGGCTGTGTCCACTCCAAAGTCCTGTGCAGTGTCCCAGTCCTAAAGGGGTGCTGTAGTGTTGTCCAGGGGGTGCTCTGTCCATCAGGGGTGCTCCCCCCAAGTGCTAAAAAATAATATATTTTCTGTGTTTGTGAATTGTGAGCGCAGTAGCCGCACGTGCATCAACAAAGTAGTGTCAAGCGTGCGCCTGTGTCATAAGTAAAGGGCCGGCTGGCTTGACCGTTAAAGGGTGCTGTAACCCCCAAAGTACACTCCAGTCCAAACCAAAAAAAAATATATTTTCTGTAATTGTGAATTGTGTGCGCAGTAGCCGCACGTGCATCAACAAAGTAGTGCCAAGCGTGCGCCTGTGTCATAAGTAAAGGGCCGGCTGCCTTGACCGTCAAAGGGTGCTGTAACCCCCAAAGTACACTCCAAACCAAATAACAAAATATTTTTTCTGTGTTTGTGAATTGTGTGCGCAGTAGCCGCACGTGCATCAACAAAGTAGTGCCAAGCGTGCGCCTGTGTCATAAGTAAAGGGCTGGCTGGCTTGACCGTCAAAGGGTGCTATAACCCCCAAAGTACACTCCAGTCCAAACCAAAAAAATATATATTTTCTGTGTTTGTGAATTGTGTGCGCAGTAGCCGCACGTGCATCAACAAAGGAGCAGCGCCAAGCGTGCACCTGTGTCATAAGTAAAGGGCCGGCTGGCTTGACCGTTAAAGGGTGCTGTAACCCCCAAAGTACACTCCAGTCCAAACCAAAAAAATATATATTTTCTGTGTTTGTGAATTGTGTGCGCAGTAGCCGCACGTGCATCAACAAAGTAGTGCCAAGCGTGCGCCTGTGTCATAAGTAAAGGGCCGGCTGGCTTGACCGTTAAAGGGTGCTGTAACCCCCAAAGTACACTCCAAACCAAATAACAAAATATTTTTTCTGTGTTTGTGAATTGTGTGCGCAGTAGCCGCACGTGCATCAACAAAGTAGTGCCAAGCGTGCGCCTGTGTCATAAGTAAAGGGCTGGCTGTCTTGACCATCAAAGGGTGCTATAACCCCCAAAGTACACTCCAGTCCAAACCAAAAAAATATATATTTTCTGTGTTTGTGAATTGTGTGCGCAGTAGCCGCACGTGCATCAACAAAGGAGCAGCGCCAAGCGTGCACCTGTGTCATAAGTAAAGGGCCGGCTGGCTTGACTGTTAAAGGGTGCTGTAACCCCCAAAGTACACTCCAGTCCAAACCAAAAAAAAAATATTTTCTGTGTTTGTGAATTGTGTGCGCAGTAGCCGCACGTGCATCAACAAAGTAGTGCCAAGCGTGCGCCTGTGTCATAAGTAAAGGGCCGGCTGGCTTGACCGTTAAAGGGTGCTGTAACCCCCAAAGTACACTCCAGTCCAAACCAAAAAAATATATATTTTCTGTGTTTGTGAATTGTGTGCGCAGTAGCCGCACGTGCATCAACAAAGTAGTGCCAAGCGTGCGCCTGTGTCATAAGTAAAGGGCCGGCTGCCTTGACCGTCAAAGGGTGCTGTAACCCCCAAAGTACACTCCAAACCAAATAACAAAATATTTTTTCTGTGTTTGTGAATTGTGTGCGCAGTAGCCGCACGTGCATCAACAAAGTAGTGCCAAGCGTGCGCCTGTGTCATAAGTAAAGGGCTGGCTGTCTTGACCATCAAAGGGTGCTATAACCCCCAAAGTACACTCCAGTCCAAACCAAAAAAATATATATTTTCTGTGTTTGTGAATTGTGTGCGCAGTAGCCGCACGTGCATCAACAAAGGAGCAGCGCCAAGCGTGCACCTGTGTCATAAGTAAAGGGCCGGCTGGCTTGACCGTTAAAGGGTGCTGTAACCGCCAAAGTACACTCCAGTCCAAACCAAAAAAATATATATTTTCTGTGTTTGTGAATTGTGTGCGCAGTAGTCGCACGTGCATCAACAAAGTAGTGCCAGGTGTGCGCCTGTGTCATAAGTAAAGGGCCGGCTGGCTTGACCGTTAAAGGGTGCTGTAACCCCCAAAGTACACTCCAGTCCAAACCAAAAAAATAATTATTTTCTGTGTTTGTGAATTGTGTGTGCAGTAGCCGCACGTGCATCAACAAAGTAGTGCCAAGCGTGCGCCTGTGTCATAAGTAAAGGGACGGCTGGCTTGACCGTTAAAGGGTGCTGTAACCCCCAAAGTACACTCCAGTCCAAACCAAAAAAATATATATTTTCTGTGTTTGTGAATTGTGTGCGCAGTAGCCGCACGTGCATCAACAAAGGAGCAGCGCCAAGCGTGCACCTGTGTCATAAGTAAAGGGCCGGCTGGCTTGACCGTTAAAGGGTGCTGTAACCCCCAAAGTACACTCCAAACCAAATAACAAAATATTTTTTCTGTGTTTGTGAATTGTGTGCGCAGTAGCCGCACGTGCATCAACAAAGGAGCAGCGCCAAGCGTGCGCCTGTGTCCCATAAGTAAAGAGACAGCTGGCTCATTTCTTAAAGGCTGGTGTAACCCACAAAGTGCACTACTCTCCAGCAAAAATAAAAAAATATTTTCTGTGTTTAGCCGCACGTATATATCAAATCGATATAACATAAATGGAGGACCAAACTTTCTCCGATAAAAATAAAATAGAGAAAGATCAAGAACCACCTCCTCCTAGTGCTGAAGCTGCTGCCACTAGTCATGACATAGACGATAACATGCCATCAACGTCGTCTGCCAAGGCCGATGCCCAATGTCATAGTAGAGGGCACATACAATCCCAAATGACAAAGTTCAGAAAAATGACCTTGAAAAAAACATTTAAATCATCTGAAGAGAAACGTAAACTTGCCAATATGCCATTTACGACACGGAGTGGCAAGGAACGGCTAAGGTCGATCCCTAGTATGTTCATGACTAGTGGTTCAGCTTCACATGACGATGAAAGCCCTCCTCCCACTAAAAAAATCAAAAGAGTTAAGCTGGCAAAAGCACAGCGAAGAACTGTGCTTTCTAAGAAGATATCACAAATCCCCAAGGAGAGTCCAAGTGTGGTGGTGGTTGCGATGCCTGACCTTCCCAGCACTGGACGGGAAGAGGTGGCTCTTTCCACCATTTGCACACCCCCTGCAAGTGCTGAAAGGAGCACCCACAGTCCACTTGCTGATATGCAAATTGAAGATGTCACTGTTGAAGTACAACAGGATGAGGATACTGGTGTAGCTGGCGCTGAGGAGGAAGTTGTCGAGGAGGATTCTGATGGTGATGTGGTTTGTTTAAATCAGGCTCCGGGGGAGACAGTTGTTGTCCGTGGGATGAAAAAGCCCATCACGGTCATGCCTGGGCAGAAGACCAAACATTCCACCTCTTTGGTCTGGCAATATTTCTATCCAAATCCGGACAACAACTGTCTTGCCATACCACCTAGGAACATCCTCCCTTATACGGCACCTGCAGCGTGTTCATAATAAGTTACAGTCAAGTTCAGAAACTTTGGCTAAGACCGTAAGCAGTCCAGGGACACCTAAATCCTGTTGTCCTGTTGTATCCAAGTGCCTGCAAACCACACCGTCAACTCCCTCCTCATCAATTTCCTCCTTAGTCAGGATCGGAAGTAGTCTGCAGGCCATGTCACTGGCATGACTGACTCTCCTATCCGGGATTCCTCCGGAGGATCCTGCATTGCTACGCCTCCTGCTGCCGCTGCTGCTGTTGCTGCTGCTGGGAGTCGTTCATCATCCCAGAGAGGAAGTAGGAACACCACTACTTTTACTAAACAATTGACCCTCCAACAGTCCTTAGCGAGGAGGATGAAGTACGACAGCAGTCATCCTGAAGCAAAACGTATAACTGAGGCCTTGACTGCTATGTTGGTGTTAGACGTGCGTCTGGTATCCGCCATTAGTGCAGTGGGATTTAGACAATTGATGGAGGTAGTGTGTCCCCGGTTCCAAATCCCGTCTAGATTCCACTTCACTAGGCAGGCGATACCGAGACTGTACAGAAACGTCAGAAAAAGTGTCCTCAGTGTCCTGAAAAATGCGGTTGTACCCAATGTCCACTTAACCACGGACATGTGGACAAGTGGAACAGGGCAGACTAAGGACTATATGACTGTGACAGCCCACTGGGTAGATGTATCACCTTATGCAGCAACAGCAGCAGCATCACCAGTAGCAGCATCTCAGAAACGCCAGCTCGTTCCAAGGCAGGCTACGCTGTGTATCACCGGTTTCAGTAAGAGGCACACCGCCGACAACCTCTTAGAGAAACTGAGGGAAATCTTCGCCCAGTGGCTTACCCCACTTAGACTCTCCTGGGGATTTGTGATATCTGACAATGCCACCAATATTGTGCGGGCATTACATCTGGGCAAATTCCAGCACGTCCCATGTTTTGCTCACACAATAAACTTGGTGGTGCAGAATTTTCTGAAAAGCAACAGGGGCGTGCAGGAGACGCTTTGGGTGGCCCGAAAAATTTCTGGCCACTTTCGCCATTCAGCGACTGCGTGCCGAAGACTGGAGCGCCAGCAAACACTGACGCGGTGGAACTCAACCCTCTATATGCTTCAGAGGATGGAGGAGCAGCAAAAGGCCATACAAGCCTATACATCCACCTATGACATAGGCAAAGGAGGGGGTATGCACCTGACTCAAGCGCAGTGGAGAATGATTTCCGTGTTGTGCAAGGTTCTCCAGCCCTTCGAACTTGCCACACGTGAAGTCAGTTCAGACACTGCCAGCTGGAGTCAGGTCATTCCCCTCATCAGGCTTTTGCAGAAGCAGCTGGAGAAAGTGAAGGAGGAGCTAAGACGGAGCGATTCCGCTCGGCATGTGGGACTTGTGGATGAAGCCCTTCATTCGCTTTGCCAGGATTCCAGGGTGGTCAAACTGTTGAAATCAGACCACTACATTTTGGCCACCGTGCTCGATCCTAGGTTTAAAGTTTATGTGGTGTCTCTCTTTCCGGCCGACACAAGCCTGCAGAGGTGCAAAGACCTGCTGGTGAACACACTGTCAGCTGAAGCGGAACGTGACACGTCAACAGCTCCTTCTTCATTTTCTCCTGCAACTGGGGCTGCCAGGAAAAAACTTAGCTATCCTAAGCAACCCGCTGGCGGTGATGCAGGGCAGGCAGGACCAAGTTTGGACATCTGGTCCGGACTGAAGGACCTGGCAACAATTTCTGACATGTCTACTGTCACTGCATATGATACTGTCACCATTGACAGAATGGTGGAGGTTTACATCGGTGACAGCATCCAAGTAGACATGTCAGACAGTCCATAACTGTACTGGCAGGAAAAAGAGGCAATTTGGAGGCCCCTGTACAAACTGGCTCTATTTTTACCTGAGTTGCCCCCCCTCCAGTGTGTACTCCGAAAGAGTGTTTAGTGCAGCCGGGAACCTTGTCAGCGAAAGGTGTAGGAGGTTGCTTCCACAGAATGTAGAGAAGATGATGTTCATCAAAATGAATTATCAGGTCTTCCAGGGAGACCAGCCTCCAGAACGTACAGAGGGACCTGTGGTGGTGGATTCCAGTGGGGACGAGTTAATACTCTGTGAGGATGAGGATGTACACACTGAAGAGGGTGAGGAATCGGTGGATGAGGAGGATGAGGATGACATCTTGCCTCCGTAGAGCCAGTTTGTGCAGGGACAGATTAATTGCCAGCTTGTTTTGTGGGGGCCCAAACGAACCAATCATTTCAGCCACAGTTGTGTGGCAGACCCTGGCGCTGAAATGATTGGTTTGTTAAAGTGTGCATGTCCTATTTATACAACATAAGGGTGGGTGGGAGGGCCCAAGGACAATTCCATCTTGCACCTCTTTTTTTTCTTTGCATTATGTACAGTTTGGGGCCTAGTTTTTCAAACTGCCATCCTGTCTGCCACTGCAGTATCACGCCTAGATGGGTCACGTGTTTGTGCCGCCCACTCGTGTCGCTTAGCATAGTCATCCAGCTACCTCGGTGCAACCTTTTGGACATAAAAACACTATTGTGAGGTGTGAGGTGTTCAGAATAGACTGGAAATGAGTGGAAATTAAGGTTATTGAGGTTAATAATAGCATAGGAGCAGAAAAACCTACAAATTCTGTGATTTTAGCTGTTTTTATGCTTTTTTAAAAAAAAATACAGATCCAAAACACAAAACCCAGAACCCAAAACACGGAAGGGTGGTTTTGGCAAAACCAATCCAGATCCAAAACACGAAGAAAGATCCAGATCCAAAACCAAAACACAAAACACGAAAAGTGGCCAGTGCACACCCCTACTTATAATACATCAGAGCCCCCTCAGTAATGCTCTAGTATATGGACGTGGCCACCCAAGTCCCTTTATATGCCATCTGCTCCAAATACTCCTTTATATGCCATCAGACCCTTCCCTCCATACCATACTTTTGAAAAAGCTGCAATTTGGGGCAGGGAAATGTGTTAGGGCCACCAAGGATCATCACCCCAGCTGTTCTATACTATATATTGGAGGAACCTTAAAGGACTATTGCACAATCCTAAATCATATGGAGCCTTAAAGGACCAGTACACTGGGAGTAAGCCTGCATACTACAATTTGGGACATTACCACATATGAACACCGTATCTTTTGAGGACCCAGACTATCATCTAAAAGGGACATCCCTCTATTGGTGAATATTACCATCTATATACAGCGGACCGTCCTATGCTGTTTATTTTGGCCTCCCAAGTGTTTTTCCTTCAGGCGCTGTGCATACTCAAGCTAAGTATGGACTAAAAGTTATGGGTGAGATCAGTGTCCTTTCTACTGAACAGAAATCAGTTTTCTGTATTTTTAATTCTTTGGCACAATCATTTTATGTATATGAATAAATTGTTTATTTTTGAATATCTAGACGATTGCTATACCTTGTTTTCACGATTTTTATGTTCTAACAATTCCAGCGCTACTTTTTGTTTAAAAAGAGAATATCTGACTGCGCTTTTCAATACCAATTAGAAATTTTATTTTAATGTTTAATAAATCACGATGTTTGTAAAACCACATGAGCAATGATTTTTTATAAAATATAAAAGGTATACATTTAAATACAACGATACAATAAAAAATATTAATTGTTAAATAGATAGATAAATCCTAGTTATAATTAATGTATTGTTGAGAAATAAAAAATGGAAAAAAATGACAATAGATGGTAGACTACAACAGATCTAGATAGCCTATGTCTCATAGGCAAACGTATCGGACCAGATCAGATCGCCGCCTCGGACACAACACTGGTCCGATACGCTAATAATCTATTCTATAATACACCTGCCACTAATAATCTATTCTATAATACACCTGCCGCATACATGCAGAATAGCCCTGAACCTATTTCCCTATTGTTAAACAATTTTTTTCCAATTTTTTTTTTCACCCCAATTTTTAATTTAATTTTTTGGGGTGTCCCTATTTTTTTTTTTTTTTTTTTTGACACAGTTCTTTTTTAAATGTCATTCCCAGGGGTGCAGGCTATTTTTTTTAAGCCTGCACCCCTAAACCCCAATTCTGCACTTTTTTTCGACACCTATTCAATGGTGAAAAGTTATCACCGTTTTTTATCAAAGACTTTTCAAAACTGCGATTAGTCTTTGATATTGAATACGGTGTAAAACTAAAACCTGCAATAATGACGTCATACCTCCGATATTAACGCAAAAACGATGTTATCACTCCCATATTGAATACCCCTCTAAGTCTCATAAGGGGGCACTGATACTCATCAGTCACGTTTTCTTCTTATTAAGCTAATTTTTGCTTATTGTGTATATGTATTGGTAGGGAGTGACTATCCCGCTTTTAGTAGCTGCTTGGACAATATGCTCAGATCAGCGCCTGTGTAGCATCAGTTGGTACTTTTTTCTGTTTTCCTTCCCTCCATACAGTATGCCACTTTATATTGCATCAGAAGCCAACACATGACCTATTATATGCCACCAGAGACCCCTCAGTCATGCCTCTTTATATGCCTGGGCATACACATGACCTGTTATATATCAATTGGGCCCATAATTACATGTCATTTTGTGTGTTCTAACCACTTGCCTGGCACGGTCGCATTCAGATGCCACCATACCAGACTGGGTTTTCCCTGACATGGTCACATCTGATGCCACCAGTCAGTAACCACTAGGCGGCTGCGGGAAGATAATCTTCCAGCATTCGCCTACATCAGAGGGACCTCCCGGTCCATCTGTACCCATGGCTGCCCCTCCAGTGTGTTCCAATCACTGCTGGGCATAGTAATCGGGTACCCCGTGAGACCCCCCTCCTGGTGCGGCTGCAAGGGCAGCGGTGTGTTCTATAGAAGCAGCAGCCACAGCTCCTGGTAGCCGCGGCTGCTACTGTGTACCGATTACTGTGGCCAGCAGCGATTGGGTAGCTGGCGCCGCATCTTCTCCTCCCAGCGCGGCTGCCTGCTGCAGCTGCTGTGTGGTCAACCCCCTCCTCCCGGTGCTGTGGCAGGCTGTTCACCCTTCTCATCCGGGTGGCTTATCTGTGTCCCCGCCCCCCCCCCCCACCGGCTCCACCTGGTGCTGCTATGGCCCGGCCACCCCCTCATCCTGGTGGCTGATCTGTGTCCCCGGCCATCCCCCCACCGGCTCCCCCTAGCACTGCGGCAGCCCGGCCACCCTTCTCATCCGGGTGGCTTATCTGTGTCCCCGGCCGCCCCCCCCCACCGGCTCCACCTGTTGCTGCTACGGCCTGGCCACCCCCTCATCCAGGTGGCTGATCTGTGTCCCTAGCCATCTCCCCGGCGTGGCTGCAGTTACTGTCTATTGCCGGCGGCACCCATACCTTCTGCCTCCCAATCAAGCTCTGCCTGTGTCCTCGGCCAGTGTTTTGTGTAAGAGATATATATATATATATATATATATATACAGTCAGGTGCATAAATATTGGGACATTGACAGAATTTTCATATTTTTGCCTCTATTCACCACCACAATGGCTTTGAAATGAAACAAACAAGATGTGCTTTAACTGCAGACTTTCAGATTTAATTTGAGGGTAATTACATCCAAATCAGGTGACGGTGTAGGAATTACAACGGATTCTATATGTGCCTCCCACTTTTTAAGGGGCCAAAAGTAATGGGACAAACTAAACAATCCTAAATCTAACTTTCACTTTTTACTACTTTGTTGCAAATCCTTTGCAGGCAATTACAGCCTGAAGTCTGGAACGCATAGACATCACCAGATGCTGGGTTTCATCCCTGGTGATGCTCTGCCAGGCCTCTACTGCAAATGTCTTCAGTTCCTGCTTGTTCTTGGGGCATTTTCCCTTCAGTTTTGTCTTCATCAAGTGAAATGCATGCTCAATCAGATTCAGGTCAGGGGATTAACTTGGCCATTGCATAACATTCCACTTTTTAGTCTTAAAAAACTCTTTGGTTGCTTTTGCAGTATGCTTCGGGTCATTGTCCATCTGCACTGTGAAGCGCCGTCCAAAGAGTTCTGAAGCATTTGACTGAATATGAGCATATAATATTGCCCGAAACACTTCAGAATTCATTCTGCTGCTTTTGTCAGCAGTCACATCATCAATAAATACAAGGGAACCAGTTCCATTGGCAGCCATACATGCCCACGCCATGACACTACCACCACCATGCTTCACTGATGAGGTGCTATGCTTTGGATCATGAGCAGTTCCTTTCCTTCTCCATACTCTTCTCTTCCCATCACTCTGGTACAAGTTGATCTTTGTCTCATCTGTCCATAGGATGTTGTTCCAGAACTGTAATGGCTTTTTTAGATGTTGTTTGGCAAACTCTAATCTGGTCTTCCGGTTTTTGTGGCTCACCAATGGTTTACATCTTGTGGTGAACCCTCTATATTCACTCTTGTGAAGTCTTCACATATACACCTACCTCCTGGAGAGTGTTCTGGATTGGTGTTGCTGAGCTCTCCGATGCGTTCTTTCTTTTTAAGAATGTTCCAAACAGTTGATTTGGCCACACCTAATGTTTTTGCTATCTCTCTGATGGGTTTGTTTTGATTTTTCAGCCTAATGATGGCTTGCTTCACTGATAGTGACAGCTCTTTGGATCTCATATTGAGAGTTGACAGCAACTGATTCCAAATGCAAATGTCACACCTAGAATCAACTCCAGACCTTTTACCTGCTTAATTGATAATGAAATAACGAGGGAATAGCCCACACCTGTCCATGAAATAGCTTTTGAGTTGATAGTCCCATTACTTTTGGCCCCTTAAAAAGTGGGAGGCACATATAGAAACCGTTGTAATTCCTACACCGTTCACCTGTATGTAATTACCCTCAAATTATTAAAAAATAATAATTTTATTATGCTCCTGTTCTCTACCCATTCATGAACTTGCCATTTTTATCAGATAAGCTATATTTATTTTTTAAATCCTTATTTACTCTGATTTTTTATGGTATTTTTATATATATATATATACAGATGTGCAATTGTTTTCTTGGTTTTTATGTATTTTATCCTTCATGTGGAAGGATATTATTGCTGTCTTTGATTAAAATTATTATTTTTTACTTTTTTAATTGACTGGTTTGCACTTTCATATCTTTGCACTTTAATAATTAATGCACGGTTGCACATTCATATGAATTGGTTGATATTCATTTTGGTTACTTCATTGTTTGGGAGGTATCCCCTAATGTATTATTTCTTGCACTGCAGCACTTATTACACAGTCCACTAGTCACTTTAATACCGTTTTTGTATATATAAAGGTACATAAGCACATAAGGCGCTCTATTCCAGTTCTAATAGCTCCATATATATATATATACACAGTTTATAATATTATTATTTTTTTAACATTGATGTAATTTTATTTTATTATGGTGGTCCTGTATCTATCAAGATTCGATATGGGGCCTCCAATTAGGGATAGTATACTATACAGTATACTACGAATCGCCATCGACCATCGATGGTTTGCAAACCATCGATTTTCGATGACAAGTGTTTTTGCCATCGCTGATGGGCACCGTTGCTGGATCAACTATGGCAGCCCCCAACTGATGTTAGGGAAACATCTGTGGCTGCAGTCTTAAACCATCTAAAGTTTCTATCGATGGTTGAACCCATTGGCCACCGATGGTACAGCTGTCAATGGCCATCACTACAGTATACCATAAAAATTGCTATTTTTATCAGTGGTTGAAGTGGGCCAGTATACGGCGGTATGACATACCGCCACTTCCCGGCCCCACTTCATTTTAGCCGCAGAAGATAATATGCAGTATGGGATCCCAGCGCTGGAGCAGTGGCGGCAGTGTGTAGAGATGTGTCCCGCAGGGGATACACCTCGATCAGCGGCTGGAATGTAACCGGGACAAAGCAGCCATCTGGTCCCGGCTGCATTGTAAGCAGCGCACACTAGCTGCCAGCCAAACACGGGGCTTGCGGCCGCCAGCCAATCGAGGAGATCGCAGCCGCCAGCCAATCACGGGGCTCGTGGCCGCCAGCCAATGAGAAGCTGCCAAGTGGCAGCTTCTCTTTGGCTCCCACTACTGCAGCAGCTACGAAGACCCGGCCGGTGCTCCTGGCAGCTCCGTTCCAGCAGTGCAGGTAAGAGGGAAGTAGAGAGAGGGGCAGACAGAGGGAGGCAGGCAGTTAGTATTGTAGGGGGTGAGGGAATCATTGAGAAGGGCAGGGTGAGAGAGGGAAACAGGCAGGGAGAAGTGTGGGGGTGGGCAGGGCCAGATTAACAATGGGGCGGATGGAGCTACAGCTCCAGGCCTCCAAATAAAAATAGGCCCATCATCATGACAGCATGATGTTGACTGACCATCTGCTGTCCACATGGTCAGCCATAAATTATAAGTAGTAAAATTGTATTTCTAGTTACCTCACAAAATATATATTTTTTTCTTTTACATATTTACAGAGACATTGGTGTTGAGATTATAGCGGGTGTATATGCCCATGTGGCTCTGGCCACACCACACAGCACTGGTCACACTTTTCAAAATAGGCCCTTAATCATTTTCAGCTCCAGGCCCATGTGGCCCTCAATCCGGCCCTGGGGGTGGGGTGAGACGTATAATGGGGTGATATGGAAGCAGGGGCCCAGGGGGGGAAATTCAATCTCCATACCCCCACCTCTAAATTCCCACTTCGAGCACTGATTTTTATGGTATACGGTGTTTAAAATCATGCTGGAAATGTTTTAAAAAGATGTTCTTGACCTAATTCAATCATATAAAAACGACAATTTCGGAGTGTTTTTTTTTTTTTTTTTTTTTTAAATGGCCTCAAATTATCCCCAAATCAACTTGTTAGTTTAGGCACCCCACTTTTATTTCCAGTTTTTTTAATTGAACAATAATTGCTTTTTATAATTTTTTTCAACATTTAAAAAAAAAAAAAATTAAGTGGCCTTTTTTGCATTTTTCGTTTCACTTGTTTGAGAATAAACAAAAAAGTTAAATTTTTATCTTTTTTTATTTATTTTTTCTGTGTGAGATTCATGAAACACACTCGCACTTGCAAACTCGCTCCTAATTGGATTGACCCCTTTGAGTGAGAAACACGCTCGGACCATAACTTGGCATGCCGGAAGGGGCTATTTCCCGCCACTTGGGCAACAGTGCATGAGGACACATCTGTAGCTGTCGGGCTTGCGTACATCTCTGAGAATCAGGCCCTAAGTACAAGCTGGAGTCTGAGAAATTAGCGAGCAGTCTCATAGCAACATTCTAAATCCAGCTTTATGGATTCACATATAGAAACATGAATGATGTAAGGCGCTGCGGAACACTTGTGACGCCATATAAATAAATGATAATAATAATAATATCACAGCAAGCTAACTGTCATGCTATGTGTTGCTAGTTCAGCTTTTTTACTCTTATAGATAGTGCTTTAGCCACTGTCTGAGTTTTGTGATATTTTTCACGGCAGTGGCAGAGAAGCTCGGACTGGGGTGCCGGGGACTTGGGTAATTCCCCGGTGAGCCCTACTAATTCCAGGCCATGCCCCTTTTTGGAAGGGGGAGGGGCTTAGCAGGCCTTGCTCGAGAGGGAGAAGGTTCTACCCAGCCTGTGTAAGTGCCCCTTGGCCTCCCATTACCAGTACTAGGCAGTGCACCGCCTTTCAATACCTGCACCTTGTCCCCGATCCCTGCCTAATGCTGCTATGGAGCAGCTCAACAACAAGAATGGAGCCTAATGCAGGGGGCGGGGCCTATCACCGGGAGCAGTTCTGTGAGGATCAGAGATCCCTGCTGCAGTCAGCCTAGTTATGATGTTACATTGCCCATTAATCCTCTCTCAGGGGCCTCCCAAGCCAGGTTTGCCTGCTAGCTTCTACCCTTTGTCCCTAGACTCCTACCACGTGCTGCTCTGCTCTTTACAGTTAGCTCTATAGTTGATGGACGGTGTGGGCTCACTTCGCTCGCCACAAACTTATATTCCCCCTCTATGTCCACGTTGATAGTAAGGAATGACGTTGGACAGTAACTAATGAGGTCAGGGTACATCTACATAAGGGGATCTATCCACTACGGTGTCAGCAGCAGTGGGGAATTCTGCCAGAACCCCTGAAGGAGAGTCATGTCTATGGAGGGCACATCTGACCAGGCACAATAATGGTCAGTAAAGATCTAAGGCCCTCATTCAGAGCCGTACGCTCTGAGCAGAGCGCACGCTCTGAATGAGGGCCGCCCTCCATAATTATGGAGCGTCCTCCTGGACGCTCGTATAGCTGTGGGTCACCACCCACAGCCTATACGAGCGTGCAGTTTGATGGCCGCGATGGTCGTGACCATCGCGACCATCGAAACTGCGAGCCGGAGCCTGCGGTTGAGGTTTTCAACCGCAAGGCCCGGAGTGATTTTGGCTCTATCAGAGCCAAAATCACTCCCACTGACATCACTAGTGATGTCAGTGGGCCGGCTTCTGACGGTAGGCGTTCCCTTGGGAACGCCCCCGTCAGGGAGGCACGCCCCCGGCACGCCCGCCAAAGGGGGCGTGCTGTCAATCAACATTGACAGCACGCCCCCTTTGATCAGACACAGCGAGCGAAGGAAAGTCCTTCGCTCGTCGCGTCTCGCGCGTGCGCACGACGGAGCTCCCGCCATCGTGCACATGCGCAGTGCACAACATCGACCCACTTGCGAGCGGACAGCCGCTCGCGAGTGGGTCTGAATCAGGCCCTAAATTCACTATCACAATGGACTTGAGACTTCTGCTACCAGAGGTGAGTAGAAGGTTGTGAAGAAACAACTTCTGGTGCAGGCTCTGTGCAGCCTCTGTGCAGGCTCTGTGCAGGCTCTATGCAGCCTCTGTGCAGGCTCTGTGCAGCCTCTGTGCAGGCTCTTTGCAGCCTCTGTGCAGGCCAGGAGTAAGATATTGTGATACTGATATGTTAGTGGCCATTAAAAGAAACAATATAAAATAGCGTCACATATGGCAGGAATATTACTTAAGATGAGTCTAAGGGGCTGATTCTGAGTCGGAGGCAGCATCTTTTGCCAGTGGCACGTCTGTGACTTTATGCTGGGGGAAGCCCAGCTAGTGACGGAGTGCCCAGCCTGACGTTACATGGGAGGCGTGCCACGTGGGCACGCCCCCAAAGAACATCACTTAGGGGGCGTGGTCTATGGTATTTAGGCCATGGACCCATTTTCGGTCGCTGGCGGCGACTAGAGGGCATCATGTTCACCATTCAGCACAGGGCACGGCAACTCCTGGAGCCGGCCCTGGCACCAAGGAATGCCCAATCCATTTTCAGTACACTTCTGCTTCCGTGCATCTGACATCACTACTGCGACTCTGCATCTGACATCACTACTACGACTCTGCATCTGACATCACTACTGCCACTCTGCATCTGACATCACTACTGCCACTCTGCATCTGACATCACTACTGCCACTCTGCATCTGACAGCACTACTGCCACTCTGCATCTGACAGCACTACTGCCACTCTGTATCTGACATCACCACTGCCACTCTGCATCTGACATCACTACTGCGACTCTGTATCTGACATCACTACTGCCACTCTGTATCTGACATCACTACTGTGACTCTGCATCTGACATCACTACTGCGACTTTGTATCTGACATCACTACTGCCACTCTGTATCTGACATCACTACTGCGACTCTGCATCTGACATCACTACTGCGACTCTGCATCTGACATCACTACTGCGACTCTGCATCTGACATCACTACTGCTTCCGTGCATCTCAAATCACTACTGTGACTCTGTATCTGACATCACTTCTGCTTCCGTGCATCTCAAATCACTACTGTGACTCTGTATCTGACATCACCACTGCCACTCTGCATCTGACATCACTACTGCGACTCTGCATCTGACATCACTACTGCAACTCTGCATCTGACATCACTACTGCGACTCTGCATCTGACATCACTACTGCGACTCTGTATCTGACATCACTACTGCGACTCTGCATCTGACATCACTACTGCGACTTTGTATCTGACATCACTACTGCCACTCTGTATCTGACATCACTACTGCGACTCTGCATCTGACATCACTACTGCGACTCTGCATCTGACATCACTACTGCGACTCTGCATCTGACATCACTACTGCTTCCGTGCATCTCAAATCACTAATGTGACTCTGTATCTGACATCACTTCTGCTTCCGTGCATCTCAAATCACTACTGTGACTCTGTATCTGACATCACCACTGCCACTCTGCATCTGACATCACTACTGCGACTCTGCATCTGACATCACTACTGCAACTCTGCATCTGACATCACTACTGCGACTCTGCATCTGACATCACTACTTCGACTCTGTATCTGATATCACTACTGTGACTCTGTATCTGACATCACTACTGCCACTCTGCATCTGACATCACTACTGCGACTCTGCATCTGACATCACTACTGCTTCTGTGCTTCTCAAATCACTACTGCCACTCTGTATCTGACATCACTTCTGATTCCGTGCATCTCAAATCACTACTGTGACTCTGTATCTGACGTCACCACTGCCACTCTGCATCTGACATCACTACTGCGACTCTGCATCTGACATCACTACTGCCACTCTGCATCTGACATCACTACTGCCACTCTGCTTTTGACAGCACTACTGCCACTCTGCATTTGACAGCACTACTGCCACTCTGCATCTGACAGCACTACTGCGACTCTGTATCTGACATCACCACTGCCACTCTGCATCTGACATCACTACTGCGACTCTGCATCTGACATCACTACTGCGACTCTGTATCTGACATCACCACTGCCACTCTGCGTCTGACATCACCACTGCCACTCTGTGTCTGACATCACCACTGCCACTCTGTATCTGACATCACCACTCCACTCTGTATCTGACATCACCACTGCGACTCTGCATCTAACATCACCACTGCCACTCTGCATCTAACATCACCACTGCCACTCTGCGTCTGACATCACTACTGCCACTCTGTGTCTGACATCACCACTGCCACTCTGTGTCTGACATCACCACTGCCACTCTGTGTCTGACATCACCACTGCCACTCTGTATCTGACATCACCACTGCCACTCTGCATCTGACATCACCGCTGCGACTCTGTATCTGACATCACTGCTGCCACTCTGCATCTGACATCACCGCTTGCCACTCTGCATCTGACATCACCGCTGCGACTCTGCATCTGACATCACTGCTGCCACTCTGTATCTGACATCACTACTGCCACTCTGTATCTGACATCATTACTGCCACTCTGTATCTGACATCACTACTGTGACTCTGCATCTGACATCACTACTGCCACTCTGCATCTGACATCACTACTGCGACTCTGCATCTGACATCACTACTGCTTCCGTGCATCTCAAATCACTACTGTGACTCTGTATGTGACATCACTTCTGCTTCCGTGCATCTCAAATCACTACTGTGACTCTGTATCTGACATCACCACTGCCACTCTGCATCTGACATCACCACTGCGACTCTGCATCTGACATCACTACTGCGACTCTGCATCTGACATCACTACTGCGACTCTGCATCTGACATCACCACTGCCACTCTGCATCTGACATCACTACTGCTTCCGTGCATCTCAAATCACTACTGTGACTCTGTATCTGACATCACTTCTGCTTCCATGCATCTCAAATCACTACTTTGACTCTGTATCTGACATCACTACTGCGACTCTGCATCTGACATCACCACTGCGACTCTGCATCTGACATCACTACTGCGACTCTGCATCTGACATCACTACTGCGACTCTGCATCTGACATCACTACTGCGACTCTGCATCTGACATCACTACTGCGACTCTGCATCTGACATCACTACTGCCACTCTGCATCTGACATCACTACTGCGACTCTGTATCTGACATCACTACTGCGACTCTGCGTCTCACATCACCACTGCCACTCTGCGTCTGACATCACCACTGCCACTGTGTCTGACATCACCACTGCCACTCTGTATCTGACATCACTACTGCCACTCTGCATCTGACATCACCGCTGCGACTCTGTATCTGACATCACTGCTGCCACTCTGCATCTGACATCACTACTGCCACTCTGCATCTGACATCACTACTGCCACTCTGTATCTGACATCACTACTGCCACTCTGTATCTGAAATCACTACTGCCACTCTGTCTGACATCACTACTGCCACTCTGTGTCTGACATCACTACTGCCACTCTGTGTCTGACATCACTACTGCCACTCTGCATCTGACATCACTACTGCCACTCTGTATCTGACATCACTACTGCCACTCTGTATCCACTCTGTGTCTGACATCACTACTGCCACTCTGTGTCTGACATCACTACTGCCACTCTGCATCTGACATCACTACTGCCACTCTGCATCTGACATCACTACTGCTCATCCTTCACCTCACCCTCCTGCCTCCACCTTACTCCCCTCTGGTACAAATTTCTTATGATTTATTTTGCTCCCCTTAGTTACATCCCCTCAACTACCTTCTCTTTCCACAATACTCCTATCACCTATAAATCTTCCTCCTACATTCTATTCCTACTACTTCTCCTGGTTGCCGCTAATCCTGCTACATCTCCCCAATTCCCTCTCCAACATTCCTGGGCACTTTCTGGATTGCTAGATCTGTCTGCAATAAACTGGCCCCCAGTCATACTATGTTTATCTCTAATTTCCTAAAGCTCTGTTGGCCACACCCCTCCAATTAATGACCACACCTACCTATTGGCTATTCACGCCCCTTCAGCAGGGCCCTTCCGTTACATTTCCCTGGTGGGCCCTTCATTCCATAACAGCTTGCTTTAATAGAAATGCACATTTACAGTCACCCTGAATAATGCCTATCACCAAATATGAAAATGAGATTAAATATTTACCAATTACAGTAATTCCATCACTTTGATAGTGTCACCTGTGCTGATGCCGATACATTATTACAATCTGGCTGCTTGCAGCAGTTGCTAATTGCCTGAAATCCACTCAGCCAAACAGTAGCTTCAGCGAGCATGAAATATAATAAAAAAAAAATAACAATGGTGCATAATTATAATGTAGAATTTGCAGCATTACCCGATCCACTTTATTAATTCCGTATTGCACGTTGTGATGTGGTTATAAACACGCTAATATCTCACTATTCAGGCTGAGCTATTGTTTCCTGACAAATAAAAAGGAAAATGCCTGAGGAAGCTGGAACATGCTGCAACAGTGCCACCCTGTGGCTGCTCATCAGTACTGCAAAAAACCCAAACCACTACGTGAGACACATGGCGCCAGGGCTGGCAACAGTAATCTCGGGGCTCCACTTTCTCACCACCACCCCCGATCCCACACATCCCTCCCCTGCATGTGTGATATGTGAAGCATGAGAATGTTAACTGAAAGATAGACCAGCCTTTATATAAAGTAATAATACACTATGACTTACCACACTGTCTCTCTGTCACTGATGACACAGGCTGTAATTCTTGTCTGCTGTCTCTTGCATGGTCTTCTTGATGACAGCGCTGTGGATGCCTCAGGGGTAGGAGGAATGGTCTCTGCAGCCATCCTCAGTCTCTCATCACCTTCCTCAAATTCAGCCTCTCATCCTCAGACCAGAAGCACCATTACCTTCCTCCGTCCCAAGCCCCCATCACCTATTGTCCCAGCCCCATCACCTTCCTCTGCCCCTTCATCTTCCTCTGTCCCTAGCCCCCACCTATTGTCCCAGCCCCATCACCTTCCTCTGCCCCTTCATCTTCCTCCGTCCCTAGCCCCCATCACCTATTGTCCCAGCCCCATCACCTTCCTCTGCCCCTTCACCTTCCTCCGTCCCTAGCCTGCATCACCTTTCTCTGCCCCCAGCCTCTATCACCTTTTTCTGCCCCAATAATCTTCCTCTACCCCTTTCTCCATCCCCTGCCCCATCACATTCCTCTGCCCCAGCCCGTGTCACCTTCAACTCCCAACGCCTTCCTCTGTCCCTTCATCTTCCTCAATCCCCAGCCCCATCACATTCCTCTGCCCCCAGCCCGTGTCACCTTCTGCCCCATCACCTTCCTCTGCCCCCAGCCCATGTCACCTTCTGCCCCATCACCTTCCTCTGCCCCCAGCCCATGTCATCTTTTGCCCCATCACCTTCCTCTGCCCCCAGCCCATGTCACCTGTCCCCATCACCTTTCTTTGTCCCAGCCCGTGTCATCTTCTACCCCCATCACTTCCTCTGCCCCTTCATCTTCCTCCATCCCCAGCCCCATCACATTCCTCTGTCCCCAGCCCCCGTCTCACCTTCCTCTGCTCCCAGCCCATCTCACCTTCCTCTGCTCCCAGCCCATCTCACCTTCTGCCCCCAGGCTCCATCACCTTCCTCTGCCCCTTCACCTCCCTCTGCTCCCAGTCCATCTCACCTTCCTCTGCTCCCAGCCCATCTCACCTTCTGCCCCCAGGCTCCATCACCTTCCTATGCCCCTTCATCTTTCTTTATCCCCAGCTTCCATCACCTTCCGCTGCCCCCAGCCCCTATCAGCTTCCTACTTCTTCCGTCCCCAGCACCTATACCTCAGGCTGTACCATCCGGGGATCTATCCACTTCCACTTCTATCCCAGCAGCAGCGCTGCCTGTCTCACATGCAGCAACGTGACCTATGACGTCACGCCGCCGCATTGCTCAATTAATGGTCAGGCTTGGCTCGGGCCGCAGCTGAGGCACCCGTAAGAGCCCAGCGCTGCCCGGGCCAGGCTACAGGGGACTAGGGGCAGGGCGGCCGCTATGGGTCCCGGCGGCTGTGGCCCACCGGCTGGAACAAAGACGGCTGTCTGCGGCCCCCATTTGTGCCAGTGCCCGTCTGGTCCTCGGGGCCCCTCTGGACCTCGGGGCCCGGTACGGGTGTCCCCTTAGAGCCCCCCTGTCGCCGGGCCTGCATGACGTGACAGAGGTGTAGCGTACCGTTTTCATTAAATTATTCTCATTGCAAAAGCAGCGAAACACCAAAGTGCACTACAGACCCTGGGCTGCACCTTTAACCACACAGAAATTAGTTTTACACACGTACAAGACTCCAGATGAGAAAAAGCCGCCGCATGTCACACGTGAAATCGATTAGTGTAATCCAGCAATGCAGTTTTGTCACTTCCAGTTGTTTTAGTTATGGGTATAAGATGCACATTTTGAGTGAAAAACTGGTACCTGGTGCACCGAGAGGGGCTGTTTAGCCACAGTGTATGAGGACACATGTGTACACGAGCGCAGTGTATGAGGACACATCTGTACACGAGCTCAGTGTATGAGGACACATCTGTACACGAGCACAGGGTATGAGGACACATCTGTACACGAGCGCAGTGTATGAGGACACATCTGTACACGAGCGCAGTGTATGAGGACACATCTGTACACGAGTGCAGTGTATGAAGACACATCTGTACACGAGCGCAGCGTATGAGGACACATCTGTACACGAGCGCAGCGTATGAGGACACATGTGTACACGAGCGCAGTGTATGAGGACACATCTGTACACGAGCTCAGTGTATGAGGACACATCTGTACACGAGCACAGGGTATGAGGACACATCTGTACACGAGCGCAGCGTATGAGGACACATCTGTACACGAGCGCAGTGTATAAGGACACATCTGTACATGAGCGCAGCGTATGAAGACACATCTGTACACGAGCGCAGCGTATGAGGACACATCTGTACACGAGCGCAGCGTATGAGGACACGTGTACACGAGCGCAGCGTATGAGGACACATCTGTACACGAGCGCAGTGTATGAGGACACATCTGTACAAGAGCGCAGCGTATGAGGACACATCTGTACACGAGCGCAGCGTATGAAGACACATCTGTACACGAGCGCAGTGTATGAGGACACATCTGTACACGAGCTCAGTGTATGAGGACACATCTGTACACGAGCGCAGTGTATGAGGACACATCTGTACACGAGCGCAGTGTATGAGGACACATCTGTACACGAGCGCAGTGTATGAGGACACATCTGTCGTATGAGGACACATCTGTACACGAGCACAGTGTATGAGGACACATCTGTCGTATGAGGACACATCTGTACACGAGCGCAGTGTATGAGGACACATCTGTCGTATGAGGACACATCTGTACACGAGCGCAGTGTATGAGGACACATCTGTACACGAGCGCAGTGTATGAGGACACATCTGTACACGAGCGCAGTGTATGAGGACACATGTGTACACAAGCACAGTGTATGAGGACACATCTGTCGTATGAGGACACATCTGTACACGAGCGCAGTGTATGAGGACACATCTGTACACGAGCGCAGTGTATGAGGACAAATCTGTACACGAGCGCAGTGTATGAGGACACATCTGTACATGAGCGCAGCGTATGAGGACACATCTGTACACGAGCGCAGCGTATGAGGACACATCTGAACACGAGCGCAGCGTATGAGGACACATCTGTACACGAGCGCAGTGTATGAGGACACATCTGTACACGAGCGCAGTGTATGAGGACACATCTGTACACGAGTGCAGTGTATGAGGACACATCTGTACACGAGCGCAGTGTATGTGGACACATCTGTACACGAGCGCAGTGTATGAGGACTAGGGGTGAGCGGGTTCGGATTTCTGAAATCCGAACCCCCCCGAGCTTCCCGATCCGAGGCCGATCCGAGTCAGGCTCGACTTTTCCCGCCTGACCCGGATCTGAAATCGAGGCAAAACGTCATCATCCCACCTTCCGGGTCTCGCGGGTTTTGGATCCTATATAAGGTACCCGCGTCGGCGCCATTTTCTCACTCGGCTGTGGACAGTGAAGAGGGAGGGTGGGAGTTAGGGCTGGCTGGGCTGTGTAGTGTAGTGTAGTGCAGAGTAGTGTTGTGCTGTGCTGCTGTTGTCCATAGGGGCTGTGTCCACTACTTCAAAGTCCAGAGGGGCTGGCTGGACTGTGTTGTGCAGTCAGTTGTCCATAGGGGCTGTGTCCACTCCAAAGTCCGGTGCAGTGTCCCAGTCCTAAAGGGGTGCTGTAGTGTTGTCCAGGGGGTGCTCTGTCCGTCAGGGGTGCTCCCCCCAAGTTTTTAAAAAAATAAATATATTTTCTGTGTTTGTGAATTGTGTGCGCAGTAGCCGCACGTGCATCAACAAAGTAGTGCCAAGCGTTCGCCTGTGTCATAAGTAAAGGGCCGTCTGGCTTGACCGTTAAAGGGTGCTGTAACCCCCAAAGTACACTCCAGTCCAAACCAAAAAAAAAAATATTTCCTGTGTTTGTGAATTGTGTGCGCAGTAGCCGCACGTGCATCAACAAAGGAGTGCGAAGCGTGCGCCTGTGTCATAAGTAAAGGGCCGGCTGGCTTGACCGTTAAAGGGTGCTGTAACCCCCAAAGTACACTCCAGTCCAAACCATATAAAAAAATATTTTCTGTGTATGTGAATTGTGTGCGCAGTAGCCGCACGTGCATCAACAAAGTAGTGCCAAGCGTGCGCCTGTGTCATAAGTAAAGGGCCGGCTGGCTTGACTGTTAAAGGGTGCTGTAACCCCCAAAGTACACTCCAGTCCAAACCAAATAAAAAAATATTTTCTGTGTTTGTGAATTGTGTGCGCAGTAGCCGCACGTGCATCAACAAAGTAGTGCCAAGCGTGCGCCTGTGTCATAAGTAAAGGGATGGCTGGCTTGACCGTTAAAGGGTGCTGTAACCCCCAAAGTACACTCCAAACCAAAAAAAAAATTATTTTCTGTTTGTGAATTGTGTGCGCAGTAGCCGCACGTGCATCAACAAAGTAGTGCCAAGCGTGCGCCTGTGTCATAAGTAAAGGGCCGACTGGCTTGACCGTTAAAGGGTGCTGTAACCCCCAAAGTACACTCCAAACCAAATAAAAAAATATTTTCTGTGTTTGTGAATTGTGTGCGCAGTAGCCGCACGTGCATCAACAAAGTAGTGCCAAGCGTGCGCCTGTGTCATAAGTAAAGGGCCTGCTGGCTTGACCGTTAAAGGGTGCTGTAACCCCCAAAGTACACTCCAGTCCAAACCAAAAAAAAAATTATTTTCTGTGTTTGTGAATTGTGTGCGCAGTAGCCGCACGTGCATCAACAAAGTAGTGCCAAGCGTGCGCCTGTGTCATAAGTAAAGGGCCGGCTGGCTTGACCGTTAAAGGGTGCTGTAACCCCCAAAGTACACTCCAGTCCAAACCAAAAAAATAAATATTTTCTGTGTTTGTGAATTGTGTGCGCAGTAGCCGCACGTGCATCAACAAAGGAGCAGTGCCAAGCGTGCGCCTGTGTCCCATAAGTAAAGAGCCGGCTGGCTTAAAGGGTGGTGTAACCCACAAAGTGCACTACTCTCCAGCAAAAATAAAAAAATATTTTCTGTTTGTGTGCGCCTTAGCCGCACGTATATATCAAATCTATATAACATAAATGGAGGATCAAACTTTCTCCGATAAAAATAAAATAGAGAAAGATCAAGAACCACTTCCTCCTAGTGCTGAAGCTGCTGCCACTAGTCATGACATAGACGATAACATGCCATCAACGTCGTCTGCCAAGGCCGATGCCCAATGTCATAGTAGAGGGCACATACAATCCCAAATGGCAAAGTTCAGGAAAATGACCTTGAAAAAAACATTTAAATCATCTGAAGAGAAACATAAACTTGCCAATATGCCATTTACGACACGGAGTGGCAAGGAACGGCTAAGGTTTTTCCCTATGTTCATGACTAGTGGTTCAGCTTCACATGACGATGGAAGCCCTCCTCCCACTAAAAAAATCAAAAGCGTTAAGCTGGCAAAAGCACAGCGAATAACTGTGCGTTCTAAGAAGATATCACAAATCCCCAAGGAGAGTCCAAGTGTGGTGGTGGTTGCGATGCCTGACCTTCCCAGCACTGGACGGGAAGAGGTGGCTCTTTCAACCATTTGCACGCCCCCTGCAAGTGCTGAAAGGGGCACCCACAGTCCACTTGCTGATATGCAAATTGAAGATGTCACTGTTGAAGTACAACAGAATGAGGATACTGGTGTAGCTGGTGCTGAGGAGGAAGTTGGCGAGGAGGATTCTGATGGTGATGTGGTTTGTTTAAATCAGGCTCCGGGGGAGACAGTTGTTGTCCGTGGGATGAAAAAGCCCATCACGGTCATTCCTGGGCAGAAGACCAAACATTCCACCTCTTTGGTCTGGCAATATTTCTATCCAAATCCGGACAACAACTGTCTTGCCATATGTACCATATGTAAAGGTGAAATAAGTAGGGGTAGGGTCGTTAACCACCTAGGAACAGGATCCTCCCTTATACGGCACCTGCAGCGCGTTCATAAAAAGTTACTGTCAAGTTCAGAAACTTTGGCTAAGACCGTAAGCAGTCCAGGGACACCTAAATCCCGTTGTCCTGTTGTATCCAAGCGCCTGCAAACCACACCGTCAACTCCCTCCTCGTCAATTTCCTCCTTAGTCAGGATCGGAAGTAGTCCTGCAGGCCATGTCACTGGCATGACTGACTCTCCTATCCGGGATTCCTCCGGAGGATCCTGCATTGCTACGCCTCCTGCTGCCGCTGCTGCTGTTGCTGCTGCTGGGAGTCGTTCATCATCCCAGAGAGGAAGTAGGAGCACCACTACTTTTACTAAACAATTGACCCTCCAACAGTCCTTAGCGAGGAGGATGAAGTACGACAGCAGTCATCCTGAAGCAAAACGTATAATTGAGGCCTTGACTGCTATGTTGGTGTTAGACGTGCGTCCGGTATCCGCCATTAGTGCAGTGGGATTTAGACAATTGATGGAGGTAGTGTGTCCCCGGTTCCAAATCCCGTCTAGATTCCACTTCACTAGGCAGGCGATACCGAGACTGTACAGAAACGGCAGAAAAAGTGTCCTCAATGTCCTGAAAAATGCCGTTGTACCCAATGTCCACTTAACCACGGACATGTGGACAAGTGGAACAGGGCAGACTAAGGACTATATGACTGTGACAGCCCACTGGGTAGATGTATCACCTTAAACAGCAACAGCAGCAGCGTCACCAGTAGCAGCATCTCAGAAACGCCAGCTCGTTCCAAGGCAGGCTACGCTGTGTATCACCAGTTTCAGTAAGAGGCACACCACCGACAACCTCTTAGAGAAACTGAGGGAAATCATCGCCCAGTGGCTTACCCCAATTAGACTCTCCTGGGGATTTGTGATATCTGACAACGCCACCAATATTGTGCGGGCATTACATCTGGGCAAATTCCAGCACGTCCCATGTTTTGCTCACACAATAAACTTGGTGGTGCAGAATTTTCTGAAAAGCGACAGGGGCGTGCAGGAGACGCTTTGGGTGGCCCGAAGAATTTCTGGCCACTTTCGCCATTCAGCGACTGCGTGCCGAAGACTGGAGCACCAGCAAACACTCTTGAACCTGCCCCGCCATCACCTGAAGCAAGAGGTTGTGACGCGGTGGAACTCAACCCTCTATATGCTTCAGAGGATGGAAGAGCAGCAAAAGGCCATACAAGCCTATACATCCAACTATGACATAGGCAAAGGAGGGGGTATGCACCTGACTCAAGCGCAGTGGAGAATGATTTCCGTGTTGTGCAAGGTTCTCCAGCCATTCGAACACGTGAAGTCAGTTCAGACACTGCCAGCTTGAGTCAGGTCATTCCCCTCATCAGGCTTTTGCAGAAGCAGCTGGAGAAAGTGAAGGAGGAGCTAAGACGGAGCGATTCCGCTCGGCATGTGGGAATTGTGGATGAAGCCCTTCATTCACTTTGCCAGGATTCCAGGGTGGTCAATCTGTTGAAATCAGACCACTACATTTTGGCCACCGTGCTCGATCCTAGGTTTAAAGCATATGTGGTGTCTCTCTTTCTGGCCGACACAAGCCTGCAGAGGTGCAAAGACCTGCTGGTGAACACACTGTCAGCTGAAGCGGAACGTGACACGTCAACAGCTCCTTCTTCATTTTCTCCCGCAACTGGGGCTGCCAGGAAAAAACTTAGCTATCCTAAGCAACGCGCTGGCGGTGATGCAGGGCAGGCAGGACCAAGTTTGGACATCTGGTCCGGACTGAAGGACCTGGCAACAATTTCTGACATGTCTACTGTCACTACATATGATACTGTCACCATTGACAGAATGGTGGAGGATTACATCGGTGACAGCATCCAAGTAGGCATGTCAGACAGTCCATACCTGTACTGGCAGGAAAAAGAGGCAATTTGGAGGCCCCTGTACAAACTGGCTCTATTTTACCTGAGTTGTCCCCCTCCAGTGTGTACTCCGAAAGAGTGTTTAGTGCAGCCAGGAACCTTGTCAGCGAAAGGCGTAGGAGGTTGCTTCCACAAAATGTGGAGAAGATGATGTTCATCAAAATGAATTATCAACTCTTCCAGGGAAACCAGCCTCCAGAACGTACAGAGGGACCTGTGGTGGTGGATTCCAGTGGGGACGAGTTAATACTCTGTGAGGATGAGGATGTACACAACACTGAAGAGGGTGAGGTTTCGGTGGATGAGGAGGATGAGGACGACATCTTGCCTCCGTAGAGCCAGTTTGTGCAGGGACAGATTAATTGCCAGCTTGTTTTGTGGGGGCCCAAACGAACCAATCATTTCAGCCACAGTCGTGTGGCAGACCCTGGCGCTGAAATGATTGCTTTGTTAAAGTGTGCATGTCCTGTTTATACAACATAAGGGTGGGTGCGAGGGCCCAAGGACAATTCCATCTTGCACCTCATTTTTTTCTTTGCATTATGTACAGTTTGGGGCCTAGTTTTTCAAACTGCCATCCTGTCTGCCACTGCAGTGTCACTCCTAGATGGGTCACGTGTTTGTGCCGCCCACTCGTGTCGCTTAGCATAGTCATCCAGCTACCTCGGTGCAACCTTTTCGACATAAAAACACTAGGGGTGAGCGGGTTCGGATTTCTGAAATCCGAACCCCCCCGAGCCCCCCCGATCCGAGTCCGATCCGAATCAGGCTCAACTTTTCCCGCCTGACTCGGATCTGAAATCGAGGCAAAATGTCATCATCCCGCCTTCCGAGTCTCGCGGGTTTTGGATCCTATATAAGGTACCCGCGTCGGCGCCATTTTCTCACTCGGCTGTGGACAGTGAAGAGGGAGGGTGGGAGTTAGGGCTGTGTAGTGTAGTGTAGTGTAGTGCTGCTGTTGTCCACTACTTCAAAGTCCATAGGGGCTGGCTGTGTTGTGCTGTGCTGCTGTTGTTAATAGGGGCTGTGTCCACTACTTCAAAGTCCATAGGGGCTGGCTGGACTGTGTTGTGCAGTCAGTTCTCCATAGGGGCTGTGTCCACTCCAAAGTCCTGTGCAGTGTCCCAGTCCTAAAGGGGTGCTGTAGTGTTGTCCAGGGGGTGCTCTGTCCATCAGGGGTGCTCCCCCCAAGTGCTAAAAAAATAATATATTTTCTGTGTTTGTGAATTGTGAGCGCAGTAGCCGCACATGCATCAACAAAGTAGTGCCAAGCGTGCGCCTGTGTCATAAGTAAAGGGCCGGCTGGCTTGACCGTTAAGGGTGCTGTAACCCCCGAAAGTACACTCCAGTCCAAACCAAAAAAAAAATTATTTTCTGTGTTTGTGAATTGTGTGCGCAGTAGCCGCACGTGCATCAACAAAGTAGTGCCAAGCGTGCGCCTGTGTCATAAGTAAAGGGCCGGCTGGCTTGACCGTTAAGGTTGCTGTAACCCTCGAAAGTACACTCCAGTCCAAACCAAAAAAAAAATTATTTTCTGTGTTTGTGAATTGTGTGCGCAGTAGCCGCACGTGCATCAACAAAGTAGTGCCAAGCGTGCGCCTGTGTCATAAGTAAAGGGCCGGCTGGCTTGACCGTTAAAGGGTGCTGTAACCCCCAAAGTACACTCCAGTCCAAACCAAAAAAAAAATTATTTTCTGTGTTTGTGAATTGTGTGCGCAGTAGCCGCACGTGCATCAACAAAGTAGTGCGAAGCATGCGCCTGTGTCATAAGTAAAGGGCCGGCTGGCTTGACCGTTAAAGGGTGCTGTAACCCCCGAAAGTACACTCCAGTCCAAACCCAAAAAAAAATAATTTTCTGTGTTTGTGAATTGTGTGCGCAGTAGCCGCACGTGCATCAACAAAGTAGTGCCAAGCGTGCGCCTGTGTCATAAGTAAAGGGCCGGCTGGCTTGACCGTTAAAGGGTGCTGTAACCCCCAAAGTACACTCCAGTCCAAACCAAAAAAAAAATTATTTTCTGTGTTTGTGAATTGTGTGCGCAGTAGCCGCACGTGCATCAATAAAGTAGTGCCAAGCGTGCGCCTGTGTCTTAAGTAAAGGGCCGGCTGGCTTGACCGTTAAAGGGTTCTGTAACCCCCAAAGTACACTCCAAACCAAAAAAATATATATTTTCTGTGTTTGTGACTTGTGTGCACTGTGGCTGCACGTGCATCAACAAAGGAGCAGCGCCAAGCGTGCGCCTGTGTCCCATAAGTAAAGAGCCGGCTGGCTCATTTCTTAAAGGGTGGTGTAACCCACAAAGTGCACTACTCTCCAGCAAAAATAAAAAAATATTTTCTGTGTTTGTGTGCGCTTTAGCCGCACGTATATATATCAATATAACATAAATGGAGGACCAAACTTTCTCCGATAAAAATAAAATAGGGAAAGATCAAGAACCACTTCCTCCTAGTGCTGTTGCTGCTGCTGGGAGTTGTTCATCATCCCAGAGAGGAAGTAGGAACATCACTACTTTTACTAAACAATTGACCCTCCAACAGTCCCTAGCGATGAGGATGAAGTACGACAGCAGTCATCCTGAAGCAAAACGTATAACTGAGGCCTTGACTGCTATGTTGGTGTTAGACGTGCGTCCGGCATCCGCCATTAGTGCAGTGGGATTTAGACAATTGATGGAGGTAGTGTGTCCTCGGTTCCAAATCCCGTCTAGATTCCACCTGCATCCTCAAAGCAGCAGCGACAAGCGTGCGTCTGTCTGTTAAAGGGTGGTGACACCCTCAAAGTGTGCTACACAAACAATTAAAATATTGTTCTTTTTTTTTCTGTCTTTGTGAATTGTGTGGGCTGTAGCCGCACCTGCATCCTTAAAGCAGCAGCGACAAGCGTGCATCAGTCTGTTAAAGGGTGGTGACACCCTCACAGTGTGCTACACAAACAATTAAAATATTGTTCTTTTTTTTTCGGTCTTTGTGAAATGTGTGGGCTGTAGCCGCACCTGCATCCTTAAAGCAGCAGCGACAAGCGTGCGTCTGTCTGTTAAAGGGTGGTGTAACTCTCAAAGTGCTCCAAAAAATAAAAAACTATTTTTGTAATGTGTTTGTGACTTGTGTGCGATGTAGCCGCACTTGCATCCTCAAAGCAGCAGCGACAAGCGTGCGTCTGTCTGTTAAAGGGTGGTGACACCCTCAAAGTGTGCTACACAAACAATTAAAATATTGTTCTTTTTTTTCTGTCTTTGTGAATTGTGTGGGCTGTAGCCGCACCTGCAACCTTAAAGCAGCAGCGACAAGCGTGCGTCTGTCTGTTAAAGGGTGGTGACACCCTCAAAGTGTGCTACACAAACAATTAAAATATTGTTCTTTTTTTTTCGGTCTTTGTGAAATGTGTGGGCTGTAGCCGCACCTGCATCCTTAAAGCAGCAGCGACAAGCGTGCGTCTGTCTGTTAAAGGGTGGTGACACCCTCAAAGTGTGCTACACAAACAATAAAAATATTCTTCTTCTTTTTTCTGTCTTTGTGAATTGTGTGGGCTGTAGCCGCACTTGCATCCTCAAAGCAGCAGCGACAAGCGTGCGTCTGTCTGTTAAAGGGTGGTGTAACCCTCAAAGTGTGCTCCACAAACAATAAAAATATTCTTTTTTTTTTTCTGTCTTTGTGAATTGTGTGGGCTGTAGCCGCACTTGAATCCTCAAAGCAGCAGAGACAAGCGTGCGTCTGTCTGTTAAAGGATTACATCGGTGACAGCATCCAAGTAGGCATGTCAGACAGTCCGTACCTGTACTGGCAGGAAAAAGAAGCAATTTGGAGGTCCCTGTACAAACTGGCTCTATTTTACCTGAGTTGCCCCCCCTCCAGTGTGTACTCCGAAAGAGTGTTTAGTGCAGCCGGGATCCTTGTCAGCGAAAGGCGTAGGAGGTTGCTTCCACAAAATGTGGAGAAGATGATGTTCATAAAATGAATTATCAACTCTTCCAGGGAGACCAGCCTCCAGAACGTACAGAGGGACCTGTGGTTCCAGCAGGGACGAATTAATACTCTGTGAGGATGAGGATGTACACACTGAAGAGGGTGAGGAATCGGTGGATGAGGAGGATGAGGATGACATATTGCCTCCGTAGAGCCAGTTTGTGCAGGGACAGATAAATTGCCAGCTTGTTTTGTGGGGGCCCAAACGAACCAATCATTTCAGCCACAGTTGTGTGGCAGACCCTGGCGCTGAAATGATTGGTTTGTTAAAGTGTGCATGTCCTGTTTATACAACATAAGGGTGGGTGGGAGGGCCCAAGGACAATTCCATCTTGCACCTCTTTTTTTTCTTTGCATTATGTACAGTTTGGGGCCTAGTTTTTCAATGCCATCCTGTCTGCCACTGCAGTTTCACGCCTAGATGGGTCACGTGTTTGTGCCGCCCACTCGTGTCGCTTAGCATAGTCATCCAGCTACCTCGGTGCAACCTTTTGGACATAAAAACACTATTGTGAGGTGTGAGGTATTCAGAATAGACTGGAAATGAGTGGAAATTAAGGTTATTGAGGTTAATAATAGCATAGGAGCAGAAAAACCTACAAATTCTGTGATTTTAGCTGTTTTTATGCTTTTTTAAAAAAAAATACAGATCCAAAACACAAAACCAAGAACCCAAAACACGGAAGGGTGGTTTTGGCAAAACCAATCCAGATCCAAAACACGAAGAAAGATCCAGATCCAAAACCAAAACACAAAACACGAAAAGTGGCCGGTGCACACCCCTAAAAAACACTATTGTGAGGTGTGAGGTGTTCAGAATAGACTGGAAATTAGTGGAAATTAAGGTCATTGAGGTTAATAATAGCATAGGAGCAGAAAAACCCACAAATTCTGTGATTTTAGCTGTTTTTATGCTTTTTTTCAAAAAAATACAGATCCAAAACACAAAACCCAGAACCCAAAACACGGAAGGGTGGTTTTGGCAAAACCAATCCAGATCCAAAACACGAAGAAAGATCCAGATCCAAAACCAAAACACAAAACACGAAAAGGGGCCGGTGCACACCCCTAATGAGGACACATGTGTACATGAGCGCAGTGTATGAGGACTAGGGGTGTGCACCGGACACTTTTCGTGTTTTGTGTTTTGGTTTTGGATCTGGATCTTTCTTCGTGTTTTGGATCTGGATTGGTTTTGCCAAAACCACCCTTCCGTGTTTTGGGTTCTGGGTTTTGTGTTTTGGATCTGGATTTTTTCTTAAAAAATAAAAAAAACCCGCTAAAATCACATAAATGGGCCTTTTTTTGTTCCTACGCTATTAATAACCCCAATAACATTAATTTCCACTCATTTCCACTCTATTCTGAACACCTCACACCTCACAATATTGTTTTTAGGCCAAAAGGTTGTACCGAGGAAGCTGGATGACTATGCTAAGCGACACAAGGGGGCGGCACAAACACGTGGCCCATCTAGGAGTGGCACTGCAGTGGCAGACAGGAAGCCAATCAGCGTTATGGTGCCCATTTGCATGTAGCACGAACCCGGGAGATCCGTGCTACATGCATCTGTGTGATTGGCACAGAGCAATGACAGGTCCGTGAGACCCGTCTGTGCTGCTGTGGTAAAAAAAAAAAAAAAAAACCTGTGTAAAAAAAGAAAAAAATGGCGTGCACCCCCCCAAAAAAGAGCAACCAGCCCCGGGCATTAGTGACCCAGTGCTGGGTGTGCTTAAATACAGGGGACAAACGACGTAGGGGTCCCCTGTACTTAAGCACAACCAGCACCGGGCTAGTCAGAACCAGCGCTGGTTGCCAAAATACGGGGGACAAACGACGTAGGGGTCCCCTGTATTCTGCGCAACCAGCTCTGGGCTCTGATCCGGTCCTGGTTCTGGAAATATAGGGGACAAAAAATGAGTAGGGTTCCCCTGTATGTTCCAGAACCAGCACTGGACTTTTTCTAGCGGGGGGCTGATGCCACAGCCAGGGGAGCCCTTTCACCGGGCCCCCCAGCCGCAGCATCAACCCTGACCGCTAGTCAGCCCAGGCCGGGGATCCCTGGAGAGCTGGGGACCCCCCCAATAAAGGGGTCACCCTCTCCAGGGCACCCCAGGCCCAGGCTGATAGCCCGGGGCTATCCCCGCCACCCCTGGTGGCGGTGGGTGGCGGGTTGATTGTGTGGTGTGGTGTAAATAAAGAATATCAAACATTGTCTTTACAAGTAGAACTGCAAGTCCCAGCTAGCCTGCCCCGCATGCTGGTACTTGGAGAACCACAAGTACCAGCATGCAGGGCATTAAGGGCCCACTAGTACCTGTAGTTCACCTGTAAAAAAATGTTTAAAAAAACACAGGACACACACACCGTGACAGTATAAGTTTATTAAACATACATACACACACACACATGTACACATACTCACCTATGTAACCTGTAGCATCGGTCCACTTGTCCGGTAAAGTATCCCTAGGGGACCTGTGAAAAAAAACATACTCACCATCTCCTATGCGAGGTTCTGTCCTCTTCGTTCCAAAGTAGGCATCCCCGGACTTGGCAAAAAAAAAAAAACGAAAACGCGATCCACGAACTTAGTACCGTTCTATAGAACGGTACTTCCCGAATGAGAGCTTAGCGGCGGGGTATCACCATGGAAACCCCGCTGCTAAGCGTTCATTGGCTGAGAGAGGTCATCTCCCGTCTCTCAGCCAATGAACGGCTCCCTCCATTGTAGTCAATGGTGGGAACCGCAGGGTAAACTTTAATAACCTTGCGGCTCCCAGCATTGACTACAATGGAGGGAGCCGTTCATTGGCTGAGAGAGACGGGAGATGGCCTCTCTCAGCCAATGAACGCTTAGCAGCGGGGTTTCCATGGTGATACCCCGCCGCTAAGCTCTCATTCGGGAAGTACCGTTCTATAGAACGGTACTAAGTTCGTGGATCGCGTTTTCGTTTTTTTTTTTTTTGCCAAGTCCGGGGATGCCTACTTTGGAACGAAGAGGACAGAACCTCGCATAGGAGATGGTGAGTATGTTTTTTTTCACAGGTCCCCTATGGATACTTTACCGGACAAGTGGACCGATGCTACAGGGTTACATAGGTGAGTATGTGTACATGTGTGTGTGTGTGTGTGTGTGTGTATGTATGTTTAATAAACTTATACTGTCACGGTGTGTGTGTCCTGTGTTTTTTTTAAACATTTTTTTACAGGTGAACTACAGGTACTAGTGGGCCCTTAATGCCCTGCATGCTGGTACTTGTGGTTCTCCAAGTACCAGCATGCGGGGCAGGCTTGCTGGGACTTGCAGTTCTACTTGTAAAGACAATGTTTGATATTCTTTATTTACACCACACCACACAATCAACCCGCCACCCACCGCCACCAGGGGTGGCGGGGATAGCCCCAGGCTATCAGCCTGGGCCTGGGGTGCCCTGGAGAGGGTGACCCCTTTATTGGGGGGGTCCCCAGCTCTCCAGGGATCCCCGGCCTGGGCTGACTAGCGGTCAGGGCTGATGCTGCGGCTGGGGGGCCCGGTGAAAGGGCTCCCCTGGCTGTGGCATCAGCCCCCCGCTAGAAAAAGTCCAGTGCTGGTTCTGGAACATACAGGGGAACCCTACTCATTTTTTTCCCCTGTATTTCCAGAACCAGGACCGGATCAGAGCCCAGAGCTGGTTGCGCAGAATACGGGGGACCCCTACGTCGTTTGTCCCCCGTATTTTGGCAACCAGCTCTGGTTCTGACTTGCCCGGTGCTGGTTGTGTTTAAGTACAGGGGACCCCTATGTCGTTTGTCCCCTGTATTTAAGCACACCCAGCACTGGGTCACTAATGCCCGGGGCTGGTTGCTCTTTTTTTGGGGGGGAGGACGCCATTTTTTTCTCTTTTTACACAGGTTTTTTTTTTTTTATTTACCACAGCAGCACAGACGGGTCTCACGGACCCGTTAGTGCTCTGTGTCAATGACACAGATGCAAGTAGCACGGATCTCCTGGTCCGTGCGTGCATCTGTGTCATTGAAATACACAGCAGCACAGACGGGTCTCACTGACCCATCTGTGCTCTGTGTCACTGTCAATCACACAGATGCATGTAGCACGGATCTCACGAGTCCGTGCTACATGCAAATGAGCACCATAATGCTGATTGGCTGAGAGCCGTGACAGACGGCTCTGTCAGCCAATCAGCACTTTGCCCATTAAAGGCAAAGGCATTTTTTTTTAAATGGCCGCTCGAGGCAAAACCTGGAGATCCGACAGCAGATCTCGAGGTTTTGCCTCGGGAGAGGGATCCGGGGCAGACAGGGAGATCCGAGCTTGGGCTCGGATCGCCCCGGATCCCCGAAGTTCGGGTGGGTTCGGTTCTCAGGGAACCGAACCCGCTCATCCCTAATGAGGACACATCTGTACACGAGCTCAGTGTATGAGGACACATCTGTACACGAGCGCAGTGTATGAGGACACATCTGTACACGAGCGCAGTGTATGAGGACACATCTGTACACAAGCGCAGTGTATGAGGACACATCTGTACACGAGCGCAGTGTATGAGGACACATCTGTACACGTGCGCAGTGTATGAGGACACATCTGTTTGTGCAGGGACAGATAAATTGCCAGCTTGTTTTGTGGGGGCCCAAACGAACCAATCATTTCAGCCACAGTTGTGTGGCAGACCCTGGCGCTGAAATGATTGGTTTGTTAAAGTGTGCATGTCCTGTTTATACAACATAAGGGTGGGTGGGAGGGCCCAAGGACAATTCCATCTTGCACCTCTTTTTTTTCTTTGCATTATGTACAGTTTGGGGCCTAGTTTTTCAATGCCATCCTGTCTGCCACTGCAGTTTCACGCCTAGATGGGTCACGTGTTTGTGCCGCCCACTCGTGTCGCTTAGCATAGTCATCCAGCTACCTCGGTGCAACCTTTTGGACATAAAAACACTATTGTGAGGTGTGAGGTATTCAGAATAGACTGGAAATGAGTGGAAATTAAGGTTATTGAGGTTAATAATAGCATAGGAGCAGAAAAACCTACAAATTCTGTGATTTTAGCTGTTTTTATGCTTTTTTAAAAAAAAATACAGATCCAAAACACAAAACCAAGAACCCAAAACACGGAAGGGTGGTTTTGGCAAAACCAATCCAGATCCAAAACACGAAGAAAGATCCAGATCCAAAACCAAAACACAAAACACGAAAAGTGGCCGGTGCACACCCCTAAAAAACACTATTGTGAGGTGTGAGGTGTTCAGAATAGACTGGAAATTAGTGGAAATTAAGGTCATTGAGGTTAATAATAGCATAGGAGCAGAAAAACCCACAAATTCTGTGATTTTAGCTGTTTTTATGCTTTTTTTCAAAAAAATACAGATCCAAAACACAAAACCCAGAACCCAAAACACGGAAGGGTGGTTTTGGCAAAACCAATCCAGATCCAAAACACGAAGAAAGATCCAGATCCAAAACCAAAACACAAAACACGAAAAGGGGCCGGTGCACACCCCTAATGAGGACACATGTGTACATGAGCGCAGTGTATGAGGACACATCTGTACACGAGCTCAGTGTATGAGGACACATCTGTACACGAGCGCAGTGTATGAGGACACATCTGTACACGAGCGCAGTGTATGAGGACACATCTGTACACAAGCGCAGTGTATGAGGACACATCTGTACACGAGCGCAGTGTATGAGGACACATCTGTACACGTGCGCAGTGTATGAGGACACATCTGTACACGAGCGCAGCGTATGAGGACACATCTGTACACGAGCGCAGCGTATGAGGTCACATCTGTACACGAGCGCAGTGTATGAGGACACATCTGTACACGAGCGCAGTGTATGAGGACACATCTGTACACGAGCGCAGTGTATGAGGACACATCTGTACACGAGCGCAGTGTATGAGGACACATCTGTACACGTGCGCAGTGTATGAGGACACATCTGTACACGAGCGCAGTGTATGAGGACACATCTGTACACGAGCGCAGCGTATGAGGTCACATCTGTACACGAGCTCAGTGTATGAGGACACATCTGTACACGAGCGCAGCGTATGAGGACACATCTGTACACGAGCGCAGCATATGAGGACACATCTGTACACGAGCGCAGCGTATGAGGACACATCTGTACACGAGCGCAGTGTATGAGGACACATCTGTACACGAACGCATTGTATGAGGACACATCTGTACACGAGCGCAGTGTATGAGGACACATCTGTACACGAGCTCAGTGTATGAGGACACATTTGTACACGAGCGCAGTGTATGAGGACACATCTGTACACGAGCGCAGTGTATGAGGACACATCTGTACACGAGCTCAGTGTATGAGGACACATCTGTACACGAGCGCAGCGTATGAGGACACATCTGTACACACGAGCGCAGCGTATGAGGACACATCTGTACACGAGCGCAGCGTATGAGGTCACATCTGTACACGAGCTCAGCGTATGAGGACACATCTGTACACGAGCTCAGCGTATGAGGTCACATCTGTACATGAGCTCAGCGTATGAGGACACATCTGTACAGGAGCGCAGCGTATGAGGACACATCTGTACACGAGCTCAGCGTATGAGGACACATCTGTACACGAGCGCAGCGTATGAGGACACATCTGTACACGAGCTCAGCGTATGAGGACACATCTGTACACGAGCTCAGCGTATGAGGACACATCTGTACACGAGCTCAGCGTATGAGGACACATCTGTACACGAGCGCATTGTATGAGGACACATCTGTACACGAGCCCAGTGTATGAGGACACATCTGTACACGAGCCCAGTGTATGAGGACACATCTGTACCCGAGCGCAGTGTATGAGGACACATCTGTACACGAGCGCAGTGTATGAGGACACATCTGTACACGAGCGCAGTGTATGAGGACACATCTGTACACACGAGCGCAGTATATGAGGACACATCTTTACACGAGCGCAGTGTATGAGGACACATGTGTACACGAGCGCAGTGTATGAGGACACATCTGTACACGAGCGCAGTGTGTGTATGAGGACACATCTGTACACGAGCGCAGTGTATGAGGACACATGTGTACACGAGCGCAGTGTATGAGGACACATCTGTACACGAGCGCAGTGTATGAGGACACATATGTACACGAGCGCAGTGTATGAGGACACATCTGTACACGAGCGCAGTGTATGAGGACACATCTGTACACACGAGTGCAGTGTATGAGGACACATCTGTACACACGAGCGCAGTGTATGAGGACACATCTGTACACACGAGCGCAGTGTATGAGGACTAGGGGTGAGCGGGTTCGGATTTCTGAAATCCGAACCCCCCCAAGCCCCCCCGATCCGAGTCCGATCCGAATCAGGCTCGACTTTTCCCGCCTGACTCGGATCTGAAATCGAGGCAAAACGTCATCATCCCGCCTTCCGAGTCTCGCAGGTTTTGGATCCTATATAAGGTACCCACGTCGGCGCCATTTTCTCACTCGGCTGTGGACAGTGAAGAGGGAGGGTGGGAGTTAGGGCTGTGTAGTGTAGTGTAGTGCTGCTGTTGTCCACTACTTCAAAGTCCATAGGGGCTGGCTGTGTTGTGCTGTGCTGCTGTTGTTAATAGGGGCTGTGTCCACTACTTCAAAGTCCATAGGGGCTGGCTGGACTGTGTTGTGCAGTCAGTTCTCCATAGGGGCTGTGTCCACTCCAAAGTCCTGTGCAGTGTCCCAGTCCTAAAGAGGTGCTGTAGTGTTGTCCAGGGGGTGCTCTGTCCATCAGGGGTGCTCCCCCCAAGTGCTAAAAAAATAATATATTTTCTGTGTTTGTGAATTGTGTGCGCAGTAGCCGCACGTGCATCAACAAAGTAGTGCCAAGCGTGCGCCTGTGTCATAAGTAAAGGGCCGGCTGGCTTGACCGTTAAAGGGTGCTGTAACCCCCGAAAGTACACTCCAGTCCAAACCAAAAAAAAATTATTTTCTGTGTTTGTGAATTGTGTGCGCAGTAGCCGCACGTGCATCAACAAAGTAGTGCCAAGCGTGCGCCTGTGTCATAAGTAAAGGGCCGGCTGGCTTGACCGTTAAGGGTGCTGTAACCCCCGAAAGTACACTCCAGTCCAAACCAAAAAAAAAATAATTTTCTGTGTTTGTGAATTGTGTGCGCAGTAGCCGCACGTGCATCAACAAAGTAGTGCCAAGCGTGCGCCTGTGTCATAAGTAAAGGGCCGGCTGGCTTGACCGTTAAGGGTGCTGTAACCCCCGAAAGTACACTCCAGTCCAAACCAAAAAAAAAATTATTTTCTGTGTTTGTGAATTGTGTGCGCAGTAGCCGCACGTGCATCAACAAAGTAGTGCCAAGCGTGCGCCTGTGTCATAAGTAAAGGGCCGGCTGGCTTGACCGCTAAGGGTGCTGTAACCCCCGAAAGTACACTCCAGTCCAAACCAAAAAAAAAATTATTTTCTGTGTTTGTGAATTGTGTGCGCAGTAGCCGCACGTGCATCAACAAAGTAGTGCCAAGCGTGCGCCTGTGTCATAAGTAAAGGGCCGGCTGGCTTGACCGTTAAAGGGTGCTGTAACCCCCAAAGTACACTCCAGTCCAAACCAAAAAAAAAATTATTTTCTGTGTTTGTGAATTGTGTGCGCAGTAGCCGCATGTGCATCAACAAAGTAGTGCCAAGCGTGCGCCTGTGTCATAAGTAAAGGGCCGGCTGGCTTGACCGTTAAAGGGTTCTGTAACCCCCAAAGTACACTCCAAACCAAAAAAATATATATTTTCTGTGTTTGTGACTTGTGTGCACTGTGGCTGCACGTGCATCAACAAAGGAGCAGCGCCAAGCGTGCGCCTGTGTTCCATAAGTAAAGAGCCGGCTGGCTCATTTCTTAAAGGGTGGTGTAACCCACAAAGTGCACTACTCTCCAGCAAAAATAAAAAAATATTTTCTGTGTTTGTGTGCGCTTTAGCCGCACGTATATATATCAATATAACATAAATGGAGGACCAAACTTTCTCTGATAAAAATAAAATAGGGAAAGATCAAGAACCACTTCCTACTAGTGCTGTTGCTGCTGCTGGGAGTTGTTCATCATCCCAGAGAGGAAGTAGGAACATCACTACTTTTACTAAACAATTGACCCTCCAACAGTCCCTAGCGATGAGGATGAAGTACGACAGCAGTCATCCTGAAGCAAAACGTATAACTGAGGCCTTGACTGCTATGTTGGTGTTAGACGTGCGTCCGGTATCCGACATTAGTGCAGTGGGATTTAGACAATTGATGGAGGTAGTGTGTCCTCGGTTCCAAATCCCGTCTAGATTCCACCTGCATCCTCAAAGCAGCAGCGACAAGCGTGCGTCTGTCTGTTAAAGGGTGGTGACACCCTCAAAGTGTGCTACACAAACAATTAAAATATTGTTCTTTTTTTTTCTGTCTTTGTGAAATGTGTGGGCTGTAGCCGCACCTGCATCCTTAAAGCAGCAGCGACAAGCGTGCGTCTGTCTGTTAGAGGGTGGTGACACCCTCAAAGTGTGCTACACAAACAATAAAAATATTCTTCTTTTTTTTTCGGTCTTTGTGAAATGTGTGGGCTGTAGCCGCACCTGCATCCTTAAAGCAGCAGCGACAAGCGTGCGTCTGTCTGTTAAAGGGTGGTGTAACTCTCAAAGTGCTCCAAAAAATAAAAAACTATTTTTTTAATGTGTTTGTGACTTGTGTGCGATGTAGCCACACTTGCATCCTCAAAGCAGCAGCGACAAGCGTGCGTCTGTCTGTTAAAGGGTGGTGACACCCTCAAAGTGTGCTCCACAAACAATAAAAATATTCTTCTTCTTTTTTCTGTCTTTGTGAATTGTGTGGGCTGTAGCCGCACCTGCATCCTTAAAGCAGCAGCGACAAGCGTGCGTCTGTCTGCTAAAGGGTGGTGTAACTCACGAAGTGCTCCAAAAAATAAAAAACTATTTTTTTAATGTGTTTGTGACTTGTGTGCGATGTAGCCGCACTTGCATCCTCAAAGCAGCAGCGACAAGCATGCGTCTGTCTGTTAAAGGGTGGTGACACCCTCAAAGTGTGCTACACAAACAATAAAAATATTCTTCTTTTTTCTGTCTTTGTGAATTGTGTGGGCTGTAGCCGCACCTGCATCCTTAAAGCAGCAGCGACAAGCGTGCGTCTGTCTGTTAAAGGGTGGTGACACCCTCAAAGTGTGCTACACAAACAATTAAAATATTGTTCTTTTTTCTGTCTTTGTGAATTGTGTGGGCTGTAGCCGCACCTGCATCCTTAAAGCAGCTGCGACAAGCGTGCGTCTGTCTGTTAAAGGGTGGTGACACCCTCACAGTGTGCTACACAAACAATTAAAATATTGTTCTTTTTTTTTCGGTCTTTGTGAAATGTGTGGGCTGTAGCCGCACCTGCATCCTTAAAGCAGCAGCGACAAGCGTGCGTCTGTCTGTTAAAGGGTGGTGACACCCTCAAAGTGTGCTACACAAACAATAAAAATATTCTTCTTTTATCTGTCTATGTGAATTGTGTGGGCTGTAGCCGCACCTGCATCCTTAAAGCAGCAGCGACAAGCGTGCGTCTGTCTGTTAAAGGGTGGTGACACCCTCAAAGTGTTCTACACAAACAATTAAAATATTGTTCTTTTTTTTCGGTCTTTGTGAAATGTGTGGGCTGTAGCCGCACCTGCATCCTTAAAGCAGCAGCGACAAGCGTGCGTCTGTCTGTTAAAGGGTGGTGTAACTCTCAAAGTGCTCCAAAAAATAAAAAACTATTTTTTTTATGTGTTTGTGACTTGTGTGGGCTGTAGCCGCACCTGCATCCTTAAAGCAGCAGCGACAAGCGTGCGTCTGTCTGTTAAAGGGTGGTGACACCCTCAAAGTGTGCTACACAAAGAATAAAAATATTCTTCTTCTTTTTTCTGTCTTTGTGAATTGTGTGGGCTGTAGCCGCACTTGCATCCTCAAAGCAGCAGCGACAAGCGTGCGTCTGTCTGTTAGAGGGTGGTGTAACCCTCAAAGTGTGCTCCACAAACAATAAAAATATTCTTTTTTTTTTTCTGTCTTTGTGAATTGTGTGGGCTGTAGCCGCACTTGAATCCTCAAAGCAGCAGCGACAAGCGTGCGTCTGTCTGTTAAAGGATTACATCGGTGACAGCATCCAAGTAGGCATGTCAGACAGTCCGTACCTGTACTGGCAGGAAAAAGAAGCAATTTGGAGGTCCCTGTACAAACTGGCTCTATTTTACCTGAGTTGCCCCCCCTCCAGTGTGTACTCCGAAAGAGTGTTTAGTGCAGCCGGGAACCTTGTTAGCGAAAGGCGTAGGAGGTTGCTTCCACAAAATGTGGAGAAGATGATGTTCATAAAATGAATGATCAACTCTTCCAGGGAGACCAGCCTCCAGAACGTACAGAGGGACCTGTGGTTCCAGCAGGGACGAATTAATACTCTGTGAGGATGAGGATGTACATAACACTGAAGAGGGTGAGGAATCTGTGGATGAGGAGGATGAGGACGACTTCTTGCCTCCGTAGAGCCAGTTTGTGCAGGGACAGATTAATTGCCAGCTTGTTTTGTGGGGGCCCAAACGAACCAATCATTTCAGCCACAGTTGTGTGGCAGACCCTGGCGCTGAAATGATTGGTTTGTTAAAGTGTGCATGTCCTGTTTATACAACATAAGGGTGGGTGGGAGGGCCCAAGGACAATTCCATCTTGCACCTCTTTTTTTTCTTTGCATTATGTACAGTTTGGGGCCTAGTTTTTCAATGCCATCCTGTCTGCCACTGCAGTTTCACGCCTAGATGGGTCACGTGTTTGTGCCGCCCACTCGTGTCGCTTAGCATAGTCATCCAGCTACCTCGGTGCAACCTTTTGGACATAAAAACACTATTGTGAGGTGTGAGGTATTCAGAATAGACTGGAAATGAGTGGAAATTAAGGTTATTGAGGTTAATAATAGCATAGGAGCAGAAAAACCTACAAATTCTGTGATTTTAGCTGTTTTTATGCTTTTTTTCAAAAAAATACAGATCCAAAACACAAAACCCAGAACCCAAAACACGGAAGGGTGGTTTTGGCAAAACCAATCCAGATCCAAAACACGAAGAAAGATCCAGATCCAAAACCAAAACACAAAACACGAAAAGTGGCCGGTGCACACCCCTAATGAGGACCCATCTGTACACACGCGCAGTGTATGAGGACACATCTGTACACGAGCGCAGTGTATGAGGATACATCTGTACACGAGCGCAGTGTATGAGGACACATCTGTACACGAGCTCAGTGTATGAGGACACATCTGTACACGAGCTCAGTGTATGAGGACACATCTGTACACGAGCACAGTGTATGAGGACACATCTGTACACGAGCACAGTGTATGAGGACACATCTGTACACGAGCGCAGTGTATGAGGACACATCTGTACACGAGCGCAGTGTATGAGGACACATCTGTACTCGAGCGCAGTGTATGAGGACACATCTGTACACGAGCTCAGTGTATGAGGACACATCTGTACACGAGCGCATTGTATGAGGACACATCTGTACACGAGCTCAGTGTATGAGGACACATCTGTACACGAGCGCATTGTATGAGGACACATCTGTACACGAGCGCATTGTATGAGGACACCTCTGTACACGAACGCATTGTATGAGGACACATCTGTACACGAGCGCAGTGTATGAGGACACATCTGTACACGAGCGCAGTGTATGAGGACACATCTGTACACACGAGCGCAGTGTGTGTGGACACATCTGTACACATGAGCGCAGTGTGTGAGGACACATCTGTACACGAGCGCAGTGTATGAGGAGGACACATCTGTACACGAGCTCAGTGTATGAGGAGGACACATCTGTACACGAGCGCAGTGTATGAGGACACATCTGTACACACGAGCGCAGTGTATGAGGACACATCTGTACACGAGCGCAGTGTATGAGGACACATCTGTACACGAGCGCAGTGTATGAGGAGGACACATGTGTACACGAGCGCAGTGTATGAGGACACATCTGTACACGAGCGCAGTGTATGAGGACACATCTGTACACGAGCGCAGTGTATGAGGACACATCTGTACACGAGCACAGTGTATGAGGACACATCTGTACACGAGCTCAGTGTATGAGGACACATCTGTACACGAGCGCATTGTATGAGGACACATCTGTACACGAGCTCAGTGTATGAGGACACATCTGTACACGAGCGCATTGTATGAGGACACATCTGTACACGAGCGCAGTGTATGAGGACACATCTGTACACGAGCGCATTGTATGAGGACACATCTGTACACGAGCTCAGTGTATGAGGACACATCTGTACACGAGCGCATTGTATGAGGACACATCTGTACACGAGCGCAGTGTATGAGGACACATCTGTACACGAGCGCAGTGTATGAGGACACATCTGTACACGAGCTCAGTGTATGAGGACACATCTGTACACGAGCGCAGTGTATGAGGACACATCTGTACACGAGCGCAGTGTATGAGGACACATCTGTACACGAGCTCAGTGTATGAGGACACATCTGTACACGAGCGCAGTGTATGAGGACACATCTGTACACGAGCGCATCGTATGAGGACACATCTGTACACAAGCTCAGTGTAAGAACCCTAATGTAGCAGCTTTTCAAACAAGAGTTTATTTTGTCTGAATGTGAATTATCACAAGTTAGACCAAAATCGACAGCCTAACAATTGGCCAACAAGCCATACAACAGAGCCTAGAGCCCTAAATGGCTCAGGCCTAATGCCCATCCAACAATGGGCCTGATATTAATGCTATAGGGACTAGTGCCCTGAGTGGCTTGGGTCCAGTGCCCGCCTAACAATGATCAATCGCAATTACTATAAGGCCTAATGCCCTTTGCAGCCTCTGTCCTAGGGCCTGATTCAGAGCCACTCGTAAGCGGCAGCTCGTTCGCTCCGAGCGATGTTTGCCCAACTGCGCATGCGTACGGATCGTTATACGCATGCGCGAACCAGTCAGTGCGGTCGAAATTCATGTGTTTGCAAAATAGTGAATGCCTGCTATTTTGAGTGACAGAATGAGGCGTATGTGGCTGGTAACAGGGGAAGGTGCTTGAAAACGGGGAGTGGAAATCCGATCGCAGGCGTGCTTAAAGGTCAAAACGGGCGTTTTAAGGGTGTGCATAATTAATCCAGCAGCGTCATTGACCACGTCACTTGGTTTTTTTTAACTCAGAACTGCTCGCAAAATAGTGGTTGAAAAAACCAACCACAAGAATAGCGAGCAGTTCATACGCTGGTCGATGTACTCGATTAATCTAATAAATAGCGGACATGACGTATGGTGCGAGCGGTCAGGGGGCGTATTTTTCAAATTTACGTTCGCATGTTTTGCTCGCTCGTTCAGACTTAGAGGCGTGAACAGTCCGCAAAGTGCGAACGGTTCATTTGAATAGCCACCCCTTTTTAGAAAACGAACGACCGCAAATAGCGACCGGCTCTGAATCAGGCCCCTAGTGCCTACCTAACAGGGCTGAATGTCCTTCTATGCTCCCGGGCCCAGTGCCCCCCTACTATACATATGGGTCGAGTGTCCTCCTCTTATGCCCTTCCCTGGGCATAGTGCCCGACTACTATACATATGGGTCTATAGGGTCTAGTGTCCTCCTCTTATGCCCTTGCCTGGGCATAGTGCCCGACTACTATACATATGGGTCTATAGGGCCGAGTGTCCTCCTCTTATGCCCTTCCCTGGGCAAAGTGCCCGCATACTTGGTTCCACAGGTCTGATAATGGCCATGGGCCTAGTGCCCAACATCTTGGTGGTCTATATGGATACACATAAAGTGGACTTACCAGTCCTGCAGTCTGAACCAAACGTAGTTTAGCCAGTGAGCTAAACTAGGCCTCTGTGTATTTCACCTGAGGGTCAGTGCCATCCAGGGCTGCTGGAACTATTCACCTGGGGTGTGGCATCCTCTATGACCTCAGGGCTTCCGGTGTCTTCTGTGCCAATCTTCACGTGGTGAACAGTGGCCTGCTTAAGCTCTTTTGCAGTGGCCACTTCTACACCAGGACTTCCAGCGTATTCACCGACTCCACTACTATATGGGGTTGGCTCTGCCATTTTTACTTGGGCGGCGGTGGCCTGGTTAAGCTCATTTGTAGTGGCCACTTCTACACCAGGATTTCCAGTGTATTCACAGACTCCACTACCATATGGCTTTGGCTCTACCATTTTTACCTGGGCGGCGGTGGCCTAATAAGCTCTCTTCAGTAGACATTATGACAGATGCTGACTGGTTCCTTTAGACAACTTCTCCACTTTATCTCTATCCGAGGTTTGATACATCTCCCCTTGTTATAGCACTTTAGACATAGAGTAGAAAGACCCCTATCCTACACTGACTAGTCCTGAAAAGGATGACATATAGGTAGGCTTCTGTCTTAGCACACATAGGCCTGCACACATTTTTGCCTATCTGAGATTCCCTCACAACGTGAACTGTATGAGACCTCTAGGGCCCGCCACGGTTACCTGTAGGGGAAAAAGCACTATAAGTGCCTACATTAAGCATGGATCCTTGGCTGGAGGAAATCATTGGGGATTGCAAGATATTCTAAACAGCTCTGCCTATAGGGGCTGATTCCAATTGGACGGATCTGTTTCTGGGGGCGCATATAGAGCTATAGCATATAGCGCTGTATAGAGCATATAGAGCTATAGCATATAGCGCAGTATAGAGCATATAGAGCTATAGCATATAGCGCAGTATAGAGCATATAGAGCTATAGCATATAGCGCAGTATAGAGCATATAGAGCTATAGCATATAGCGCAGTATAGAGCATATAGAGCTATAGCATATAGCGCAGTATATAGCATATAGCGCAGTATAGAGCATATAGAGCTATAGCATTTAGCGCATTCGCAGAAGCAAATGTAACAATTTTTGGGCATTCCTGTCCTCTTCTGAGTTGGACAGAACTTTGCTGGATCTTGCTCTGTGTGAAACGACGTTTCAGGGAGGGAACTGGGTGGCGTCAATGTGGTCACACATTGTTCTATTGGGTGGGAGTGTCATGGCAGTGTGGTAGGCGAGTAGCTGGAGTTCCCTACTGTTCCCAGTAACCTGTACAGGTAAGTGGGGCCTGCGTCAGACGGATCGCTTGCACCCAGCATGAGGCTGGTGCACGTGCTGATACTAATGATGACGGTTGTGGTTGTGGATAGAAAAACAGTGGGCGGAGAGACTTCCCGTTTGATGGCGCACGGATCCTCGCGTTATTACGACGGATACTCGCTTTAGCATAAGGTAGTTAATCAGACTTCTGCGACATCGCGCAAGAACAGACGCGACTCAGCCCGATTATGCATGGACATTTCCTGCTCCAGAGGACAGAGGACAGAGGTGATTCCTTTCTTCAGTGCACTAATACAATAAAAAATAAAGAAAGGTTTCTCAAACAACAAATACAGTATACGTAGAAAAGTGGGGTTGTTGGGGCAACAGGCATCTAAGCGCACTAGGCTGTCAGTGGCGACATCATATCTGCGGCACTAATCTACTCTCACAGCGCGCTGGATCCCAGCGCTCACTTACCCGGTCTGGCAGCGCTGCTCCCCTGGGGCTCCTGTTAGGCAGCGGTCGGGAGACCCCAGGCACCCGCTGCGGTGAATACAGCGGGGCAGCAGCTGCTGGAGGGTTGCCGGCATCTTCTCCCCTCCCCCAGCTGCAGCATGCAGAACTGCGCTGGCGGCTCCCATAGGGATGTGGGCGACACGCTGTGCAGGATTTAAAGGGCCAGTGTATAATTCATTGCTGTTCTCTGTACTGTTCCAGACTCCAGTCTGTTGTGCTCTGTACAGTCCCTGTTCCATTTGTGTTCCTGCTGACCGGCTCCTGGCAGTTACCACTCCAGAGTGTGCAGCCATTTATCCTACTCCTATGTCTGCTCCAGTGCATACCAGCCTTGTACCTGGGAATCCAGACTGAGGGCTGCAACCTGTGTATTGGCCGCAGCTAAACCCAAACTTCCTTGCAAGGGTCCCTGGTGAAAACCATCGGCACGTTATACTCTGTAAGGATTCGCATCCACTATCCATACGCAGGGCCGGCCCGAGCCCAATTTTTTGGGTAAGCAAATATTTTTTTGGGCGCCCCCAGGGGTACTGAGGCGTAGTCTTGTGGGAAAAGCCGTACACATACCTAAAGCATTTCCACACACATGTACATAAATATGCAACTACAAATCTACACAAATGCCTAGTGTTCTCCCCCCACTCTGTCTTATATTGTCCTCTCCCCCCTCTGTGCATTGTATTGTCCTATCCCATGTCTCAAACTGTCTTCTCCCTCACCCAGAGCCGGCCCTAGGCATAGGCATAATAAGCTAATGCCTAGGGGCGACTTGAATGCCTAGGGGCATTCAAGGCTCTGCCGCGATCAGAGCTCCGCTCCGACCTGGCAGCACACCTGTCAGCCGGTCAGGTGACTTTGACCGGTCAGAATGAGCTTCTGCACAGAAGTTCATTCCGACCCGGTTCACATTATTTAAATGGTTGGAGTCAGAGCGGACCCGCTTCGGCCTCTCCGGCTCCACCAACATAATAGCCACCCGCCGCGGCCTGGCTCCTTGTTGTGACACGGCGCGTGTGATGTCATGCGCGCCGTGTCATAACAAGGGGCCGGGCTGCTGGAAGGAGAGGATCGAGAGGAGCCGCGGAGAAGAAGCAGCCAAGGTAAGTGGCGGCTCTGGGGCCGGGAGGCTGAGACACGCACTGGGGCTGGGGGGGGAGATGATCAAAAGGCTGAGACACGCACTGGGGCTGGGGGGGAGAAGGCTGAGACACACTGGGGCTGGAGGGGGAAGGCTGAGACACGCACTGGGGCTGGGGGGGGAGGCTGAGACATGCACTGGGGCTGGGGGGAGAAGGCTGAGACACACTGGGGCTGGGGGGGGAGGCTGAGACATGCAATGGGGTTGGGGGGAGAAGGCTGAGACACACTGGGGCTGGAGGGGGAAGGCTGAGACATGCACTGGGGCTGGGGGGGAGGCTGAGACATGCACTGGGGCTGGGGGGGAAGGCTGAGACATGCACTGGGGCTGGGGGGGAAGGCTGAGACACGCACTGGGGCTGGGGGGGAAGGCTGAGAAACGCACTGGGGCTGGAAGGGGAAGGCTGAGACACGCACTGGGGCTAGGGGGGAGGCTGAGACATGCACTGGGGCTAGGGGGGGGAGGCTGAGACATGCACTGGGGCTAGGGGGGAGGCTGAGACATGCACTGGGGCTAGGGGGGAGGCTGAGACATGCACTGGGGCTAGGGGGGAGGCTGAGACATGCACTGGGGCTGGGGGGAGAAGGCTGAGACATGCACTGGGGCTAGGGGGGGGAGGCTGAGATATGCACTGGGGCTGGGGGGGGAGGCAAGGCTGAGACACACTCTGGGGCTTGGGGGGAGAAAGAGGCTGACATGCTGGGGTGGGGGGAAAGAGGCTGACATACTGGGGCTGGGAAAGATGCTGGAGGGGAGAATGATGCTGACACACCCTGGGGCTGGGGGGAGAATGAGGCTGACACAATGGGGGAATGGTGCCGAGAGACACACTGGGTCTAAGGGAATGGGGCTGAGACACTCACTAGGTCTGGGGGAATGGGGCTGAGACACTCACTAGGTCTGGGGGAATGGGGCTGGTGGAACTGCAAGCTGGGGTGCCAGCCTTTTATTACGTGTATATATATATATATATATATATATATATATATAATACATGCTAGGGGGCATCAGCCAAAATTTTGCCTAGGGCACCGAATTGGCTAGGGCCGGCTCTGCCCCCACCTTACCTTGTATTGTACCCCCCATTACTGTTCTCTTCCTGTTTTCTATTGTCCTCTACCCCCCTCCATGCTTTGTATTGTGTCCCCCGTCCCATGTATTGTTCTTGCCCCCCTCTGTCTTATATTGCCCCCCCAGTCTCATATTGCCCTCTGTCCCCTTCATACCTTGTATGGTCTTTCCTTCCTTATGTCTTTTCCTCACTCCCTCACTCCAGCTAAGTTATCGCTCCCTTCTGTCCTCTCCATGCTGCCCTGATTCCCCGTCGCTCTTCAAGGTAGACTGCAGAGCCGCGGCAGCATCCCATCAGTACCCGGCGCTGCTGCCTGGGTAATGTCCGGCAGGCGCATACCTGAGCATTGTGGGAGGACCAGGAGGAGGGGATCAGTCCCAGCTATGGCCCGGCGCCTCCATGCAGTGCATACTTGCCCTCAGGCTCCATCGGGACCAGTGTGTAGTAACTCACTGTCCGTGACTGCTGCGGCACCCTCCTCAGTCTGGCACTCTATGCTGCCACGTACCTGGCATGTAGGTTGGGCCGGCCCTGTCCATGATACGTGACTTGTGACACCTACTAGGCTGGGGATCTATAATGTACGTCAATGGCTGTGAAAGTCTCAACAATTTCGAGCCATCAGAAATAAAATGGTTATTTTAATACTTTTTCCAGATTATAATTTTTTTTCTGGCCTTTGGCACCAGTAATGTTGGTAAGTAAATTAATCTGAGGTGAGAAAAATCACTGATAAGAGACGTGATCTGAATATTTCATACAGACAAGCCGTGTAATCAATAATGATAAACACAAAGTAATGGGCCGAGGATCTCAATAAACATGCAATGAATTGTGAAATTGCTGGAGATGATCGGTCGGACAGCAGTTTATCTTCAACACTTTGCAAACTGCAGCTAATTGGTCTGAAGGGAGAATGTTAAGTCATCCGTGAGGCAGAAACATTAATCATTATAAACTCATCGGCTCTGAATGTCAATGAAAGAGCTGTGGCCGGAAATGCGCGACTGTCTGGCAGAAATGGACAACGCAGACACTTGTATCACAACACAGTAAGAGAAGCTTATAATACGTGTGACATTATAGACTGGCGAGATGTAGTTCACAATTGTAATGTGTAATTTACATGATCAGTGCTATAAAACAACTTGCTGAGGAAGACATACACACAGTGGTGGAGAAACGCGTTAGTGCTTCTTGGGCACATATCGGTTTGAGCACTGTTATTAAAAATCTATTTCTTATTTATTTATTTTACATAGCATATTACATATATTTCATTGTTTTAATCTTAAAATTTTACTATTTTGTACTAAATGTACCACAAGGGTCTTGCCGCAAGCCCGATGGTCGTGATGGTCTTGACCATCGCGACCATCTTCCTGGCCGCTCGCTATAGCTGTGGGTGGTCACCCACAGCTATGCGAGCGGCCAGGAGACCGCTCTGAAAAACAAGAAGGACGGCCCTGATTCAGAGCGAGCGATCTGTCAGAGTGTCCGGCTCTGAATCAGGGCCTCAGTGCGCTCCCATAGCTGCCCCTCACTTACACCCAGGTTACATAAAGATTATATATAACTGTGCACCTGGAACAAACCATGTTACATAGAATTTGACGGCAGAGAAGTACACTTTGGCCCATCTAGTCTGTTGCAATGGAAGGGTGGCAAATACATTTATTATTTTGCATGCAGGATACAATTTGGCTGCTTTTGCATGAAGCCCCTGTAAATACCCCGTACAGGTGAGAATACAGAAGTTGTGGAGCGGGTGTAAGTTACCTCTGTGGTGGATCAATCTTCTCACTTCTACCTTCGGTGCAGCTCTCATTTCTTCCCGCAGACACAAAGAGCATGGCAGACAAGGCGTACGCAGGGGACTTTTTGTAACTATTAATAATGACCCTAAATGATAACTGGGATGGGTCAGTTTGACTTAAAATAACCAATGGCAAGCAGTTCTCACATGGGGCCTGATTCAGGAGGTGCCGCATCCACATCGGAGTCTTTATAATAACGCCACAGCTGATGATTTTCTTACTGAGACACCTGCTGGCTGCAGCACTGATCCGTCTTGGTGCTACTTTAGTCGCACCATCGAAGCTTGCGCTGGCTCTATGGCAGGTGCGATGTCTCCATCTGAACATTGCGTCCTGTGTCTGCGCTACAGCATCTGCCCCCCAGCACGCCCGCGTCTACCTAAGCACCCCCTGTTACCTCCCAGGAATGCCCACTGAAATCCACGGGTCCTGCTTCAAAATTCGTACTACTCCTCCTAGCGGTTCCATCGGCAGGTACAGTATACGCAGTGTGACTCGCGTGCGTGCGCAGTACTTCCAACACCGCCCTACTGTGGTGGAAATATCGCCTTTGCATGCAGTTAGCGCACACCTCTGAATCATAACGTTCAATACAGGTTTCAATACGCACAATATCACTTTAGTTAAGAATGATCTGGTTCTGCACAATCAATCTAACAAACAAATATTCAGCATTTACTATAATTACTGCAGCCCTACTTCACATTCAATAGGATAACTAAGAGCTCAATACAAGTTCCTTCCGAAATAAATGCAGATCCCACATCTTAACAGGTAGAATTTTCAGGACAATGCTGTGTGCCACACTGTATGCGGGCTCTTTAAATGTTCCGAATGGTGGTAGCCCAGGTCACAAGTTCTTGTGTGTACACGTTGGCGCCCTTAATGGAATCCATGCACAAAATAGTCTTTACTCGAATAGTATTGTTGTATAAATAATAGCAGCTATGTCTATGCCACAAAACAGGATCTCGGGATGAAGCTTCCCCTGTGGAAGGTAGGCACAGCCTACTGGAACATGTTTCCTTAGTGCTAGAAACCATACTCGCCTACTCTCCAGGAAAGGCCAGGAGGCTCCCGAAAATCTTGCCTGGAAGAGTGGGCAAGTTTCCCAAGCCGGCTGCCATCTGCCCGTAGGCCGAAGCCGTGCGAAAGTGGGCGGTCTGAGCGGCCGATGGAGTGATTGGTTCGCCCACTGAATATAACACAAATGGAGTTCCGACATGGAAGGGTGCACGTCATAAGCTGCATGGCAGTGTCTGTTACCCAGAGCACCCAAACTACCTGTAAACACTGTTAAAGAAAAGACAACACAAAAGGGAAGTGGAAGAGTGCAAGCCGGACAGTGAGAGGCTGCATAACGATGGTTGTAACTAGGGGTGAGCGGGTTCGGATTTCTGAAATCCGAACCCCCCCCAAGCCACCCGATCCGAGTCTGATCCGAGTCAGGCTCGACTTTTCCCGCCTGACTCGGATCTGAAATCGAGGCAAAACGTCATCTTCCCGCCTTCCGAGTCTCGCGGGTTTTGGATCCTATATAAGGTACCCGCGTCGGCGCCATTTTCTCACTCGGCTGTGGACAGTGAAGAGGGAGGGTGGGAGTTAGGGCTGTGTAGTGTAGTGTAGTGTAGTGCTGCTGTTGTCCACTACTTCAAAGTCCATAGGGGCTGGCTGTGTTGTGCTGTGCTGCTGTTGTTAATAGGGGCTGTGTCCACTACTTCAAAGTCCATAGGGGCTGGCTGGACTGTGTTGTGCAGTCAGTTCTCCATAGGGGCTGTGTCCACTCCAAAGTCCTGTGCAGTGTCCCAGTCCTAAAGGAGTGCTGTAGTGTTGTCCAGGGGGTGCTCTGTCCATCAGGGGTGCTCCCCCCAAGTGCTAAAAAAATAATATATTTTCTGTGTTTGTGAATTGTGTGCGCAGTAGCCGCACGTGCATCAACAAAGTAGTGCCAAGCGTGCGCCTGTGTCATAAGTAAAGGGCCGGCTGGCTTGACCGTTAAAGGGTGCTGTAACCCCCGAAAGTACACTCCAATCCAAACCAAAAAAAAATTATTTTCTGTGTTTGTGAATTGTGTGCGCAGTAGCCGCACGTGCATCAACAAAGTAGTGCCAAGCGTGCGCCTGTGTCATAAGTAAAGGGCCGGCTGGCTTGACCGTTAAGGGTGCTGTAACCCCCAAAAGTACACTCCAGTCCAAACCAAAAAAAAAATTATTTTCTGTGTTTGTGAATTGTGTGCGCAGTAGCCGCACGTGCATCAACAAAGTAGTGCCAAGCGTGCGCCTGTGTCATAAGTAAAGGGCCGGCTGGCTTGACCGTTAAGGGAGCTGTAACCCCCGAAAGTACACTCCAGTCCAAACCAAAAAAAAAATTATTTTCTGTGTTTGTGAATTGTGTGCGCAGTAGCCGCACGTGCATCAACAAAGTAGTGCCAAGCGTGCGCCTGTGTCATAAGTAAAGGGCCGGCTGGCTTGACCGTTAAGGGTGCTGTAACCCCCGAAAGTACACTCCAGTCCAAACCAAAAAAAAAATTATTTTCTGTGTTTGTGAATTGTGTGCGCAGTAGCCGCACGTGCATCAACAAAGTAGTGCCAAGCGTGCGCCTGTGTCATAAGTAAAGGGCCGGCTGGCTTGACCGTTAAAGGGTGCTGTAACCCCCAAAGTACACTCCAGTCCAAACCAAAAAAAAATTATTTTCTGTGTTTGTGAATTGTGTGCGCAGTAGCCGCACGTGCATCAACAAAGTAGTGCCAAGCGTGCGCCTGTGTCATAAGTAAAGGGCCGGCTGGCTTGACCGTTAAGGGTGCTGTAACCCCCGAAAGTACACTCCAGTCCAAACCAAAAAAAAAATTATTTTCTGTGTTTGTGAATTGTGTGCGCAGTAGCCGCACGTGCATCAACAAAGTAGTGCCAAGCGTGTGCCTGTGTCATAAGTAAAGGGCCGGCTGGCTTGACCGTTAAGGGTGCTGTAACCGCCGAAAGTACACTCCAGTCCAAACCAAAAAAAAAATTATTTTCTGTGTTTGTGAATTGTGTGCGCAGTAGCCGCACGTGCATCAACAAAGTAGTGCCAAGCGTGCGCCTGTGTCATAAGTAAAGGGCCGGCTGGCTTGACCGTTAAGGGTGCTGTAACCCCCGAAAGTACACTCCAGTCCAAACCAAAAAAAAAATTATTTTCTGTGTTTGTGAATTGTGTGCGCAGTAGCCGCACGTGCATCAACAAAGTAGTGCCAAGCGTGCGCCTGTGTCATAAGTAAAGGGCCGGCTGGCTTGACCGTTAAAGGGTGCTGTAACCCCCAAAGTACACTCCAGTCCAAACCAAAAAAAAAATTATTTTCTGTGTTTGTGAATTGTGTGCGCAGTAGCCGCACGTGCATCAACAAAGTAGTGCCAAGCGTGCGCCTGTGTCATAAGTAAAGGGCCGGCTGGCTTGACCGTTAAAGGGTGCTGTAACCCCCGAAAGTACACTCCAGTCCAAACCCCAAAAAAATTATTTTCTGTGTTTGTGAATTGTGTGCGCAGTAGCCGCACGTGCATCAACAAAGTAGTGCCAAGCGTGCGCCTGTGTCATAAGTAAAGGGCCGGCTGGCTTGACCGTTAAGGGTGCTGTAACCCCCGAGAGTACACTCCAGTCCAAACCAAAAAAAAAATTATTTTCTGTGTTTGTGAATTGTGTGCGCAGTAGCCGCACGTGCATCAACAAAGTAGTGCCAAGCGTGCGCCTGTGTCATAAGTAAAGGGCCGGCTGGCTTGACCGTTAAAGGGTGCTGTAACCCCCGAAAGTACACTCCAGTCCAAACCAAAAAAAAATTATTTTCTGTGTTTGTGAATTGTGTGCGCAGTAGCCGCACGTGCATCAACAAAGTAGTGCCAAGCGTGCGCCTGTGTCATAAGTAAAGGGACGGCTGGCTTGACCGTTAAAGGGTGCTGTAACCCCCGAAAGTACACTCCAGTCCAAACCAAAAAAAAATTATTTTCTGTGTTTGTGAATTGTGTGCGCAGTAGCCGCACGTGCATCAACAAAGTAGTGCCAAGCGTGCGCCTGTGTCATAAGTAAAGGGCCGGCTGGCTTGACCATTAAGGGTGCTGTAACCCCCGAAAGTACACTCCAGTCCAAACCAAAAAAAAAATTATTTTCTGTGTTTGTGAATTGTGTGCGCAGTAGCCGCACGTGCATCAACAAAGTAGTGCCAAGCGTGCGCCTGTGTCATAAGTAAAGGGCTGGCTGGCTTGACCGTTAAAGGGTGCTGTAACCCCCGAAAGTACACTCCAGTCCAAACCAAAAAAAAAATTATTTTCTGTGTTTGTGAATTGTGTGCGCAGTAGCCGCACGTGCATCAACAAAGTAGTGCCAAGCGTGCGCCTGTTTCATAAGTAAAGGGCCGGCTGGCTTGACCGTTAAAGGGTGCTGTAACCCCCGAAAGTACACTCCAGTCCAAACCAAAAAAAAAATTATTTTCTGTGTTTGTGAATTGTGTGCGCAGTAGCCGCACGTGCATCAACAAAGTAGTGCCAAGAGTGCGCCTGTGTCATAAGTAAAGGGCCGGCTGGCTTGACCGTTAAAGGGTGCTGTAACCCCCAAAGTACACTCCAGTCCAAACCAAAAAAAAAATTATTTTCTGTGTTTAGCCGCACGTATATATCAAATCGATATAACATAAATGGAGGACCAAACTTTCTCCGATAAAAATAAAATAGAGAAAGATCAAGAACCACTTCCTCCTAGTGCTGAAGCTGCTGCCACTAGTCATGACATAGACGATAACATGCCATCAACGTCGTCTGCCAAGGCCGATGCCCAATGTCATAGTAGAGGGCACATACAATCCCAAATGGCAAAGTTCAGGAAAATGACCTTGAAAAAGACATTTAAATCAGCTGAAGAGAAACGTAAACTTGCCAATATGCCATTTACGACACGGAGTGGCAAGGAACGGCTAAGGTCGATCCCTAGTATGTTCATGACTAGTGGTTCAGCTTCACATGACGATGGAAGCCCTCCTCCCACTAAAAAAATCAAAAGAGTTAAGCTGGCAAAAGCACAGCGAAGAACTGTGCTTTCTAAGAAGATATCACAAATCCCCAAGGAGAGTCCAAGTGTGGTGGTGGTTGCGATGCCTGACCTTCCCAGCACTGGACGGGAAGAGGTGGCTCTTTCCACCATTTGCACGCCCCCTGCAAGTGCTGAAAGGAGCACCCACAGTCCACTTGCTGATATGCAAATTGAAGATGTCACTGTTGAAGTACAACAGGATGAGGATACTGGTGTAGCTGGCGCTGAGGAGGAAGTTGGCGAGGAGGATTCTGATGGTGATGTGGTTTGTTTAAATCAGGCTCCGGGGGAGACAGTTGTTGTCCGTGGGATGAAAAAGCCCATCACGGTCATGCCTGGGCAGAAGACCAAACATTCCACCTCTTTGGTCTGGCAATATTTCTATCCAAATCCGGACAACAACTGTCTTGCCATATGTACCATATGTAAAGGTGAAATAAGTAGGGGTAGGGACGTCAACCACCTAGGAACATCCTCCCTTATACGGCACCTGCAGCGCGTTCATAAAAAGTTACTGTCAAGTTCAGAAACTTTGGCTAAGACCGTAAGCAGTCCAGGGACACCTAAATCCCGTTGTCCTGTTGTATCCAAGCGCCTGCAAACCACACCGTCAACTCCCTCCTCGTCAATTTCCTCCTTAGTCAGGATCGGAAGTAGTCCTGCAGGCCATGTCACTGGCATGACTGACTCTCCTATCCGGGATTCCTCTGGAGGATCCTGCATTGCTACGCCTACTGCTGCCGCTGCTGCTGTTGTTGCTGCTGGGAGTCGTTCATCATCCCAGAGAGGAAGTAAGAACACCACTACTTTTACTAAACAATTGACCCTCCAACAGTCCTTAGCGAGGAGGATGAAGTACGACAGCAGTCATCCTGAAGCAAAACGTATAACTGAGGCCTTGACTGCTATGTTGGTGTTAGACGTGCGTCCGGTATCCGCCATTAGTGCAGTGGGATTTAGACAATTGATGGAGGTAGTGTGTCCCCGGTTCCAAATCCCGTCTAGATTCCACTTCACTAGGCAGGCGATACCGAGACTGTACAGAAACGTCAGAAAAAGTGTCCTCAGTGTCCTGAAAAATGCCGTTGTACACAATGTCCACTTAACCACGGACATGTGGACAAGTGGAACAGGGCAGACTAAGGACTATATGACTGTGACAGCCCACTGGGTAGATGTATCACCTTACGCAGCAACAGCAGCAGCGTCACCAGTAGCAGCATCTCAGAAACGCCAGCTCGTTACAAGGCAGGCTACGCTGTGTATCACCGGTTTCAGTAAGAGGCACACCGCTGACAACCTCTTAGAGAAACTGAGGGAAATCATCGCCCAGTGGCTTACCCCACTTAGACTCTCCTGGGGATTTGTGATATCTGACAACGCCACCAATATTGTGCGGGCATTACATCTGGGCAAATTCCAGCACGTCCCATGTTTTGCTCACACAATAAACTTGGTGGTGCAGAATTTTCTGAAAAGCGACAGGGGCGTGCAGGAGACGCTTTGGGTGGCCCGAAAAATTTCGGGCCACTTTTGCCATTCAGCGACTGCGTGCCGAAGACTGGAGCGCCAGCAAACACTCTTGAACCTGCCCCGCCATCACCTGAAGCAAGAGGTTGTGACGCGGTGGAACTCAACCCTCTATATGCTTCAGAGGATGGAGGAGCAGCAAAAGGCCATACAAGCCTATACATCCACCTATGACATAGGCAAAGGAGGGGGTATGCACCTGACTCAAGCGCAGTGGAGAATGATTTCCGTGTTGTGCAAGGTTCTCCAGCCCTTCGAACTTGCCACACGTGAAGTCAGTTCAGACACAGCCAGCTTGAGTCAGGTCATTCCCCTCATCAGGCTTTTGCAGAAGCAGCTGGAGAAAGTGAAGGAGGAGCTAAGATGGAGCGATTCCGCTCGGCATGTGGGACTTGTGGATGAAGCCCTTCATTCGCTTTGCCAGGATTCCAGGGTGGTCAATCTGTTGAAATCAGACCACTACATTTTGGCCACCGTGCTTGATCCTAGGTTTAAAGCCTATGTGGTGTCTCTCTTTCCGGCCGACACAAGCCTGCAGAGGTGCAAAGACCTGCTGGTGAACACACTGTCAGCTGAAGCGGAACGTGACACGTCAACGGCTCCTTCTTCATTTTCTCCCGCAACTGGGGCTGCCAGGAAAAAACTTAGGTATCCTAAGCAACCCGCTGGCAGTGATGCAGGGCAGGCAGGACCAAGTTTGGACATCTGGTCCGGACTGAAGGACCTGGCAACAATTTCTGACATGTCTACTGTCACTGCATATGATACTGTCACCATTGACAGAATGGTGGAGGATTACATCGGTGACAGCATCCAAGTAGGCATGTCAGACAGTCCATACCTGTACTGGCAGGAAAAAGAGGCAATTTGGAGGCCCCTGTACAAGCTGGCTCTATTTTACCTGAGTTGCCCCCCCTCCAGTGTGTACTCCGAAAGAGTGTTTAGTGCAGCCGGGAACCTTGTCAGCGAAAGGCGTAGGAGGTTGCTTCCACAGAATGTGGAGAAGATGATGTTCATCAAAATGAATTATCAGCTCTTCCAGGGAGACCAGCCTCCAGAAGGTACAGAGGGACCTGTGGTGGTGGATTCAAGTGGGGACGAGTTAATACTTTGTGAGGATGAGGATGTACACACTGAAGAGGGTGAGGAATCGGTGGATGAGGAGGATGAGGATGACATCTTGCCTCCGTAGAGCCAGTTTGTGCAGGGACACATTAATTGCCAGCTTGTTTTGTGGGGGCCCAAACGAACCAATCATTTCAGCCACAGTTGTGTGGCAGACCCTGGCGATGAAATGATTGATTTGTTAAAGTGTGCATGTCCTGTTTATACAACATAAGGGTGGGTGGGAGGGCCCAAGGACAATTCCATCTTGCACTTCTTTTTTTTCTTTGCATTATGTACAGTTTGGGGCCTAGTTTTTCTAACTGCCATCCTGTCTGCCACTGCAGTGTCACTCCTAGATGGGTCACGTGTTTGTGCCGCCCACTCGTGTCGCTTAGAATAGTCATCCAGCTACCTCGGTGCAACCTTTTGGACATGAAAACACTATTGTGAGGTGTGAGGTGTTCAGAATAGACTGGAAATGAGTGGAAATTAAGGTTATTGAGGTTAATAATAGCATAGGAGCAGAGAAACCAACAAATTCTGTGATTTTAGCTGTTTTTATGCTTTTTTTAAAAAAAATACAGATCCAAAACACAAAACCCAGAACCCAAAACACGGAAGGGTGGTTTTGGCAAAACCAATCCAGATCCAAAACACGAAGAAAGATCCAGATCCAAAACCAAAACACAAAACACGAAAAGTGGCCGGTGCACACCCCTAGTTGTAACCCACAGCAACCAAACTAAACAACACTGCAGAAAAGATACAGATATGTCCTCATACACTTCCATGTGGCATTAGCAAATATTTACAGTATGTTTGGTTCTAATGAACCATTCTTATTTCAAAGTGGAAATGTCCTTTAAGTAGTAAAAAAAATGCCCAACAGCTTATCATCCCACAATCCCCATGCATCAGCCAGAGCTTAGTAAATAATCACAGGCAACTGTGTCGTGTTTAACTTGGTCAAAATTTATTTTGAATAGTAAACAATGAAATGTTTATGGTGGAGGAATAATGGCCCTGATTCAGAGCCGGACGCTCTGACCAGAGCGCTCGCTCTGAATCAGGGCCCACCTCCATTAAAATGGAGCGTCCTCTGGGACGCTCGTATAGCTGTGGGTCACCACCCACAGCATATACGAGGGTCCAACAAGATGGTCGCGATGGTCTTGACCATCGCGACCATCGGACTTGCGAGTGAAACCCTGTGGTCGGGTTTCTCAACCGCAAGCCCTGGAGTGATTTTGGCTCTATCAGAGCCAAAATCACTCCCACTGACATCACTAGTGATGTCAGTGGGGCCGGCTTCAGACGGTAGGCGTTCCCATAGGAACGCCTCTGTCTGGCAGGCACGCCCCCGGCATGCCCACCAAAGGGGCGTGCTGTCAATCAACATCGACAGCCCCCTTTGGTGCGAGACCTGGAACGATGGAAAGTCCTTCGCTCGCTGGGTCTCACGCATGCGCACGACGGAGCTCCCTCCGTCATGTGCATGCGCAGTGGGGAACATCGACCCACTTGCGAGCGTACTGCCGCTCGCGAGTGGGTCTGAATGACCCCCAAAGAATGGTCAGGGTTATCTCCTGACTACACTCCTTCTCTGATCCCAGGCTGCCGTGCCCATACTGTAGTATGGCGACCTTCAGTCATCAAACCCCGAAAATGGAAAGTCTGACAGCAGGAACCAACGCAAACTTCATAAGGCGTTGCTTCCCAGAGTCCCGCTTGTTCCTATGGTAAGGAGGTCTAGATTGCTAAGAGGGATCAAATCAGATCTCTCAGCCCGTGCCGGGCCTCTCTGTGTAAGTGAGCTCAGGTCTCACACGTGGGACGTGGTACTGGGTCAGTACCAGCAGTGTAAAGTTACGCGGCTACTAATTAGTGGAGTAACGTGTCAGGGCTCGCGGGGACGGTTACTTTTTGGAGCAGTTGCCTCTGCACCGGAGCAACCTATAATTGCATCACTAATATGTTAACTTAAGTAGCAACACGCAGCAAGTTGCATGGCAAAGTTTAGGGGGATACTATGTAAGTATTAAAGAATATGCCTCTTAATCACAAAGCTTTGCTGAGTTGTGTCTTAAATGCTATAATGTAACATACTGTATAATAAAAGTCACTCTCTCCCATTATGTTCTAGGCTTCAGCTCCTCACAATTAGTTTTATGAAGTCTCTTCTGTAACTATACAATTAAATCAACCAACCAATCACACATCTGGGCAGGGTCTATAAGGCGGACGTCCTCATGAATGAATGGTAACTTGCTGGCACACTGTAACATGACGTTAAATCATTCCTTTACACAGAGAAATATAGCTATAGGAAGAACTGATGCTGTAGCAGCCTGTTTTGGCTTTGGGAATGTAAATACTCCTTGGTAACTATTCCTCCAGCTGGGCGATGATTTGTAACAGTTATTTATCCGTGTTTGTCCTCATTTGCCGGCTTTCTGCTGAAACATATTACATGCATTACACGCAAATTAGAGGTAATGATAGTATAAATCATAGGAGGCGGCAGTACCCGAGTGAGGTCTGGAGATAGATTTGCTTTAATATTAATGTCTAGAAGATTTATATTCTTGTTAATTCCCTTTCTCATATCCTTTAACTGGCAATGGGGATGGCATTTGGAAGGTAACAAAGTCAGTATTCAGAGCACTCAGTAAGGACTGTACAGACGGCCTGATTCAGAGCCGGATGCTATTTGTAAGCGCTCGCTCTGAATCTGGGCGGCTTGTTTTTTTTTTCAATCCGGCCTCCTGGCCGCTCACTAAGCTGTGGGTGACCACCCATAGCTTTTACGAGCGGCCAGGTGATGGTCGCGATGGTCGCAACGATCGGGCTTGCGACGAGACCCTTGTGGTAGGGTCTCGTTCCCACAAGCCCGAGTGAGCTCCCTGCTCTAATAGAGCCAGAAGCTCAACTACTGACATCACGAGTGATGTCAGTAGGGCCGCAATCAAACGGCAGGCGTTCCTTCGGGAACGCCTCCGTTTGGCCAGCCACCCCCCCTCCCCACCTACAAAATGGGGCGAGCTGTCGATCAACATCGATAGCGCCCCGTTTTGTTGCAAGCCCCGGAGAGAGTGATTTCTCGCGAGCGGGTCTGAATCAAGCCCAGAGATCATTGGAATTAAGTAGCAAGAAATAGAATATTCTGCAGAGCTGTATAAGAGTCTACACACAGAACATTCTGCAGGGCTGTATAAGGGTCTACACACAGAACATTCTGCAGGGCTGTGTAAGGGTCTACACACAGAACATTCTGCAGGGCTGTGTAAGGGTCTACACACAGAACATTCTGCAGGGCTGTATAAGAGTCTGCACGCAGAACATTCTGCAGGGCTGTATAAGGGTCTACACACAGAACATTCTGCAGGGCTGTATAAGAGTCTACACACAGAACATTCTGCAGGGCTGTATAAGGGTCTACACACAGAACATTCTGCAGGGCTGTATAAGAGTCTACACACAGAACATTCTGCAGGGCTGTATAAGAGTCTACACACAGAACATTCTGCAGGGCTGTATAAGAGTCTACACACAGAACATTCTGCAGGGCTGTATAAGAGTCTACACACAGAACATTCTGCAGGGCTGTATAAGAGTCCACACGCAGAACATTCTGCAGGGCAGTATAAGGGTCCACACGCAGAACATTCTGCAGGGCTGTATAAGGGTCCGCACGCAGAACATTCTGCAGGGCTGTATAAGAGTCCGCACGCAGAACATTCTGCAGGGCTGTATAAGAGTCCACATGCAGAACATTCTTCAGGGCTGTATAAGAGTCTATAAGGGCCCACACGCAGAACATTCTGCAGGGTTGTATAAGAGTCCACACGCAGAACATTCTGCAGGGCAGTATAAGGGTCCACACGCAGAACATTCTGCAGGGCTGTATAAGAGTCCGCACGCAGAACATTCTGCAGGGCTGTATAAGAGTCCGCACGCAGAACATTCTGCAGGGCTGTATAAGAGTCCACACGCAGAACATTCTGCAGGGCTGTATAAGGGTCTACACACAGAACATTCTGCAGGGCTGTATAAGAGTCTACACACAGAACATTCTGCAGGGCTTTATAAGAGTCTACACACAGAACATTCTGCAGTGCTGTATAAGAGTCTACACACAGAACATTCTGCTGGGCTGTATAAGAGTCTACACGCAGAACATTCTGCAGGGCTGTATAAGAGTCTACACGCAGAACATTCTGCAGGGCTGTATAAGAGTCCGCACGCAGAACATTCTGCAGGGCTGTATAAGGGTCCGCACGCAGAACATTCTACAGGGCTGTATAAGAGTCCACACGCAGAACATTCTGCAGGGCTGTATAAGAGTCCGCATGCAGAACATTCTGCAGGGCTATATAAGGGTCCGCACGCAGAACATTCTGCAGGGCTGTATAAGAGTCCACACGCAGAACATTCTGCAGGGCTGTATAAGAGTACACACGCAGAACATTCTGCATGGCTGTATAAGAGTCCGCACGCAGAACATTCTGCAGGGCTGTATAAGGGTCCGCAGGCAGAACATTCTGCAGGGCTGTATAAGGGTCCGCAAGCAGAACATTCTACAGGGCTGTATAAGGGTCTACACGCAGAATATTCTTCAGGGCTGTATAAGAGTCTATAAGGGTCAGCATGCAGAACATTCTGCAGGGCTGTATAAGAGTCCACATGCAGAACATTCTGCAGGGCTGTATAAGGGTCCACACGCAGAACATTCTGCAGGGCTGTATAAGAGTCCGCACGCAGAACATTCTGCAGGGCTGTTTAAGAGTCTATAAGGGTCAGCATGCAGAACATTCTGCAGGGTTGTATAAGAGTCCACACGCAGAACATTCTGCAGGGCAGTATAAGGGTCCACACGCAGAACATTCTGCAGGGCTGTATAAGAGTCCGCATGCAGAACATTCTGCAGGGCTGTATAAGAGTCCGCACGCAGAACATTCTGCAGGGCTGTATAAGAGTCCACACGCAGAACATTCTGCAGGGCTGTATAAGGGTCTACACACAGAACATTCTGCAGGGCTGTATAAGGGTCTACACACAGAACATTCTGCAGGGCTGTATAAGAGTCTACACACAGAACATTCTGCAGGGCTGTATAAGAGTCTACACACAGGACATTCTGTAGGGCTGTATAAGAGTCTACACACAGAACATTCTGCAGGGCTGTATAAGAGTCTACACACAGAACATTCTGCAGGGCTGTATAAGAGTCCGCACGCAGAACATTCTGCAGGGCTGTATAAGGGTCCGCACGCAGAACATTCTGCAGGGCTGTATAAGAGTCCGCACGCAGAACATTTTGCAGGGCTGTATAAGAGTCCACACGCAGAACATTCTTCAGGGCTGTATAAGAGTCTATAAGGGTCCACACGCAGAACATTCTGCAGGGTTGTATAATAGTCCATACGTAGAACATTCTGCAGGGCAGTATAAGGGTCCACACGCAGAACATTCTGCAGGGCAGTATAAGAGTCCGCAAGCAGAACATTCTGCAGGGCTGTATAAGAGTCCGCACGCAGAACATTCTGCAGGGCTGTATAAGAGTCCACACGCAGAACATTCTGCAGGGCTGTATAAGGGTCTACACACAGAACATTCTGCAGGGTTGTATAAGAGTCCACATGCAGAACATTCTGCAGGGCAGTATAAGGGTCCACACGCAGAACATTCTGCAGGGCTGTATAAGAGTCCGCACGCAGAACATTCTGCAGGGCTGTATAAGAGTCCGCAAGCAGAACATTCTACAGGGCTGTATAAGGGTCTACACGCAGAACATTCTTCAGGGCTGTATAAGAGTCTATAAGGGTCAGCATGCAGAACATTCTGCAGGGCTGTATAAGAGTCCACATGCAGAACATTCTGCAGGGCTGTATAAGGGTCCACACGCAGAAAATTCCGCAGGGCTGTATAAGAGTCCGCACGCAGAACATTCTGCAGGGCTGTATAAGAGTCTATAAGGGTCAGCATGCAGAACATTCTGCAGGGCTGTATAAGAGTCCACATGCAGAACATTCTGCAGGGCTGTATAAGGGTCCACACACAGAACATTCTTCAGGGCTGTATAAGAGTCTATAAGGGTCAGCATGCAGAACATTCTGCAGGGCTGTATAAGAGTCTACACGCAGAACATTCTGCAGGGCTGTATAAGGGTCTACACACAGAACATTCTGCAGAGCTGTATAAGAGTCCGCACGCAGAACATTCTGCAGGGCTGTATAAGGGTTCGCACGCAGAACATTCTGCAGGGCTGTATAAGAGTCCACACGCAGAACATTCTTCAGGGCTGTATAAGAGTCTATAAGGGTCCACACGCAGAACATTCTGCAGGGTTGTATAAGAGTCCAAACGCAGAACATTTTGCAGGGCAGTATAAGGGTCCACACGCAGAACATTCTGCAGGGCTGTATAAGAGTCCACACGCAGAACATTCTGCAGGGCTGTATAAGAGTCCGCACGCAGAACATTCTGCAGGGCTGTATAAGAGTCCACACGCAGAACATTCTGCAGGGCTGTATAAGGGTCTACACGCAGAACATTCTGCAGGGCTGTATAAGGGTCTACACACAGAACATTCTGCAGGGCTGTATAAGAGTCTACACACAGAACATTCTGCAGGGCTGTATAAGAGTCTACACACAGAACATTCTGCTGGGCTGTATAAGAGTCTACACACAGAACATTCTGCAGGGCTCTATAAGAGTCTACACACAGAACATTCTGCAGGGCTGTATAAGAGTCCGCACACAGAACATTCTGCAGGGCTGTATAAGGGTCCGCACGCAGAACATTCTGCAGGGCTGTATAAGAGTCCGCACGCAGAACATTCTGCAGGGCTGTATAAGAGTCCACACGCAGAACATTCTTCAGGGCTGTTTAAGAGTCTATAAGGGTCCACACGCAGAACATTCTGCAGGGTTGTATAAGAGTCCACACGCAGAACATTCTGCAGGGCAGTATAAGGGTCCACACGCAGAACATTCTGCAGGGCTGTATAAGAGTCCGCACGCAGAACATTCTGCAGGGCTGTATAAGAGTCCGCACGCAGAACATTCTGCAGGGCTGTATAAGAGTCCGCACGCAGAACATTCTGCAGGGCTGTATAAGGGTCTGCACACAGAACATTCTGCAGGGCTGTATAAGGGTCTACACACAGAACATTCTGCAGGGCTGTATAAGAGTCTACACACAGAACATTCTGCAGGGCTGTATAAGAGTCTACACACAGAACATTCTGCAGGGCTGTATAAGAGTCTACACACAGAACATTCTGCTTAGCTGTATAAGAGTCTACACGCAGAACATTCTGCAGAGCTGTATAAGAGTCTACACGCAGAACATTCTGCAGGGCTGTATAAGAGTCCGCACGCAGAACATTCTGCAGGGCTGTATAAGGGTCCGCACGCAGAACATTCTGCAGGGCTGTATAAGAGTCCGCACGCAGAACATTCTGCAGGGCTGTATAAGAGTCCACACGCAGAACATTCTTCAGGGCTGTATAAGAGTCTATAAGGGTCCACACGCAGAACATTCTACAGGGCTGTATAAGAGTCCACACGCAGAACATTCTGCAGGGCTGTATAAGAGTCCGCATGCAGAACATTCTGCAGGGCTATATAAGGGTCCGCACGCAGAACATTCTGCAGGGCTGTATAAGAGTCCACACGCAGAACATTCTGCAGGGCTGTATAAGAGTCCACACGCAGAACATTCTGCAGGGCTGTATAAGAGTCCGCACGCAGAACATTCTGCAGGGCTGTATAAGAGTCCGCACGCAGAACATTCTGCAGGGCTGTATAAGGGTCCGCAGGCAGAACATTCTGCAGGGCTGTATAAGGGTCAGCAAGCAGAACATTCTACAGGGCTGTATAAGGGTCTACACGCAGAATATTCTTCAGGGCTGTATAAGAGTCTATAAGGGTCAGCATGCAGAACATTCTGCAGGGCTGTATAAGAGTCCACATGCAGAACATTCTGCAGGGCTGTATAAGGGTCCACACGCAGAACATTCTGCAGGGCTGTATAAGAGTCCGCACGCAGAACATTCTGCAGGGCTGTTTAAGAGTCTATAAGGGTCAGCATGCAGAACATTCTGCAGGGCTGTATAAGAGTCCACATGCAGAACATTCTGCAGGGCTGTATAAGGGTCCACACGCAGAACATTCTTCAGGGCTGTATAAGAGTCTATAAGGGTCAGCATGCAGAACATTCTGCAGGGCTGTATAAGAGTCTACACGCAGAACATTCTGCTGGGCTGTATAAGAGTCCACACGCAGAACATTCTGCAGGGCTGTATAAGGGTCCGCACACAGAACATTCTGCAGGGCTGTATAAGAGTCCGCACGCAGAACATTCTGCAGGCTGTATAAGGGTTCGCACGCAGAACATTCTGCAGGGCTGTATAAGAGTCCACACGCAGAACATTCTACAGGGCTGTATAAGGGTCTACACGCAGAACATTTTTCAGGGCTGTATAAGAGTCTATAAGGGTCCGCACGCAGAACATTCTGCAGGGCTGTATAAGAGTACACACGCAGAACATTCTGCAGCGCTGTATAAAGGTCCGCACGCAGAACATTCTGCAGGGCTGTATAAGAGTCCGCACACAGAACATTCTGCAGGGTTGTATAAGAGTCTACACGCAGAACACTCTGCAGGGCAGTATAAGGGTCCACACGCAGAACATTCTGCAGGGCTGTATAAAAGTCCACACGCAGAACATTCTGCAGGGCTATATAAGGGTCCGCACGTAGAACATTCTGCAGGGCTGTATAAGAGTCTACACGCAGAACATTCTGCAGTGCTGTATAAGAGTCCACACGCAGAACATTCTGCAGGGCTGTATAAGGGTCCACACGCAGAACATTCTGCAGGGCTGTATAAGAGTCCGCACGCAGAACATTCTGCAGGGCTGTATAAGAGTCCGCACGCAGAACATTCTGCAGGGCTGTATAAGGGTCCACACGCAGAACATTCTGCAGGGCTGTATAAGAGTCCACACGCAGAACATTCTGCAGGGCTGTATAAGAGTCCGCACGCAGAACATTCTGCAGGGCTGTATAAGAGTCCGCACGCAGAACATTCTGCAGGGCTGTATAAGGGTCCACACGCAGAACATTCTGCAGGGCTGTATAAGAGTCCACACGCAGAACATTCTACAGGGCTGTATAAGGGTCTACACGCAGAACATTCTTCAGGGCTGTATAAGAGTCTATAAGGGTCAGCACGCAGAACATTCTGCAGGGCTGTATAAGAGTCCACACGCAGAACATTCTGCAGGGCTGTATAAGAGTCCGCACGCAGAACATTCTGCAGGGCTGTATAAGAGTCCACACGCAGAACATTCTGCAGGGCTGTATAAGAGTCCGCATGCAGAACATTCTGCAGGGCTGTATAAGAGTCTAAACGCAGAACATTCTGCAGGGCTGTATAAGAGTCCACACGCAGAACATTCTGCAGGGCTGTATAAGAGTCCGCACGCAGAACATTCTGCAGGGCTGTATAAGGGTCCGCACGCAGAACATTCTGCAGGGCTGTATAAGAGTCCGCACGCAGAACATTCTACAGGGCTGTATAAGGGTCTACACGCAGAACATTTTTCAGGGCTGTATAAGAGTCTATAAGGGTCCGCACGCAGAACATTCTGCAGGGCTGTATAAGAGTACACACGCAGAACATTCTGCAGCGCTGTATAAGGGTCCGCACGCAGAACATTCTGCAGGGCTGTATAAGAGTCCGCACACAGAACATTCTGCAGGGTTGTATAAGAGTCTACACGCAGAACATTCTGCAGGGCAGTATAAGAGTCCGCACACAGAACATTCTGCAGGGTTGTATAAGAGTCCACACGCAGAACATTCTGCAGGGCAGTATAAGGGTCCACACGCAGAACATTCTGCAGGGCTGTATAAGAGTCCGCACGCAGAACATTCTGCAGGCTGTATAAGGGTTCGCACGCAGAACATTCTGCAGGGCTGTATAAGAGTCCACACGCAGAACATTCTACAGGGCTGTATAAGGGTCTACACGCAGAACATTTTTCAGGGCTGTATAAGAGTCTATAAGGGTCCGCACGCAGAACATTCTGCAGGGCTGTATAAGAGTACACACGCAGAACATTCTGCAGCGCTGTATAAGGGTCCGCACGCAGAACATTCTGCAGGGCTGTATAAGAGTCCGCACACAGAACATTCTGCAGGGTTGTATAAGAGTCTACACGCAGAACATTCTGCAGGGCAGTATAAGGGTCCACACGCAGAACATTCTGCAGGGCTGTATTAAAGTCCACACGCAGAACATTCTGCAGGGCTATATAAGGGTCCGCACGTAGAACATTCTGCAGGGCTGTATAAGAGTCTACACGCAGAACATTCTGCAGGGTTGTATAAGAGTCCACACGCAGAACATTCTGCAGGGCTGTATAAGGGTCCACACGCAGAACATTCTGCAGGGCTGTATAAGAGTCCGCACGCAGAACATTCTGCAGGGCTGTATAAGAGTCCGCACGCAGAACATTCTGCAGGGCTGTATAAGGGTCCACACGCAGAACATTCTGCAGGGCTGTATAAGAGTCCACACGCAGAACATTCTGCAGGGCTGTATAAGAGTCCGCACGCAGAACATTCTGCAGGGCTGTATAAGAGTCCGCACGCAGAACATTCTGCAGGGCTGTATAAGGGTCCACACGCAGAACATTCTGCAGGGCTGTATAAGAGTCCACACGCAGAACATTCTACAGGGCTATATAAGGGTCTACACGCAGAACATTCTTCAGGGCTGTATAAGAGTCTATAAGGGTCAGCACGCAGAACATTCTGCAGGGCTGTATAAGAGTCCACACGCAGAACATTCTGCAGGGCTGTATAAGAGTCCGCACGCAGAACATTCTGCAGGGCTGTATAAGAGTCCACACGCAGAACATTCTGCAGGGCTGTATAAGAGTCCGCATGCAGAACATTCTGCAGGGCTGTATAAGAGTCTACACGCAGAACATTCTGCAGGGCTGTATAAGAGTCCACACGCAGAACATTCTGCAGGGCTGTATAAGAGTCCGCACGCAGAACATTCTGCAGGGCAGTATAAGGGTCCACACGCAGAACATTCTGCAGGGCTGTATAAGAGTCCGCACGCAGAACATTCTGCAGGGCTGTATAAGAGTCTACACACAGAACATTCTGCAGTGCTGTATAAGAGTCCACACGCAGAACATTCTGCAGTGCTGTATAAGGTCCTGCATGCAGAATATTCTGTAGGGTTGTATAATGGTCTGCATGCAGTTCATTCTGCAGGGCTTTATAAGATGTCCCAGGACAGGTGGTAACAGAGGCAGAGTGCAGTACACTCAGTAGGGCTGTATAAGGGGTGTGGTATGGCATGCCGGCGGATCAAAAAATGTATAAGATGTCCTAGGAGGTAACAGAGGCAGAGTGCTTCACAATCATTAGGGCTGTATAAAATGCCCTGGGGGGTAACAGAGGCAGAGTGCAGTACATTCAGTAGGGCTGTATAAGATGTCCTAGGGGGTAATAGAGGCAGAGTGCCGTACACTCAGTAGGGCTTTATAAGATTCCCTGGGGGGTAACAGAGGCAGAGTGCAGTACACTCAGTAGGGCTGTATAAGATGTCCTTGGGGGTTACAGAGGCAGAGTGCAGTACATTCAGTAGGGCTGTATAAGATGTCCTAGGAGGTAACAGAGGCAGAGTGCAGTACAATCATTAGGGCTGTATAAGATGCCCTGGGGGGTAACAGAGGCAGGGTGCAGTACATTCAGTAGGGCTGTATAAAATGTCCTAGGAGGTTACAGAGGCAGAGTGCAGTACAATCATTAGGGCTGTATAAGATGCCCTGGGGGGTAACAGAGGCAGGGTGCAGTACATTCAGTAGGGCTGTATAAAATGTCCTGGCAGGTAACAGAGGCAGAGTGCAGTACACTCAGTAGGGCTGTATAAAATGTCCTGGCAGGTAACAGAGGCAGAGTGCAGTACACTCAGTAGGGCTGTATAAGATGTCCTGGCAGGTAACAGAGGCAGAGTGCAGTACAATCATTAGGGCTGTATAAGATGTCCTAGGAGGTAACAGAGGCAGCATGCAGTACATTCAGTAGGGCTGTATAAGTTGTCCTAGGAGGTAACAGAGGCAGCATGCAGTACATTCAGTAGGGCTGTATAAGATGTCCTGGCAGGTAACAGAGGCAGAGTGCAGTACAATCATTAGGGCTGTATAAGATGTCCTGGGAGGTAACAGAGGCAGAGTGCAGTACACACTGTAGGGTTGTATAAGATGTCCTGGCAGGTAACAGAGGCAGAGTGCAGTACACTCAGTAGGGCTGTATAAGATGTCCTGGCAGGTAACAGAGGCAGAGTGCAGTACACTCAGTAGGGCTGTATAAGATGTCCTAGGAGGTAACAGAGGCAGCATGCAGTACATTCAGTAGGGCTGTATAAGATGTCCTGGCAGGTAACAGAGGCAGAGTGCAGTACAATCATTAGGGCTGTATAAGATGTCCTGGGAGGTAACAGAGGCAGAGTGCAGTACACACTGTAGGGTTGTATAAGATGTCCCAGGAAGTACAAATGCAGCATGTGGTACACACTGTAGGGCTATATAAGATGTCCCAGGAAGGGGTTGGTACGCGATGCTGGTGCACACATGACCCACATTCAGAATGCCGGAAGCCTGACTGGTTTGCGATATCGACACCTGAATGTAAGTTGTCTAACTTTTTCCCTATTCTTAACCCTCCCCACTCACAGCCTAACCCTAAACCTCCCCCATGCTGCCTAACCCTCCCCCTAGTGCCTAACCCTAACCCAGGGGTTAAAGTGTGCCAAAATGGGGTGGAAATTTGGAGATGGAACCAGTTCCCACCTCAACCCGGTGCCGCCGATGGAACCAGTGCCCACCTCAGCCGAGTGCCACAGGGAGGCTCCATTTGCCAGGTGCCTGCTGAGATTTTGTTACCAGCGGATGCCCGGCTCCTTCCCCACAGTGCTAGCGGTAGCTGGGGGCTGGAGTTCACTCCTGAGCTCTGGCTTTTGTAGTGTGTACTATGGGAGAAACATCATGATGTCTCTCCTATAGTTCCAAGGAGCAGCTTGTCATACACCTGAGGATGCAGGAGCAGGGCTTAAGGTAAGTATTGTATTTTGGGAGGGTTTTTTAGTGTTAGCGGCATTACTATTGGGGGCATTTCTACAGAAGGCACTACTACAGGGGGCATTACTATTGTGGGCACTACTACAGGGAGAATAACTATTGGGGGCACTACTACAGGGGGAATTACTATTGCGGGCACTACTACAGGGAGAATAACTATTGGGGGCACTACTACAGGGGGCATTACTATTGTGGGCACTACTACAGGGAGAATAACTATTGGGGCACTACTACAGGGAGAATAACTATTGGGGGCACTACTACAGGGGGCATTACTATTGTGGGCACTACTACAGGGAGAATAACTATTGGGGGCACTACTACAGGGGGCTTTACTATTGGGGGTACCACTACTTGGAACATTACTACTGGGGGCATTTCTACAGGGGCACTACTACTGGGGGCACTGCATAAGTAGCACCACTACTGTGGGCTCTGCATAAGGGGCACTATTACTGGGGGCACTACTACTGGGGGTACTGTATAAGGAGCACCACTCCTGGGGGCACTGCCTAAGGGGCACTATCACTGTGGGTACTGCATAAGGGGTACCTTTACTATCAGCTCTGCATAAGGGGCACTACCACTGTGGGCACTGCTAAAGGGGCACTGCCACTACAGGGGGCACTGCATAAGGGGCACTACCTCTACTGGGGGCACTGCACAAGGGGCACCACTACATAAGGGGCAGTACTGCTGTGGGCATTATGTGTATTAGGGGCACTACTACTGTGGGCATTGTGTATAAGGGGCACTGCTGTGGGCTTTGTGTAAAGGGGCACTACTGTGGGCATTGTGTAAAAGGGGCACTACTGTATGTCATAACATGAATATGGGGCACTACTGTATGTCATAACATGAATAAGGGGCACTACTATTTGGTATAATGTGAATCAGGGTAACTATGTGCTAAGATTGTGCTACTGGATAAGATTGTGCTACTGTGTGGCATAATTTGAATTGGGAATACTACTGTGTGACCAAGCCCCTTTTTTCAGCCCGCGCTGTCCCTTTATTGAAAAAACGCAGAGGGGGGGAGATGAGTTCCACCACTTCTCTAGGACTACTTTAAGCACTGCCTAAACCTAACCCTCCCCTTACCTTAATAGTTACAGTCAGAATGTCAGCGATCAGGATGCCGGTGGCGGGATTCTGACCTCTGTCAGGATTGCAACGCCGGTATTCTGAGCACTGGAATCCCAACTGTCGCTATGCCAGCTACATCCCGCAGGACGCACAGAGGCAGCATGCAGAGAATACTCTATACAAGTCTTACTTTTAAAACAACTATAAGGCATTTCAGAATAAATTATATGAACAAGAAAACAAGCAAGAGAACCCCACACATCTTATATATAAATAAATATGACAGGCATTGACCTGGAGAGGTATGATAGTTTAGTGTTCGTCCTAATGGAAGCCGGAGCCATATTGTTCAGGGTTGACGTTAAAGATGTAAGAATGGAAGTTTTCATGTTGCAGTGTCTGCGTCCCTTCAAACTGGGTTTCTCATGCTTCTATCTGCTTTATTATCTGTTATTGCTACACTAAGCACTGGGAACTTTTAGGAATGTGAGAAACTAAACATTGTTTCTATGCTGGAAGTTTTCCCCTATGCATTCAATGACAGTTGATATAAATGGTTTAGGATACAAAGAAGTACTAAATAAAACATATGTTTAAAGTGTTAACCTTTAATGCGATTGGTAGTTAGTAGCATTTTGTGAATAATGTTTTTATATATCAAACTGTGTTAGGGATGTTTCCCTAGAGAACCCAATCAAAGACACTGAGGGGTCTGGAAGTGCATCTCTTGTACGTACAAAAAAAAAAAAAAAGAACTTTCTTTATTCAGACTTACAGTATGTTTTTGTACTGAATTATCTCTATAACAAGAGGTTAAGGTGCAATCGTCCATCGCTGAACTCTATACTAATGGGTGACACCAGATCTGTTTCCATGGCAAGGATGCGAGGCTTACATAGCATAGGTAACAATTACTGGTCTGCTTACAATGGATGAGCAGAAAACTTTGAAAGTCGATTGACCCCCATTCTCTGCCGAGCATATTTTGGCTCTTGTTAGGCTGACCATATTCCAACATCAGTATTGGTAATACAGTATTTCAGTATCAGTATGCAGTACCCACACAAATTATACCTTCGCTCTGAATTTCCTAACATACGGTAAGTTTATTTCTCCTCCCATGGCAATGTATCCAAAATGGTGACTATAGTGCTGAAAATGTTTGTATTATTTTTCTAACCACCATCAGTCAGACAAGTATTCGTGCATCTGCATATGCGTGTCTCACTACACACTGCGCCTGATTCAGAGACAGACGGAAACAGACACCTCCTCACTGCATCAGCAATCCCAGCGCTGCGACCGAGGTCAGAGCCTGGGATCACCATCGCAACCGGTTGCTTAACGCAGCCTGGCCAGGTCCTGGCAGCTGTGAGGCCAGGAAATCTGCATCCACCGGCAAAGGGGTGTATTCAATTAGATACTGTTAGATTTGGGGAAATCAGCCTGACAACCCCCAAAAGATGCACTGACAGTGGGGATCAATGTAGATGCCCCCGAACAGCCCTACTGAAGCTATTTGGGGAACTTAAATGCTCTAATTAGCTGTTGTGACTGGACGCCTTTCGTCTAGGCCGGCCCTGGTCACGGGTTAGCGCTTTCGGAATCCCAATCACTGTCAGTGACTGCCTGTCACTGACTCCGCCCACTGCGCCGTGGGCGTGTAATGATGCTGCCACCACCAAACTCTACCACTGGCGTTTGGAACCGCTCTGCTGCGCATGCATCGACTGTGGACACACCTCCTGTTTGGTGTCGGCTGTTCCCATCTGATCCCTCGCAATGGACCAGGTCTGCACGGTAGCTTGGCAGAGGGCTTGAACTTGGAGACGCTGAGCTCTTACCCAGAACAGCAGAACGGAATAGCGTTTTGCGCAATTCTGTTGGTCGCAGGGTACAGATGTAGTAGAATCTAAAGGCAAAAGGTGTTTATTGCTCTCAGACTTTGAAAAAGACATCCAGGGGTGTCGAAACATGTCAGGAGGAGTGCCGGTGGAGGTTTTTCCATAGTACCTGAGGCTGGATCTTTTGTATGTATTCATCACGGTGGAATACCCGGGTTTCATCGATCTGTTGGTGTGCATACCTTTGTGAATGCTGTTTATCATCTATCTGGTACGGAGGCTAAACCCCACTTTTTATAACTGTCTTCATGTTTTAATAAACCTTTTTGTCTAAAACCTATTACACCATATCCAGTATTTCTTTTGTATTTTGGAGCCTTTATGGGATTATATATAAAGAAGATAAAATAAACCTTTATAAGCTTTCTACCTATCAGCTCCAAGTAAGCTTTTATGTGAGCATCATATATAGGCCCTCATTCAGAGCCGTACGCTCTGAGCAGAGCGCACGCTCTGAATGAGGGCCGGCCTCCATGAAAATGGAGCGTCCTCCTGGACGCTCGTATAGCTGTGGGTCACCACCCACAGGCTATACGAGCGTGCATTTTGATGGCCGCGATGGTCGTGACCATCGCGACCATCGAAACTGCGAGCCGGAGCCTGCGGTTGAGGTTTTCAACCGCAAGCTCCGGAGTGATTTTGGCTCTATCAGAGCCAAAATCACTCCCACTGACATCACTAGTGATGTCAGTGGGGCCGGCTTCTGACAAGAGGCGTTCCGGTGGGAACGCCCCCGTCAGGGAGGCACGCCCCCGGCACGCCTACCAAAGGGGGCGTGCTGTCAATCAACATCGACAGCATGCCCCCTTTGATCAGACACAACGAGCGAAGGACTTTCCTTCGCTCGTCGCATCTGGTGCATGCGCACGACGGAGCTCCCTCCGTCGTGCGCATGCTCAGTCCAGAACATCGACCCACTTGCGAGCGGACAGCCGCTCGCGAGTGGGTCTGAATCAGGCCCATTGTGTCATCACTACTCTTTGGGTAAAGAAACCTTGATGTGATTATATACATTGTTCACATGTAACAATTATGTCAGCATTGATTACCATCACTAAACACTGTGTGGCGTGTTTCAATTTCATTCTGACACCTGAGGACCATTTGTGGAAGGGTCTCTTCTATGGTTTTTCCTCCAAGGTCCTGTTAGACAAGTTATCCGTTTTAGACTAATCTCTAACACAGTTCTTCATATATCTTTTGTTTTTATATCCACGGAGTCATTTCACTCTACAAATGTGAGAAGACGCTCCATTCATCTGCAATTCACACAGTGAACGTACATTGAAAGGAGATTGGCGCAAGGATTGTTTGTCATAATTTGCTGTTTTTAAAAAAGACCCTCCCTTCGAATTGAAGGGGAATATCAGCATACAATACAAGATGTTACAGGAATCAAACAGCAGGTCTCCTCCACAAAGGATTGTCAAGATATACACATACAGGGCTCACAGGCCCTCTTTTTATATAATTTTTACACACAATATCACAGGGGAGTAAACCCGCCCTGGGTACGACTCAACCAATCATGCTGTCTCACATAGTATAATTTAACAACATATTACATTTCAAAGGAAATAGTAAATGACATTCATCCTTCCCAATGGAAGTATCAATCAGTTTGGCATTCCCAACCTTAAAACATTCAGTGACATCCAAAAGGTTCTGAAAAACAAATTGTCTTTTCAAAGGAAGTTCTGTAACTGAAGGGTTTGGCTATATGACACCATTCACACCTTCAAACAGAAACCTTCCAGCCAGAGTTCACTGACCACAACAGGTCTTCCTATTCATCAGACCTCCTGCTAGGAAATCACAATAAGCATTTAGTTTCTGCAGTCATGTCATGTTTAAACAGGCATATTCAAGAAGTGCATTTTCTATTAAATATACATTGCTTCATGCACTAATCCATTGCAGAGCAGCTGCAGTGCATTACAGCAATACATATATATTTGAATACAGTTTATTATAAACCATGTGCAGTGTGCTTTTAAACTGTGTCCTCACTGGGTCCGTAACTGTTTCAGCGCTGGTCGCAGTGGCTCCCAGCGTGCAGCCACACTCTACCTACACTCCCTCAGTGCAGCCACACTCTACCTACTATCTCCCAGTGCAGCCACACTCTACCTACACTCCCCCAGTGCAGTGGGTCCTGGCCACGACTTGTAAAACATTAAAAAACACACTTATTAACACTCAGCGCGCAGCGCAGAGTATACATTTACAATGGGCGCCTTTTTGTCCTTTTAAAAATGGCGGCACAGCACGGGGGTTAACCCCTTCAGTGCTGTGGCAGCCATTAACCCTGTGTGGCCTGCCTCCGGCCACAGCTGTTAATTAGCATCTTTGCAGAAGTGTGAAGAATAGCATTTAGAAGTTTTTTTGGGAGCAAATAACTAGTCCCAGCAAATTTGGGGCACATGAAAATGGGTGCTAGCATAGTTAAAAACTGCAAAAGTGAAGTTTTAAAAAACATAAAAAATGCACCTTCAGCAAACACCTGCAATAAAAAAAACCTCCTCCCCCCCCATACTTCCAGACCCCCCCAAAGCTTATTCCGCTAGTTTTTAAGTTTGTACCGCAACTTTGTACTTTTTTGCCCCCTTTTTCAAAGTAATTTTTGGGGTGTTCTTAATTTTTCTTTAGGATTTTTTTGATGCAGTTATGCTTTGGGGGGCTGTCCCAAGGGTGCTGAGTGCTTTCCCGACGTTTGCACCCCAACTCTGCAATTTTTTTTGACCACCTATTCATAGGCAATGTTTTTTCGCCTATTACATTGAATTTGGTTAAGCGTACGCGAAAACTATTTGGAATTGAATACTGCGATACTTTTCTGCCTGTCTAAATGACGTCACCCGCGATGCTTTTCCTCAGAAAACAGCTTTTCGCGTCTAATTACGGCCCGAAGACCCTGGTCTCGTCCCTCCCGAAAAACGGAGGCGATTTGTACAGGTTTCCAGGAACGGTGGCCAGCCACAGCCCCGCTCCCAAAATGTCAATCATTGTGTGGCTTAGGGGGAGGTCTGTGAGCGAGATTGCAAGATCCTTTCGGCACACGCGCATAATGGGCCATGTGCAGACCCTAAACCATTGGAGATGTACGCTGACCCGATGGCTAGCATACATGTCTAAATCAGGCCCACTGTCCACATCCATCATCAATCGTATCAGCATTTGCTCCCGCCCCATGCTAGCTGCAAAAGATCTGTTTGAAACAGCTTCTCCCTGTCCAGATGCCTCAAATAAAGCAAGGAACTTGGGCTACACTCCCACTACGCTTCCATGACCCTCCCACGAGGTGCACCTGGGCCTGATTCGCAGATGGACGCTATTCTGAGGTTCCCGCAGTTGAGCGATGTTTTGTAATGTACATGTGCAAGAAGTCCGGGAGTCCCTTACAGGGCATGTGTGAAACCGACTGTCCGATGGCATTAGCAATAGCATACGGCATCACTAACACTTCAGAAGAGGCTTCTGAGGGTATCAGAGAGGACAAAACAAAAATTAGGGCACTAGTCTCTCTGGTGACAATAATTGGTAAAACTTCAGCCTTCTACAGGGTATTGCTCCCTTCCGTAGTACAGACAAAAAACACTTCAATAAAGAAGAGAAGGCGCTGTTTAACCGATAGGAATAAATATTTGCTTTAATAATAAATAAAATAATAAATAGCACACATTTCATATATAAAAATACATTGTATATCTGCAATATGACCATGTCTTTTCCGCACAACACTTCCAATACATAGAATTTATATTAATACCTTAATCGATAATTAATATTCTAGTGCAGTTAATTCATGCTCTGTAGGCACTTTCCCAAAGACATATAATCATTGTGGCTGCATAATAATTAATTTTGAGATTAGCATGTTTATAATATTTGCAAACAATTAATAAATAAAGATAAAAAAGCAGAAAAAATAGAAAAAAGGCCTTTGATTATATTAAAAAAAAATCACTGCATGACCGTGAGTTCATCACTTCTTTGTATCCAATTTAGTGATTTATACAAGTCTCATTTAGAAGACTGCACTTCATAACCCAGACACCATTGATTTTCTAGCAGGTTCCAATTGATATCTATAGGAACACTGCTTCCACTCCCAGAGAGTTTTTACACAATCGTTATCACTTCCTGTTGTTTAAAGTATGTAGCCAGCCTGGAGTGGATTAGAGAAAATAATATACTTCTCTCCTGGGTTCTTGGTCGTCTGTTCGTTCATCCAAAAATGTGCAGTCTCCTATAGAATGGGGTTTTATAACGCGTTTCTCCGCCTCTTTTTAGTATCAGCGGCTTCCTCAGATGTACATATAATCCCCTGCTCCTCCGGTATTTATACCGGGCATCTGTCCTTCCTCACTGTGAGGTAGAGGAATGAAGTATCCAAAGATTGTCAAATCCTTATTGGGTAATGGAATATAGTAGCTATTTATGGATTAGTGTATGTGGTATTGTAACTTAATTATTAAGTTAGGGCACTTCATATTATTGGGTTATGAAGTGCAGTCTTCTAAATGAGACTTGTATAAATCACTAAATTGGATACAAAGAAGTGATGAACTCACGGTCATGCAGTGATTATTTTTTAATATAATCAAAGGCCTTTTTTATTTTTTCTGCTTTTTTATCTTTATTTATTAATTGTTTGCAAATATTATAAACATGCTAATCTCAAAATTAATTATTATGCAGCCACACTGATTATGTCTTTGGGAAAGTGCCTACAGAGCATGAATTAACTGCACTAGAATATTAATTATCAATTAAGGTATTAATATAAATTCTATATATTGGAAGTGTTGTGTACGGAAAAGACAAGGTCATATTGCAGATATACAATGTATTTTTATATATGAAATGTGTGTTATTTATTATTTTATTTATTATTAAAGCAAATATTTATTCCTATTGGTCAAACAGCGCCTTCTCTGCTTTATTGAAGTGTGTTTTGTATCAGAGAGGAGACTGGGAGGTGACCTAAAGTGATCGCTAAAAGACGCTGTTTCATGGGAATGCTATGGGAGTGTGACAGGCGAGTCTGTGACAGCTGCTGTGTTCCGAATCAGAAACCCACAGCTTCAGAGGCCATGTTTAGTTGGATTAAAGCAGAGTAACTGGAGTAGACCCTGGGCTGAAAAACGTTGATGGTGCGACCGATGTTGCATCGATGTTGGAGTGTTTACAATCTCTATCATAAATGCTCAGACCACGCAGCCTGAAAGTGGGCGTCTCACCGCTTGTACGCTCCAACGCCCCGTGGGGCACAAGGGAAGGCTGAGATTAGCATTTGCATATTCCCGCAGCTACTATTGTGAAACCATCTCTGAATCAGGCCCCCTGTTCCATGTTTCCGCCCATTTATCGATGAGTTTTATCATATGCAACGAGTGATAAAACACGCACTGTATAATAATGGTGCTCCAGCCATTCAGCTCCTAACTGCCATCTGTTTGAAAGATGACAGTTGGGAGCTATTTGGCTGGAGCACCACTTATCATATGCAACGAGTTTTAAAACTCGTTGCGTATGATAAAACTCGTTGATAAATGGGCCCCTGAGTCGCAAGCAATGCTAATATTCATGCAAATGGTCAATGGGCCTGAATCAGCGAAGATAGCAATTGTGATTACGCACGCAGTCCCATCGCAGAGTGATTGACAGGAAGTGCCGCTTGGGGGTTGTGATGGGGGGGTGGGTGGCCAGATAAACACAGGAGTGCCAGTGCGTTTGAACGCTGTTACAGGGGGGCATGCATAAATTAGCCACTGCGATGCCATACTCAGCTTGTGTACTCACTGCGTGTGATGAGGTTAGCAATTTCTGAGTAAGGTCAGAGCTTGTGCAAGTGTGTGTGAGGCTGCGATTGTTCTCCATGTTACCGATGGTTTTGCAGTCTTGCTAAGTATTAGAATCGCCGGACATGCATCTGGCGGTATTCCATACCGATCCCATTCAGAGGTGCATGCCGATCCCTATAGCGGCCAATGTCTTCAGTCTGCACGTGTCCAAGTGGCACCACGGATGTGTCTCACAGAACGAATTTGGAGGCAGAGAGAGGCAATTTAAGTTGGCATTTCTGGCTGGTAACTGGGATTGGCTAGGCAGATACGGTCGTGTCACAGACAGGTTGCAGTGAGAGACTGAGGCTTTTGCCACAGTTGCACTGACACTGGCGGCCATGTTCAGATGAACATTCAATTTGCCGGCCAAGGCTGCTATTGGCTCGCTAATAGCTGTGCCTGAAACCATTAAATTGTTACCATCTATATATTCCTTATGATTGCAGGACAGAGCTTTAGGGTTGGGTATGGGATCCCGGCGGACAGAACACCGACCCAACTAGGTGACTTAACCCTTCCCCTAATATGTTTACCCCTTGAAGTCTAACCAGAATCCTCCCCCCCTGCAGCCTAACGCTCTCCCTCCACAGCCTAACACTAATACTTACCATCGGGATGCCGGCTGTCGGGATTGTGGTGCCGGGGTACCGACTGCTGTCAGGATTCCGGCGGTGGTATTCTAAGCTCCCGCATCTCGACAGCCGGTATCATAACTACATCCCGAGCTGTTGTTATCGTTCAGACGTCCATTAATCGTGCATGAATCAGGCACTAAAATGTCGGAAACGACAAGCTATGCGCACTCCCGCTGGACGTTTCCGACATCAATCATCGCCCCAACATGTCGGTCAATCTGCCGATAACGACAGATTGGCCATGTTCGGGGATAATGGTGGGTGCCTGCACTGAACGAATAATCGTTCAGTGTAGGCACTGCAGGGGATGGGGAACGACGGTACGATTATGATGTCGTAATCGTACTGTCGTTGCCTCATCTGCTAGTGGATGTGCGGCATTACACTTGAAAAGTACCATAATAGAAAATATCCATCCAATAGGATATCGGTTTACTATTACTATTTTATACAAACAAATATTTTTAAACTATTCAGCGCCATCGCTCCCATGTTTTTTTTAAATGTGTTATTATTTAGAGGGGACCCTCTTACATGGAGTAGGCTGCGATTAGAGGACAGTGCAGCCAGCAAACCACTGACACACCACTGTGTTTAATGATGCCAGGATGTGGGCATTAGAAACCCCCCCATCTCTACACGTCCTAGCACGTTTTGTAGTATAGGGCATTATTGTCAGATCACCAAACATAACTACTAGCAGGGCACATTGTTTAGGAGAGAGACCTTGTCTCACCCCCTCTCAGCTACATTATCTATTAAGTGGGGACCTTTAGGCAAGCCCCCAGTTTTTGAGACCCTGCAGTGCTCTACCTCAGAGGTGGCAGGAAGAATCTGTACATACATTGGTGTGTGGTACAATGCAAGTCTTCATAAATAACACACTAGGTAAAATGCTGCATTTTATCTGTGTCCTACTTATTAATGGGAGTAGTGGTTGTGTTTACCTGGCGCTGATCCTTATAGCAATCAGTATTTTATCTGCATCCACCATAAACCAAGTGCAACTGCCTGTGTTGGAAATAAAACACCATGGAGCTCATACAGACCTGATCGCAAGATGCGGCCACTCACTAGCAAAAAGGGTCCGGATATGTAAATGTAGCGCTCGCACTGCGTTGGGTCTTAGCGAGCTACGACAAAGTTCGCTCGCAAGTGTATAAAGACGCCCCCTTGCCACTCGCAATACACGTCATCTCCGGGAACTGGAGGATTAATCGGTAACATCGAGAGCCATCAGAGCTGCTCGCAGCCCTTGAAGTTGCCTTTCCCCGCCGCAAGCACAGCGATCAGTGCGGGCTGAAATACATGCTGGTGACGTGTACAATGACGCTACTTTGCAGATTATGCACGCCCTTTACACGGCGTTTTGGCGGCCTGACACACCCGCATCTGCAACACCAATCCCCCGTTTACAAGCACCTTCCCGTTACCACACACAAACTGCACTGTCACTCAAAGTAGCAGCCTGATAGTGGCTTACAAGCAACCAAAATCTGATCGCAAAGACTGGCTTGCGCACGCGCATGGGCGGATGGGAAAAAAATCGCTCACAGTGAGCGAGCGCACCTTAGCGACCGGGTCTGAATCAGGTCCCATGGTCCATCCAATCTGTATGTAACCTCATTCATCATTGTCTAACAACCTGCTCCAGTGACAGAGGATTCCATAACCCATGCAGTGCCTGGTGTGTATATAATACACAAGACATCCAGCAACTGTAGTAAATGCTGTTGGCTCCAGCGATTTCTGGCCCCAAATTATGACATAGATAAAAATATTTCTTAAACTTCAGGTGCAGCACAGGTCTCCTGCTCCCTATGATCTGTTGCTCACAACTGTCACATTACAGTCCAGCCTCTGAGCACAGGAACCCACCCCATCCGGAGTGGGCAGCCAAGTCGGCGATGTGCAGGGGAGTAGTGCGGCAAAGTCGGCGTTGCGAGGGCATAGCCGCAACTGGGGGGGGGAGCTGGAGGTGCATGTGCAACGGGTGCGCCGCTGCACCCACCGTCAGTGTCCTCCAGCCCAGCGCCTCAGGGGGGCTCCAAGCCGAACGCTCGCTGGGTTTTTTTTGCCAGCAGGCGGCCGTCTCCTTTCCTGCAGCGCCGCGGTAGCCAGAGTTCTCTCCTGAACTCCAGCTTCCGGCTCTCCCCACAGGCACTATGACGTCTCTCCCATAGGGCCGAGGAGCGGCTGGGCGGACCGGATGGCGGCGGACGTAGGAGCGGGGTTTAAGGTAAGTATTGGGGTTTTTTTGGTCTGTAAGCAGCACTACAGGGGAATTACTATGGGGGCACTACTACAGCGGCATTACCATATGGGCACTACTGCAGGGCCACTACTACAGGGGCATTACCTCAGGGGGTATTACTATAGGTGCACTGCTGAAGGGGGCATTACTTTAGGGGCACTGCTGCAGGGGGCATTACTATGGGGGAATTACCAGGGAGAGCACCAAATTACTGTCCTGCCCCGGGTGACAATAATCCTAGTTTCGGCCCTGGCGAGGGGCATGACGGTGCGATAGCACCACTCCTGCCCCTCTAACAAGAGGAAAAGCAAGCCAGGAGCTCCCATTCTACTTGTGCGGAGAGAGCAGTTGAGTTGGCCAAAGATGTAGAAGCCACAAGACATAGGGCTCTATGTACTAAGCAGTGATAAGTCTGTGATAAGTGCCAGCCAATCAGCTTCCAACTGTAATTTTTCAGACACAGCCTGTGAGATGACAGTTGGAAGCTGATTGGCTGGCACCTTATCACAGACTTATCACTGCTTAGTACATAGACCCCAAAGTGCCAGATTAATTTTCCTAACGTGCGCGGAGTCATCAGCCTTATCCAAATTCCAGTTCGCAGTAGTGTCCAAAAGGCGCATCCGACAGCCAGGCTTAACCCCTTGCGATTATTGAACCCATTCTTTCTGCATTGGAGCTGATGGCTTTGTCACATACATTAAAAAAAGGCTTGAAACTCATCTACAGCAGGAGAGATTTATTATACAGATTATAAACATCCAAAGTACACAACATTTTATTTTATATATTTCCTGTCACAGCCTGAGGATACGAGCGAGGATACACGTACTGTTCATTCTTATACCCTGCACCTGTCACAACCTATGCAGTTCTTCATTCCTGGCTGGGGTGCCACTCTCTGCTCTGGTGTATATTATATATATATATATATATATATATATATATATATGTCTATATCTATTTATCTATCTATATACACTTCAACAAAATCCTGCACTCACTGGTATGGTTGTAGCTTATCCTCGTTGCCAGCACATACGAGTCCAGTCCAGACCCGCAACAATAAGATACAAAAAGTGCGGCACTCAGAGGATTCAATATGCAAGAAGGATTTTACTCTTGTGGTCAACGTTTCAATGAATCAACATTTTCGTAGAGGTCAGCAGTGTCTGCACCGTTTTATATCAGGCATAAGTTACTCCCATTTCTTTAACCATGGGAGTACATACCAACAAAACTTCAAAATATCTCTAATACTACAGTAACAACGCTCCATGTACCGTAAAAATTAATTGCTAAAATCCGCACACAAAAGAATATAATATCCCCGAGTAACAAAGAGAGCATCTAACAGTATCAGTGGCGCATTTGTATTCAGGCAATCACTAGCGGCACTGGCAAACAGCATCTGTCCCTGACCACCCACAAGTAATACAGCGCTCTCACACATATATGTGCATCTGGCTGGTCTTCATGTGCTCGGGAATGCCCTGCTGAACTTGGCTTATATTAGATCACCTTTTCCTGTAACCCGCCACTTAAGAAGCAGGCCGGCATAAGTACATATATGCGTCCGTCCGTTTTCCTGCCATGCGCAGGGCTTTCTAACACAAGATGTTATATAAATTAGCAGAGCCATAAGTAGACACTTTTGTGCCCTGTGCTAGAAAGAGCATCAACCCCTCCCCCCCCTCCCTCTCCAACCGTTTATTTACAACAGGGGCATTAAGCACGTGGCAGTCTCATGTCCTTACAGTATGCCACCGTAACGAATGCCAAAGCTGGTAAATTACTAGCTAGGTTCTTGCAAATAAATGTAATAAATGGTGTAGGTAGACTAGTATGAAAACAGACACATAGATATTTAGAATGTAAGCTCTCACGAGCAGGGCCCTCTTCCCTCATGTGCTTCTCCTTACACTTTCTTCTACTCCTTACTCCACATAAGGGCACCTAACACGTCTCTGCCAACTCCCTGCTGATTATTGCGAGTGTTTTAATCACTATTGCAGCAATGTATATAATAATGAGTCTTCAATTGCCGCTCAAAGCATATAGCGATTCAGTGGAGGTTTGACCACTAGACTGCTCATGCAGCGGGTGCAATATCGACAGCTACAGTCTCAGGCAGACAGTCACCAAATGGGACCGAACAGGCTCCACACACAATTCCTGTATTGGCAACCTCAATGGTGCATCACCGGAAATAACACAGTAGCGGCAGGTGAGCCACCTGAGATTGCAGTGCAGATCTAGCACTACAAGTGCCAAAGTACACAGAAGCACTTTAGCTGACCTAGTGGCTGGTCAGTGTGTTCAGACCACTCTGTGGAGACATACCAGTCCCTCTGTGATCGTACCTCCAGAGTCCGCAAGTGAGAATTATTCACATAGAAAATTGACAGGTGCCATCGAATAGCACCCCCTGGCTTGCAGCTCTCAGTGCTGCGGCATATGTCGCACCACCCTAATTACATCCCTACAAATTAGCATAATGCTAACTCTGTATGCTAACTCTGTTAGGGCAGGGGTTCCCAACCATGGTCCTCAAGGCACACAAACAGTCCAGGTTTTAGGGATAGCCATACTTGAGCACAAGTGACTTAATTAGTACCTCAGTTATCTTGATTTAACCATCTGTGCACAATTATGGATATCACTAAAACCAGGACTGTTAGTGTGATTTGAGGACAGAGGTTGGGAATCACTGTGTTAGGGGATAGAAAACATTCATAGAATGTTTTAAATATAGTTGGACATGTAACTCATCCTCACATCACAAGATGGCGCCATTGTACTATATCAGCTACTATATATGATAGAAGAAGAGATCTGTGCTGTATTATTTGTTACTATTCATTTATATAATGTAGAATGGTCAGATACTGCGCTCTCTAAGGTGTTGTAAGGAGGAGCTGCAGAGCCCAAGTAGGGACAGGTCCATCACCCGCTAATGATAAACAAAGGAGGAGAATGAATGGTGCTCACTAAGGGCCTGATTCAGGGGTGGACACAGTGTCGAAGTTGGGCGCAAGTGGCCGTTGTTTTCAGCCTGCGCTTGTGTCAGAGTCGCACTGCGTGTGCGTACCAGTGGTTACCACTCTGAGATGCAGAACAAATTTGGACACAGAGAGTGATTTTCGCTGGGTGTTTCTGGGTGGTGGCTAGCCAAATGCAGGCATGCGTGATCAGGGAATGTGTGTAAAAATGCAGTGTCAACATAATGGCAGATAAGGAAGGGCCCCAACATAATGGCAGATAAGGAAGGGGCCCAACATAATGGCAGATAAGGAAGGGCCCCAACATAATGGCAGATAAGGAAGGGCCCCAACATAATGGCAGATAAGAAGGAAGGGCCCCAACATAATGGCAGATAAGGAAGGGGCCCAACATAATGGCAGATAAGGAAGGGGCCTAACATAATGGCAGATAAGGAAGGGGCCTAACATAATGGCAGAAAAGAAGGAAAGGGCCCAACAAAAATGGCAGATAAGAAGGAAGGGCCCCAACATAATGGCAGATAAGAAGGAAGGGCCCCAACATAATGGCAGATAAGGAAGGGCCCCAACATAATGGCAGATAAGAAGGAAGGGCCCCAACATAATGGCAGATAAGGAAGGGGCCCAACATAATGGCAGATAAGGAAGGGGCCCAACATAATGGCAGAGAAGTAGGAAGGGCCCCAACATAATGGCAGAGAAGTAGAAGGAGCCCAACATAATGGCAGAGAAGTGGGAAGGGGTCCAACATAATGGCAGAGAAGTAGAAGGGCCCCAACATAATGGCAGAGAAGTAGGAAGGGCCCCAACATAATGGCAGAGAAGTAGAAGGGCCCCAACATAATGACAGAGAAGTAGAAGGAGCCCAACATAATGGCAGAGAAGTAGGAAGGGCCCCAACATAATGGCAGAGAAGTAGAAGGGCCCCAACATAATGGCAGAGAAGTAGAAGGAGCCCAACATAATGGCAGAGAAGTAGGAAGGGGTCCAACATAATGGCACTGATAATAATAGCACTGATAGCGTGAGCTGGCTGTTAGCAATTTCTGAGGTCATGGCTTTTGCAAGTGTGCATATGGGTCCGATGTTACCGATAGTTTCACTATGTTTCCCTAGTATACGAATGTAAGGGAAAGTGGGCGTCCTTATGTCTGGCTTCGTTAGCAATGTGAATGCACACATTTAAATAGCACCACTGATATTAGCAGCTGCGCTGCGTGCGTATAAGCAGAATTGTGATCTGTAATGAATCAGACCCACTGTGCAAATAAGATGCATTTGAGAAAGTCGCAAAAAAGTCACTCGGTGCTACTGAGTCACACGGAGCTCACGCGTTATATGTAGCGCAACTTGTAGTGCATGGAGGATAGATGTATGTGGACATATCCAAGAAATTCCACTGCTGTAGCCTCTGCACTTTAAGGTTGGACGTTGTGAGAACATGAGATGTGCGTTAAATATGTATTTGCAGCATCTCATTCCCTGCAGCGATTAACTTTTTAGCCCTTTGTGTTCCCCCTTTCCGTCTGCTGGTGTATGTGTGTTCATTCACAGGACTTATACTTTTGCAGTAGCAGGTATATTATATACTGTATTATATAGTTTAAGTATTTTTAATACTTTGTAAGCCTTGATGTTTAGCCTTGTCCATATGTGTTTTATTCATAACCAGTAGAGCAAGGTAACACCTCACAGAAAAAAAGACCTTACATTTAGCCGTGTGCATATCTCTGTTGTATTCATAACCAGTAGAGCAATGGAACGCCTCACAGAACAAAAGACCTTGTGGGTTAATTTCCACCTCCGCAGGGGACACTCAGGACTTACACCTCCTTCTATTTGCCTGCCTTTCGTCCCTCACTGGAGTCCGGCAAGACTGAATGGAGCCAACCCAGCAGGTGTTCGTCAGGGAAGTAATATCTGGGGGAGGTAGGAGGATGTTAGATAAGGGACCCACACCAATCAGGGAACGGTGTAACTCCCCTGGGTGGTCACAAGAACCGTGGGAACTTGGAAGTTTTCAAAAGAGGTCACCAAAGTAGCTCCGGATGTTAGTCACTGACTTTGGCTAATGGAGCGTACACACGGTCAGATTTGTCAGATGAACGACTGAACGATTTTACCAAAGTTTTGAACGATTTGAACGATTTTTGACTGCATTAAAATGAATGGAATCGTCCAAGTCTGACTGCAAACCCATCAGATGTCAGATATCGTTATCTGACAAACGGGAATGCGCATCGTTGATCGTCCATCGTTCAGGCATGTCAGATTTTCCTTCAGATATGAACGACTGAACGATTTTTAAATAGTTATCGTTCATATCTGAAGGAAAAATCTGATCGTGTGTATGCACCATAAGGAACTTTCTGCCAAGGTGCTTAGTAGAACGCATCGCCAGTCCTGTGTGGACATATACATTTGGGGAGATCTTCGTTCTCCGGTGTGGACTTGAACTCTATCACTGCTGTGCTGTGTGAACTGTGGTAGTTTTGACTGTGTGGTATCCTGGAAACGCTTGGGTGGACCTATACGCTATCACTTCTGTGTGAACTGTGATAGTTTCTACTGTGTGAGACTGGGTGTCTCTAGCTATTTGGTGGACTTGTCCTGGAACTTTATCCCCTACAGAGACTGGCTCGGTCTGCACTGTTACCAGCATATTGCATGTTCGCTGTATTTACTCCTCGCCATTGCATATTACCTATCTGTGTGCCATGAAAAATAAACCATCACTTTGGTTTCATCTGCTCGGTGTCTGGGTGACTGAAAGAACCTCGTATCCTCACAGACGTGCTTAGCATTCAAAGATTTGTGCTACTGTCAACTTGAACAAAGAAAAGTTTTGCAGCGTTCGGATAATCTGGTAAATAAAATGAATAATGGGATATAAAATAACCTGGCACCCCGCCCAAGAACTGATAGGAGTTTGCCTACTGCTCACATAGGAAAACTAAACTCTGGCGCCAAGTCACAGTCAATCCTCAAATTAAACCCACACATATAAAATACAATATAATAATACTAGAACATTATTCTATTAGAAAATACAAGGCGAGTAATAATCACTCATAGTATAATAACCACAAACTTGTTACAAATGTGCACATTAAGCACCACAAAAATGACGTTATCATCTATCACTCAATATGGATAAACTGAAGCATGTAATTACTTGTTTACTTATAAACACCATGACAAGGTTTTCGTCAACTCCCTCCTTCCCTCTGTCTCTACCTAATCCTCTGTTCTGCCCCCTGCTTCCACCTTTATCCTTTCCCCCTTATCTCTTCCACCTCCTCCTCCCCTTCTCCCCCCTCCTCTGTCTGCCTACTCTTCACTCCTCACCCATTACTCCACTTTCTTCCTGTTCTACCCCCCCTCTGTCCTACTACCCCACCACCAAACCCTCCTCCTACACTCCTCTCCCTGTCACTTCACCCCACTGCCATCCACATCTCCCTCCCTGCCCACCTCCTATTGGTTCCCTTTCCAGCTCAGGTGCCCGCACCATCACTAAACTCTATTCATATCGGTCCCCCAAATTAATCTCACCTCCACGTTACAGCAACCCGGACAATCTCATTCACATCTCCCCCACAAATGCTATCTCTCTATCCTGTGCCCTCTGGAACGCCAGGTCAGTCTGTAATAAACTGGTCCCCACCCATGACCTTTTTATCTCCAACTCTCTGAATCTCCTAGCCATCACTGAAACTTGGATCTCACCCTCTGACACCACTTCTCCTGCTGCTCTATCCTCTGGGGGCTTTGCCTTCTCCCACACCCCCCGGCCTGGGGGTCGCCATGGTGGTGGAGTTGGGGTCCTTCTATCCACCAGTTACTCATACCAGCTAATACCCTCTGAACCATCCCTTACATTCCCCACATTTGAGGTTCATGCTATACGACTCTTCCAACCAGTAAACCTCAGAGTAGCTGTCATTTACCGTCCCCCTGGCTCTCCCTCCAAATTCCTTGACAACTTCGCTTCCTGGCTCCCTCACTTTCTCTCCTCAGATCTTCCCTCCATTATCCTAGGTGATTTTAATATTCCTATTGACATTCCCACAGAATCCTCTGCAGCTAAACTCCTTACCCTCACCTCTTCATTTGGTCTCGCCCAATGGACCTCCTCACCCTCCCATGTGAGTGGGCACTCACTTGACCTGGTCTTTACGCACCGTTGTGATATTTCTGATTACTCCAATTGCCCATTCCCCCTCTCTGACCATCACCTTCTCTCTTTTAACCTATCCCTCTCTCCTTGCCCTCCTCTAACTCCTAAGGCTACCATTACTAAGCGTAATATTGAGGCTATTGACACTGTTGCTTTTTCCTCCCTGCTGGACTCTCTTCTCTCCCCTATCATTTCTCTCTCCTGTCCTGAACAAGCTACTTCCCTGTACAATTCCTCCCTTGCTTCTGCTCTTGATTCTGTTGCTCCAGCAATAACCACTCACCCTCGCAGATCCACACCACAACCCTGGCATTCCAAATGCACCAGATACCTACAAAAGTGTTCAAGAATTGCGGAGCGTCAGTGGAGAAAGTCACGCTCTAAGGCTGACTTCCTCCATTTCAAATTTATTCTCTCCTCCTACAGTGCTTCCCTGTCTCTCTCCAAACAAACATATTTCAAGAACCTCATCTCCTCCCAGTCCTCAAACCCCCGGTGTCTCTTTGCCACTTTCAACTCCCTACTCTGCCCTTCCCCTCCTTGCCTTCCCTCCTCGCTCTCTGCCCTCGACTTTGCCACCTACTTTACATCTAAAATTGACTCCATACGTGAGGACATCATATCCCATCAGACCCTCAGCACTCCTCTCCCTCCTTGCCCTTACCACCCCTCCCCTTCTGTCTCACCAACTCTGACATCCTTCTCCCCTGCTTCTGGAGAGGAAGTCTTGGCCCTCATCCGGTCCTCCCCTCCTTCCACCTCCCCTCTTGACCCTATCCCTTCCCGTCTCCTCTCCCACTTGTCTCCTTCTGCCTGTTCCCATCTGGCTCACCTCCTTAATCTTTCCCTATCATCTGGCACTGTCCCTTCTGCATTCAAACATGCTCTTGTCTCCCCCATTCTTAAAAAACCTACCCTTGATCCTAACATACTTTCAAACTATCGACCCATCTCTCTTCTCCCTTTTGCTTCCAAACTCCTTGAGCGTATTGTCTACAACCGCCTTACCACCTTTCTTTCCTCCCACTCCCTCCTTGACTCATTTCAATCTGGCTTCCGATCTCTCCACTCCACGGAAACTGCCCTCACGAAAGTCAGCAACGACCTCCTTGCTGCCAAATCCAAGGGTCACTACTCTCTGCTCATTCTCCTTGACCTCTCTGCTGCATTTGACACTGTAGACCACCCTCTCCTCCTGCAAATCCTTTACTCTCTCGGTTTACGTGAAACTGCCCTCTCCTGGCTTTCCTCCTACCTCTCTGATCGTTCCTTCGCTGTGTCCTCTCATGACTCCTCTTCCCCTCCACTTCCACTAAAGGTAGGAGTTCCCCAAGGTTCTGTTCTTGGACCTCTCCTTTTCTCCCTATATACATCCTCTTTAGGTGAACTCATTAACTCCTTTGACCTCCAATATCATCTCTATGCAGATGATACTCAAATTTACCTTTCCACCCCTGAGCTCACCCCTGAGCTCCTTACCCGTATCTCCAACTGTCTCTCTGCTGTCTCTTCGTGGATGTCCCAGCGCTTTCTTAAACTTAACATGTCTAAGACTGAGCTGATCATCTTCCCACCCTCTTCCACTACATCACTTTCCACAATTTCGTTATCTATTGATGGCACAACTATCTCCTCTAGCCCCAAAGTGCGCTGTCTTGGAGTTATCCTAGACTCCTCCCTCTCCTTTAAACCGCACATTCAGCACATCTCGCAGTCCTGCCGTTTTCACCTAAAAAATATCTCCAGGATTAGACCCTTCCTCACCCAGGATGCCACTAAAACCCTCATCCACTCACTGGTCATATCCAGATTGGACTACTGTAACCTTCTCCTAGCTGGCCTCCCAGTCTCTCACCTCTCTCCACTACAATCTGTTCTCAATGCTGCTGCTCGGCTCATCTTCCTCTCCAGACGTTCTATATCTGCTTCCCCTCTCCTTCAAGCCCTACACTGGCTCCCCTTCCCCTTCAGATGCCAATTCAAGGTTCTTACATTCACCTACAAAGCCCTCACCAAATCCTCTCCCGCATACATTTCTGACCTTCTCTCCCTTCACACTCCCACCCGCCCACTTCGCTCAACTAATGCATGCTGCCTCTCTTGCCAACTGATTACTTCCTCCCACTCCCGCATCCGAGATTTTGCCCGTGCTGCTCCCTACCTTTGGAATGCTCTCCCTCTCCCTATCAGACTCTCCACCTCTCTACAAATCTTCAAACGGGCTCTCAAGACCCACTACTTCATCAAGGCCTTCCAGCACTCCTCCTAACCCACCTCATGCTCTTTCCTTCCTATCTTCCCCTTCTGTGTCACGCCTGTCTATCTGCCCCTCCCCTTAGAATGTAAGCTCTCATGAGCAGGGACCTCTTCCCTCATGTGCTTCTCTTTACATTTTCTTCTACTCTCTACTCCCCATTAGGGCACCTAACACGGGACCGCCAACTCCCGGCAGCTTATTGTGAGTGCTTTAATCACTATTTCAGCAATGTATATAAGTTGTGTCCCTGTCCTGCACTGTAATGTACTGTAAGTTACTTGTTTCTTGTTCACTTATTAGTTCTATGTACTATGTAAGGCGCTGCGGAACACTTGTGGCGCCATATAAATAAAGGATAATAATAATAATAATAATAACTACAATCCAAATACTCTTAATCTGTGTAAACAGAGATACAACCCATTAATGGCAATAAACAAACATGTATATTGCTTTGGGAAAGCAAGTTCTTAGTAAACATACAGCAGCCAGCATAAAAAAAGTTGTAAAATACAATGGCTGATTGAAAAGTAATGAGACTGATATTTTTATTCAGAATCAGATGACTCCACAGGATCTAAACATTTCTTTTTTTTACGTAACGTCTTTCACATTCAACATCTTCTTTGCATTTCAACGATTCAAAGACGTGCAGTAGACGGTTTTGTGACATCACTGTGTCACGGCCAGGGTTTCTCGGCATGGTGGTCGGCGGGTATTACCTGTGAGGTCATTATGGTGGGGGGTGTCTGGCAGTGGCGCTGGTGTTTGGCGAGGGGCTTTGGCTGTGTGTGGTTCTGTGCGGGCACATTGTCATTCAGGGCTGATAAGGCCTGGCGGTGTTTCCGTTCTGTTTGGCATGGGCGCCTCCATCTTGCCTTCTGACCATGTGATTCAACTGCCCAATCCTGGTGAGTCATGTGTTCCCTCCAGCCAGTCTTAGCGCGGCACGGGTATTTAGGAAGGTCCAGAGCCTTCCTTCTTTGCCAGTGCAACGTGTATCTCAGCCTACCTGAGAGGGAGTTCTGTGCTCACCTCTTGTTACCTGTGTAAACACTACCTGCCAGCCTGCTTGTCAACTCCTAAAACCTGCTGGACTACCCTGCATCCTCCACTACCTTTTCCCCTGCCTGAGCCTGCTGACACCCTGCCTCCATTTCACTCCCAGCTGGACTCATCATCACTGCCTGTATTTATTTCAGCTCACTAACCTGCATACCGGACTGTTCTTATCTGCCACTTTCTGGACATTCTCCCATTATCCTCACTACAGTAATCAAGTGCATTTTAGTGCTAAACCTGGACTTTTGCCATTCCCATGTCTTCTAAGCCACTCATTAAAGATTCTACCTTTTTATTTAAATCTGCTTCTGTTTTTGCTCCTGTCACCACCCCAGGCCCACAAGTAAACCAGAACATTACACACTTAGTGTTGCAGCTGTGGTATTTTTTACTTCACCATCCGTTGAGAACTTCTTTCCGCACAATTGTTTTTTTTCAGGGGTGGGACTGCCTAGAAATCACAGGGCGCTAAGTCCGGGCTATATGGAGGGTGTTCCAGTGCTGTCCCATTAATATCAGTGCTGCCAATGCAACAGCAGCAACATGTGGTCGGTAATTGTCTTGGAGCAAAAACCACTGTTTCTTCAGTAAAAGTGGTCTTTTCTTCCTCATGGCTCCACGCAAATAGTTTTGCGGATGTTTGCATAGTCACCATTGTCTATCCACGGGGAGCCCAGTGCTGTAAGGATCATACCATGTGCAACAAAGAACAGCAGAAGCATGACTTTACACACCAAAAGAATCACACAGAATTTTTGGGCAGAGGCGAATTCATGTGTTTCCATATACTGGACTGTTGTTTGGATTCCGGATCACAATGACGAATTGATCAAATGTCACAATCGATGTGAGGAAATCAGGTATCCTCTCCGACATTCGGTGTTCTTGCACAGTTTAACTCGTAGTCGCATCTGCTCTTCTGTGAGATTTCTGGGTACCCACCTGGCACACACACGATGCAATTTCAGTTCCTTTGTCACAAAATGCTGAACTCGTTCGAATAAGATGCCAAGTGTAGCTGAAAGGTCATGTACAGTTAACCTTATCATTTTGCAACATCCCTGCAGCTTTGGCAATGTTGACATCTGTGACAGCGGTGGATGGTCTCCCAGATCGCGCTTCATCAATCACTCGTGTGTTACCCTCTTTGAAGTGCCACACCCAAAATACTGAAGCACGGCTAATTGTTTCTCCACCGTATGCTTGCCGTAACATTTCATGAGTTTCATTTCCACTTTTTCCAAGTTTACAAAGAATTAAATCACACATCTGTGACGTAATCTCAGACACGTATTCCTCATCCACCATGACGAAAAATACAAAGATCTTCCACTCGCTGTGACCAAACAAAGAAGACTACATCAGTCCAACTGCAGGTTCAGACACATCGATGTATGAGCTTCACAATAACCTGCATAGGGCTGTATTCAATTAGTCATGAAAAAGTCCCGGACTCTTCGCATGGTGCACTTTTCACCAACATCGCTGGTTTTCAATGTGGAATAGTATCGCCCTTGTCACCGCTTATCCTCGTATTCAATTAGAAATCTGTGAAAACGGGACCCAGCAAAACTGTAACATGCGAAAAGTACTGTCAGATTTGGGCAAATCAGCCTGACACCCACAAAGATGCACTGACATTGGGGATCACTATAGATGCCCCAGAATAGCCCTGCTGAAGGTATTTGGGGTACTTAAATGCTCTCAATAGCTACTAATTAGCGTCTTTGCACAAGGGGTGAAGAATAGCATTTAGCAGGGTTTTTTTTACAGAAAATAAGTAGTCCCAGCACATTTGGGGTGTATGAAAATGGGGGGTAGCATATCTTAAAGTTGCTAAAGTGAAGTTTTAAAAAAACATTAAAAATCCACCTGCCGGAAGCACCTGCAAACTTAGAAACACCTGGGGCATACTTGGGGCCCCCCTGGAGTCTATTTTGCTAGTTTTTCCCCCAACTTTGTCTAGTGTGTACCAGCCTTTACCAATCAGCCTGTAGAAGCAGTGGGAAGTCTGGGTCACTGAGTAAGGAATGGTGCTGGTCCCTCAGATCTTCTACCACCAATGAGTAGGAAACGATGTCCAGGTCTCTGGCAGATGATATAACTGGTCCTGCCAATCAGCCAGTACAGAAGGCAGAGGTTTGGGTCCCTGGTGGGGAATAGCGTTGGTCAGTCTGAATCGCTGTGAGACTGGATAAGCCGCTGATAGCTGAAGGCAGAGAGCCATGTGGTTGCTGGGCTGGCTAACTGCATCTGGAGACATACATGGGGGCAGAGTCACTGATGCGTTTTGTCCAATAGGCTGGACTTTCTCAAAGTTTACTGTCAGCTTGAATCATTCACCTCTCTTTTGTACTTTGTATCTCCACAAAGTGTAATCATATTGCTTTATCATACACCCATTGTAACCCTAGTGTGCCCAAGGTGGCTGCTTCTTCTGGTACAATCTGCGGAACAGTTGATTCTGTTGGTATCTTTTACTTTGTATTACATATTTTGTATTTGTCCACTGTAAACACTGTAGTGTACCTAAGATGGATGCCTCCTTTGCAATATTGATTCCTTCCAGAAAATATAAAGCAATGTGATTCCTTCTGCAGTGTGGTGCTCAGAGGACGGTCACAATATTTGGGAGCGCTGAAGCCAGTTTGAATGAGTGTTGGTGACAGCAGGTGAAGGGGGGGGTCAGGATGGGTGTTGGAATTAATGCTAAATTAGGTTTATTTAGCATTAATTCTTATTGGTGTTTTAAAACTACTGAACAAACCCCCAGAACAGTAAATGGACCCCTAACACATGTATAAGAGATTATCAGTAAGTGGATGGAGATAGGTAGAAGAAGCAATACTAGGCATCTTTAAATTATTAACATTGACTTATATGGCACAAGCATATTCTTTTGCCCTTTACAATTCAGTACAAAATAGTAATAAAAAAAAGACTGAAGTAAGAACAAACAAAGACGTAAGGAGGGCCCTGCTCAAAAGTTCATTTGCCACAAAATAGCCAGTTGGTTTGCCTTTATTGGGCAGAATTGCATTGAGGCATATTTAAAAAAAAAAAACATAATAAAATAAGTGCAAACCAGCTATAACCCAACAACAGCAACCAGGCATTTGCTTGTATTTGTATTTATTTGACAAAACAAAGCTAACATTTCATTAGTTTTTTTTTTTTTATAATTTCTTTTAATCATCAGAGCAATAATATAGTACACGTACATCAGAAAACAAAATAAATAATAAACAGAACAAAAACCAATTAAGGGCAGCAATATACAAATAATACAATATAAATACAGAAAAATATTTCTATCAACAGACAAAAAACAAAAAATGGCATATTATTCAAAGCAGTCTAAACATGGAAAGCACACCCCACAAAAAATTCTCCAATAAAATAAAACAGGAGAAAGGAGACCCAAAAAGAAACAGATCCCATCTCAGCCTGTAACAGGCAAAGAAATGGACGTATCATCCAGTAAAATCCGGGCTTCATACCAAGAAGTATTTCAAAAGCACAAATAGATTTGGTGTCGTAAGGCCAACGTAAAAGAGTCTATAAAACCTTCAACATTTCATTAGTTGTTACAGTTACATCATTTTGTTATTTTAAAAAAGTCTTAAGGTTTTGGAGCATTACAATTATATGCAAAATGTTTTATATTTCAAACTGTTCTAAAATATACAATGAAAAACTAAAAAAATAAATAAAACAGCTACTTCTTAATGTAGATGTCAACTTACTGCAACACGTCAAGTTTTCTCGGGAACGTCAAATACCTTTCATAGTAAGTCATTGATGGTAAAACATATCACAGTATGTACCGAATTATATCTTCAGCAGCACTGGGACATCAATTACATATTTTTTGCATGTACCCACACATTTAGCAGCAACTCCCAGAGCATCCTTGTTTTGGGATCCTCGATATTACCTATTAACTGTTCCTCGTGACAGGGTTAATAATTCCTGGGGTTAACCATTTCAGCAATGTGCATTAAATTAGTGATTCAATTGTTATGCAAGCCCAGCCAGCAATAGTGAGCCTGATTCAGAATGGACGCTAATGCAATAGTGGCTCTAATTTCTGTCGCAACCGCTACTGCAAATTTATGCTAATGCCGCATCCAATGGGTTGTACAGTACACTGAGACGCCCCCGGCTGTGGCTGCAACCCGCTGCAGTGCGCAAATAGCTGCACCATCGACCGGACATCAGCCGCACCATGGGACATTAGAGCGGCCCTGTGGTTGCATAGACTGTCCGACGGTACATGGCTGTAGGTGCCAATGGAACTGCAGTCCCTGACACAGACCCGCCCCCAACATGCCCGTCGACATAAGCCACCCTCAACGCCTATCGGAATTGAATGGATCTCCTTGTTATTCCGATCTGCATTCCCCGGCAGTAACCATCAGGACGAATGCACAGTGCGTCTCAGACGCATGCGCGGGTTTGAAACATCAGGCACTTGCGTCCACCTCTGAATCAGAGTGACAATGCAATCCCCCACCCTGGGTGCTGAGTGATAGGGCTGTCCGATCATGGTACTACCACTGATGGTTGGTTTCTAACCATCACTTGAAAAACATTGATGGATCATTCTCACAAATGCGCAGACTGCGGCCATCTGACCTCCATGGCAATGTACGCTGTGTGGTTCCCATGGATGGCAAAACTAATCACCACATGCCAGCATCTCAGCAGTGCGGGTGCGACTTAAGTTTTAGATCATTTGCTGAGCTGCGATTAGTGTACACACACGTGAGCCCTGGTGTGTATTCAGGGTATGCAGTCGGGAAGCCGACGGACCTAATCCCGACAGCCGGCTTCCCGACTGCTTAATCCCGGCGAGGGTTAAATGACAGGCGTCTAAATCTAGATGCCTGTCATTTTACTGACGATCGAAGTGATGCTGGGTGCAGAGGGCGGACAGCCGCGGGGTGGTTAGGTTAGGGGCTCCCGGGGGGATTTGGCACCCCCCCTGGGAGGTTAGGATTAGGCTAGGGGGAGGGAGGGTTAGGCACCCCCGGGGGGAGGTTAGGGTTAGGCACCCCCCCGGGGGACTTAGGTTAAGGGGGCGGGGAAGGGGGGTTTTATCGTTAGGCATCCCCAGGGGGGGAAATTAGGGTTAGGCAGGGACTTAGGTTTAGGCGGCGGGGAAGGGGATGGTTAGGCACTTAGAGGGGGGATTAGGGTTAGGCACTGGGGGGGGGGGAAGGTTAGGAGGTAGAATTAGGTTAGACAATACTTACCTTGGATGATTGGGATTTCCTCCTCTGCCGGGATGCCGCTGGCAGGATTTCAACCGCCGGGCATGGGTCCGGCAGTAAATCATACCGATTCCGTATTCAGGTTTCCAACTTCGAGATGGCCAATGATGGGGATACATGGAAGGTTTACACCATTGTGGCTAGCACTGTTAGGAGCCAGTCCGGTAGTAGAACAATCAGGGAAGGGGGGCAGCGCCTATGCAGCAAGTCAGGTGCGCGGCCGCCATTTTCCCTACTGCGTATGCGCAAAACACCGGGAAAAGCAGCGCTACAGCCGACGCGGGACTTCGGAAGGGTATTAAAATGTATGGGTGTAGGGTGTGCGCTGTGGGCCCCCCTGCACCCATTATAAATATGCCAATGGAGGGAGGGCTGTTGGCGGATGTGGCAGTGACAGAGAGAACCGTGGAGACAGGGGCGCTGACACGCCTGCAAACTACGCACTTCCATCTCTGGGGTGCACCGATGATGGCCTTCAGGCACATACAGCCATAATTCTCCACAGGGGATATATCTCCAGTTTCCAGCTGTGGCGTCTCTGATAATAGTCGGTGTACCCACTGCAGTGTAGCACCGATATGATACTCTCTCTGTGAGAGTACCTCCCTATGACCCTGAGCCCGCACCCTTCCCCTGCTACAGCCCGACAACTCCGAGTCTGACTCCGAAGTTACCACAGAGACGACGCCGCTTTCCCGCCACTCACTCTGATTGGTCAGCGAGATCGGCGTTGTTTTTTTTTTTTTTTTTTTTATAGCAGCGGAGGCTATCAACGAGTGAGGGGGCGTGTCCTACTCCGCCGGTCCACCAATCCCTGTGGCGGGGGCGTGTCTAGTGAGCCGTTTCTAACGGGCGTGGCTAGGTGAGTTTGGACGAGCGGTCCTCACGTGACGTCATCATTACTGGGTGACACCAGGCAGGAGGTAACAGCTCTCTTACTACCTCTGTAGTCTCATTGGATTTATTATTTATACTCTTTTTTTTTTTTCTTACATGCCTGCTTTATAATACATGGTTATTGAAATATATTGATTATTGTATGAAAATATTTATTATTCATTTAAACAGCACCAGCAGATTCCATATAAGAATGGCCTCCGGAGGGTTAACCATCGATAATCACCATAGATGATGTAATTGGTGATTAACATTGATGGCGAACCATCGATAGTTTTGACCCACTGTTTTTTTTGTTTTTGAGGCCTTCGATGTGTCCCAGATGCTTTACTTGCCTACCCTCCCGATTCGGCCGGGAGCCTCCTGTCCGATGCCTACCAACGACAAGAGTGAAAAAGTGCTGGAAACCCCTAGGACGCATGCAGCGCTGGAAACCACTACAACGCTCAAAGGTTCTGTTGCAATTGGGATAGATGGCAGCGAAAATGGGGCGGCAAAGTGACGGGCGTTCCTGGGCGGTGACTGGGAGCTGGCCTGAAGTGAACTCAAAAAACGTCAGTCTCATGGGTGCGTCGCGGATGTGTGATAGAGGCCGCAATCTCACATGCACAGCCACAGAGGCCATGGCCGGACGGAGAAACTACACCTGGCATAGGAGCGGTGGCGTGTGGAAAATCGCTGGTGGCGTTACAGCTTGCACTATTAGCCTCTGCCGCTGGTGTCAGTATTACGCGAGCAATCAGAAAATAGGGAGATCTGTCTTGTTTGATAGACCATCTGCGCTTGGTATGCAAGATATCAGGGTGTTGAAGCAACGGACTCATGCGCGCACTTTCTAACTGGCGTTTGTTTTACGTCAAATTCAACATTTCCCTCAGCGTTCAGAGCCCTCAATGTTCTGCATCATCCAACACAGGGGCCGGATACAGCAGTGTACGCAAATGTAATCACCTGGGGATCGCTGTGCTTTGTCAAGCTAATGTCTGACAAAGCACGGCCGACATAAAGACGTCCACTGCTGCCTTCTCATATAATGTTGCTCTTCTGCGTAAACATCGGTACCATGGACGCACATCGGCCAGACGCGCAGAATTTACACCAGTCCTGACCAGCCGCAGACACTGCAGGTCTCCTCGCATGCAGAGAGCTCTCATTCTGCGTATGCAATCGCAGTGGCTAATTTATGCACGCCCATGAAGCGGCGTTCAAACGGACAGGCACGCCTGCGTTTTTCCGACCCCTCGCCCCCGTCACACCCCAAACAATGACAGCCTGTCACTCACTTTGCGATGGATTCCTCTGTGCGTCCGTAATCGCAAAGCAATCGCTGAGCACACGGCTTATACGCATGCGCAATGGTAAACCATCGTTCGACCTGCATGCGTAATCGCCATTGCGTCCGCAGCTGAATCAGCCCCAGAGATCCATAGGGCCCGTCTGTGTACTGTCCTACATTCTCCGCGTTCTTACCTAAGTGGGAATGGCGATTGTTGTTACCTAAGCGGGAATGGCGATTGTTCTTACCTAAGTGGGAATGGCAATTGTGCTCTTTGTATGTATCACACCTCCTAACATTCCAAATCCGAATGGGGGGCACGGTGGCAGAACAGTGGGAGCGTGACAACATCGTAGTGGGTATGGCCACACCCCTGCTGGGCATCTTTATCAGGAGAGTGACATGCTGCAGCCATTGGCTGAATCTGCCCCTGCAGTGCGCAGCAGTAGAATACGTCTCCACCCCCCAATATGAGGGGACTGTCCTGCACTTTGACCCCTCTGATCATTGTCCTCTCATGTCGGGACTGTCTCGCTGAAATCAGGATGCTTATAGGGATATCTAGGCTGCTGCTGAGGGGTATTCCGGCTGTGTTTAATGCCGCATAATTGGAATCACGCAGACGATGGTTAACATGTGGGAGTGTTTCCTATGCCAGTGATGGGCATGAGGTGGTCCAAGGGCCACGAGTAGCCCTCTGAATGGATTGGGGTTGAAATACCAGCGGCTCAAGAGCAGCGCAGATGGGTAATAGACAGACTGGTACAGATGAGGGAATACAAACTAGCAGAATGGCGGGCTGACAGGTGAAGATCCCGGCGCTCGGTGGTAAGTATGCTAACCCTCCCTTAGGGGTGCCTAACCCTAACCTCTTCCCCCTAGTGCCTAACCCTAACCTCCCCCCCATGGATGCCTAAACCTAACCCCCTCTCCCCGCACCCTAAACTGTCCCTTCCGGGGGGTGCCTAACCCTAACCCCCCCTTCCCCTTGCATAACCCTAACCTTCCCCGGGGCTGTGCCTAACCCTAAGTCCCCATCCCCGGGCTAATTGTATACTTACCCGGCAGAGAGGACGTTCGGTCCGGCGTCCTCGTTGTTCCGGCGTCGGGATTAACATAGGTGTCGGTATTTCGATGAATATGTTAAATCCCTTGCCGGGATTATGCTCTCAGGATTGAGATTGGCGGCCATGCGCTCGCCGGTCTCAAAACTACATCCCCTCTGAACCTTTACCTGAGGCCCCCAGCTCCTTCTTCCCTTGCTGTCGTATTTGTCTGTCATGGCTGTTATCGATTATTTCCAATGCCCGCTGTTATGTTATTGCAGATAGGTGTCGCCTCTTTAGTGATTTGGGGGAGTTCTAACAAACTTTAGAGAGGGATAAGGCATACTTGCCAACTCTCCCTCATTGTCAGGGAGACTCCCTGAAATAGTAGCAATCTCCCTGTCTCCCTGAAGACTCTAGCAATCTCCCTCATTTCATCCTTACCCCCATTATGAAGCTGTTATATTAAAAAACAGAGATAAATACATTCAAATGGGATCATTAGTGTCATTTCCTTGCATTGGTTATTATAAGGCACAATGATCCCTGTGAATTTCTGAAAAGTATTAGTGTGTTTTCATCAACAAACAGATCTTACTGACTGCTTTTGGGCTGGTTTACATTTGGATGTAAGTCAGGTTTAGGACACGCCTCTCAGATTTATCAGTACACGCCCATCACATGTATGACATGCCTCTCAGATTTATCAGTACACGCCCATCACATGTATGACACGCCTCTCAGATTTATCAGTACACGACCATCACATGTATGACACGCCTCTCAGATTTATCAGTACACGACCATCACATGTATGACACGCCTCTCAGATTTATCAGTACACACCCATCACATGTATGACACGCCTCACAGATTTATCAGTACACGCCCATCACATGTATGACACGCCTCTCAGATTTATCAGTACACGCCCATCACATGTATGACACGCCTCTCAGATTTATCAGTACACGCCCATCACCTGTATGACACGCCTCTCAGATGTATCAGTACACGCCCATCACCTGTATGACACGCCTCTCAGATTTATCAGTACACGCCCATCACCTGTATGACACGCCTCTCAGATGTATCAGTACACGCCCATCACCTGTATGACACGCCTCTCAGATGTATCAGTACACGCCCACTGTAACACGCGCTCATAGGTGCTGCTTTCACAATCTCCCTGAAATGCTTTTTCAAAAGTAGGCAAGTATGGGATAAGGTGGAGAGAGATAAAGGACCAACCAATCAACTCCTGTCATTTTTCAAACACAGCCTGTAACATGACAGTTAGGGGCTGATTGGTTGGTACTTTTTCTGTCTCCACTTTATCTCTCTCCAAGCTTTGATACATCTCCCCCATAAATGCATTGATTTAACTTATTACTGAGATTCACAGTAATGTGCGACCCTGAAAAAGGCCTAATGTCCGTCTGCTGTGCCCCCTGCAGCTTACCCATCGCTGCCTTACACTACGTGACCAGGCTAAGGACCAGACCTTTATCTGTCTGGTATTGTAGGGGTTAATACATACTGGCCAGGCTGCTTAATAGTATTCTCTGTACACAGTCCTGTGCAGTGAATGGGTTAATACAGTGGGACTGCCTGTGGAGGTACTGTAGGAGTATGGAGATACAGGTTGAGTCTCCCATATCCAAAATGCTTGGGACCAGGGGTAATTTGGATATCGGAATAATTGCATACCATAATAAAATATCTTGGGAATAGGACCCCAATATACACACAGTGTGCATTTATGTGTTATATACATGAAATTCATTTGTTTCATATACACCCTATACACACAGCCTGAAGGTTATTGTATACTGTATTTTTATAATTTTGTGCTTTACACAAAGTTTGTGTACATTGAACCATCAGAAAGCAAAGCTTTCACTTTCTCAGTCATGCTATAAGTATTCTGTATTTTGGAATATTTGGGTATGGGAGACTCAGCCTGTATCCGGTTACTTCCCTTTCCCACTAATACTGACTATTGCATTTGCCAGCAGTGTAGGGTTAATACCGGTTGACAAGGCTATTTACTCCCTGCTCTCCCCCCTTCCCTGCTAAACCTAAGTGACCTAGTTGTGTGCACTGTCTGGCAGCGTAAGGGTTAATGCATATCCCGGAGTGTTGGGTCAGTTTTTTGCTCCCTGGGAGAGTCAGGGTTAATACTCGGTACACAGTCTGTTTGCATTGCTTGGCAGCGTATGGGTCAGCAATACTAGAGATCTGCTTGTAGGACCAGCCGGCGTCAGGGGTCCCTCCTGGCAGTGCACGGGTTAATGCTGAGGCATCGCTGACTGAATGTGCATTTCGGTAGCCATAGCAACCCCTGATGGCTGTGTGTGAAGCACTGGTGCAATGCTCTGCAGCCAGCCAAGCTTGTAAATACTTATTGCTGGACAATTACACCACAGGACAGCCCCCCACCCAGATTGCTCCAGTCTGTCCCTTATCCCCCCCTCCCCCCCCAGTGTTTTCTCTCTCTGTCAGCAGCAGGCAATGCAGATCATCTCACCCCTGGGCTGTCAGTCTGCGGGTGTCCTGATTTGCAGCCCTGTGCAGTATGGATTGGCTCCTCCATGTGACTATTCTCCCTGGAAGGTGTCTCTCTGTAATGTTAGGGCTGCCTGGCTCTGTCACTGTATCACAAAAGCCTCCATTGTGTGTAATCTCTGTGTGCAGCCTCTGGTATGTGTTATAGAAGCTGTTGCCTGGGAAATGCAGAATAACCCAATCTCTGCTGTGTCTCTGCCACTTCCGCAGCCCGCCCCAGGTTGTGTAGTCAGAGAGCTGCCGGCAGGACCAGCACCCAGGGCACGGAAATCACACCATGATATAGTCCCGGCACTGCCGACTCACCTGGGAAAGGTAAGAACCGGATGATAAATAACATTTCCTGGGAAATTGTCGACATGTTTCATTTTGTGAGCTGTAACATTATTCGCAAAAATAAATAGTCTGCGGTGCCTCATGCCTCAGTGCCTCACACAGCAATGTCGTCACTAGACCCTACAGTCGTCACTGCTTTTTTTAAAAATATAACTGTGTAATGTCGCCATATTTGTTTATAAACATTTACTTATATAGCGCCAGCCTGTTACATTGCGCTGCGCGGTCAGCGAACACATTGTTATGTAATGCCACAATGTCCTGAGATCGGCAGAAATAGCGAGAAAGTCTATCCGCCGCTGCCACGGGTATCACGGGTAGTATTATATTTTCCACTTATTAATCTGTCACCGGCGTTGCTTTACCTCACAGGGCTTTGGGCGCAGTCCGCCATGTCTCGCAGACGCCTGGAAGAAGCCATTCTTAGATCCAAGGAATTTGAGAGCTCTGGGGAGACTGAGGGATCGGATGAAGAGGATTGTGGGAGATATGGCGAGCTTTTCGTCAGACACCGTATTCCGCTGACCAAAGACAGGCACAGCATCTTTAGCGCACGCTTCTCCCCCAGCGGCAAACAGCTGGCGGTCGGCTTCGGCAATGGCGCCATTCAGGTAATGGGGAAAGTTATTTTATTTATATCCTATGTTACATTTAATACTGCGCCAATCCTATATCTCTCTACCGACTCACTCCAATTTCATACAGATGTGTCCTGCTACATCTTTGCCGATCGCGCTACCAACGTGCGCACGCATCGCGCCATGCGATTACCAGCTGCAGCATACGGCACGCTATGGCGAGCACTGCGATCGCACCATGCAGTCCTATGATGGCGCGGGTGCGAGCGCACTGCACGTAGCCACTCGCGAGCACACGTCTCGCGCCATGAATGGCGCTATTTGCTGCGTATGTAACAAAGATGTAACAGGACACATCTGTATTTACCTTTAGCTTAAATGGATAATTAGTGTTAACATCCAATTATTGTTAGTGCTGTGCATACTGTAGGTTAATGTTATCCTTGTTTATGTTTTATGGAGCACTTCTGTAGTGTTGACAATATTTAGGACCCTGTGGAAGCTTGTTAAGCCCTAGCTCTATCATAAATATATATATATTTTAGTGTTTTTCATCCTTATTTAAAGCTGCCTCTATTAAAGTATCATTGGCGGGAGGAATTGAAGGGTTCTGCCGCAAAAGTTTCCCTTTGTAAGCACGGGGAGCCAATATAAGAACCGCCGCTGTCCCTGATCAGTATTATTTACATACAGCATGGTTATAGCGCTTATATTTGTTTGCAATTGTTTTTACATCTTCGTAACTGTTAATCCATGTACCACGAAAGGGGGCTAGGAGAATTGAGTCCGGGTCTCCAGTTCCACTTGCTGCGGTAAATATTCTCTCACCGCTACCAGCCAGCATCGCTCCGCTGCCCCGGGAATACTTTTCTTGTTAAATTGCAGCGTAGAAGATTTTCTATCGCCGCTGTTTCATAACTAATTCCCTTAGGGGAGTATTCAATTAGGAGCGAGGTTCTCTCTGCAAAATAATCACACGGACTTCGCACCCAATTTTGGAATACCGAGAGTATGCGCGCTACCGATTCCTGCGGTGAGTATTACTGACTAATTAAGCCAACTGGAAACTTCCAATTGCTTAATTAGTCATAAGGAGTCATTAGGGGGGTGCCGCTGGGGTCCCAGAGCATTTCCCAACCTTTTTTCCTAAAAATATGGGTTTTGGGAAAAATTGGTCGTGCTCTGGAGGTGCGCAAAAAAAAAAAACCTCCTGGTGGTCAAAAAATGAAAAGCCCAGCCCCTAAATACATAGCAAAAATCCCCCATCCGCAGGGAAAAGCCAGTAGGGGTGGGATCTTTCCTATCCTCGCACCTGATTAGTGTTTTGTTTTGATGCTCTCTATGGTGAGATTACAGTCACTGACCATAGACACTATAGCTGGCCACACACTAGACCAACTTACATCCAACCAGCCAACCAGTTGATTGGTTGGAATGAAAATCTGGTAAGGAATGGGAGTAAATGATGATCAGCAATTTGCTCCTAAATGCCAGAAAACAGATGAAAATGGCGTCAGACAAGTTTGTTAAATGTTTGATCTAAACAATTTGTTCAAACAACAGTTTTTGTCCATTATCTGGCATTTGGGAGTAAATTGCTGATTGTCATTTATACCCCTTTTACACCGGAGCTAAAACCCGGGTTTTTGAAGGGTTAACCCGGGCAGCTCCCTGGTGTAAAATGGCAGAGGGTTGGATTGCCGGGTCGAGTGACCCAGCAATCCAACCCAGGTAACTAGCAGGGTTTAACACGGGTGTAGCCCGTGAAACCCTGCTATGGGAACAGCGCACTCCGGGTCACGAAGACCTGGAGTGCGCTGCTAGCCGGCCGATTGGCCCGGCTTCAGTGGCGCTTGGAGATGACGTCATCTCCAAGCGTCCACTTTCACTCCGCAAAAGCCGGGTCTATGCAGACCCGACTGCGGTGTGAGCGGCGCTGACTCGGGAATATCCCGAGTCAGCGCCGGCAAAATTCCGGGTCTGATCCGGATAAGAACTTTGTTCCAACTCTGGGTCAGACCCGGAATTTAGGTGTAAAAGGGGTATTACTTTCATTCCTCACCAGATTTTCATTCCAACCAATCAACAAGTTGGCTGGTTGGATGTAAGTTGGTCTAGTGTGTGACCAGCTTAAGACTACTGTTAGAGGTGCATGGTGTATCCGCGAGCGTCCTTGCACAAGGGATAATATCACTAAGGAGCTCGGCCGGCTATCACGTCACTTGTCACAACTCATCTCCTGACAGGACCAGTAGGGATGCAGTCAGGAAGTCGACGGTCGAAATGCCGACCGCCGGCTTCCCGACTGTCAAATCTTGGCAAGGTACTAATGACAGGCGTCGAAATCCCAACGCCTGTCATTAGACCTACGCCGGTAGCCCGACGCCCGGCATACCGAACGAAGGTAAGCCGGACGCGGACAGCCGCAGGGGGGGAGGGTTAGGTTTTAGGGCTCCCGGGGGGACTTTGGGTTAGGCACCCCCCCGGGAGGATTAGGTTTAGACTAGGAGAAGGGGGGGGTTAGGGTTAGGCACCCCTGGGGGGAGGTTAGGCTTAGGCAAAACCCCGGGGGACTTAGGTTTAGGCTGCAGGGAAGGGGGGGGGTTAGGTTTAGGCACTTAGAGGGTGGTTAGGCAGTAGGGAGGGAGGTGAGGGTTAGGCATCCCTAAAGGAGGGTTAGGGGGGGGGAGTAGGGTTAGTTGGGATCTTCACTGCTGCCGGTCTCCCGGCGTCGGGATTTGAACCACTGGACATAGGTCTGGTGGTATTTCATACCGATCCCGACCAGTAATGCCCAGGAGTGTTCTATGCAAAGTACAGTCACAATGACCACAATAGAAATGTTAGGTTTAGGCTGAAAGTTCAATGTCAACATTTTGCACCTGTGTAGACACTATGATGTCTAGATAATGACTGTCAACAAAACATATTGAAACCCGAAAACACTCCTGACGTGACAGTCTGCTCATTACTTCTATGCGATATGAAGGACATAGCCCCGGCCAGGGTAACTCGGCTTAGGGAGATTCTTACACCGTAGCGTTCGGTGCCTGTACATTGTGGACACTAAGGCTGTGTATACTCTACACAATGTGTGTACCCAGCGACGGGACAACGCGATGGAACAATGCATTGCGCTGTCTGTACATACTGCACGATGTTGTGTATGATGGAGCAATGTGTCATTATATAATGCATTTAGCAGCATGGCGTCGTTCATTATATCATCCAGTCTGATGTGCAAATATCAGATGGGAAGATGCGATCAACGACCAATGTAGACACTGTGCGATCCAGGCGATATATCGTTTCCGATCCACTTCAAAACAATATTTTGTGCGAGACATGGCCTAGTGTGTACCCAGGATTACTGTGAGGGGCCTTGGGCTTGCCCACATGAGCGGGACATTTGCATTGTGTCCCAGCGAGTAGATTCCCCTATGTGACGGTGCCGTCTCCAGATCAGGACGAGCTCACTAACGTGATTTCGGTGTTTGATTGCTCGCAGATTGTGGACGCGGATAATGGCGCTGTCAGCACCACCCTGTACTCAGGACATCGCACTCGCCAAGCCCTGACTGGCCTCAGTTACCACCCCAAGAACAGCAACATACTGGTGGCAGCCGGCGCCGACGGGCTGGTCTCATTCTACGACATCCAATCTGAACTACACGTGTTATCGTTAACAGGTATCAGACCCTCCTTCGGCGTCTCGCTGTGCGGACACCTTGTGAGGTCCGGTAACGCTCCTCTATAATACACGCAGCATGATTCCCTGTGTCCGGGAGCTGTGTGTGCAGGCGCATTGTAGCGTTCTGTCATTTATCTCTGCGCTGTCTCATTGCTTTCTCAGAGCCGGAAAATGAAATTCACGCTTTGGATTTCAGCATGGACGGAAGCGTGTTCGCCACAGCGGGGAAAGACAGAAACATCCGCTTGTACGACAGTCAGACCAACGAGGTAACGTGCCCGCCATTTTGTCTGTTTTGGAGCCTGGTACAATCGCCATGTTCCGGCGAGGAGACGGCAGTCACAATATCTACCATGCTTCTTTTAAAAGGAACATTCTACTAAAAGCGCTCCTTACCTAGCAAACAATAGGTGACACGAAGCCTGGTACATAACTGCATTAGCCCTTCCAACAAATGTTTCATTTAGAATTCTAAATTGTACTTAGACACTGTTAGTAGTATCACAAAGACATTTCATAGCTACGTTCTTCTTAAAGGGCATCTAAACCCAAAAACCTACAGTTTTTTATATATAGGGACTTGAAGATACAGTAGATTGTTTAATCCTTCCACCATCGCAAATCGATTTCACATTTATTAGATGTTATATAAAATGACAAAACACAGTAATGCATTTGCTAATTATCAGTTTGTGTCTGAATTCACCAGTCTGAACAAAGTATTTTTGTTACCTAGAAGACTGCAAGCCAACATATTTTTCATTACTCTATGTTACATGCTCAATCTAGGCGCACAATTGCAGATGGAGTACTGCGTGCTCCCAGTGTACACTGTGAGCCATTTACTTCAAACCTTTGTGCCTAGAGGCCCTGATTCAGAGCCGGACGCTCTGACAGAGCGCTCGCTCTGAATCAGGGCCGGTCTTTTTTTTTTTTTTTTTTTAGAACGGCCTCCTGGCCGCTCGCATAGCTGTGGGTGACCACCCACAGCTATAGCGAGCGGCCAGGAAGATGGTCGCGATGGTCAAGACCATCGCGACCATCGGGCTTGCGACGAGACCCTTGTGGTAGGGTCTCGTTGCCGCAAGCCCCAGAGAGATTTCGGCTCTAACAGAGCCGGAATCTCTCCACTGACATCACTTGTGATGTCAGTGGGGCCGGCCCCAAACGGTAGGCGTTCACATGGGAACGCCTCCGTTTGGGCAGCCACCCCCCCGGCCCGCCCACCAAAGGGGGCGTGCTGTCACTCAACATCGACAACACGCCCCCTTTGGTACGAGACCCGGAGCAACGGTTTGCCCGGCGCTATCAGGGTCTCGCGCATGCGCACGACGGAGCCGGCTCCGTCGTGCACATGCGCTCTGGGCCACCATCGACCCGGTTGCGAGCGCTCAGCGCTTGCGACCGGGTCTGAATCAGGCCCAGAATTCCCATTTATTATAGGGATCAAACATCTTTTTCCTTTGTTCAGTAAGCTGTCTGTCCTCTTTGGGGTAACGCCCATGAACGTGACCCCATATAAATGATATTATACATGTCCTATACTGTACAGTGGAATTTTGTCACAGGTCTTGAATGTCTTGGTGGCTCCAGACTTCCTGATCGGTGATGACCTGACACTGACCAGCGGTCACAGTCGCAGGATATTTGCTTTGAAGTTCCACCCCTCAGAGTACCACCTTTTCCTGACCGGCGGCTGGGATGATTCCATTAAGGTGCGTGTTCAGAAAATGGGGTTTGCCATTACCTGTATTTGTTTTTTTATTTTCTTAATTCTTTGGTACATCTAACCGTACCCCTGCCTGCCCTTGTCACCCCATTTATAAAATCAGAACTAAGGCCGAGCATATGTGCGGCTATGTATCATGTGACATGTGCGCAGTATACAGAGTGTATAGATCAGGGGGATTCTGCCGCCCAGTTTGGTGTATTGGTCGTCACAAGGCTATTAATCAGATTACCCAGTTCGGACCGGATCCTTTACCAACGGCGACAGACGCGCACGTTCGCTGCCTCGTCACTTGCCCATCTCAGTCTGTTTCTCTTTCAAGCGCGTTTCATGGTCTACGCCATGTTTCCGTTCCTAGCAACCATCCCCTGTAAATCTGCTCTCAGTTCCGCTAGTTTGCAGGTCACCATTAAACGTGTACAAGTGAAAATGTCACACATTCAGTTTCCTTCCACTCTTCACAAATCTACCGCAAAAGCACCTGCCCCCTGAATGAGCCCTCACCAGCCCTAGATCTCAGGTAAGTAATCTGGGCCCATGAGATGAAACCTCCTGCAGTAAGTACGGGGCTCTCCCGGTCCTCACACCTCCTGCAGTAAGTACGGGGCTCTCCCGGTCCTCACACCTCCTGCAGTAAGTACGGGGCTCTCCCGGTCCTCACACCTCCTACAGTAAGTACGGGGGGGCTCTCCCGGTCCTCACACCTCCTGGCGTAAGACAGTGCAAAGTATTCTGTCCCTGCAGATGCTGCCGTCCTAGCCCATAAATTCATTCGTGTTGTAGAAGTGCGCACATGGCGTTACAAACTGCATTTTTGCATGATGGCAAATACGTTTTATTACGTGCATTCATCAACTGTGCCGCTAGTTACTGTAGGTTCCATGTGAATGAATGAAAGTTTACATAATGGAACCAGACTGCTTTCTACGAGGAGGAGGAGGTCAATTTTGCTGTCACACAGTTTAGAGGATGTTCCAGTGATATGTAAATAATAATATCTTCTTACCGTGTATAATGCATTGGCCAAATAAACATTAATTTGTTTGTTTACTAGGCTTTGGGTTCTAAAACCCGGAGCTTCCAATTGTGTTTACGCCCCAAATTTAAATGGGCGATGCTTTTACTGGCCGTGTTTTGGTATCTGCGCAACGCAGGTCTTACTTGAGGAGTCCACGTGCGTCTGATGTTGCGTCGATGGTGCTGTCACTGTGCTCTCAACCCCCGAAGGTTCTGCAGATAGGGGAAGTGGTTAGCAGGCATAAGCATATTTACGCACATAAATTGCGAGCGCGCTATAGCGTAAAGCCCTGAATCGCACCCATTGCTCTCAGCAGATGGAAATTTTTGTTCAGTTAGATCTTGTACTACGAGAAACCAAACTGAGGGTCTGATTCAGAGCCGGACGCTATTTGCGCTCGCTCGTTCAGAAAAAGGGGCTGGCTATTTAAATTAACCGTTCGCTCTTTGCGGTCTGTTCACGCCTCTATGTCTGAACGAGCGAACAAAACATGCGGTCGTTATTTTGAAAAAAACGCCCCCTGGCCGCTCGCACCATACGTCATGTCCGCTATTTATTAGATTAATCGAGTACATCGAACGGCGTATGAACTGCTCGCTATTCTTGTGGTTGGATTTTCCTACCGCAATCTTGCGAGCAGTTCTGGCTATAAAACAACCAAGTGACGTGGTCGATGACGCTGCTTTATTAATTATACACACCCCTAAAACGCCCGTTATGACCGTTTGGCACGCCTGCGTTCTGAATTCCACTCCCCATTTTCAAGCACCTTCCCCTGTTACCACCCACATACGCCTCATCCTGTCACTCAAATTAGCAGACATTCGCTATATAGCGAACAAACGATTTTCGGCCGCACTGACTGGTTCGCGCCTGCGTATTACAATCCGTACGCATGCGCAGATGTGCGAACATCGCTCGGAACGAACGAGCGGCCGCTTACGAGCGGCTCTGAATGAAGCCCTGAATCCTCCAGATCTATTCCAGTGCAAGACAGCTGCCCAAGCGATAGAAATGGTGAGAAACAACGGACAATAGGGAAATAGTTTATTATGATTATCTTTATATATATATATGGCGCCAGAAAGGCTCCGCAGCTCCATACATCGGGGTAACACATACAACAAAGTGCCTGAGTACATAACGGTACAGGCTAGAACATGACTTTACATAGTGACTTCATTGCGGTGCTCAGGTTACATGATTACACAGAGTCCGTCTGATGTAGACAAAGGCGATCGTTTGCCCCATCTCGCAGGCGCTGCCAAAGGTACGTATCAAATTCTTTATACCTTTCATCGTAACAGAGAAGCCGCGATTACGAGATCATGCGGGTTAAGCAACGGCCGCGGATGTGCGGATGATGAGGACTAGCACTTGATCCAGAGGTGGGCGCAGCATCTGTACATATGAATGCGCAAGGGCTGAGACCCCCACTGTCAGCGCCCGTACACGCTGTAATACCGCCTGGTGCGCCTTTAGACACCACCATCGGATGCGCTATCGGAACTTGTACCAGCCCCATGGGCTGCAGTCTGAGTGATTAAGCGTCTGTGTAGGCAAACATCTCAGCGACGCGCTCATAATATCCCCGTAATTCCGTCCGTCTCCGTGCGTCTGATCAGTTACCACCAAGGAACGCCCAGCATATCTGATACACTGCGTCTTAACCGCAGCAGCGCCCTTGTGCGTACACACTGCGTAATGCCTGCGCCGTAGGGGGTTCTATGGATTTTCGCACACGCCCAGTTGCAAAAAAACGCTAAACCGCTATGTGATCGTCACCATTGCGTGCGGCTCCCTGTCAGGCCCTTAATGTGAAAACCAGATATATGCCTTACCCCGTACGCGTGGGACTTTATGACCCGCTACACATCGGATGCGCTTCTGTACAAAACGCAGCTTAATAAATGGCGTTTGTGTTTAAAATCCGCATCCCATACAGTATACAGTATACGGCAGTTTTATAACCACATACAAAACCGCACTTTAGTAAATGTCCCCTATGGATCTTTATATAAATGGCCAGGGAAACTCTATAATGAGCCCCACGATTATTATATTCAGGGGTCTAGTTACTAAGCAGTGTTAGGAGACAGAGTGAAAAGTGATAAGGTACCAGCCAATCAGCTCCCAACTGTCATTTTTCAAACACAGCCTGTGAGATGACAGTTAGGAGCTGATTAGCTGGTACCTTATCACTTTTCACTGTGTCTCCTAACACTGCTTAGTAACTAGACCCCTCAGTATTGAAGGGTCCTAAACAGGCCCTGGTGGGAACTCTTACAGGTACAGGTAGGGGGGGGGCTGTGCGACATTTGTGTCTGAGGACTGTGACTTACGCTGTAATTATTTCTGCTCTAAGGTCTGGGACAAGCGGATGGCGAAGGAAGCGCGACAAGTCATTAATGGCCCTCATATCTGTGGCCCTGGGATAGATATTAGGGTAAGTCTCAGAGGCTTCTTCCCATTTTGTGTCATCACCATCAGGGACTCAGCTAATTATTAGGCTCCAGTTTATTATGTTTGACTAAGCAGCATTCACACCTGATTGTATTCAGTCCTCATATCCTGCTCACCCGGGCACAGGGCAGAGAGAAAGTAACCTGTAACCAATCAGATTGTATAGAGGAATGAGCAGGGTCCCCAGCAGCACAGAGTGTATCAGGAGATGAGTGATGTGTTAGTGAGGACAGGGCTGCATGTGACAGAGGCAGTGACATGATGTGAGGAGGGGAATGGAGGCAGCAGGAAGCCACAGACTGAGAGTTATATAGTGGGAGGAGTAGGGTCCCCAGCAGCACAGAGTATATCAGGAGATGAGTGCTGTGTTAGTGAGGACAGGGCTGCATGTGACAGGGGCAGTGACATGATGTGAGGAGGGGAATGAAGGCAGCAGGAAGGCACAGACTGAGAGTTATATAGTGGGAGGAGCAGGGTGCCCCAGCAGCACATAGTATATCAGGAGATGAGTGAGGTGTTAGTGAGGACAGGGCTGCATGTGACAGGGGCAGTGACATGATGTGAGGAGGGGAATGGAGGCAGCAGGAAGGCACAGACTGAGAGTTATATAGTGGGAGGAGCAGGGTGCCCCAGCAGCACAGAGTATATCAGGAGATGAGTGATGTGTGAGGACAGGGCTGCATGTGACAGGGGCAGTGACATGATGTGAGGAGGGGAATGGAGGCAGCAGGAAGCCACAGACTGATAGTTATATAGTGGGAGGAGCAGGGTGCCCCAGCAGCACAGAGTATATCAGGAGATGAGTGATGTGTTAGTGAGGACAGGGCTGCATGTGATAGGGGCAGTGACATGATGTGAGGAGAGAAATGGAGGCAGCAGGAAGCCACAGACTGATAGTTATATAGTGGGAGGAGCAGGGTGCCCCAGCAGCACAGAGTATATCAGGAGATGAGTGATGTGTCAGTGAGGACAGGGCTGCATGTGACAGGGGCAGTGACATGATGAGAGTTATATAGTGGAAGGATCAGGGTCCCCAGCAGCACAGAGTATATCAGCAGATGAGTGATGTGTTTGTGAGAACAGGCCTGCATGTGACAGGGGCAGTGACATGATGTGAGGAGGGGAATGGAGGCAGCAGGAAGCCACAGACTGAGAGTTATATAGTGGGAGGAGCAGGGTCCCCAGCAGCACAGAGTATATCAGGAGATGAGTGATGTGTCAGTGAGGACAGGGCTGCATGTGACAGGGGCAGTGACATGATGTGAGGAGAGGAATGGAGGCAGCAAGAAGCCACAGACTGATAGTTATATAGTGGGAGGAGCAGGGTGCCCCAGCAGCACAGAGTATATCAGGAGATGAGTGATGTGTCAGTGAGGACAGGGCTGCATGTGACAGGGGCAGTGGCATGATGAGAGTTATATAGTGGAAGGATCAGGGTCCCCAGCAGCACAGAGTATATCAGCAGATGATTGATGTGTTAGTGAGAACAGGCCTGCATGTGACAGGGGCAGTGACATGATGTGAGGAGGGGAATGGAGGCAGCAGGAAGCCACAGACTGAGAGTTATATAGTGGGAGGAGTAGGGTCCCCAGCAGCACAGAGTATATCAGGAGATGAGTGATGTGTTAGTGAGAACAGGCCTGCATGTGACAGGGGCAGTGACATGATGTGAGGAGGGGAATGGAGGCAGCAAGAAGCCACAGACTGAGTGTTGTATAGTGGAAGGAGCAGGGTGCCCCAGCAGCACAGAGTATATCAGGAGCATTCACACACCACGCTAGTCAGCCCAGGCCGGGGATCACTGGGGAGGTGGGAACCTCCCTCCTCTCCAAAGCACCCCAGGCCTGGGCTGATAACCCGGGACTATCCCCAGCACTGGGTGCCAGACTGATTGTGTAAAAACTAGAATAAATAATATTGTCCTTTACTGGAGAACTATAGGTCCCAGCAAGCCTGCCCCACATCCTGGTACTTGGAGAACCACAAGTACTAGCATGCAGGGCATTAAGGGCCCGCTGGTACTTCTAGTTCACCTGCAAAGGAGATATTAAAAAAATTACAGGACACACACACACCAAAGGTTTTATTATTTTATTACACATGCACTCACTCATTCACTCACCTGCACTCATACTACACACTCACCTGCACTCACACTACACACTCACCTGCACTCACTCATTCACTCACCTGCACTCACACTACACACTCACCTGCACTCACACTACACACTCACCTGCACTCACTCATTCACTCACACTACACACTCACATGCACTCACTCATTCACCCACCTTCGCTCACACTACACACTCACCTGCACTCACACTACACACTCACCTGCACTTACTCATTCACTCACACTACACACTTACCTGCACTCACTCATTCACTCACCTTAGCTCACACTACACACTCACCTGCACTCACACTACACACTCACCTGCACTCATTCACTCACACTACACACTTACCTGCACTCACTCATTCACTCACCTTCGCTCACACTACACACTCACCTGCACTCGCACTACACACTCACCTGCACTCACTCATTCACTCACCTTCGCTCACACTACACACTCACCTGCACTCACACTACACACTCACCTGCACTCACTCATTCACTCACACTACACACTTACCTGCAATCACTCATTCACTCACCTTTGCTCACACTACACACTCACCTGCACTCGCACTACACACTTACCTGCACTCACTCATTCACTCACCTTCGCTCACACTACACACTCACCTGCACTCGCACTACACACTCACCTGCACTCACTCATTCACTCACACTACACACTCACATGCACTCACTCATTCACTCACCTGCACACACACTACACACTCACCTGCATTCACTCACCTGCACTCACACTACACACTCACCTGCACTCACTCATTCATTCACCTACACTCACACTACACACTCACCTAAACTCACTCATTCACTCACCTGCACTCACACTATGCACTCACCTTGGCCCTCATTCAGAGTCGATCGCAAGAAGCGATCGCTCACTCTGAATGAGGACGGGCACTTCTTGTTTTGAAGTGCCGCCTCCTGGTCACAAGCTAAGCTGTGAGTTACCACCCATCGGGGCTTACGACCAGACCCTAAGGTTGGGTCTGGGCTCTCGTAAGCCCCATGGAACTTCCTGCTTTGAGCAGGAAGTTCCCCACTGACATCATTAATGATGTCAGTGGGGCCGCCCCCAAACGGCAAGCGTTCAGACTGAAACGCCTCCGTTTGGCCGGGCACGCCCCCGGCCCGCCCAGCAAACAGGGCGAGCTGTCACTCAACATCGACAGCTCGCCCCGTCTGCTATGAGACCCCTAGCGACGGAGCGCCCGTCGCTAGCCGGGTCTCGCGCATGCGCACGATGGAGCCGGCTCCGTCGTGCGCATGCTCTGTGGGGACCATCGACCCGGTTGCGAGCGCGTCTGAATGAGACCCCTTGTCCCTAGTGCCGGTCTGTCCCCTTGTCCAGTAGAATCCAGATCGGGATCTGTAAAAAAGAGAAAAAATATATATACTCACCTGCCCCTTGGTTCCGTTCCTCTTCGTTCTCTGTAGGCATCCACCTAAAAAAAGCGCTGACCCACCATCTTGAAGTCAATCGTGGGAACTGCTCATTGGCTGAGAGGCGGAGGCGAGTTTGGACAAAGGGCTTAATTCAAAGGTGGACGCTAATGCGAAAAAATCCCGTTGTCGGGATTGACAGTTAGACGCTTCGCAAATCCAAGCGTCTGCCGCAGATCAGTTGATTATCGGTCTTCTGAGTAACCTTATGGTCGCCCAACATGGCAGCAGGTACTAAAATTCCAGAGACAATTATATTGTGTGCAGGATCCCAGTAGCAATCTGCGGCACGTCCCCGTAATGGTCGCAGCACGCCTGCGCTCGAGCTGTCACTCCCCCGTTACCTCCCCCGAATGGTCGCTGCCTATTCAATAACTTTGCGAATAGATCCAGGTGCACAGTTACACCCCTGACCCTGATCTGCTCCTATATCTGATTGTGCCCATGTGTCCCCCCATATTTTGCAGCTGGTATTACACTATAAGATACAGGGGTCGGTCTATTTACCAAGCAGTGTTAGGAGACAGAGTGAAAAGTGATCAGGTACCAGCCAATCAGCTCCCAACTGTCATTTTTCAAACACAGCCTGTGAGATGGCAGTTGGGAGCTGATTGGCTGGCACCTTATCACTTTCTTATCACTTTTCACTCTGTCTCCTAACACTGCTTAGTAAATAGACCCCTTGTTCACAAACATGTGATTAGATTGTTTTCCATCTAGTTTATTTTCCCTAGGACAGAGTGACATGCCTGATTGCCCGTGTCTTCTGATCATTTCTCTGTCATTGGTCTCTTGTGTTTTTTTTTTTCCTGCGTGAGCAGAACAACCACATCCTGACCGCATCCTGGGCGGCGCGCAATGCTCTGCAGCTGTGGGAGCTGAGGACCTGCAGCCTGATACAAGACGTTCCGTTTCCCGCATCTGTCCTCCACGGGGAGTTCCTCTACGCGGCCCGGTTCTGCGCTGACGACGTGGTACTGGCGGGCGGGAGCGGGACTTGCAGTGCTCTCGCCATCAACGTTAACACCCAGGAGGTAAATCGCCTTTTGTGACCGACTACCCTGCCGACAGAGTCACCAATAACCTTGTGCACCATTTCAACCAAGAAAAAGGTCACTATCGTTTAGTCCCAAAATATATTTTTAAGATTAAACATTCCTCATATAGTATGTAAAAATTAATCCATTTATTAGGTGATTTGTAGGACTGTTTATTACGCTCTCAAAAACTGTAACTCCAATGCCTCCAATTCCCCCAAAAACTGGATGTTTTTGGAGGAATTAGGGCTTTTTGCTATTTATCAAATGCTACCATCAAGGAGGGCTGTCACCTAGTATCCCCAGTGGATTCCTTCTCCAGCGTTTGGGTTCCCATTCTTTGCAAGGGACAAATAGATAGCGGAAAGGTCAGTGGTGTTAGACGTATCACCCCCTGTCCACCAATCACTATCGTATCACATGTAGGAAAACCATTATATATTAGTAAAATGCAGCATTTCTTCCTTCTATAAAACAATAAATGTCCCACGTTTTATAGAGGAGAAGCAGGTGGTTTGCAGTTAAAGCCAATGTTTTAGGTCTGTCTATGCGTCTGAGTCGCACATTGCGACGCAGCACAGAATCGGACGCGCGGTCTTTGGATTTACCGCTCACACAGGAGGGCATACTCAGACGGAGTGCGCCGGTGGTGCACCTAAAGAAGTCCTGGACGGAAATGCACTGTCTTAGAACGCTGCAAGTGGGCGTTTCGGTTCTTTACAGATCGGAGGCGGCAGAATCGGGCCTTATACCCTCAGCAGTTACTAACCTGCAGATACTGTAGATACAGCGCTACCTGGATCTGTGATGCCAGCAGAAAGATGGCCGCCGTTATTCCTGCAGGCTGAATCTGAGCACGTCCGCCCAGGCCATGTTATATATACATTAACATGTAATAATCACCCTGGTGATTCTCAGTTAGGGCGCACCTATATATTTAAAAGAAAGTGTCCTCTAAAATAAATAGTTGTACGCTGCTACCCAAAAAAGCAAGTCTGGATTACTTCATTATATAACGCCAACAGACACATAAATCAGTAAGCTGTAATTTATTATACTAAGCATTAACATTAAAATCTTTCAATAATCATAAAAATTATGAGCAATAAATAGATCCTTGTGGACAAAATAAATATATAAATAAAATCGGGTATACACATATACTGTATCCCACTTGCATTCAGCCACAGAGTCAATGGGCACGATTCAATTAAACGCAAACTGAATAGCGCCGGGAATGAGCTTCCGGAGCTATTCAATTCTGCGAGAAGTTAGGTCGGGGAATACTCGTTCTCGCACCTCAAACAGCTCCCGGAGCTATTCAATTCATATGCGCTGCTAAGCCCTCCGGGGATGCGAGCAGAAATCTGACAAAAGTCCAGACGAGATGTTGTCTTCTGCCCTTAGCGCCGGGAAAACAGCATCGCGCCGGGAAGTTTAGTCGGAGAATGCCTGTTCATGCGCTTAAACACCTTGTTTAAGGCACGAGAACGAGCCTCCCCGACCCAACGTCTCGCAGCATTGAATAGCTCTGGGAGCTGATTCCCGGCGCTATTCAATTTGCGTTTAATTGAATCGTGCCCAATGAGTACGTTCACCTCCTTAAACACAATTAGCGGGAGGGAATAGGATTGCACAACACTCCTGAGAATTAATCAGACACCTGTGAGAAAAAAAGTTCCAGAAGATTTCATAGAGCCGGAATAATTCCCAGGGTCCTTCGTAAGAAATAGTGAATCCACTGGTCTGGTTCCTTAGCTTAAAGTGTCACTGCGATGATACTTATAGGGGTATTCAATATCGAGCGAAAACTCAGTTTTTGCGATGTTTTCGCACCTATGATGTAATTATCGCAGGGTTTAGTTTTACACCGTATTCAATTTCAAAGACTTTTCACAGGTTCGAAAAGTCTTTGAAAAAAAACGGGGATAAATTTTCACCACTGAATAGGTGGCGAAAAAAATGGCAGAATTGGGGTTTAGGGGTGCAGGCTTAAAGAAAATAGCCTGCACCCCTGGGAATGATATTTTAAAATTAACTGTGTCAAAAAAAGTTTTTTTTAAAAAAATAGGGACACCCCAAAAAAATTATTTAAAAATTGGGGTGAAAAAAAAAAAAAAGGGAAAATTTTTTTAAAACTAGGGAAATAGGTTCAGGGCTATTCTGCAAGTATGCGGCAGGTGTATTCTAGAATAGATTATTAGCGGCAGGTGTATTCTAGAATAGATTATTAGCGGCAGGTGTATTCTAGAATAGATTATTAGCGGCAGGTGTATTCTAGAATAGATTATTAGCGGCAGGTGTATTCTAGAATAGGCTATTAGCGGCAGGTGTATTCTAGAATAGATTATTAGCGGCAGGTGTATTCTAGAATAGGCTATTAGCGGCAGGTGTATTCTAGAATAGAATTATAGCGGCAGGTGCATAGTTGCAGAATTTAAAAAAAATTACTTTAGGGACATCAAAATATGCTAGTACCCATTTTCATGTACCCCAAATTTGATGGGACCACTTAAAAAAACGAAAAAAATAACCTAGTGCTCTTCTGCATCACTTCTTCAATGTCGGGAAAAAAGCACCTGCCGCAGCTATTTAAATACCCGACTTTCATTTGCAGGCTAAAACGGGGGTACCCATAGTGATCCCCCATGTTTTTACAGCTTTAGGGGGGTCCTACAATTTTTTCCAGATAAAATTTGTATTTTATCGCAAATCCCACTTCGCACGATCCCGTTTTGGTAGGACTTATATTGAATACGGGGATAAAGCGGGCGCGGGCCCGATACTTTATCCCAGGAAAATCTCCGATGTGGAGCGAAAAGTCCAGCACGGACTTTTCGCTCCCATATTGAATACCCCTCTTAGTGTTAAGACCCAGGGTATGTACTAATTCTCTGCAGTAGCCATTGGGCAAAATTTACTAAGCAGCGGGCTCTAAACCTCGGCGGTTTTGCTCTAGGGCCAAAACCACCGTCAAAACAAATTTTAGAATAGATTAGAACAGGGCTGTCATTTAAAAACCACCAACAAACCCCCGGGGTTTAGAACCCGCCGTCAAACCGCCACCAAACCCCCGGGGTTTAGAACCCGCCGTCAAACCGCCACCAAACCCCTGGGGTTTAGAACCCGCCGTCAAACCGCCACCGAACCCCCGGGGTTTAGAACCCGCCGTCAAACCGCCACCAAACCCCCGGGATTTAGAACCCGCCGTCAAACCGCCACCAAACCCCCGGGGTTTAGAACCTGACGCTTAGTAAATTTTGCCCATTGTGTTTGTTATCTTATGGTAGAGATCAGCCGGCAACTCTAACAATTCAGACGCATATTTGGCCAGAGAAAGAAACTTAGGGCAGTATTCAATTAGTTTCGCGTCCGTGATAAAGTTTCGCCTGCCCGACTTTCCGCCTACATCGTGCGTTTTGGACACGGAAACGTATCGTGCGAGCCCCCGCTATTCGCCCTATTCAATTCCAAACTACGTGAAAACGGCAAGCCGCGAAATCGGAACAGGCGGAAAGTGCTGTCAGAAATCAGCCTGAACCCCCCAAAAAGATGCAGTAACATTGGGGATCAATGTAGATGTGCCCGAATAGCCCTCATAAAGCTATTTGGGGTACTTAAGTTGTCTCAATAGCTTCTTATTAGTGTCTTTGCACGAGTGGTGAAGAATGGCATAAAGCTGTATTTATTGGTGAGAATAAGTAGTCCTGGCACATTTGGGGCACCTGAAAATGGGGGCTAGCATATTTTACTGTCTATAAAGTGAAGTTTTAATAAAAGTGAAATTCCTCCGTCATACAAGCATCTGCAATCCCAAAAACACTTGGCCCCTTCTTAGAGCGCCCCCAGAACCTTATTTCGCAAATTATTGTAGTTGTCCCCCCACTTTGTGCTTTTTCACCACCAAAATGAAAGTACTTTTTTGACGCAGTTGTCCTTCGGGGGCTGTCCCAGGGGTTCTGAGTGGTTTCCCCACCTTTGCACCCCAAAATAAAAATGTTGCCCTTCTTTTCTCCTGCTATTCAGAAGCCAATCTTTTTCGCCTATTACATTACATTGACTTGAATATGGAGATAAGTTTCCGCCACGCAAAAATCCCCGATCCGTGATACTTCTCTGCGGATCTCGGCTTTTCGCTTCTAATTGAATACGGCCCTTAGTCCGTGCTATAATGTACCCTTGCAATTGGCAGGTGTCTCACAGTTAGCAAAGCAGTGACTCCGTATGACCCGCGGTATCGTGAAGTAATCCGCTGTCATGCATCTCAAGTAGGGATGTGCAGGCTCGGATAGGTTCGAGTTTGCACGTGGAGTTCGGATTTTTCCCTCCATAAAAACGGAACTCAGAAAGAGGCAAAACTTCATCTTGCACGGACGAACATCATCATTCCTGGACTTTTGTCCAGGAATGATGATGTTCGTCCATGCAAGATGACGTTTTGCCTCTTTCTGAGTTCCGTTTTTTTGGAGGGAAAAATCCGAACTCCACGTGCAAACTCGAACCTATCCGAGCCTGCACATCCCTAATCTCAAGGTGTACAGCGGTAACTGGTCAAGTCCATAAATCAAAGGGGTCCGCAGGAAAAAGCCCCCTGACGCGTTTCTCCATCTTTATCCGGTGCCGGTTTCCTATGAGGGTTGATCTCTATTCTCTCCTGCTAATTGAATATAAGGAGGTGAACATACTCATTGCCTCTGTGGATAAATACAAGTGGGATATATGTGTATACCCTATTTTATTTATATATTTATTTTGTCCGTTCGGATCTATGTATTGGTCATTATTTTTATGATTATTGAAAGATTTTAATGTTAATGCTTAGTATAATAAATCACTGCTGTATGTGTCTGTTGGCTTTAACTTTAAACGCGCACCCAGCCAATATTTTTCACTTATTTTTCATGTTATATATACAGATGGCTCCTTAGTTTGTCTGACTGGCTTATAAATTGTAATAATGTACCTGTATCCAGCACTGAGGTGTTTCAGCAGAGGCACATCCAGTATTGGTGTCTATTACAGGAAACTCTTAGTGCTTTTCTATTATTGCTGCTGTTGTTTTGTGTGTTCTTGTTGCTGTGAGCACAGTGAATCTAGGATTAGTGAAAGGCTTTCCCCGCGTTCCTTCCCCCCAGGAGAGAATCCCGTCACGTGCAGCCATGTACAGAATGTGCTGTGTGATGACAGAGGTGCCTAATGCACCTGGATTTGTGTGTAGTACATGTGTTTTGTCCGGCATAATCCCATCGCTAGGACTGAGAGACGCAGCTAGCGCTGTTCATACATAACCTATCCCACAGAGACTCGTAGTGCTGGATAACCCGGCTTTTCTTGGCGGGTGGCCCTTTTCTCACCGCTCTTCTGTCCGTTCTTCTCATACAGGTCTGGTGTCACCTGTTTCCCTTCCATTCTTCTTGTGCGATCCATAAGCAGCTTCCAGATGGTCTCTGTACGAGTATTGCTCAGTGGTGGATACGGACAGCAGAGGTCCCTGCGCAGGAATTGTGTTTGTGATCTTCAGTCCAAGTGCCATCAAAAGCCTCCTATGCCAGCCCCCAGGTTCAGTAACTGAGGCAGTGGCCTGGGCGGATCTCCAGCATGGCGCATAGGCTCAGTAACTGAGGCAGTGGCCTGGGCGGATCTCCAGCATGGCGCATAGGCTCAGTAACTGAGGCAGTGGCCTGGGCGGATCTCCAGCATGGCGCATAGGCTCAGTAACTGAGGCAGTGGCCTGGGCGGATCTCCAGCATGGCGCATAGGCTCAGTAACTGAGGTAATGGCCTGGGCGGATCTCCAGCATGGCGCATTGGCTCAGTAACTGAGGCAGTGGCCTGGGCGGATCTCCAGCATGGCGTATAGGCTCAGTAACTGAGGTAATGGCCTGGGCGGATCTCCAGCATGGCGCATAGGCTCAGTAACTGAGGTAATGGCCTGGGCGGATCTCCAGCATGGCATATAGGCTCAGTAACTGAGATAGTGGCCTGGGCGGATCTCCAGCATGGCGCATTGGCTCAGTAACTGAGATAGTGGCCTGGGCGGATCTCCAGCATGGCGCATAGGCTCAGTAACTGAGATAGTTGCCTGGGCGGATCTCCAGCATGGCGCATAGGCTGAGTAACTGAGGCAGTGGCCTGGGCGGATCTCCAGCATGGTACATAGGCTCAGTAACTGAGATAGTGGCCTGGGTGGATCTCCAGCATGGTGCATAGGATCAGTAACTGAGGCAGTGGCCTGGGCAGATCTCCAGCATGGCGCATAGGATCAGTAACTGAGGCAATGGCCTGGGCGGATCTCCTGCATGGCGCATAGGCTCAGTAACTGTGGCAGTGACCTGGGCGGATCTCCAGCATGGTGCATAGGCTCAGTAACTGAGGGAGTGGCTTGGGCGGATCTCCAGCATGGCGCATAGGATCAGTAACTGAGGTAGTGGCCTGGGCGGATCTCCGGCATGGCGCATAGGCTCAGTAACTGAGGTAGTGGCCTGGGCGGATCTCCAGCATGGCGCATAGGTTCAGTAACTGAGGCAGTGTCCTGGGCGGATCTCCACCATGGCGCATAGTCTCAGTAACTGAGATAGTGGCCTGGGTGGATCTCCAGGATGGCGCATAGGCTCAGTAACTGAGGCAGTGGCCTGGGCGGATCTCCAGCATGGCGCAAAAGCTCAGTAACTGAGATAGTGGCCTGGGCGGATCTCCAGCATGGCGCATAGGCTCAGTAACTGAGGTAGTGGCCTGGGCGGATCTCCAGCATGGCGCATAGGCTCAGTAACTGAGGTAGTGGCCTGGGCGGATCTCCAGCATGGAGCATAGGCTCAGTAACTGAGGTAGTGTCCTGGGCGGATCTCCAGCATGGCTCATAGGCTCTGTAACTGAGATAGTGGCCTGGGCGGATCTCCAGCAGGGCGCATAGGCTCAGTAACTGAGATAGTGGCCTGGGCGGATCTTCAGCATGGCGCATAGGCTCAGTAACTGAGGCAGTGGACTGGGCGGATCTCCAGCATGGCGTATAGGCTCAGTAACTGAGGCAGTAACCTGGGCGGATCTCCAGCATGGTGCATAGGCTCAGTAACTGAGGCAGTGGCCTGGGTGGATCTCCAGCATGGCGCATAGGCTCAGTAACTGAGGCAGTGGCCTGGGCGGATCTCCAGCATGGCGCATAGGATCAGTAACTGAGGCAGTGGCCTGGGCTGGTCTCCAGCATGGCGCATAGGCTCAGTAACTGAGGCAGTGGCCTGGGCGGATCTCCAGCATGGCGCATAGTCTCAGTAACTGAGATAGTGGCCTGGGTGGATCTCCAGCATGGCGCATAGGCTCTGTAACTGAGGCAGTGGCCTGGGCGGATCTCCAGCATGGCGCATAGGATCAGTAACTGAGGCAGTGGCCTGGGCTGGTCTCCAGCATGGCGCATAGGCTCAGTAACTGAGGCAATGGCCTGGGCGGATCTCCAGCATGGCGCATAGGCTCAGTAACTTAGATAGTGGCCTGGGTGGATCTCCAGCATGGCGCATAGGCTCAGTAACTGAGGCAGTGGCCTTGGCGGATCTCCAGCATGGCGTATAGGCTCAGTAACTGAGGTAATGGCCTGGGCGGATCTCCAGCATGGCGCATAGGCTCAGTAACTGAGGTAATGGCCTGGGCGGATCTCCAGCATGGCGTATAGGCTCAGTAACTGAGATAGTGGCCTGGGCGGATCTCCAGCATGGCGCATTGGCTCAGTAACTGAGATAGTGGCCTGGGCGGATCTCCAGCATGGCGCATAGGCTCAGTAACTGAGATAGTTGCCTGGGCGGATCTCCAGCATGGCGCATAGGCTGAGTAACTGAGGCAGTGGCCTGGGCGGATCGCCAGCATGGTACATAGGCTCAGTAACTGAGATAGTGGCCTGGGTGGATCTCCAGCATGGTGCATAGGATCAGTAACTGAGGCAGTGGCCTGGGCAGATCTCCAGCATGGCGCATAGGATCAGTAACTGAGGCAATGGCCTGGGCAGATCTCCTGCATGGCGCATAGGCTCAGTAACTGTGGCAGTGACCTGGGCGGATCTCCAGCATGGTGCATAGGCTCAGTAACTGAGGGAGTGGCTTGGGCGGATCTCCAGCATGGCGCATAGGCTCAGTAACTGAGGTAGTGGCCTGGGCGGATCTCCGGCATGGCGCATAGGCTCAGTAACTGAGGTAGTGGCCTGGGCGGATCTCCAGCATGGCGCATAGGTTCAGTAACTGAGGCAGTGTCCTGGGCGGATCTCCACCATGGCGCATAGTCTCAGTAACTGAGATAGTGGCCTGGGTGGATCTCCAGGATGGCGCATAGGCTCAGTAACTGAGGCAGTGGCCTGGGCGGATCTCCAGCATGGCGCAAAAGCTCAGTAACTGAGATAGTGGCCTGGGCGGATCTCCAGCATGGCTCATAGGCTCAGTGACTGAGGTAGTGGCCTGGGCGGATCTCCAGCATGGCGCATAGGCTCAGTAACTGAGGTAGTGGCCTGGGCGGATCTCCAGCATGGAGCATAGGCTCAGTAACTGAGGTAGTGTCCTGGGCGGATCTCCAGCATGGCTCATAGGCTCTGTAACTGAGATAGTGGCCTGGGCGGATCTCCAGCAGGGCGCATAGGCTCAGTAACTGAGATAGTGGCCTGGGCGGATCTTCAGCATGGCGCATAGGCTCAGTAACTGAGGCAGTGGCCTGGGCGGATCTCCAGCATGGCGTATAGGCTCAGTAACTGAGGCAGTAACCTCGGCGGATCTCCAGCATGGTGCATAGGCTCAGTAACTGAGGCAGTGGCCTGGGTGGATCTCCAGCATGGCGCATAGGCTCAGTAACTGAGGCAGTGGCCTGGGCGGATCTCCAGCATGGCGCATAGGATCAGTAACTGAGGCAGTGGCCTGGGCTGGTCTCCAGCATGGCGCATAGGCTCAGTAACTGAGGCAGTGGCCTGGGCGGATCTCCAGCATGGCGTATAGTCTCAGTAACTGAGATAGTGGCCTGGGTGGATCTCCAGCATGGCGCATAGGCTCTGTAACTGAGGCAGTGGCCTGGGCGGATCTCCAGCATGGCGCATAGGATCAGTAACTGAGGCAGTGGCCTGGGCTGGTCTCCAGCATGGCGCATAGGCTCAGTAACTGAGGCAATGGCCTGGGCGGATCTCCAGCATGGCGCATAGGCTCAGTAACTTAGATAGTGGCCTGGGTGGATCTCCAGCATGGCGCATAGGCTCAGTAACTGAGATAGTGGCCTGGGCGGATCTTCAGCATGGCGCATAGGCTCAGTAACTGAGGCAGTGACCTGGGCGGATCTCCAGCATGGCGCATAAGCTCAGTAACTGAGGCAGTGGCCTGGGTGGATCTCCAGCATGGCGCATAGGCTCAGTAACTGAGGCAGTGGCCTGGGCGGATCTCCAGCATGGCGCATAGGATCAGTAACTGAGGCAGTGGCCTGGGCTGGTCTCCAGCATGGCGCATAGGCTCAGTAACTGAGGCAGTGGCCTGGGCGGATCTCCAGCATGGCGCATAGGCTCAGTAACTGAGGCAGTGGCCTGGGCGGATCTCCAGCGTGGCGCATAGGCTCAGTAACTGAGGCAGTGGCCTGGGCAGCTGTCCAGCATGGCGCATAGGCTCAGTAACTGAGATAGTGACTTGGGCGGATCTCCAGCATGCCGCATAGGCTCAGTAACTGAGGCAGTGACCTGGGCGGATCTCCAGCATGGCGCATAGTCTCAGTAACTGAGGCAGTGGCCTGGGCAGCTGTCCAGCATGGCGCATAGGCTCAGTAACTGAGATAGTGGCCTGGGCGGATCTCCAGCTTGGTGCATAGCCTCAGTAACTGAGGCAGTGACCTGGGCGGATCTCCAGCATGGCGCAAAGGCTCAGTAACTGAGGCAGTGCCCTGGGCGGATCTCCAGCATGGCGCATAGGCTCAGTAACTGAGGCAGTGGCCTGGGTGGATCTCCAGCATGGCGCATAGGCTCAGTAACTGAGGCAGTGGCCTGGGCGGATCTCCAGCATGGCGCATAGACTCAGAAACTGGGGCAATGGCCTGGGCGGATCTCCAGCATGGCGCATTGGCTCAGTAACTGAGGCATTGGCCTGGGCGGATCTCCAGCATGGCGTATAGGCTCAGTAACTGAGATAATGGCCTGGGCGGGTCTCCAGCATGGCGTATAGGCTCAGTAACTGAGATAGTGGCCTGGGCGGATCTCCAGCATGGCGCATAGGCTCAGTAACTGAGATAGTGGCCTGGGCGGATCTCCAGCATGGCGCATAGGCTCAGTAACTGAGGCAGTGGCCTGGGCGGATCTCCAGCATGGTACATAGGCTCAGAAACTGAGATAGTGGCCTGGGTGGATCTCCAACATGGTGCATTGGATCCTGAGGCAGTGGCCTGGGCGGATCTCCAGCATGGCGCATAGGATCAGTAACTGAGGCAATTGCCTGGGCGGATCTCCTGCATGGCGCATAGGCTCAGTAACTGTGGCAGTGACCTGGGCGGATCTCCAGCATGGTGCATAGGCTCAGTAACTGAGGGAGTGGCCTGGGCGGATCTCCAGCATGGCGTATAGGCTCAGTAACTGAGGCAGTAACCTCGGCGGATCTCCAACATGGTGCATAGGCTCAGTAACTGAGGCAGTGGCCTGGGTGGATCTCCAGCATGGCGCATAGGCTCAGTAACTGAGGCAGTGGCCTGGGCGGATCTCCAGCATGGCGCATAGGATCAGTAACTGAGGCAGTGGCCTGGGCTGGTCTCCAGCATGGCGCATAGGCTCAGTAACTGAGGCAGTGGCCTGGGCGGATCTCCAGCATGGCGTATAGTCTCAGTAACTGAGATAGTGGCCTGGGTGTATCTCCAGCATGGCGCATAGGCTCTGTAACTGAGGCAGTGGCCTGGGCGGATCTCCAGCATGGCGCATAGGATCAGTAACTGAGGCAGTGGCCTGGGCTGGTCTCCAGCATGGCGCATAGGCTCAGTAACTGAGGCAATGGCCTGGGCGGATCTCCAGCATGGCGCATAGGCTCAGTAACTTAGATAGTGGCCTGGGTGGATCTCCAGCATGGCGCATAGGCTCAGTAACTGAGATAGTGGCCTGGGCGGATCTTCAGCATGGCGCATAGGCTCAGTAACTGAGGCAGTGACCTGGGCGGATCTCCAGCATGGCGCATAGGCTCAGTAACTGAGATAGTGACCTGGGCGGATCTCCAGCATGCCACATAGGCTCAGTAACTGAGGCAGTGACCTGGGCGGATCTCCAGCATGGCGCATAGTCTCAGTAACTGAGGCAGTGGCCTGGGCAGCTGTCCAGCATGGCGCATAGGCTCAGTAACTGAGATAGTGGCCTGGGCGGATCTCCAGCTTGGTGCATAGCCTCAGTAACTGAGGCAGTGACCTGGGCGGATCTCCAGCATGGCGCAAAGGCTCAGTAACTGAGGCAGTGACCTGGGCGGATCTCCAGCATGGCGCATAGGCTCAGTAACTGAGGCAGTGGCCTGGGTGAATCTCCAGCATGGCGCATAGGCTCAGTAACTGAGGCAGTGGCCTGGGCGGATCTCCAGCATGGCGCATAGACTCAGAAACTGGGGCAATGGCCTGGGCGGATCTCCAGCATGGCGCATTGGCTCAGTAACTGAGGCATTGGCCTGGGCGGATCTCCAGCATGGCGTATAGGCTCAGTAACTGAGATAATGGCCTGGGCGGGTCTCCAGCATGGCGTATAGGCTCAGTAACTGAGATAGTGGCCTGGGCGGATCTCCAGCATGGCGCATAGGCTCAGTAACTGAGATAGTGGCCTGGGCGGATCTCCAGCGTGGCGCATAGGCTCAGTAACTGAGGCAGTGGCCTGGGCGGATCTCCAGCATGGTACATAGGCTCAGAAACTGAGATAGTGGCCTGGGTGGATCTCCAGCATGGTGCATTGGATCAGTAACTGAGGCAGTGGCCTGGGCGGATCTCCAGCATGGCGCATAGGATCAGTAACTGAGGCAATTGCCTGGGCGGATCTCCTGCATGGCGCATAGGCTCAGTAACTGTGGCAGTGACCTGGGCGGATCTCCAGCATGGTGCATAGGCTCAGTAACTGAGGGAGTGGCCTGGGCGGATCTCCAGCAGGGCGCATAGGCTCAGTAACTGAGATAGTGGCCTGGGCGGATCTCCAGCATGGCGTATCGGCTCAGTAACTGAGGCAGTAACCTGGGCGGATCTCCAGCATGGTGCATAGGCTCAGTAACTGAGGCAGTGGCCTGGGTGGATCTCCAGCATGGCGTATAGGCTCAGTAACTGAGATAATGGCCTGGGCGGGTCTCCAGCATGGCGTATAGGCTCAGTAACTGAGATAGTGGCCTGGGCGGATCTCCAGCATGGCGCATAGGCTCAGTAACTGAGATAGTGGCCTGGGCGGATCTCCAGCGTGGCGCATAGGCTCAGTAACTGAGGCAGTGGCCTGGGCGGATCTCCAGCATGGTACATAGGCTCAGAAACTGAGATAGTGGCCTGGGTGGATCTCCAGCATGGTGCATTGGATCAGTAACTGAGGCAGTGGCCTGGGCGGATCTCCAGCATGGCGCATAGGATCAGTAACTGAGGCAATTGCCTGGGCGGATCTCCTGCATGGCGCATAGGCTCAGTAACTGTGGCAGTGACCTGGGCGGATCTCCAGCATGGTGCATAGGCTCAGTAACTGAGGGAGTGGCCTGGGCGGATCTCCAGCAGGGCGCATTGGCTCAGTAACTGAGATAGTGGCCTGGGCGGATCTCCAGCATGGCGTATAGGCTCAGTAACTGAGGCAGTAACCTGGGCGGATCTCCAGCATGGTGCATAGGCTCAGTAACTGAGGCAGTGGCCTGGGTGGATCTCCAGCATGGCGCATAGGCTCAGTAACTGAGGCAGTGGCCTGGGCGGATCTCCAGCATGGCGCAAAGGATCAGTAACTGAGGCAGTGGCCTGGGCTGGTCTCCAGCATGGCGCATAGGCTCAGTAACTGAGGCAGTGGCCTGGGCGGATCTACAGCATGGCGCATAGTCTCAGTAACTGAGATAGTGGCCTGGGTGGATCTCCAGCATGGCGCATAGGCTCTGTAACTGAGGCAGTGGCCTGGGCGGATCTCCAGCATGGCGCATAGGATCAGTAACTGAGGCAGTGGCCTGGGCTGGTCTCCAGCATGTCGCTTAGGCTCAGTAACTGAGGCAGTGGCCTGGGCGGATCTCCAGCATGGCGCATAGGCTCAGTAACTGAGATAGTGGCCTGGGTGGATCTCCAGCATGGCGCATAGCCTCAGTTACTGAGGCAGTGACCTGCGCGGATCTCCAGCATGGCGCAAAGGCTCAGTAACTGAGGCAGTGACCTGGGCGGATCTCCAGCATGGCGCATAGGCTCAGTAACTGAGGCAGTGGCCTGGGCGGATCTCCAGCATGGCGCATAGGCACAGTAACTGAGGCAGTGGCCTGGGCGGATCTCCAGCATGGTACATAGGCTCAGAAACTGAGATAGTGGCCTGGGTGGATCTCCAGCATGGTGCATTGGATCAGTAACTGAGGCAGTGGCCTGGGCGGATCTACAGCATGGCGCATAGTCTCAGTAACTGAGATAGTGGCCTGGGTGGATCTCCAGCATGGCGCATAGGCTCTGTAACTGAGGCAGTGGCCTGGGCGGATCTCCAGCATGGCGCATAGGATCAGTAACTGAGGCAGTGGCCTGGGCTGGTCTCCAGCATGGCGCTTAGGCTCAGTAACTGAGGCAGTGGCCTGGGCGGATCTCCAGCATGGCGCATAGGCTCAGTAACTGAGATAGTGGCCTGGGTGGATCTCCAGCATGGCGCATAGGCTCAGTAACTGAGATAGTGGCCTGGGCGGATCTTCAGCATGGCGCATAGGCTCAGTAACTGAGGCAGTGACCTGGGCGGATCTCCAGCATGGCGCATAGGCTCAGTAACTGAGGCAGTGGCCTGGGTGGATCTCCAGCATGGCGCATAGGCTCAGTAACTGAGGCAGTGGCCTGGGCGGATCTCCAGCATGGCGCATAGGATCAGTAACTGAGGCAGTGGCCTGGGCTGGTCTCCAGCATGGCGCATAGGCTCAGTAACTGAGGCAGTGGCCTGGGCGGATCTCCAGCATGGCGCATAGGCTCATTAACTGAGGCAGTGGCCTGGGCGGATCTCCAGCGTGGCGCATAGGCTCAGTAACTGAGGCAGTGGCCTGGGCGGATCTCCAGCGTGGCGCATAGGCTCAGTAACTGAGGCAGTGGCCTGGGCAGCTGTCCAGCATGGCGCATAGGCTCAGTAACTGAGATAGTGGCCTGGGCGGATCTCCAGCATGCCGCATAGGCTCAGTAACTGAGGCAGTGACCTGTGCGGATCTCCAGCATGGCGCATAGGCTCAGTAACTGAGATAGTGGCCTGGGCGGATCTCCAGCTTGGTGCATAGCCTCAGTTACTGAGGCAGTGACCTGCGCGGATCTCCAGCATGGCGCAAAGGCTCAGTAACTGAGGCAGTGACCTGGGCGGATCTCCAGCATGGCGCATAGGCTCAGTAACTGAGGCAGTGGCCTGGGCGGATCTCCAGCATGGCGCATAGGCACAGTAACTGAGGCAGTGGCCTGGGCGGATCTCCAGCATGGCGCATAGACTCAGAAACTGGGGCAATGGCCTGGGCGGATCTCCAGCATGGCGCATTGGCTCAGTAACTGAGGCAGTGGCCTGGGCGGATCTCCAGCATGGCGTATAGGCTCAGTAACTGAGATAATGGCCTGGGCGGATCTCCAGCATGGCGTATAGGCTCAGTAACTGAGATAGTGGCCTGGGCGGATCTCCAGCATGGCGTATAGGCTCAGTAACTGAGATAGTGGCCTGGGCGGATCTCCAGCATGGCGCATAGGCTCAGTAACTGAGATAGTGGCCTGGGCGGATCTCCAGCATGGCGCATAGGCTCAGTAACTGAGGCAGTGGCCTGGGCGGATCTCCAGCATGGTACATAGGCTCAGAAACTGAGATAGTGGCCTGGGTGGATCTCCAGCATGGTGCATTGGATCAGTAACTGAGGCAGTGGCCTGGGCGGATCTCCAGCATGGCGCATAGGATCAGTAACTGAGGCAATTGCCTGGGCGGATCTCCTGCATGACGCATAGGCTCAGTAACTGTGGCAGTGACCTGGGCGGATCTCCAGCATGGTGCATAGGCTCTGTAACTGAGGGAGTGGCCTGGGCGGATCTCCAGCATGGCTCATAGGCTCAGAAACTGAGGTTGTGGCCTGGGCGGATCTCCAGCATGGCGCATAGTCTCAGTAACTGAGGTAGTGGCCTGGGCGGATCTCCAGCATGGCGCATAGGTTCAGTAACTGAGGCAGTGTCCTGGGCGGATCTCCACCATGGCGCATAGGCTCAGTAACTGAGATAGTGGCCTGGGTGGATCTCCAGCATGGCGCATAGGCTCAGTAACTGAGGCAGTGGCCTGGTCGGATCTCCAGCATGGCGCATAGGCTCAGTAACTGAGATAGTAGCCTGGGCGGATCTCCAGCATGGCGCGTAGGCTCAGTAACTGAGGTAGTGGCCTGGGCGGATCTCCAGCATGGCGCATAGGCTCAGTAACTGAGGTAGTGGCCTGGGCGGATCTCCAGCATGGAGCATAGGCTCAGTAACTGAGGTAGTGTCCTTGGCGGATCTCCAGCATGGCTCATAGGCTCTGTAACTGAGATAGTGGCCTGGGCGGATCTCCAGCATGGCGCATAGGCTCAGTAACTGAGATAGTGGCCTGGGCGCATCTTCAGCATGGCGCATAGGCTCAGTAACTGAGGCAGTGGCCTGGACGGATCTCCAGCATGGCGTATAGGCTCAGTAACTGAGGCAGTAACCTGGGCGGATCTCCAGCATGGTGCATAGGCTCAGTAACTGAGGCAGTGGCCTGGGTGGATCTCCAGCATGGCGCATAGGCTCTGTAACTGAGGCAGTGGCCTGGGCGGATCTCCAGCATGGCACATAGGATCAGTAACTGAGGCAGTGGCCTGGGCTGGTCTCCAGCATGGCGCATAGGCTCAGTAACTGAGGCAGTGGCCTGGTCGGATCTCCAGCATGGCGCATAGGCTCAGTAACTGAGATAGTGGCCAGGGTGGATCTCCAGCATGGCGCATAGGCTCAGTAACTGAGATAGTGGCCTGGGCGGATCTTCAGCATGGCGCATAGGCTCAGTAACTGAGGCAGTGACCTGGGCGGATCTCCAGCATGGCGCATAGGCTCAGTAACTGAGGCAGTGGCCTGGGTGGATCTCCAGCATGGCGCATAGGCTCAGTAACTGAGGCAGTGGCCTGGGCGGATCTCCAGCATGGCGCATAGGATCAGTAACTGAGGCAGTGGCCTGGGCTGGTCTCCAGCATGGCGCATAGGCTCAGTAACTGAGGCAGTGGCCTGGGCGGATCTCCAGCATGGCGCATAGGTTCAGTAACTAAGGCAGTGGCCTGGGCGGATCTCCAGCGTGGCGCATAGGCTCAGTAACTGAGGCAGTGGCCTGGGCGGATCTCCAGCATGGCGCATAAGCTCAGTAACTGAGGCAGTGGCCTGGGTGGATCTCCAGCATGGCGCATAAGCTCAGTAACTGAGGCAGTGGCCTGGGCGGATCTCCAGCATGGCGCATAAGCTCAGTAACTGAGGCAGTGGCCAGGGCGGGTCTCCAGCATGGCGCATAGGCTCAGTAACTGAGGCAGTGGCCTGGGCGGATCTCCTGCATGGCGCATAGGATCAGTAACTGAGGCAGTGGCCTGGGCCGATCTCCAGCATGGCGCATAGGCTCTGTAACTGAGATAGTGGCCTGGGCGGATCTCAAGCATGGCGCATAGGCTCAGTAACTGAGGCAGTGACCTGGGCGGATCTCCAGCTTGGTGCATAGCCTCAGTAACTGAGGCAGTGACCTGGGCGGATCTCCAGCATGGCGCATAGGCTCAGTAACTGAGGCAGTGACCTGGGCGGATCTCCAGCATGGCGCATAGGCTCAGTAACTCAGGCAGTGGCCTGGGTGGATCTCCAGCATGGCGCATAGGCTCAGTAACTGAGGCAGTGGCCTGGGCGGATCTCCTGCATGGCGCATAGGATCAGTAACTGAGGCAGTGGCCTGGGCCGATCTCCAGCAGGGCGCATAGGCTCTGTAACTGAGATAGTGGCCTGGGCGGATCTCCAGCATGGCGCATAGGCTCAGTAACTGAGATAGTGGCCTTGGCGGATCTCCAGCAAGCCCTGTTTTGATCTATTTAGTGTCCTGTAAGGGTGTTATTATTATTATCCTTTATTTATTTGGAGCCACAAGGGGACCGCAGCAGCTTGCATCCTAAGGTTGGTAGGTCACCATATTATCCTGTCTATACCAGCCAGCTTTATTCAGTTATAATTATATATCCATGTTACTATATGCTCATCATAGGTGCCCACATGATTAAATACCAGCCAGGGGTGTCCGCTATATCACATGCCATCCAGAGGTATCCACTATATTATGTACCAGCCAGAGGTGCCCACTGTATTATATACCAGCTGGAGGTACCCACTAGATTATACACAGTACCAACCAGAGGTGCCCACTAGATTACATATCAAGCAGAGGTGCCCATTGTATTGTTTACCAGCCAAAGGTGCCTACTAGAGTATTTACCAGCCAGGGGTACCCACTAGATTATACACCAGCTGGAGGTGCCCACTAGGCTATATAAGTCATGATCAGTGTCACTATATGCTAGCCACGGGTGCTCCCATGATCAAATGCCAACCATAGGCACCCCTAAATTATATACAATCCAGAGGCACCCCTAAATTATATACAATCCAGAGGCACCCCTCAATTATATACAATCCAGAGGCACACCTACATTTTATACAATCCAGAGGCACCCCTAAATTATATACAATCCAGATGCACACCTACATTTTATACAATCCAGAGGCACCCCTAAATTATTTACAATTTAGAGGAGCCCCTAAATTATATACAAACCAGAGGCACCCCTAAATTATATACAATCCAGAGGCACCCCTAAATTATATACAATCCAGAGGCACACTTACACTTTATAGAAGCCAGAGGCACCCCTAAATTATATACCATCCAGAGGCACACCTACATTTTATAGAATCCAGAGGCACCCCTAAATTATATACAATCCAGAGGCACACCTACATTTTATAGAAGCCAGAGGCACCCCTAATTTATATACAAGCCAGAGGCATCCCTAAATTATATACAATCCAGAGGCACCCCTTAATTATATACAAGGCAAAGGCACCCCTAAATTGTATACAAGCCAGAGGCAACCCTAAATTATTTACAAGCCAGAGTTGCCAACTAGTCTATATATACGAACCAGAGGTACCCTCTAATCTGTATACTAGCCCGAGGTACCCACTAGATTATATAGCATCCATAGGTACTCACTAAATTACATATGTACCAGACAGAGGTGCTCACTAGTTTATATTTTATATACAGGCTAAAGGTGCTTACTAAATATTATACCAGAAAGAGGTGCCCGCCTGATTTTAGCTTTCTGTGTAAGTTGCTGTAGAGTGATGAAAGCTAATATCAGATTGGTTGCTGTGGGTTACAGCATAAATGTTATAAAATAAACCTTTTTGAGGCAGATTCCGAGTTGGGTTAAAAGCAAAAAAAGACAAATAACTGTTGTAAAACCCACGCGGCCCAGCAGATTCAGAGAGAGGACTGTGTATAAATGTACAATGCAGTGTAAATATAAAGCTACCCAGCAGGGGGCAGATATAACATGTACAGAGAGAGGACTGTGTATAAATTAGGGGTGAGCGGGTTCGGATTTCTGAAATCCGAACCCCCCCGAGCCCCCCCGATCCGAGTCCGATCCGAGTCAGGCTCGACTTTTCCCGCCTGACTCGGATCTGAAATCGAGGCAAAACGTCATCATCCCGCCTTCCGAGTCTCGCGGGTTTTGGATCCTATATAAGGTACCCGCGTCGGCGCCATTTTCTCACTCGGCTGTGGACAGTGAAGAGGGAGGGTGGGAGTTAGTGCTGTGTAGTGTAGTGTAGTGTAGTGCTGCTGTTGTCCAGTACTTCAAAGTCCATAGGGGCTGGCTGTGTTGTGCTGTGCTGCTGTTGTTAATAGGGGCTGTGTCCACTACTTCAAAGTCCATAGGGGCTGGCTGGACTGTGTTGTGCAGTCAGTTCTCCATAGGGGCTGTGTCCACTCCAAAGTCCTGTGCAGTGTCCCAGTCCTAAAGGGGTGCTGTAGTGTTGTCCAGGGGTTGCTCTGTCCATCAGGGGTGCTCCCCCCAAGTGCTAAAAAAATAATATATTTTCTGTGTTTGTGAATTGTGTGCGCAGTAGCCGCACGTGCATCAACAAAGTAGTGCCAAGCGTGCGCCTGTGTCATAAGTAAAGGGCCGGCTGGCTTGACCGTTAAAGGGTGCTGTAACCCCCGAAAGTACACTCCAATCCAAACCAAAAAAAAATTATTTTCTGTGTTTGTGAATTGTGTGCGCAGTAGCCGCACGTGCACCAACAAAGTAGTGCCAAGCGTGCGCCTGTGTCATAAGTAAAGGGCCGGCTGGCTTGACCGTTAAAGGGTGCTGTAACCCCCAAAGTACACTCCAATCCAAACAAAAAAAAAATTATTTTCTGTGTTTGTGAATTGTGTGCGCAGTAGCCGCACGTGCACCAACAAAGTAGTGCCAAGCGTGCGCCTGTGTCATAAGTAAAGGGCCGGCTGGCTTGACCGTTAAAGGGTGCTGTAACCCCCAAAGTACACTCCAGTCCAAACCAAAAAAAAAATTATTTTCTGTGTTTTTGAATTGTGTGCGCAGTAGCCGCACGTGCATCAACAAAGTAGTGCCAAGCGTGCGCCTGTGTCATAAGTAAAGGGCCGGCTGGCTTGACCGTTAAAGGGTGCTGTAACCCCCAAAGTACACTCCAGTCCAAACCAAAAAAAAAATAATTTTCTGTGTTTGTGAATTGTGTGCGCAGTAGCCGCACGTGCATCAACAAAGTAGTGCCAAGCGTGCGCCTGTGTCATAAGTAAAGGGCCGGCTGGCTTGACCGTTAAAGGGTGCTGTAACCCCCAAAGTACACTCCAGTCCAAACCAAAAAAAAAATTATTTTCTGTGTTTGTGAATTGTGTGCGCAGTAGCTGCACGTGCATCAACAAAGTAGTGCCAAGCGTGCGCCTGTGTCATAAGTAAAGGGCCGGCTGGCTTGACCGTTAAGGGTGCTGTAACCCCCGAAAGTACACTCCAGTCCAAACCCCCCAAAAAATTATTTTCTGTGTTTGTGAATTGTGAGCGCTGTAGCCGCACGTGCATCAACAAAGTAGTGCCAAGCGTGCGCCTGTGTCATAAGTAAAGGGCCGGCTGGCTTGACCGTTAAAGGGTGCTGTAACCCCCAAAGTACACTCCAGTCCAAACCAAAAAAAAAATTATTTTCTGTGTATGTGAATTGTGTGCGCAGTAGCCGCACGTGCATCAACAAAGTAGTGCCAAGCGTGCGCCTGTGTCATAAGTAAAGGGCCGGCTGGCTTGACCGTTAATGGTGCTGTAACCCCCGAAAGTACACTCCAGTCCAAACCAAAAAAAAAATTATTTTCTGTGTTTAGCCGCACGTATATATCAAATTGATATAACATAAATGGAGGACCAAACTTTCTCCGATAACAATAAAATAGAGAAAGATCAAGAACCACTTCCTCCTAGTGCTGAAGCTGCTGCCACTAGTCATGACATAGACGATAACATGCCATCAACGTCGTCTGCCAAGGCCGATGCCCAATGTCATAGTAGAGGGCACATACAATCCCAAATGGCAAAGTTCAGGAAAATGACCTTGAAAAAGACATTTAAATCAGCTGAAGAGAAACGTAAACTTGCCAATATGCCATTTACGACACGGAGTGGCAAGGAACGGCTAAGGTCGATCCCTAGTATGTTCATGACTAGTGGTTCAGCTTCACATGACGATGGAAGCCCTCCTCCCACTAAAAAAATCAAAAGAGTTAAGCTGGCAAAAGCACAGCGAAGAACTGTGCTTTCTAAGAAGATATCACAAATCCCCAAGGAGAGTCCAAGTGTGGTGGTGGTTGCGATGCCTGACCTTCCCAGCACTGGACGGGAAGAGGTGGCTCTTTCCACCATTTGCACGCCCCCTGCAAGTGCTGAAAGGAGCACCCACAGTCCACTTGCTGATATGCAAATTGAAGATGTCACTGTTGAAGTACAACAGGATGAGGATACTGGTGTAGCTGGCGCTGAGGAGGAAGTTGGCGAGGAGGATTCTGATGGTGATGTGGTTTGTTTAAATCAGGCTCCGGGGGAGACAGTTGTTGTCCGTGGGATGAAAAAGCCCATCACGGTCATGCCTGGGCAGAAGACCAAACATTCCACCTCTTTGGTCTGGCAATATTTCTATCCAAATCCGGACAACAACTGTCTTGCCATATGTACCATATGTAAAGGTGAAATAAGTAGGGGTAGGGACGTCAACCACCTAGGAACATCCTCCCTTATACGGCACCTGCAGCGCGTTCATAAAAAGTTACTGTCAAGTTCAGAAACTTTGGCTAAGACCGTAAGCAGTCCAGGGACACCTAAATCCCGTTGTCCTGTTGTATCCAAGCGCCTGCAAACCACACCGTCAACTCCCTCCTCGTCAATTTCCTCCTTAGTCAGGATCGGAAGTAGTCCTGCAGGCCATGTCACTGGCATGACTGACTCTCCTATCCGGGATTCCTCCGGAGGATCCTGCATTGCTACGCCTACTGCTGCCGCTGCTGCTGTTGCTGCTGCTGGGAGTCGTTCATCATCCCAGAGAGGAAGTAGGAACACCACTACTTTTACTAAACAATTGACCCTCCAACAGTCCTTAGCGAGGAGGATGAAGTACGACAGCAGTCATCCTGAAGCAAAACGTATAACTGAGGCCTTGACTGCTATGTTGGTGTTAGACGTGCGTCCGGTATCCGCCATTAGTGCAGTGGGATTTAGACAATTGATGGAGGTAGTGTGTCCCCGGTTCCAAATCCCGTCTAGATTCCACTTCACTAGGCAGGCGATACCGAGACTGTACAGAAACGTCAGAAAAAGTGTCCTCAGTGTCCTGAAAAATGCCGTTGTACACAATGTCCACTTAACCACGGACATGTGGACAAGTGGAACAGGGCAGACTAAGGACTATATGACTGTGACAGCCCACTGGGTAGATGTATCACCTTACGCAGCAACAGCAGCAGCGTCACCAGTAGCAGCATCTCAGAAACGCCAGCTCGTTACAAGGCAGGCTACGTTGTGTATCACCGGTTTCAGTAAGAGGCACACCGCCGACAACCTCTTAGAGAAACTGAGCGAAATCATCGCCCAGTGGCTTACCCCACTTAGACTCTCCTGGGGATTTGTGATATCTGACAACGCCACCAATATTGTGCGGGCATTACATCTGGGCAAATTCCAGCACGTCCCATGTTTTGCTCACACAATAAACTTGGTGGTGCAGAATTTTCTGAAAAGCGACAGGGGCGTGCAGGAGACGCTTTGGGTGGCCCGAAAAATTTCTGGCCACTTTCGCCATTCAGCGACTGCGTGCCGAAGACTGGAGCGCCAGCAAACACTCTTGAACCTGCCCCGCCATCACCTGATGCAAGAGGTTGTGACGCGGTGGAACTCAACCCTCTATATGCTTCAGAGGATGGAGGAGCAGCAAAAGGCCATACAAGCCTATACATCCACCTATGACATAGGCAAAGGAGGGGGTATGCACCTGACTCAAGCGCAGTGGAGAATGATTTCCGTGTTGTGCAAGGTTCTCCAGCCCTTCGAACTTGCCACACGTGAAGTCAGTTCAGACACTGCCAGCTTGAGTCAGGTCATTCCCCTCATCAGGCTTTTGCAGAAGCAGCTGGAGAAAGTGAAGGAGGAGCTAAGACGGAGCGATTCCGCTCGGCATGTGGGACTTGTGGATGAAGCCCTTCATTCGCTTTGCCAGGATTCCAGGGTGGTCAATCTGTTGAAATCAGACCACTACATTTTGGCCACCGTGCTCGATCCTAGGTTTAAAGCCTATGTGGTGTATCTCTTTCCGGCCGACACAAGCCTGCAGAGGTGCAAAGACCTGCTGGTGAACACACTGTCAGCTGAAGCGGAACGTGACACGTCAACGGCTCCTTCTTCATTTTCTCCCGCAACTGGGGCTGCCAGGAAAAAACTTAGGTATCCTAAGCAACCCGCTGGCGGTGATGCAGGGCAGGCAGGACCAAGTTTGGACATCTGGTCCGGACTGAAGGACCTGGCAACAATTTCTGACATGTCTACTGTCACTGCATATGATACTGTCACCATTGACAGAATGGTGGAGGATTACATCGGTGACAGCATCCAAGTAGGCATGTCAGACAGTCCATACCTGTACTGGCAGGAAAAAGAGGCAATTTGGAGGCCCCTGTACAAACTGGCTCTATTTTACCTGAGTTGCCCCCCCTCCAGTGTGTACTCCGAAAGAGTGTTTAGTGCAGCCGGGAACCTTGTCAGCGAAAGGCGTAGGAGGTTGCTTCCACAGAATGTGGAGAAGATGATGTTCATCAAAATGAATTATCAGCTCTTCCAGGGAGACCAGCCTCCAGAAGGTACAGAGGGACCTGTGGTGGTGGATTCAAGTGGGGACGAGTTAATACTTTGTGAGGATGAGGATGTACACACTGAAGAGGGTGAGGAATCGGTGGATGAGGAGGATGAGGATGACATCTTGCCTCCGTAGAGCCAGTTTGTGCAGGGACACATTAATTGCCAGCTTGTTTTGTGGGAGCCCAAACGAACCAATCATTTCAGCCACAGTTGTGTGGCAGACCCTGGCGCTGAAATGATTGGTTTGTTAAAGTGTGCATGTCCTGTTTATACAACATAAGGGTGGGTGGGAGGGCCCAAGGACAATTCCATCTTGCACCTCTTTTTTTTCTTTGCATTATGTACAGTTTGGGGCCTAGTTTTTCAAACTGCCATCCTGTCTGCCGCTGCAGTTTCACGCCTAGATGGGTCACGTGTTTGTGCCGCCCACTCGTGTCGCTTAGCATAGTCATCCAGCTACCTCGGTGCAACCTTTTGGACATAAAAACACTATTGTGAGGTGTGAGGTATTCAGAATAGACTGGAAATGAGTGGAAATTAAGGTTATTGAGGTTAATAATAGCATAGGAGCAGAAAAACCTACAAATTCTGTGATTTTAGCTGTTTTTATGCTTTTTTTCAAAAAAAATACAGATCCAAAACACAAAACCCAGAACCCAAAACACGGAAGGGTGGTTTTGGCAAAACCAATCCAGATCCAAAACACGAAGAAAGATCCAGATCCAAAACCAAAACACAAAACACGAAAAGTGGCCGGTGCACACCCCTAGTATAAATGTACATTGCAGTGTAAATATAAAGCTGCCCAGCAGGGGGCAGATATAACACATGCAGAGAGAGGACTGTGTATAAATGTACATTACAGTGTAAATATAAAGCTGCCTAGCAGGGGGCAGATATAACATGTACAGAGAGAGGACTGTGTATAAATTACATTGCAGTGTAAATATAAAGCTGCCCAGCCGGGGGCAGATATAACATGTACAGAGAGAGGACTGTGTATAAATTACATTGCAGTGTAAATATAAAGCTACCCAGCAGGGGGCAGATATAACACGTACAGAGAGAGAGGACTGTGTATAAATGTACATTGCAGTGTAAATATAAAGCTACCCTGCAGGGGGCAGATATAACATTTACAGAGAGAGAGGACTGTGTAGAAATGTACATTGCAGTGTAATTATAAAGGTGCCCTAGCAGGGGACAGATATAACATGTACAGAGAGAGGGCTGTGTATAAATGTACATTGCAGTGTAAATATAAAGCTGCCCAACAGGGGGCAGATATAACATGTACAGAGAGAGGACTGTGTATAAATGTACATTGCAGTGTAAATATAAAGCTGCCCAGCAGGGGGCAGATATAACATGTACAGAGAGAGGACTGTGTATAAATGTACATTGCAGTGTAAATATAAAGCTGCCCAGCAGGGGGCAGATATAACTCGTACAGAGAGAGAGGACTGTGTATAAATGTACATTGCAGTGTAAATATAAAGCTGCCCAGCAAGGGGCAGATATAACACGTACAGAGAGAGGACTGTGTATAAATGTACATTGCAGTGTAAATATAAAGCTGCCCAGCAAGGGGCAGATATAACACGTACAGAGAGAGGACTGTGTATAAATGTACATTGCAGTGTAAATATAAAGCGGCCCAGCAGAGGGCAGATATAACATGTACAGAGAGAGAGGACTGTGTATAAATGTACATTGCAGTGTAAATATAAAGCTGCCCAGCAGGGGGCATATATAACACGTACAGAGAGAGGGCTGTGTATAAATGTACATTGCGGTGTAAATATAAAGCTGCCCAGCAGGGGGCAGATATAACACGTGCAGAGAGAGGGCTGTGTATAAATGTACATTGCAGTATAAATATAAAGCTGTCCAGCAGGGGGCAGATATAACACGTACAGAGAGAGGGTTGTGTATAAATGTACATTGCAGTGTAAATATAAAGCTGCCCAGCAGGGGGCAGATATAACACGTACAGAGAGAGGGCTGTGTATAAATTACATTGCAGTGTAAATATAAAGCTGCCCAGCAGGGGGCAGATATAACACGTACAGAGAGAGGACTGTGTATAAATGTACATTGCAGTGTAAATATAAAGCTGCCCAGCAGGGGGCAGATATAACACGTACAGAGAGAGGGCTGTGTATAAATGTACATTGCAGTGTAAATATAAAGCTGCCCAGCAGGGGGCAGATATAACATGTACAGAGAGAGAGGGCTGTGTATAAATGTACATTGCAGTGTAAATATAAAGCTGCCCAGCAGGGGGCAGATATAACATGTACAGAGAGAGAGGACTGTGTATAAATGTACATTGCAGTGTAAATATAAAGCTGCCCAGCAGGGGGCAGATATAACATGTACAGAGAGAGGGCTGTGTATAAATGTACATTGCGGTGTAAATATAAAGCTGCCCAGCAGGGGGCAGATATAACACGTACAGAGAGAGGACTGTGTATAAATGTACATTGCAGTGTAAATATAAAGCTGCCCAGCAGGGGGCAGATATAACATGTGCAGAGAGAGGACTGTGTATAAATGTACATTGCAGTGTAAATATAAAGCTGCCCAGCAGGGGGCAGATATAACACGTACAGAGAGAGGGCTGTGTATAAATTACATTGCAGTGTAAATATAAAGCTGCCCAGCAGGGGGCAGATATAACACGTACAGAGAGAGGGCTGTGTATAAATTACATTGCAGTGTAAATATAAAGCTGCCCAGCAGGGGGCAGATATAACATGTACAGAGAGAGAGGGCTGTGTATAAATGTACAATGCAGTATAAATATAAAGCTGCCCAGCAAGGGGCAGATATAACATGTACATAGAGAGGGCTGTGTATAAATGTACATTGCGGTGTAAATATAAAGCTGTCCAGCAGGGGGCAGATATAACACGTACAGAGAGAGGGCTGTGTATAAATGTACATTGCAGTGTAAATATAAAGCTGCCCAGCAGGGGGCATATATAACATGTACAGAGAGAGGACTGTGTATAAATGTACATTGCGGTGTAAATATAAAGCTGTCCAGCAGGGGGCAGATATAACATGTACAGAGAGAGGACTGTGTATAAATGTACATTGCAGTGTAAATATAAAGCTGCCCAGCAGGGGGCATATATAACATGTACAGAGAGAGGACTGTGTATAAATGTACATTGCAGTGTAAATATAAAGCTGCCCAGCAGGGGGCAGATATAACGTGTACAGAGAGAGGGCTGTGTATAAATGTACATTGCAGTGTAAATATAAAGCTGCCCAGCAGGGGGCATATATAACACGTACAGAGAGAGAGGACTGTGTATAGATGTACATTGCAGTGTAAATATAAAGCTGCCCAGCAGGGGGCAGATATAACATGTACAGAGAGAGGACTGTGTATAGATGTACATTGCAGTGTAAATATAAATCTGCCCAGCAGGGGGCAGATTTAACTTGTACAGAGAGAGGGCTGTGTAGAAATGTACATTGCAGTGTAAATATAAAGCTGCCCAGCAGGGGGCAGATATAACACGTACAGAGAGAGGGCAGTGTATAAATGTACATTGCAGTGTAAATATAAAGCTGCCCAGCAGGGGGCATATATAACACGTACAGAGAGAGAGGACTGTGTATAGATGTACATTGCAGTGTAAATATAAATCTGCCCAGCAGGGGGCAGATTTAACTTGTACAGAGAGAGGACTGTGTATAAATGTACATTGCAGTGTAAATATAAAGCTGCCCAGCAGGGGGCAGATATAACACGTACAGAGAGAGGGCTGTGTATAAATGTTCATTGCAGTGTAAATATAAAGCTGCCCAGCAGGGGGCAGATATAACATATACAGAGAGAGGACTGTGTATAAATGTACATTGCAGTGTAAATATAAAGCTGCCCAGCAGGGGGCAGATATAACATGTACAGAGAGAGAGGACTGTGTATAAATGTACATTGCAGTGTAAATATAAAGCTGCCCAGCAGGGGGCAGATATAACATGTACAGAGAGAGGGCTGTGTATAAATGTACATTGCGGTGTAAATATAAAGCTGCCCAGCAGGGGGCAGATATAACATGTGCAGAGACAGGGCTGTGTATAAATGTACATTGCAGTATAAATATAAAGCTGTCCAGCAGGGGGCAGATATAACACGTACAGAGAGAGGGCTGTGTATAAATGTACAATGCAGTATAAATATAAAGCTGCCCAGCAGGGGGCAGATATAACATGTACAGAGAGAGGACTGTGTATAAATGTACATTGCGGTGTAAATATAAAGCTGTCCAGCAGGGGGCAGATATAACACGTACAGAGAGAGGACTGTGTATAAATGTACATTGCAGTGTAAATATAAAGCTGCCCAGCAGGGGGCATATATAACATGTACAGAGAGAGGACTGTGTATAAATGTACATTGCGGTGTAAATATAAAGCTGTCCAGCAGGGGGCAGATATAACATATACAGAGAGAGGACTGTGTATAAATGTACATTGCAGTGTAAATATAAAGCTGCCCAGCAGAGGGCAGATATAACGTGTACAGAGAGAGGGCTGTGTATAAATGTACATTGCAGTGTAAATATAAAGCTGCCCAGCAGGGGGCATATATAACACGTACAGAGAGAGAGGACTGTGTATAGATGTACATTGCAGTGTAAATATAAATCTGCCCAGCAGGGGGCAGATTTAACTTGTACAGAGAGAGTGCTGTGTAGAAATGTACATTGCAGTGTAAATATAAAGCTGCCCAGCAGGGGGCAGATATAACACGTACAGAGAGAGGGCAGTGTATAAATGTACATTGCAGTGTAAATATAAAGCTGCCCAGCAGGGGGCAGATATAACATGTACATAGAGAGGACTGTGTATAAATGTACATTGCAGTGTAAATATAAAGCTGCCCAGCAGGGGGCATATATAACACGTACAGAGAGAGAGGACTGTGTATAAATGTACATTGCAGTGTAAATATAAAGCTGCCCAGCAGGGGGCATATATAACACGTACAGAGAGAGGGCTGTGTATAAATGTACATTGCAGTGTAAATATAAATCTGCCCAGCAGGGGGCAGATTTAACTTGTACAGAGAGAGGGCTGTGTAGAAATGTACATTGCAGTATAAATATAAAGCTGTCCAGCAGGGGGCAGATATAACACATGCAGAGGACTGTGTATAAATGTACATTGCAGTGTATGTAACATGTACAGAGAGAGAGGACTGTGTATAAATGTACATTGCAGTGTAAATATAAAGCTGCCCAGCAGGGGGCATATATAACACGTACAGAGAGAGGGCTGTGTATAAATGTACATTGCGGTGTAAATATAAAGCTGCCCAGCAGGGGGCAGATATAACATGTGCAGAGAGAGGGCTGTGTATAAATGTACATTGCAGTATAAATATAAAGCTGTCCAGCAGGGGGCAGATATAACACATGCAGAGGACTGTGTATAAATGTACATTGCAGTGTATGTAACATGTACAGAGAGAGGGCTGTGTATAAATGTACATTGCAGTGTAAGTAACATGTACAGAGAGAGAGGGCTGTGTATAAATGTACATTGCAGTGTAAATATAAAGCTGCCCAGCAGGGGGCAGATATAACACGTACAGAGAGAGGGGTGTGTATAAATGTACATTGCAGTGTAAATATAAAGCTGCCCAGCAAGGGGCAGATATAACATGTACAGAGAGAGAGGGCTGTGTATAAATGTACATTGCAGTGTAAATATAAAGCGGCCCAGCAGGGGGCAGATATAACATGTAGAGAGAGAGGACTGTGTATAAATGTACATTGCGGTGTAAATATAAAGCTGCCCAGCAGGGGGCAGATATAACATGTACAGAGAGAGAGGGCTGTGTATAAATGTACAATGCAGTATAAATATAAAGCTGCCCAGCAAGGGGCAGATATAACATGTACATAGAGAGGGCTGTGTATAAATGTACATTGCGGTGTAAATATAAAGCTGTCCAGCAGGGGGCAGATATAACACGTACAGAGAGAGGGCTGTGTATAAATGTACATTGCAGTGTAAATATAAAGCTGCCCAGCAGGGGGCATATATAACATGTACAGAGAGAGGACTGTGTATAAATGTACATTGCGGTGTAAATATAAAGCTGTCCAGCAGGGGGCAGATATAACATATACAGAGAGAGGACTGTGTATAAATGTACATTGCAGTGTAAATATAAAGCTGCCCAGCAGGGGGCAGATATAACGTGTACAGAGAGAGGGCTGTGTATAAATGTACATTGCAGTGTAAATATAAAGCTGCCCAGCAGGGGGCATATATAACACGTACAGAGAGAGAGGACTGTGTATAGATGTACATTGCAGTGTAAATATAAAGCTGCCCAGCAGGGGGCAGATATAACATGTACAGAGAGAGGACTGTGTATAGATGTACATTGCAGTGTAAATATAAATCTGCCCAGCAGGGGGCAGATTTAACTTGTACAGAGAGAGGGCTGTGTAGAAATGTACATTGCAGTGTAAATATAAAGCTGCCCAGCAGGGGGCAGATATAACACGTATAGAGAGAGGGCAGTGTATAAATGTACATTGCAGTGTAAATATAAAGCTGCCCAGCAGGGGGCATATATAACACGTACAGAGAGAGAGGACTGTGTATAGATGTACATTGCAGTGTAAATATAAATCTGCCCAGCAGGGGGCAGATTTAACTTGTACAGAGAGAGGGCTGTGTAGAAATGTACATTGCAGTGTAAATATAAAGCTGCCCAGCAGGGGGCAGATATAACATGTACAGAGAGAGAGGACTGTGTATAAATGTACATTGCAGTGTAAATATAAAGCTGCCCAGCAGGGGGCAGATATAACATGTACAGAGAGAGGGCTGTGTATAAATGTACATTGCGGTGTAAATATAAAGCTGCCCAGCAGGGGGCAGATATAACATGTGCAGAGAGAGGGCTGTGTATAAATGTACATTGCAGTATAAATATAAAGCTGTCCAGCAGGGGGCAGATATAACACGTACAGAGAGAGGGCTGTGTATAAATGTACAATGCAGTATAAATATAAAGCTGCCCAGCAGGGGGCAGATATAACATGTACAGAGAGAGGACTGTGTATAAATGTACATTGCGGTGTAAATATAAAGCTGTCCAGCAGGTGGCAGATATAACACGTACAGAGAGAGGACTGTGTATAAATGTACATTGCAGTGTAAATATAAAGCTGCCCAGCAGGGGGCATATATAACATGTACAGAGAGAGGACTGTGTATAAATGTACATTGCGGTGTAAATATAAAGCTGTCCAGCAGGGGGCAGATATAACATATACAGAGAGAGGACTGTGTATAAATGTACATTGCAGTGTAAATATAAAGCTGCCCAGCAGAGGGCAGATATAACACGTACAGAGAGAGGGCTGTGTATAAATGTACATTGCAGTGTAAATATAAAGCTGCCCAGCAGGGGGCATATATAACATGTACAGAGAGAGAGGACTGTGTATAGATGTACATTGCAGTGTAAATATAAATCTGCCCAGCAGGGGGCAGATTTAACTTGTACAGAGAGAGGGCTGTGTAGAAATGTACATTGCAGTGTAAATATAAAGCTGCCCAGCAGGGGGCAGATATAACACGTACAGAGAGAGGGCAGTGTATAAATGTACATTGCAGTGTAAATATAAAGCTGCCCAGCAGGGGGCAGATATAACATGTACATAGAGAGGACTGTGTATAAATGTACATTGCAGTGTAAATATAAAGCTGCCCAGCAGGGGGCATATATAACACGTACAGAGAGAGAGGACTGTGTATAAATGTACATTGCAGTGTAAATATAAAGCTGCCCAGCAGGGGGCATATATAACACGTACAGAGAGAGGGCTGTGTATAAATGTACATTGCAGTGTAAATATAAATCTGCCCAGCAGGGGGCAGATTTAACTTGTACAGAGAGAGGGCTGTGTAGAAATGTACATTGCAGTATAAATATAAAGCTGTCCAGCAGGGGGCAGATATAACACATGCAGAGGACTGTGTATAAATGTACATTGCAGTGTATGTAACATGTACAGAGAGAGAGGACTGTGTATAAATGTACATTGCAGTGTAAATATAAAGCTGCCCAGCAGGGGGCATATATAACACGTACAGAGAGAGGGCTGTGTATAAATGTACATTGCGGTGTAAATATAAAGCTGCCCAGCAGGGGGCAGATATAACATGTGCAGAGAGAGGGCTGTGTATAAATGTACATTGCAGTATAAATATAAAGCTGTCCAGCAGGGGGCAGATATAACACATGCAGAGGACTGTGTATAAATGTACATTGCAGTGTATGTAACATGTACAGAGAGAGGGCTGTGTATAAATGTACATTGCAGTGTAAGTAACATGTACAGAGAGAGAGGGCTGTGTATAAATGTACATTGCAGTGTAAATATAAAGCTGCCCAGCAGGGGGCAGATATAACACGTACAGAGAGAGGGGTGTGTATAAATGTACATTGCAGTGTAAATATAAAGCTGCCCAGCAAGGGGCAGATATAACATGTACAGAGAGAGAGGGCTGTGTATAAATGTACATTGCAGTGTAAATATAAAGCGGCCCAGCAGGGGGCAGATATAACATGTAGAGAGAGAGGACTGTGTATAAATGTACATTGCGGTGTAAATATAAAGCTGCCCAGCAGGGGGCAGATATAACACGTACAGAGAGAGGGCTGTGTATAAATGTACATTGCAGTGTAAATATAAAGCTGCCCAGCAGGGGGCATATATAACATGTACAGAGAGAGGACTGTGTATAAATGTACATTGCGGTGTAAATATAAAGCTGTCCAGCAGGGGGCAGATATAACACGTACAGAGAGAGGGCTGTGTATAAATGTACATTGCAGTGTAAATATAAAGCTGCCCAGCAGGGGGCATATATAACACGTACAAAGAGAGAGGGCTGTGTATAAATGTACATTGCAGTGTAAATATAAATCTGCCCAGCAGGGGGCAGATTTAACTTGTACAGAGAGAGGGCTGTGTAGAAATGTACATTGCAGTGTAAATATAAAGCTGCCCAGCAGGGGGCAGATATAACACGTACAGAGAGAGGGCAGTGTATAAATGTACATTGCAGTGTAAATATAAAGCTGCCCAGCAGGGGGCATATATAACACGTACAGAGAGAGGGCTGTGTATAAATGTACATTGCAGTGTAAATATAAAGCTGCCCAGCAGGGGGCAGATATAACACGTACAGAGAGAGGGCAGTGTATAAATGTACATTGCAGTGTAAATATAAAGCTGCCCAGCAGGGGGCAGATATAACGTACAGAGAGAGGACTGTGTATAAATGTACATTGCAGTGTAAATATAAATCTGCCCAGCAGGGGGCAGATTTAACTTGTACAGAGAGAGGGCTGTGTAGAAATGTACATTGCAGTGTAAATATAAAGCTGCCCAGCAGGGGGCAGATATAACATGTACAGAGAGAGAGGGCTGTGTATAAATGTACATTGCAGTGTAAATATAAAGCTGCCCAGCAGGGGGCAGATATAACATGTACAGAGGGAGGGCTGTGTATAAATGTACATTGCAGTGTAAATATAAAGCTGCCCAGCAGGGGGCAGATATAACTCGTACAGAGAGAGGACTGTGTATAAATGTACATTGCAGTGTAAATATAAAGCTGCCCAGCAGGGGGCAGATATAACATATACAGAGAGAGGACTGTGTATAAATGTACATTGCAGTGTAAATATAAAGCTGCCTAGCAGGGGGCAGATATAACACGTACAGAGGGAGGGCTGTGTATAAATGTACATTGCAGTGTAAATATAAAGCTGCCTAGCAGGGGGCAGATATAACATGTACAGAGAGAGAGGGCTGTGTATAAATGAACATTGCAGTATAAATATAAAGCTGTCCAGCAGGGGGCAGATATAACACATGCAGAGAGAGGACTATGTATAAATGTACATTGCAGTGTAAATATAAAGCTGCCCAGCAGGGGGCAGATATAACATGTACAGAGAGAGAGGACTGTGTATAAATGTACATTGCAGTGTGAATATAAAGCTGCCCAGCAGGGGGCAGATATAACATATACAGAGAGAGGACTGTGTATAAATGTACATTGCAGTGTAAATATAAAGCTGCCCAGCAGGGGGCAGATATAACATATACAGAGAGAGGACTGTGTATAAATGTACATTGCAGTGTAAATATAAAGCTGCCCAGTATTTGTGGCTACATGCAACAGCAGCCGGTATTTACCCCACATGCAAACATAAGAAATGGATTTGCACCACTTTGCTCCCAACTCAGAAACAGCCCCATTGTGTCCATACCATGTAGATGTGTGAAAATAGAAATCATTCTAGGTCACCTGAAGAGTCTGACAACAGGACACACCACCCTATTTTGGCCCTTAATTAGCATTTAAATTGGTTGTTCCAAAAATCAAATGCACATTTACTGTCTGCCTGACCTGTCGGTCTGTTTAATGTACTCAATACTATTTCCCTTTGCAGATTCTCGGAGAGGTGTCGCTATCCAACAAGGCCGTGCAGACGGTAGACGCTGCCCGCGATGGTCCAGCTGTGGCAGTGGCCGGCGTCGGCGGTAATCTTCATATTGCAGAGTTCTGTTGATATAGACGCGGCAGAGTGATAATAACGGTCCAACAGTTAGATGTTCAACTCAAAGCGTCGAGATGTAGTCAAGCTGGAATCTGGTGGCTCAGGGCTGGGTGGGGGGGGGGGGGGTCGAATTATATTTTATCCAGAAACTTTAGATCTGGACTGATGAAATATAGATCACATAATATATCGTAGTTCCTTACAGTGCCAGGAATATTTTCTGTGAAGTGCATCCAGTACAGTAAAATAATTATTACTTGCTCCAGTCTTCGTGTTTGTTTGTTAAATGCTGAACATTAGATGCTGGTGCCAGCAGACTCCTCTTTTAAATAAACTCCCTGGTGTTCAGGGGATAAACCCGGAAATCCCAGGAGACTGATCCTAAAAGGAGATTTCTTTAACCCTACGTATGCTGAACTGAGCGATGACGATGGTGAGGGATGGTGAAGCTGCCCTGTAGGTTGCCCAGATAGATCCGGGACTTGTCCTCTGATCAGTGGTGCCCTGTGAGTGTCCCGGTTGGTCCATTTTGACTTTCAGTCCTGTGTTTATGAGCCTCTTTTTCTGGGTGTTCAGAAGCCGGTGGCTGGGTCTTTACATGCAGATTCGCTGACTTCAGCTACGTGAAGCCACCGGCCATCCTGAGTAACCTGAAGGTTACTGAGACGGCCAATGGTCAAGCAGAGTGATCCAATGCCACACAGAAGCCAGCAGGAGACGTCCATTTATGCAAGACGCCTCCTGCTGCATTACCATATTATTGCACAGTAGCTGCGTCAAAAGACGCAGTGCCTATGCGATGGCGTACATCTCTGAGCCACGTCCTGTATTCTATATATAATCATGACGTCTCTGCACATTGTAATCTATTTGACACATACTGAGATTGAGGCCCTTTCTGCACGCTGCTGTTACAATGGCGCAGTATGGTCAGACAGCTCCTGTCGGCACGCCACCCTCTTCTCCATCCTGTGCCCATTGTGTCACAGACTTGGCCCATTGTATCTCTCTCGGTGATCAATGTACTTTAGGCACTTTTATCTTGTGCCAGCCCCAGAAGCCGGCGCCCTCCCTGACCCAGCCACATACATGGCTGCAAGGCCCGGTAAATAATTGACCTCCTTTGATTAGAGAGATTCCCAGCGATGGAGTGTATATTATGGCGCAAAGCAGAGAGACGAAGCCGGGTCGGGGCAGCGACCCCTTGGGAAGAACCAGAAAGGAGGAGAAATGCTTTGATGGTGATCAGATAACGTTTCAGTGTGTACATTGTGTTTACGTCTCTTGCTGCTACTAACATGTCCTGTATCGTGAGGACTCGGCAGACATGTGGTTGGATTAAAGGTTGTGTGACAGCGGATGAATGTGTTTGGTACTGTATGTCCTCTACAACTCTCCCTAAGTTACATTTAGGTCAGGGCGTCCCCATGTACAATTAGACATTCGGATGCTTTCACATTAAGCAAAGTCAGCTTAGAGGCAGAAGACTGTAGGGCACCATACCATTGGCTGGCGTGGGTCATCTGACCAGCTTTGGGGACACACTGTGGAGGGGTGTAGGCATTCAGATGCCCCAGATTGCCCGCCATGGAGAAGTAACTCTGCCAACCAATGATTGCAGAGTTTTTTTTTTCTCCTGATCCAAATGTTGGACCCTAACAGCTCTGTCATTTCATCACACTGCCCCAAACAGACCACCAGTACTCTTTTAGGAAAAGGGTACCGGCGGTCTTGTGTGCTGAGTGTTGTGCTGGCAAAAATGGAAGGGCAGGCTTGTGCCTGGTTTAGCCAGCTCTGGCTTATAGCAGTCGGCCCTTGCCATGAGGGTCCTCTTTGTTGGCTGGTTTCTACATTTGTGGAGACTGTGCAGGAGGCAGAAGAGCGTGCAGGAGGCAGCAGAGCGTGCTGGAGGCAGCAGAGCGTGCAGGAGGCAACAGAGCGTGCAGGAGGCAGAAGAGCGTGCAGGAGGCAGAAGACTATGCAGGAGGCAGAAGACAATGCAGGAGGCAGAAGAGCGTGCAGGAGGCAGAAAAGCATGCAGGAGGCAGAAGAGCATGCAGTAGACAGAAGAGTGTGCAGGAGGCAGAAGAGAGTGCAGGAGACAGAAGAGCGTGCAGAAGACAGAAGAGCGTGCAGGAGGCAGAAGAGCATGCAGGAGGCAGAAGAGCGTGCAGGAGACAGAAGAGCATGCAGAAGACAGAAGAGCGTGCAGGAGACAGAAGAGCATGCAGGAGGCAGAAGAGCATGCAGAAGAGCGTGCAGGAGACAGAAGAGCATGCAGGAGACAGAAGAGCATGCAGGAGGCAGAAGAGCGTGCAGGAGACAGAAGAGCGTGCAGGAGACAGAAGATCGTGCAGGAGGCAGAAGAGCGTGCAGGAGACAGAAGAGCATGCAGAAGAGCGTGCAGGAGACAGAAAAGCATGCAGGAGGCAGAAGAGCATGCAGGAGACAGAAGAGCATGCAGGAGGCAGAAGAGCGTGCAGGAGACAGAAGATCGTGCAGAAGAGCGTGCAGAAGAGCATGCAGGAGGCAGAAGAGCGTGCAGAAGAGCGTGCAGGAGGCGGAAGAGCGTGCAGGAGACAGAAGAGCATGCAGGAGGCAGAAGAGCGTGCAGGAGACAGAAGAGCGTGCAGGAGACAGAAAAGCATGCAGGAGACAGAAGAGCATGCAGAATAGCGTGCAGGAGGCAGAAGAGCATGCAGGAGACAGAAGAGCATGCAGAAGAGCGTGCAGGAGGCAGAAGAGCATGCAGGAGACAGAAGAGCGTGCAGAAGAGCGTGCAGGAGACAGAAGAGCGTGCAGGAGGCAGAAGAGCATGCAGGAGACAGAAGAGCGTGCAGGAGGCAGAAGAGCATGCAGAAGAGCGTGCAGGAGGCAGAAGAGCATGCAGGAGACGGAAGAGCGTGCAGAAGAGCGTGCAGGAGGCAGAAGAGCGTGCAGGAGACAGAAGAGCCTGCAGAAGAGCGTGCAGGAGGCAGAAGAGCATGCAGGAGACAGAAGAGCATGCAGAAGAGCGTGCAGGAGGCAGAAGAGCATGCAGGAGACAGAAGAGCGTGCAGAAGAGCGTGCAGGAGGCAGAAGAGCGTGCAGTAATCCCACAGTAGTCATCTGCAGAGCAGCCTAGTAGGAAAGTGTGATGTATTAGTGTAACGTGGGAGTCCTGAGTGCAGGGACAGTCGCTGGGTATGTCCCACTTCTCGCTGTTACCCAGGACGGGATGCATCAACAACAGAAATGCGGTGAAACCTCAGAAAATGCAGTTTTTGGAGGTTTTATTGCATTTCCCATATGTACCAAAATCTTCTGGAGCTTGGACGCAATGGGCAGCACCATCTATAGCCTATAGGCTTCTTTTCAGAGACTTTCCAGAGAGGGATCCAATCCCCTACATACATGAAACACCCTGGGGGAGATGCTTGAAGGGGCGATATGGGGGTTTTGTAGTTCCAGCACATGCTATGTGCGCTGATACCGCTTCTCCTCATGTATTAATGTAAGGCTGGCCACACGAGGCTTATTCACCTCAGTAGTAAGGCCTCTTGCAATGCCCACTGTAGTAGCGCCCCTTATGCAATGTCCCCAGTAATGGTCCCCCATATGCAGTGCCCACTGTAGTAATGCCCCTTATGCAGTGCAGCCAGTAGTGGTCCCCCCCTATGCAGTGCCCCTTATATAATGCCCCCAGTAGTGGTCCCCCTATAGAGTCCCCCAGTAGTGTCCCTTATATAGTGCCCCCAGACCCAGTAGTGGTCCTCCCCAATGCAGTGCCTCTTATATAGTGCCCCCAGTAGTAGTCCCCCCCCTATGCATTGCCCCCAGTAGTAGTGCCTCCAGCAGTAGTCCCCCTACGCACTGACCCTAGTAGCACCCCCCCCCCCTATGCAGTGCCCTCTGTAGCGGCCCTCCCCTATACAGTGCCCTCTGTAGCGGCCCTCCCCTATACAGTGCCCTCTGTAGCGGCCCTCCCCTATACAGTGCCCTCTGTAGCGGCCCCCCATATGCAGTGCCCTCTGTAGCGGCCCCCTTACACACACACACACACAAAAAAAAATCACTACTTACCTGAATCGCCGCTCCTGACGCGACCGCCGCAGTCAGCTCCGGGTCCCGGCTCTTCTCCTTCAGTTCAGTATGGGAGAGACGTCAGCGTCATGACGTCTCTCCCATCATCACCAGCTGCAGGGGGGAACCGGAAGGCGGAGCTCATGAGTGAGCTCTAGCCGGCTCCCTCCATTGTACAGCAGCCAATGAGAGTCTGTGTGACTCTCATCGGCTGCTGTAACATACACACAGCTGCCGCCGGCGGCTGTGTGTATGTCACTGTGTAGTGTGGACTGCGCTCACTGCGGTCTACACTACACTAGCAGGGGGGACACTAGCGGTGGGTGCAGACAGCGCACCGCTGCTAGTGGGGGCCCCTCCATGTGTGGGGGCCCAGGGACGACCGCCCCTGTCGCCCCCCCCCCCTTAATCCGGCCCTGGCTGGGGTACCTGGCATTGCCTGGGTTGAAGACTGGACTCTGAAGTACACCTGCAGGCTTCATTTTTTTTTACACTGTCCTCACCTATAACTTGGATAACTAGACACATTAGGAGTAAATGACACAAGTACATCGGAGCCTCTCGCACCATTACGGGAGGTCAGACCTCACTTATAAATTGCTGACTTTCCTGTACACAGTGAGCACTCAGGCTGCGTATGCCGATGCTGTGGCTAATTTATACACGCCCCTGTAACGGCGTTGAAATGCACTGGCACGCCTGCATTTCTCCGACCACCCCCTCGTCACCACCCCCCAAATGCTCTCTTCATGTTAATCACTCTGCAATTACTCTGCGTGACCGCAGTGCGATCGTAGTGAAGCATTTGCGCCACATGCAGTACGCAATAATCGTCTGGCTGTGTACGCGATTGCAATAGCGATCCTTCCTGAATCAGGCCCTGATTCAGAGCCGGACGCTATTTGCTGTCGTTCGTTCACAAAAAAGGGGTGGCTATTCAAATGAACCGTTCGCTCTTTGCGGTCTGTTGACGCCTCTAAGTCTGAACGAGCGAACAAAACTTGCGGTCGTAATTTTGAAAAAAACGCCCCTTGGCCGTTCGCATCATTCGTCATGTCCGCTATTTATTAGATTAATCGAGTACATCGAACAGCGTATGAACTGCTCGCTATTCTTGTGGTTGGTTTTTCCTACCGCTATTTTGCGAGCAGTTCTGACTATAAAATAACCAAGTGACGTGGTCAATGACGCTGCTGTATTAATTATGCACACCCTTAAAACGCCCGTTTTGACCTTTAAGCACGCCTGCGTTCTGATCTCCACTCCCCGTTTTCAAGCACCTTCCCCTGTTACCACCCACATACGCCTCCTCCTGTCACTCAAAATAGCAGGCATTTTCGGCCGCACTGACTGGTTCGCGCATGTGTATTACAAACCGTACGCATGCACAGATGTGCGAACATTGCTCGGAACAAGCGAACGCCCGCTTACGAGCGGCTCTGAATGAGACCTTCATGACCCTTACCGAAATCCGTATAGTTTCCAAAATCACTTGAGTTTCAGAAATCACTGCAGAACAGAGGGGGCGAATCAGCTGCGGACCGATATGCCATCACAGCTGCTTTAGAACCTAAAGTCAGGACCCCTGCGCGTGCCGAAGGCGCGCTCGTCTAAAAAGAGGGCGTGGCTTGGTTTCCACAAAACCATGTCCCCTGAAGGATGCTGATTTGGGGGCATGACCACATATGATGACCCCACTTTGCATATTACGCTGAACACCAGCCGCCTCCCTGCTTTGAACAGACGCTGCGGTCACAGTAGAGTGACTCAGTCTCTCCGTATACTGTAGTAATATAATAGCTGGCGGACTTATTAGGCCTGATCTGAGCTGCGGCGATGTCGCACGCAATGAAATGATTTTCTTTCCTTCTACGTATTTGTGTCTGTCACACTGCGCATGCGTCCAGATGCCGTGTGTGTAGATTCTCAGTTGCGATTGAGGCGCACAGGAGACGCCTGCTCTCAAATGCTTTGAGAATTTATTGGGCGTTCCTGGGCAGAGGAGGTGGCGAAGCGATGGCACAGAGATGGTCCGTATTATGGGCGTGTTATGGGAGTGTTGCTGATAGCGGCTCAGAGACGCAGAACCGCTCGCATACTACGCACTGTTCCGATGGAGCATCTGCACCAGCCTTAGGGCTGTTTCGTTGGTGCGACCAATGGTGGCTTCTAAAGACTCACCGAGCGATATTATTTCAGCGTATATGGCCGCTGACAGTAGGCGCCTCAGTCCTCGCATGTTCGGGAGCTCGGCTGTACACCAGGGAAGGGCTTTGCAGCTGCAAATGCAGAAAGTCGCAAACGTGTGTCCGGAAATAGACGCAGACACGGACATGGATGCGTTTGACTCAGTATCAGACCCATTAACTGTGACGCACAAACGCTACCGTATCTGAATTGGATGCACCTGACTCTACATAAACTATGCATGTTCAGAGCACAAATGCGCTCGTCTGTAATACAATTTAACTATCACTGCAATAACTATTTCTCCCAGTAGATGGCGCTACGATTACTTAGTTTGAATTAAGGATGAAAATTGCTGGACCACACACGTGCTTCTGTAGATACACAGCAGAATATTGTCATTCCGGTCACAGATTAAACAGCATCATCGTCCTGTAAAGATTCCATCTTCCAGCCACGCGCTCCTACGTCATTGCAAATCCTCTTGTGTGCGTCTCATATTACAATGTAGTACTCTTGTCTATTTAAAGTGATATCTCGGGCAGAATTTACTAAGCGGCGGGTTCTAAACCCCCCTGTTCTATTCTGACAGCCCTGTTCTATTCTGACAGCCCTGTTCTATTCTATTCTAAAATTTATTTTGACCGTGGTTTTCCGGTGGTTTTGCAGTGGTTTTGGTCTTAGTAAATCTGCGGATAGCAAAACCGCCACCAAACCGCCGGGGTTTAGAACCTGCCTCTTAGTAAATTTTGCCCCTCCTGTTTTTGTGGGTGAGCATATGGCCTGCAATTATAAATCCCATCTGTGCCCTGGTATGGAGGGTGCAATAATAAGTCCTGCTATGTGATATGTGCGTATGTCTCACAAACTGTAATAAAACATTATTCAACATTCCACGTAGCATTATCAGATAACACATTGGGACAAATGACAAAGCCGGCGATTTGCTGGAGCTGACACAATTACTACAAATGGTCACTAGATTTAAACCAGCGATTAGTTTACAGGCAAAGTGATAGAAAACTCAATTCAGCCTATATATATATATATATATATATATATTATATATATATATATATATATATATATAATATATATAAAAAGAGTCACTTGGGGAAGTCTTAATGCTCACCAGACAAAAAGAGTCACTGGGGGTAACTCTTTCAGCAGTAAAACTACTGACAAAACCTGGCGCTCAATTATATATTAAATTTAAAAGCATTGCTTGCTGCAAGGGTCTCTAGGGTTTAGTTAGAACCCTAGAGACCACAATCTCTATGAAAGCAAATCGAATGTCAAAAGATGTTTTTCTGCGCTAAGCACTGTAAATATCAAGATATACATATGATGGGGGTAAGGTTTGCTGTCTGTTAGTAAACAGGAGGCTTCAATAAATTAAAATGTTTAACATGTTTACTAACAGACAGCAAACCTTACCTCCATAATGTGTTTATCTTGATATTTACAGTGCTTAGTGCAGTAAAATATCTTTTGACACTGAGGGTAGCCATACCGCTCACCAGGCAAAAAGAGTCACTGGGGGTAGTCTTACTGCTCACCAGGCAAAAAGAGTCACTGGGGTAGTCTTACTGCACACCAGGCAAAAAGAGTCACTGGGGGTAGCCTTACCGCTCACCAGGCAAAAAGAGTCACTGGGGGTAGCCTTACCGCTCACCAGGCAAAAAGAGTCACTGGGGGTAGCCTTACCGCTCACCAGGCAAAAAGAGTCACTGGGGGTAGCCTTACTGCTCACCAGGCAAAAAGAGTCACTGAGGGTAGCCTTACCGCTCACCAGGCAAAAAGAGTCACTGGGGGTAGTCTTACTGCTCACCAGGCAAAAAGAGTCACTGGGGGTAGCCTTACTGTTTACCAGGCAAAAAGAGTCACTGGGGGAACCCTTACCGATCACCAGGCAAAAAGAGTCACTGGGGGTAGTCTTACTGCACACCAGGCAAAAAGAGTCACTGAGGGTAGCCTTACCGCTCACTAGGCAAAAAGAGTCACTGGGAGTAGTCTTACTGCTCACCAGGCAAAAAGAGTTACTTGGGGTAGTCTTACTGCACACCAGGCAAAAAGAGTCACTGAGGGTAGCCTTACTGTTTACCAGGTAAAAAGAGTCACTGGGGGTATCCTTACCGATCACCAGGCAAAAAGAGTCACTGGGGGTAGCCTTACCGATCACCAGGCAAAAAGAGTCACTGGGGGTAGCCTTACCACTCACTAGGCAAAAAGAGTCACTGGGGGTAGTCTTACTGCTCACCAAGCAAAAAGAGTCACTGAGGGTAGTCTTACCGCTCACTAGGCAAAAAGAGTCACTGGGGTAGTCTTACTGTTTACCAGGCAAAAAGAGTCACTGGGGGTAGGCTTACCGCTCGCCAGGCAAAAAGAGTCACTGGGGGTAGTCTTACTGTTTACCAGGCAAAAAGAGTCACTGGGGGTAGCCTTACTGCTCACCAGGCAAAACTAGTCACTGGGGGTAGTCTTAACGCCCAGGCAACATGTTAGATGTCAACATTCTAACCATATTGACAGAAAAAATTATGACATTTTGATGTCGACATTGTGAATGTGGACACAGTGAATACCGACATGCTGACGGCATACCGTAGCCTTGTTATCTAGTCCGCTATAAATGATTATATTCCAATCATTCCTGGGAAGCCCAAGAAACGCCATAGGCTAAGCTGAAGTTTTGCGTTCAGGCCTTTGCAGCCTTGAGAGGCCGATCGGTGCGTATAATACAATTGTGATGAATATGAGCAGACATACTGCCAGGGGGAAAACAAAACCGGTCACTATGGAGTGCTCAGGGTTACGACAAACCCGTTATATCCTTCCATGAATTACGGTTATGAGATAGATGGACTGTAATACGTTTGCATTTTGTTGCCAGAAGTACCTGATTGTGGTCAGACTGACGTTGTGCGATTGTGCGCACGAGAGACGTCTTTTCTTCCATTTCCTACAGAAAAAAAGTGAGAATTAGATCCTGTGGTTCACTATTTGCACCACAAGCAGGTACAGTAACACTATTCCGTAATACTGTGATTCCACAGAAGATTCTCCTCCTCGGTGGATGTGACCTAGATTACCATAGCTGCGTATACATAGATTGCGCAGTTGTACCATACATTGTTATTAAGTGATGGGATAATGTACCGTACATCTGGGGACTTCTGGCCAGTAACCTGGTAACTTCTTATTCTTCAATACTTGTCTTTATTATGCAGAGTATAATTAGAAGGCCCCTAGGAGATGTAATATAAATGATAATGTAAGATATAGGTACTGACATTACAATAATATAAATCTCTCTGCCGGCTCTGTATTCTCTATACTGGACGCCGTCGTCTTAGGCTGATAAATTATACAGACGCAGATATTAACGGCAGCGGAGTTCACATTATTTCCTTTCCACCCAGAGGCTAAAGTAATTACGGAAGGTCATAGATATATAAATATTATAAATAGAACTTTATTACCAGCCCCCAGGAGGTTGGGGGATTGGGCCGATGTCAGGGGATTGAGTAGCGGGTGGAGGCTCGGTGATAGAAAGTCAATAGGTTAAATTGGACGGTGTCAGCATGTTGGAGTCTCAGTGGATCAATAACAGGCGACGTGGTGACACTTCTTCGCTAGATGACTTTCACACCACGACGACGGCTGCATCAAACATCTGTCCCCGCGCTACCGCGCAGCCGCGCAGGGACTAATATGGCGCACAGCAGTGTGTTCTCCTCATAGTACCTGGACGTCAGACTCTGAGTTATAGCAGCGTACTGCAAGAGATTCACTGCAAACTATATTCCCTGTCTTTTTATTTCATAGGGGGATCACCAGGCGTTTCCCAGCACCCCGCACATTGCTCAGACAGCAGTTTTAAAGATTTTTTGGGTATTTTTTAGTTTTTTAAATCCTATGTCTAAATGCAACCAATCAGACACTTGCTTTCATTTTCTAAGCTGAAGTAAAAAATACCTCAGATAGTCAGGTTCTAGGCATCTGTTTCCTACGCCCTGGTTTCCATAACAGTCCCCCACTGTATTGTGCTGCAGACTGTAATGTTTACTTGTTTCATCCTGTCAGCTGACTGCTTCACCCATACAGTTGTGTCTTCATAGCAGGGGTGTATTAATAGAGGAGGGGGTCCCCATATACTAGTATCACAGGTATCTCCTGCTTACCTTTCTCTCCCGGAATGGCCGCTGTCCCCATACACTAGTATCACAGATATCTCCTGCTTACCTTCCTCTCCCGGAATGGCCGCTGTCCCCATACACTAGTATCACAGATATCTCCTGCTTACCTTCCTCTCCCGGAATGGCCGCTGTCCCCATACACTAGTATCACAGATATCTGCTGCTTATCTTTCTCTCCCGGAATGGCCGCTGTCCCCATACACTAGTATCACAGATATCTCCTGCTTACCTTCCTCTCCTGGAATGGCCCGCTGTCCCCATACACTAGTATCACAGATATCTCCTACGTACCTTCCTCTCCCGGAATGGCCGCTGTCCCCATACACTAGTATCACAGATATCTCCTGCTTACCTTCCTCACCCGGAATGGCCACTGTCCCCATACACTAGTATCACAGATATCTCCTGCTTACCTTCCTCTCCCAGAATGGCCCGCTGTCCCCATACACTAGTATCACAGATATCTCCTACTTACTTTCCTCTCCCGAAATGGCCTGCTGTCCCCATACACTAGTATCACACATATCTCCTGCTTATCTTTCTCTCCCTGAATGGCCCGCTGTCCCCATACTCTAGTTTCACAGATATCTCCTGCTTACTTTTCTCTCCCAGAATGGCCGCTGTCCCCATACACTAGTATCACAGATATCTCCTACTTAGCATTCTCTCCCAGAATGCCCGCTGTCCCCATACACTAGTATCACATATATCTCCTACTTACCTTTCTCTCCCAGAATGCCCGCTGTCCCCATACACTAGTATCACATATATCTCCTACTTACCTTTCTCTCCCAGAATGCCCGCTGTCCCCATACACTAGTATCACAGATATCTCCTACATACCTTTCTCTCCCGAAATGGCCCGCTGTCCCCATACAGTAGTATCACAGATATCTCCTACTTACCTTTCTCTCCCGGAATGGCCTGCTGTCCCCATACTCTAGTTTCACAGATATCTCCTACTTTTCTCTCCCAGAATGGCCGCTGTCCCCATACACTAGTATCACAGATATCTCCTCCTTACCTTCCTCTCCCGGAATGTCCCGCTGTCCCCATACACTAGTATCACAGATATCTCCTGCTTAACTTTCTCTCCCAGAATGCCCGCTGTCCCCATACACTAGTATCACAGATATCTCCTGCTTACCTTTCCCAGAATGGCCCGCTGTCCCCATACACTAGTTTCACAGATATCTCCTGCTTACCTTCCTCTCCCGGAATGGCCACTGTCCCCATACACTTGTATCACAGATATCTCCTGCTTACCTTCCTCTCCCAGAATGGCCCGCTGTCCCCATACACTAGTATCACAGATATCTGCTGCTTATCTTTCTCTCCCGGAATGGCCCTCTGTCCCCATACACTAGTATCACAGATATCTCCTGCTTACCTTCCTCTCCTGGAATGGCCCGCTGTCCCCATACACTAGTATCACAGATATCTCCTGCTTACCTTCCTCTCCCGGAATGGCCGCTGTCCCCATACACTAGTATCACAGACATCTCCTGCTTACCTTCCTCTCACGAAATGACCCGCTGTCCCCATACACTAGTATCACAGATATTTCCTGCTTACCTTTCTCTCCCGGAATGGCCCGCTGTCCCCATACACTAGTATCACAGATATCTCCTGCTTGCCTTCCTCTCCCGGAATGGCCACTGTCCCCATACACTAGTATCACAGATATCTCCTGCTTACCTTCCTCTCCCAGAATGGCCCGCTGTCCCCATACACTAGTATCACAGATATCTCCTCCTTACCTTTCTCTCCCAGAATGCCCGCTGTCCCCATACACTAGTATCACAGATATCTCCTACTTACCTTCCTCTCCCGAAATGGCCGCTGTCCCCATAAACTAGCATCACACATATCTCCTGCTTATCTTTCTCTCCCGGAATGGCCCGCTGTCCCCATACACTAGTATCACAGATATCTCCTGCTTACCTTCCTCTCCCGGAATGGCCCGCTGTCCCCATACACTAGTATCACAGATATCTCATGCTTACCTTTCTCTCCCAGAATGTGCCGCTGTCCCCATACACTAGTATCACAGATATCTCCTGCTTACCTTCCTCTCCCGGAATGGCCCGCTGTCCCCATACAGTAGTATCACATATATCTCCTACTTACCTTTCTCTCCCAGAATGCCCGCTGTCCCCATACACTAGTATCACATATATCTCCTACTTACCTTTCTCTCCCAGAATGCCCGCTGTCCCCATACACTAGTATCACAGATATCTCCTACTTACCTTTCTCTCCCGAAATGGCCCGCTGTCCCCATACACTAGTATCACAGATATCTCCTACTTACATTTCTCTCTCGGAATGGCCAGCGGTCCCCATTCTCTAGTTTCACAGATATCTCCAGCTTACTTTTCTCTCCCAGAATGGCCGCTGTCCCCATACACTAGTATCACAGATATCTCCTGCTCACCTTTCTCTCCCAGAATGCCCGCTGTCCCCATACACTAGTATCACAGATATCTCCAACTTACCTTCCTCTCCCGAAATGGCCTGCTGTCCCCATACACTAGTATCACACATATCTCCTGCTTATCTTTCTCTCCCGGAATGGCCTGCTGTCCCCATACACTAGTATCACAGATATCTCCTGCTTACCTTCATCTCCCAGAATGGCCCGCTGTCCCCATACACTAGAATCACATATATCTCCTGCTTACCTTTCTCTCCCAGAATGCCCGCTGTCCCCATACACTAGTATCACATATATCTGCTACTTACCTTTCTCTCCCAGAATGCCCGCTGTCCCCATACACTAGTATCACAGATATCTCCTACTTACCTTTCTCTCCCGAAATGGCCCGTTGTCCCCATACACTAGTATCACAGATATCTCCTACTTACCTTTCTCTCCCGGAATGGCCCGCTGTCCCCATACTCTAGTTTCACAGATATCTCCTGCTTACTTTTCTCTCCCAGAATGGCCGCTGTCCCCATACACTAGTATCACAGATATCTCCTCCTTACCTTCCTCTCCCGGAATGTCCCGCTGTCCCCATACACTAGTATCACAGATATCTCCTGCTTACCTTTCTCTCCCAGAATGCCCGCTGTCCCCATACACTAGCATCACAGATATCTCCTGCTTACCTTTCCCAGAATGGCCCGCTGTCCCCATACACTAGTTTCACAGATATCTCCTGCTTACCTTCCTCTCCCGGAATGGACAGCTGTCCCCATACACTAGTTTCACAGATATCTCCTGCTTACCTTTCTCTCCCAGAATGCCCGCTGTCCCCATACACTAGTATGACAGATATCTCCTGCTTACCTTTCCCAGAATGGCCCGCTGTCCCCATACACTAGTTTCACAGATATCTCTTGCATACCTTCCTCTCCCGGAAAGGCCCGCTGTCCCCATACACTAGTTTCACAGATATATCCTGCTTACCTTTATCTCCCAGAATGCCCGCTGTCCCCATACACTAGAATCACAGATATCTCCCGCTTACCTTTCCCAGAATGGCCCGCTGTCCCCATACACTAGTATCACAGATGTCTCATGCTTACCTTTCTCTCCCGGAATGGCCGCTGTCCCCATACACTAGTATCACAGATATCTCCAGCTTACATTCCTCTCCCAGAATGTCCCGCTGTCCCCATACACTAGTATCAAAGATATCTCCTACTTACCTTCCTCTCCCAGAATGGCCCGCATTCCCCATACACTAGTATCACAGATATCTCCTACTTACCATTCTCTCCCGGAATGTCCCTCTGTCCCCATACACTAGTATCACAGATATCTCCTCCTTACCTTCCTCTCCCGGAATGTCCCGATGTCCCCATACACTAGTATCACAGATATCTCCTGCTTACCTTTCTCTCCCAGAATGCCTGCTGTCCCCATACACTATTATCACAGATATCTCCTGCTTACCTTTCCCAGAATGGCCCGCTGTCCCCATACACTAGTTTCACAGATATCTCCTGCTTACCTTCCTCTCCCGGAATGGCCCGCTGTCCCCATACACTTGAATCACAGATATCTACTGCTTACCTTCCTCTGGCTGAATGGCCCGCTGTCCCCATACACTAGTATCACAGATATCTCCTGCTTACCTTTCCCAGAATGGCCCGCTGTCCCCATACACTAGTTTCACAGATATCTCTTGCATACCTTCCTCTCCCGGAATGGCCTGCTGTCCCCATACACTAGTTTCACAGATATATCCTGCTTACCTTTCTCTCCCAGAATGCCCGCTGTCCCCATACACTAGTATCTCAGATATCTCCCGCTTACCTTTCCCAGAATGGCCCGCTGTCCCCATACACTAGTATCACAGATATCTCATGCTTACCTTTCTCTTCTGGAATGGCCGCTGTCACCATACACTAGTATCACAGATATCTCCTGCTTACCTTCCTCTCCCGGAATGGCCCGCTGTCCCCATACGCTAGTATCACAGATATCTCTTACTTACCTTCCTCTCCCGGAATGGCTGCTGTCCCCATACCCTAGTATCACAGATATCTCCTACTTACATTCCTCTCCCAGATTGGTCCGCTGTCCCCATACACTAGTATCAAAGATATCTCCTACTTACCTTCCTCTCCCAGAATGGCCCACAGTCCCCGTACACTAGTATCACAGATATCTCCTACTTAGCATTCTCTCCCGGAATGTCCCGCTGTCCCCATACACTAGTATCACAGATATCTCCTCCTTACCTTCCTCTACCGGAATGTCCCGCTGTCCCCATACACTAGTATCACAGATATCTCCTGCTTACTTTTCTCTCCCAGAATGCCTGCTGTCCCCTTACACTATTATCACAGATATCTCCTGCTTACCTTTCCCAGAATGGCCCGCTGTCCCCATACACTAGTTTCACAGATATCTCCTGCTTACCTTCCTCTCCCGGAATGGCCCGCTGTCCCCATACACTAGTTTCACAGATATCTCCTGCTTACCTTTCTCTCCCAGAATGCCCGCTGTCCCCATACACTAGTATCACAGATATCTCCTGCTTACCTTTCCCAGAATGGCCCGCTGTCCCCATACACTTGTTTCACAGAAATCTCTTGCTTACCTTCCTCTCCCGGAATGGCCCGCTGTCCCCATACACTTGTATCACAGACATCTACTGCTTACCTTCCTCTGGCTGAATGGCCCGCTGTCCCCATACACTAGTATCACAGATATCTCCTGCTTACCTTTCCCAGAATGGCCCGCTGTCCCCATACACTAGTTTCACAGATATCTCTTGCATACCTTCCTCTCCCGGAAATGCCCGCTGTCCCCATACACTAGTATCACAGATATCTCCTGCTTACCTTTCCCAGAATGGGCTGCTGTCCCCATACACTAGTTTCACAGAAATCTCTTGCTTACCTTCCTCTCCCGGAATGGCCCGCTGTCCCCATACACTTGTATCACAGATATCTACTGCTTACCTTCCTCTGGCTGAATGGCCCGCTGTCCCCATACACTAGTATCACAGATATCTCCTTCTTACCTTTCCCAGAATGGCCCGCTGTCCCCATACACTAGTTTCACAGATATCTCTTGCATACCTTCCTCTCCCGGAATGGCCTGCTGTCCCCATACACTAGTTTCACAGATATATCCTGCTTACCTTTCTCTCCCAGAATGCCCGCTGTCCCCATACACTAGTATCACAGATATCTCCCGCTTACCTTTCCCAGAATGGCCCGCTGTCCCCATACACTAGTATCACAGATATCTCATGCTTACCTTTCTCTCCCGGAATGGCCGCTGTCCCCATACATTTGTATCACAGATATCTCCAGCTTACATTCCTCTCCCAGAATGTCCCGCTGTCCCCATACACTAGTATCAAAGATATCTCCTACTTACCTTCCTCTCCCAGAATGGCCCGCAGTCCCCATACACTAGTATCACAGATATCTCCTACTTACCATTCTCTCCCGGAATGTCCCTCTGTCCCCATACACTAGTATCACAGATATCTCCTCCTTACCTTCCTCTCCCGGAATGTCCCGCTGTCCCCATACACTAGTATCACAGATATCTCCTGCTTACCTTTCTCTCCCAGAATGCCTGCTGTCCCCATACACTATTATCACAGATATCTCCTGCTTGCCTTTCCCAGATTGGCCCGCTGTCCCCATACACTAGTTTCACAGATATCTCCTGCTTACCTTCCTCTCCCGGAAAGGCCCGCTGTCCCCAAACACTAGTTTCATAGATATCTCCTGCTTACCTTCCTCTCCCAGAATGCCCGCTGTCCCCATACACTAGTATCACAGATATCTCCTGCTTTCCTTTCCCAGAATGGGCTGCTGTCCCCATACACTAGTTTCACAGAAATCTCTTGCTTACCTTTCTCTCCCGGAATGGCCCGCTGTCCCCATACACTTGAATCACAGATATCTACTGCTTACCTTCCTCTGGCTGAATGGCCCGCTGTCCCCATATACTAGTATCACAGATATCTCCTGCTTACCTTTCCCAGAATGGCCCGCTGTCCCCATACACTAGTTTCACAGATATCTCTTGCATACCTTCCTCTCCCGGAATGGCCTGCTGTCCCCATACACTAGTTTCACAGATATATCCTGCTTACCTTTCTCTCCCAGAATGCCCGCTGTCCCCATACACTAGTATCTCAGATATCTCCCGCTTACCTTTCCCAGAATGGCCCGCTGTCCCCATACACTAGTATCACAGATATCTCATGCTTACCTTTCTCTTCTGGAATGGCCGCTGTCACCATACACTAGTATCACAGATATCTCCTGCTTACCTTCCTCTCCCGGAATGGCCCGCTGTCCCCATACGCTAGTATCACAGATATCTCTTACTTACCTTCCTCTCCCGGAATGGCTGCTGTCCCCATACACTAGTATCACAGATATCTCCTACTTACATTCCTCTCCCAGATTGGTCCGCTGTCCCCATACACTAGTATCAAAGATATCTCCTACTTACCTTCCTCTCCCAGAATGGCCCACAGTCCCCATACACTAGTATCACAGATATCTCCTACTTAGCATTCTCTCCCGGAATGTCCCGCTGTCCCCATAGACTAGTATCACAGATATCTTCTCCTTACCTTCCTCTACCGGAATGTCCCGCTGTCCCCATACACTAGTATCACAGATATCTCCTGCTTACTTTTCTCTCCCAGAATGCCTGCTGTCCCCTTACACTATTATCACAGATATCTCCTGCTTACCTTTCCCAGAATGGCCCGCTGTCCCCATACACTAGTTTCACAGATATCTCCTGCTTACCTTCCTCTCCCGGAATGGCCCGCTGTCCCCATACACTAGTTTCACAGATATCTCCTGCTTACCTTTCTCTCCCAGAATGCCCGCTGTCCCCATACACTAGTATCACAGATATCTCCTGCTTACCTTTCCCAGAATGGCCCGCTGTCCCCATACACTTGTTTCACAGAAATCTCTTGCTTACCTTCCTCTCCCGGAATGGCCCGCTGTCCCCATACACTTGTATCACAGACATCTACTGCTTACCTTCCTCTGGCTGAATGGCCCGCTGTCCCCATACACTAGTATCACAGATATCTCCTGCTTACCTTTCCCAGAATGGCCCGCTGTCCCCATACACTAGTTTCACAGATATCTCTTGCATACCTTCCTCTCCCGGAAATGCCCGCTGTCCCCATACACTAGTATCACAGATATCTCCTGCTTACCTTTCCCAGAATGGGCTGCTGTCCCCATACACTAGTTTCACAGAAATCTCTTGCTTACCTTCCTCTCCCGGAATGGCCCGATGTCCCCATACACTTGTATCACAGATATCTACTGCTTACCTTCCTCTGGCTGAATGGCCCGCTGTCCCCATACACTAGTATCACAGATATCTCCTGCTTACCTTTCCCAGAATGGCCCGCTGTCCCCATACACTAGTTTCACAGATATCTCTTGCATACCTTCCTCTCCCGGAATGGCCTGCTGTCCCCATACACTAGTTTCACAGATATATCCTGCTTACCTTTCTCTCCCAGAATGCCCGCTGTCCCCATACACTAGTATCACAGATATCTCCCGCTTACCTTTCCCAGAATGGCCCGCTGTCCCCATACACTAGTATCACAGATATCTCATGCTTACCTTTCTCTCCCGGAATTGCCGCTGTCCCCATACACTTGTATCACAGATATCTCCAGCTTACATTCCTCTCCCAGAATGTCCCGCTGTCCCCATACACTAGTATCAAAGATATCTCCTACTTACCTTCCTCTCCCAGAATGGCCCGCAGTCCCCATACACTAGTATCACAGATATCTCCTACTTACCATTCTCTCCCGGAATGTCCCTCTGTCCCCATACACTAGTATCACAGATATCTCCTCCTTACCTTCCTCTCCCGGAATGTCCCGCTGTCCCCATACACTAGTATCACAGATATCTCCTGCTTACCTTTCTCTCCCAGAATGCCTGCTGTCCCCATACACTATTATCACAGATATCTCCTGCTTGCCTTTCCCAGAATGGCCCGCTGTCCCCATACACTAGTTTCACAGATATCTCCTGCTTACCTTCCTCTCCCGGAAAGGCCCGCTGTCCCCAAACACCAGTTTCATAGATATTTCCTGCTTACCTTCCTCTCCCAGAATGCCCGCTGTCCCCATACACTAGTATCACAGATATCTCCTGCTTTCCTTTCCCAGAATGGGCTGCTGTCCCCATACACTAGTTTCACAGAAATCTCTTGCTTACCTTTCTCTCCCGGAATGGCCCGCTGTCCCCATACACTTGAATCACAGATATTTACTGCTTACCTTCCTCTGGCTGAATGGCCCGCTGTCCCCATATACTAGTATCACAGATATCTCCTGCTTACCTTTCCCAGAATGGCCCGCTGTCCCCATACACTAGTTTCACAGATATCTCTTGCATACCTTCCTCTCCCGGAATGGCCCGCTGTCCCCATACACTAGTTTCACAGATATATCCTGCTTACCTTTCTCTCCCAGAATGCCCGCTGTCCCCATACACTAGTATCTCAGATATCTCCCGCTTACCTTTCCCAGAATGGCCCGCTGTCCCCATACACTAGTATCACAGATATCTCATGCTTACCTTTCTCTTCTGGAATGGCCGCTGTCACCATACACTAGTATCACAGATATCTCCTGCTTACCTTCCTCTCCCGGAATGGCCCGCTGTCCCCATACGCTAGTATCACAGATATCTCTTACTTACCTTCCTCTCCCGGAATGGCTGCTGTCCCCATACACTAGTATCACAGATATCTCCTACTTACATTCCTCTCCCAGATTGGTCCGCTGTCCCCATACACTAGTATCAAAGATATCTCCTACTTACCTTCCTCTCCCAGAATGGCCCACAGTCCCCATACACTAGTATCACAGATATCTCCTACTTAGCATTCTCTCCCGGAATGTCCCGCTGTCCCCATACACTAGTATCACAGATATCTCCTCCTTACCTTCCTCTACCGGAATGTCCCGCTGTCCCCATACACTAGTATCACAGATATCTCCTGCTTACTTTTCTCTCCCAGAATGCCTGCTGTCCCCTTACACTATTATCACAGATATCTCCTGCTTACCTTTCCCAGAATGGCCCGCTGTCCCCATACACTAGTTTCACAGATATCTCCTGCTTACCTTCCTCTCCCGGAATGGCCCGCTGTCCCCATACACTAGTTTCACAGATATCTCCTGCTTACCTTTCTCTCCCAGAATGCCCGCTGTCCCCATACACTAGTATCACAGATATCTCCTGCTTACCTTTCCCAGAATGGCCCGCTGTCTCCATACACTTGTTTCACAGAAATCTCTTGCTTACCTTCCTCTCCCGGAATGGCCCGCTGTCCCCATACACTTGTATCACAGACATCTACTGCTTACCTTCCTCTGGCTGAATGGCCCGCTGTCCCCATACACTAGTATCACAGATATCTCCTGCTTACCTTTCCCAGAATGGCCCGCTGTCCCCATACACTAGTTTCACAGATATCTCTTGCATACCTTCCTCTCCCGGAAATGCCCGCTGTCCCCATACACTAGTATCACAGATATCTCCTGCTTACCTTTCCCAGAATGGGCTGCTGTCCCCATACACTAGTTTCACAGAAATCTCTTGCTTACCTTCCTCTCCCGCAATGGCCCGCTGTCCCCATACACTTGTATCACAGATATCTACTGCTTACCTTCCTCTGGCTGAATGGCCCGCTGTCCCCATACACTAGTATCACAGATATCTCCTGCTTACCTTTCCCAGAATGGCCCGCTGTCCCCATACGCTAGTATCACAGATATCTCTTACTTACCTTCCTCTCCCGGAATGGCTGCTGTCCCCATACACTAGTATCACAGATATCTCCTACTTACATTCCTCTCCCAGATTGGTCCGATGTCCCCATACACTAGTATCAAAGATATCTCCTACTTACCTTCCTCTCCCAGAATGGCCCACAGTCCCCATACACTAGTATCACAGATATCTCCTACTTAGCATTCTCTCCCGGAATGTCCCGCTGTCCCCATACACTAGTATCACAGATATCTCCTCCTTACCTTCCTCTACCGGAATGTCCCGCTGTCCCCATACACTAGTATCACAGATATCTCCTGCTTACTTTTCTCTCCCAGAATGCCTGCTGTCCCCTTACACTATTATCACAGATATCTCCTGCTTACCTTTCCCAGAATGGCCCGCTGTCCCCATACACTAGTTTCACAGATATCTCCTGCTTACCTTCCTCTCCCGGAATGGCCCGCTGTCCCCATACACTAGTTTCACAGATATCTCCTGCTTACCTTTCTCTCCCAGAATGCCCGCTGTCCCCATACACTAGTATCACAGATATCTCCTGCTTACCTTTCCCAGAATGGCCCGCTGTCTCCATACACTTGTTTCACAGAAATCTCTTGCTTACCTTCCTCTCCCGGAATGGCCCGCTGTCCCCATACACTTGTATCACAGACATCTACTGCTTACCTTCCTCTGGCTGAATGGCCCGCTGTCCCCATACACTAGTATCACAGATATCTCCTGCTTACCTTTCCCAGAATGGCCCGCTGTCCCCATACACTAGTTTCACAGATATCTCTTGCATACCTTCCTCTCCCGGAAATGCCCGCTGTCCCCATACACTAGTATCACAGATATCTCCTGCTTACCTTTCCCAGAATGGGCTGCTGTCCCCATACACTAGTTTCACAGAAATCTCTTGCTTACCTTCCTCTCCCGCAATGGCCCGCTGTCCCCATACACTTGTATCACAGATATCTACTGCTTACCTTCCTCTGGCTGAATGGCCCGCTGTCCCCATACACTAGTATCACAGATATCTCCTGCTTACCTTTCCCAGAATGGCCCGCTGTCCCCATACACTAGTTTCACAGATATCTCTTGCATACCTTCCTCTCCCGGAATGGCCTGCTGTCCCCATACACTAGTTTCACAGATATATCCTGCTTACCTTTCTCTCCCAGAATGCCCGCTGTCCCCATACACTAGTATCACAGATATCTCCCGCTTACCTTTCCCAGAATGGCCCGCTGTCCCCATACACTAGTATCACAGATATCTCATGCTTACCTTTCTCTTCTGGAATGGCCGCTGTACCCATACACTAGTATCACAGATATCTCCTGCTTACCTTCCTCTCCCGGAATGGCCCGCTGTCCCCATACACTAGTATCACAGATATCTCTTACTTACCTTCCTCTCCAGGAATGGCTGCTGGCCCCATACACTAGTATCACAGATATCTCCTACTTACATTCCTCTCCCAGATTGGTCCGCTGTCCCCATACACTAGTATCAAAGATATCTCCTACTTACCTTCCTCTCCCAGAATGGCCCACAGTCCCCATACACTAGTATCACAGATATCTCCTACTTAGCATTCTCTCCCGGAATGTCCCGCTGTCCCCATACACTAGTATCACAGATATCTCCTCCTTACCTTCTTCTCCCGGAATGTCCCGCTGTCCCCATACACTAGTATCACAGATATCTCCTGCTTACTTTTCTCTCCCAGAATGCCTGCTGTCCCCTTACACTATTATCACAGATATCTCCTGCTTACCTTTCCCAGAATGGCCCGCTGTCCCCATACACTAGTTTCACAGATATCTCCTGCTTACCTTCCTCTCCCGGAATGTCCCGCTGTCCCCATACACTAGTTTCACAGATATCTCCTGCTTACCTTTCTCTCCCAGAATGCCCTCTGTCCCCATACACTAGTATCACAGATATGTCCTGCTTACCTTTCCCAGAATGGCCCGCTGTTCGCATACACTTGTTTCACAGAAATCTCTTGCTTACCTTCCTCTCCCGGATTGGCCCGCTGTCCCCATACACTAGTTTCACAGATATATCCTGCTTACCTTTCTCTCCCAGAATGCCCGCTGTCCCCATAAACTACTATCACAGATATCTCCCGCTTACCTTTCCCAGAATTGCCCGCTGTCCCCATACACTAGTATCACAGATATCTCATGCTTACCTTTCTCTCCCGGAATGGCCGCTGTCCCCATACACTAGTATCACAGATATCTCCTACTTACATTCCTCTCCCAGAATGGCCCGCTGTCCCCATACATTAGTATCAAAGATATCTCCTACTTACCTTCCTCTCCCAGAATGGCTCACAGTCCCCATACACTAGTATCACAGATATCTCCTACTTACCTTTCTCTCCCAGAATGTACCGCTGTCCCCATATACTAGTATCACAGATATCTCCTGCTTACCTTTCTCTCCCAGAATGCCCTCTGTCCCCATACACTAGTATCACAGATATCTCCTACTTACCTTCCTCTCCCGAAATGGCCTGCTGTCCCCATACACTAGTATCACACATATCTCCTGCTTATCTTTCTCTCCCGGAATGGCCTGCTGTCCCCATACACTAGTATCACAGATATCTCCTGCTTACCTTCCTCTCCCAGAATGGCCCGCTGTCCCCATACACTAGAATCACATATATCTCCTACTTACCTTTCTCTCCCAGAATGCCCGCTGTCCCCATACACTAGTATCACATATATCTCCTACTTACCTTTCTCTCCCAGAATGCCCGCTGTCCCCATACACTAGTATCACAGATATCTCCTACTTACATTCCTCTCCCAGATTGGTCCGCTGTCCCCATACACTAGTATCAAAGATATCTCCTACTTACCTTCCTCTCCCAGAATGGCCCACAGTCCCCATACACTAGTATCACAGATATCTCCTACTTAGCATTCTCTCCCGGAATGTCCCGCTGTCCCCATACACTAGTATCACAGATATCTCCTCCTTACCTTCCTCTACCGGAATGTCCCGCTGTCCCCATACACTAGTATCACAGATATCTCCTGCTTACTTTTCTCTCCCAGAATGCCTGCTGTCCCCTTACACTATTATCACAGATATCTCCTGCTTACCTTTCCCAGAATGGCCCGCTGTCCCCATACACTAGTTTCACAGATATCTCCTGCTTACCTTCCTCTCCCGGAATGGCCCGCTGTCCCCATACACTAGTTTCACAGATATCTCCTGCTTACCTTTCTCTCCCAGAATGCCCGCTGTCCCCATACACTAGTATCACAGATATCTCCTGCTTACCTTTCCCAGAATGGCCCGCTGTCTCCATACACTTGTTTCACAGAAATCTCTTGCTTACCTTCCTCTCCCGGAATGGCCCGCTGTCCCCATACACTTGTATCACAGACATCTACTGCTTACCTTCCTCTGGCTGAATGGCCCGCTGTCCCCATACACTAGTATCACAGATATCTCCTGCTTACCTTTCCCAGAATGGCCCGCTGTCCCCATACACTAGTTTCACAGATATCTCTTGCATACCTTCCTCTCCCGGAAATGCCCGCTGTCCCCATACACTAGTATCACAGATATCTCCTGCTTACCTTTCCCAGAATGGGCTGCTGTCCCCATACACTAGTTTCACAGAAATCTCTTGCTTACCTTCCTCTCCCGGAATGGCCCGCTGTCCCCATACACTTGTATCACAGATATCTACTGCTTACCTTCCTCTGGCTGAATGGCCCGCTGTCCCCATACACTAGTATCACAGATATCTCCTGCTTACCTTTCCCAGAATGGCCCGCTGTCCCCATACACTAGTTTCACAGATATCTCTTGCATACCTTCCTCTCCCGGAATGGCCTGCTGTCCCCATACACTAGTTTCACAGATATATCCTGCTTACCTTTCTCTCCCAGAATGCCCGCTGTCCCCATACACTAGTATCACAGATATCTCCCGCTTACCTTTCCCAGAATGGCCCGCTGTCCCCATACACTAGTATCACAGATATCTCATGCTTACCTTTCTCTTCTGGAATGGCCGCTGTACCCATACACTAGTATCACAGATATCTCCTGCTTACCTTCCTCTCCCGGAATGGCCCGCTGTCCCCATACACTAGTATCACAGATATCTCTTACTTACCTTCCTCTCCAGGAATGGCTGCTGTCCCCATACACTAGTATCACAGATATCTCCTACTTACATTCCTCTAACAGATTGGTCCGCTGTCCCCATACACTAGTATCAAAGATATCTCCTACTTAGCATTCTCTCCCGGAATGTCCCGCTGTCCCCATACACTAGTATCACAGATATCTCCTCCTTACCTTCTTCTCCCGGAATGTCCCGCTGTCCCCATACACTAGTATCACAGATATCTCCTGCTTACTTTTCTCTCCCAGAATGCCTGCTGTCCCCTTACACTATTATCACAGATATCTCCTGCTTACCTTTCCCAGAATGGCCCGCTGTCCCCATACACTAGTTTCACAGATATCTCCTGCTTACCTTCCTCTCCCGGAATGGCCCGCTGTCCCCATACACTAGTTTCACAGATATCTCCTGCTTACCTTTCTCTCCCAGAATGCCCGCTGTCCCCATACACTAGTATCACAGATATCTCCTGCTTACCTTTCCCAGAATGGCCCGCTGTTCCCATACACTTGTTTCACAGAAATCTCTTGCTTACCTTCCTCTCCCGGATTGGCCCGCTGTCCCCATACACTAGTTTCACAGATATATCCTGCTTACCTTTCTCTCCCAGAATGCCCGCTGTCCCCATACACTACTATCACAGATATCTCCCGCTTACCTTTCCCAGAATTGCCCGCTGTCCCCATACACTAGTATCACAGATATCTCATGCTTACCTTTCTCTCCCGGAATGGCCGCTGTCCCCATACACTAGTATCACAGATATCTCCTGCTTACCTTCCTCTCCCGGAATTGCTCGCTGTCCCCATACACTAGTATCACAGATATCTCTTACTTACCTTCCTCTCCCGCAATGGCTGCTGTCCCCATACACTAGTATCACAGATATCTCCTACTTACATTCCTCTCCCAGAATGGCCCGCTGTCCCCATACATTAGTATCAAAGATATCTCCTACTTACCTTCCTCTCCCAGAATGGCTCACAGTCCCCATACACTAGTATCACAGATATCTCCTACTTACCTTTCTCTCCCAGAATGTACCGCTGTCCCCATATACTAGTATCACAGATATCACCTGCTTACCTTTCTCTCCCAGAATGCCCTCTGTCCCCATACACTAGTATCACAGATATCTCCTACTTACCTTCCTCTCCCGAAATGGCCTGCTGTCCCCATACACTAGTATCACACATATCTCCTGCTTATCTTTCTCTCCCGGAATGGCCTGCTGTCCCCATACACTAGTATCACAGATATCTCCTGCTTACCTTCCTCTCCCAGAATGGCCCGCTGTCCCCATACACTAGAATCACATATATCTCCTACTTACCTTTCTCTCCCAGAATGCCCGCTGTCCCCATACACTAGTATCACATATATCTCCTACTTACCTTTCTCTCCCAGAATGCCCACTGTCCCCATACACTAGTATCACAGATATCTCCTACATACCTTTCTCTCCCGAAATGGCCCGCTGTCCCCATACAGTAGTATCACAGATATCTCCTACTTACCTTTCTCTCCCGGAATGGCCCGCTGTCCCCATACTCTAGTTTCACAGATATCTCCTACTTACTTTTCTCTCCCAGAATGGCCACTGTCCCCATACACTAGTATCACAGATATCTCCTCCTTACCTTCCTCTCCCGGAATGTCCCGCTGTCCCCATACACTAGTATCACAGATATCTCCTGCTTAACTTTCTCTCCCAGAATGCCCGCTGTCCCCATACACTATTATCACAGATATCTCCTGCTTACCTTTCCCAGAATGGCCCGCTGTCCCCATACACTAGTTTCACAGATATCTCCTGCTTACCTTCCTCTCCCAGAATGGCCACTGTCCCCATACACTAGTATCACAGATATCTCCTGCTTACCTTCCTCTCCCAGAATGGCCCGCTGTCCCCATACACTAGTATCACAGATATCTGCTGCTTATCTTTCTCTCCCGGAATGGCCCTCTGTCCCCATACACTAGTATCACAGATATCTCCTGCTTACCTTCCTCTCCTGGAATGGCCCGCTGTCCCCATACACTAGTATCACAGATATCTCCTGCTTACCTTCCTCTCCCGGAATGGCCGCTGTCCCCATACACTAGTATCACAGATATCTCTTACTTACCTTCCTCTCCCGCAATGGCTGCTGTCCCCATACACTAGTATAACAGATATCTCCTGCTTACATTCCTCTCCCAGAATGACCCGCTGTCCCCATACATTAGTATCAAAGATATCTCCTACTTACCTTCCTCTCCCGCAATGGCTGCTGTCCCCATACACTAGTATAACAGATATCTCCTGCTTACATTCCTCTCCCAGAATGACCCGCTGTCCCCATACACTAGTATCACAGATATCTCCTGCTTACCTTCCTCTCCCAGAATGGCCCGCTGTCCCCATACACTAGTATCACAGATATCTCCTGCTTACCTTTCTCTCCCAGAATGCCCGCTGTCCCCATACACTAGTATCACAGATATCTCCTACTTACCTTCCTCTCCCGATATGGCAGCTGTCCCCATAAACTAGCATCACACATATCTCCTGCTTATCTTTCTCTCCCGGAATGGCCCGCTGTCCCCATACACTAGTATCACAGATATCTCCTGCTTACCTTCCTCTCCCGGAATGGCCCGCTGTCTCCATACACTAGTATCACAGATATCTCATGCTTACCTTTCTCTCCCAGAATGTGCCGCCGTCCCCATACACTAGTATCACAGATATCTCCTGCTTACCTTCCTCTCCCGGAATGGCCCGCTGTCCCCATACACTAGTATCACATATATCTCCTACTTACCTTTCTCTCCCAGAATGCCCGCTGTCCCCATACACTAGTATCACAGATATCTCCTGCTTACCTTCCTCTCCCGGAATGGCCCGCTGTCCCCATACACTAGTATCACATATATCTCCTACTTACCTTTCTCTCCCAGAATGCCCGCTGTCCCCATACACTAGTATCACAGATATCTCCTACTTACCTTTCTCTCCCGAAATAGCCCGCTGTCCCCATACACTAGTATCACAGATATCTCCTGCTTACCTTTCTCTCCCAGAATGCCCGCTGTCCCCATACACTAGTATCACAGATATCTCCAACTTACCTTCCTCTCCCGAAATGGCCTGCTGTCCCCATACACTAGTATCACACATATCTCCTGCTTATCTTTCTCTCCCGGAATGGCCTGCTGTCCCCATACACTAGTATCACAGATATCTCCTGCTTACCTTCATCTCCCAGAATGGCCTGCTGTCCCCATACACTAGAATCACATATATCTCCTGCTTACCTTTCTCTCTCAGAATGCCCGCTGTCCCCATACACTAGTATCACATATATCTGCTACTTACCTTTCTCTCCCAGAATGCCCGCTTTCCCCATACACTAGTATCACAGATATCTCCTACTTACCTTTCTCTCCCGAAATGGCCCGTTGTCCCCATACACTAGTATCACAGATATCTCCTACTTACCTTTCTCTCCCGGAATGGCCCGCTGTCCCCATACTCTAGATTCACAGATATCTCCTGCTTACTTTTCTCTCCCAGAATGGCCGCTTTCCCCATACACTAGTATCACAGATATCTCCTCCTTACCTTCCTCTCCCGGAATGTCCCGCTGTCCGCATACACTAGTATCACAGATATCTCCTGCTTACCTTTCTCTCCCAGAATGCCCGCTGTCCCCATACACTAGCATCACAGATATCTCCTGCTTACCTTTCCCAGAATGGCCCGCTGTCCCCATACACTAGTTTCACAGATATCTCCTGCTTACCTTCCTCTCCCGGAATGGACAGCTGTCCCCATACACTAGTTTCACAGATATCTCCTGCTTACCTTTCTCTCCCAGAATGCCCGCTGTCCCCATACACTAGTATGACAGATATCTCCTGCTTAACTTTCCCAGAATGGCCCGCTGTCCCCATACACTAGTTTCACAGATATCTCTTGCATACCTTCCTCTCCCGGAATGGCCCGCTGTCCCCATACACTAGTTTCACAGATATATCCTGCTTACCTTTATCTCCCAGAATGCCCGCTGTCCCCATACACTAGAATCACAGATATCTCCCGCTTACCTTTCCCAGAATGGCCCGATGTCCCCATACACTAGTATCACAGATATCTCATGCTTACCTTTCTCTCCCGGAATGGCCGCTGTCCCCATACACTAGTATCACAGATATCTCCAGCTTACATTCCTCTCCCAGAATGTCCCGCTGTCCCCATACACTAGTATCAAAGATATCTCCTACTTACCTTCCTCTCCCAGAATGGCCCGCAGTCCCCATACACTAGTATCACAGATATCTCCTACTTACCATTCTCTCCCGTAATGTCCCTCTGTCCCCATACACTAGTATCACAGATATCTCCTCCTTACCTTCCTCTCCCGGAAAGTCCCGCTGTCCCCATACACTAGTATCACAGATATCTCCTGCTTACTTTTCTCTCCCAGAATGCCTGCTGTCCCCTTACACTATTATCACAGATATCTCCTGCTTACCTTTCACAGAATGGCCCGCTGTCCCCATACACTAGTTTCACAGATATCTCCTGCTTACCATCCTCTCCCGGAATGGCCCGCTGTCCCCATACACTAGTTTCACAGATATCTCCTGCTTACCTTTCTCTCCCAGAATGCCCGCTGTCCCCATACACTACTATCACAGATATCTCCCGCTTACCTTTCCCAGAATTGCCCGCTGTCCCCATACACTAGTATCACAGATATCTCATGCTTACCTTTCTCTCCCGGAATGGCCGCTGTCCCCATACACTAGTATCACAGATATCTCCTGCTTACCTTCCTCTCCCGGAATTGCTCGCTGTCCCCATACACTAGTATCACAGATATCTCTTACTTACCTTCCTCTCCCGCAATGGCTGCTGTCCCCATACACTAGTATCACAGATATCTCCTACTTACATTCCTCTCCCAGAATGGCCCGCTGTCCCCATACATTAGTATCAAAGATATCTCCTACTTACCTTCCTATCCCAGAATGGCTCACAGTCCCCATACACTAGTATCACAGATATCTCCTACTTACCTTTCTCTCCCAGAATGTACCGCTGTCCCCATATACTAGTATCACAGATATCACCTGCTTACCTTTCTCTCCCAGAATGCCCTCTGTCCCCATACACTAGTATCACAGATATCTCCTACTTACCTTCCTCTCCCGAAATGGCCTGCTGTCCCCATACACTAGTATCACACATATCTCCTGCTTATCTTTCTCTCCCGGAATGGCCTGCTGTCCCCATACACTAGTATCACAGATATCTCCTGCTTACCTTCCTCTCCCAGAATGGCCCGCTGTCCCCATACACTAGAATCACATATATCTCCTACTTACCTTTCTCTCCCAGAATGCCCGCTGTCCCCATACACTAGTATCACATATATCTCCTACTTACCTTTCTCTCCCAGAATGCCCACTGTCCCCATACACTAGTATCACAGATATCTCCTACATACCTTTCTCTCCCGAAATGGCCCGCTGTCCCCATACAGTAGTATCACAGATATCTCCTACTTACCTTTCTCTCCCGGAATGGCCCGCTGTCCCCATACTCTAGTTTCAAAGATATCTCCTACTTACTTTTCTCTCCCAGAATGGCCACTGTCCCCATACACTAGTATCACAGATATCTCCTCCTTACCTTCCTCTCCCGGAATGTCCCGCTGTCCCCATACACTAGTATCACAGATATCTCCTGCTTAACTTTCTCTCCCAGAATGCCCGCTGTCCCCATACACTATTATCACAGATATCTCCTGCTTACCTTTCCCAGAATGGCCCGCTGTCCCCATACACTAGTTTCACAGATATCTCCTGCTTACCTTCCTCTCCCGGAATGGCCACTGTCCCCATACACTAGTATCACAGATATCTCCTGCTTACCTTCCTCTCCCAGAATGGCCCGCTGTCCCCATACACTAGTATCACAGATATCTGCTGCTTATCTTTCTCTCCCGGAATGGCCCTCTGTCCCCATACACTAGTATCACAGATATCTCCTGCTTACCTTCCTCTCCTGGAATGGCCCGCTGTCCCCATACACTAGTATCACAGATATCTCCTGCTTACCTTCCTCTCCCGGAATGGCCGCTGTCCCCATACACTAGTATCACAGATATCTCCTGCTTACCTTCCTCTCACGGAATGACCCGCTGTCCCCATACACTAGTATCACAGATATTTCCTGCTTACCTTTCTCTCCCGGAATGGCCCGCTGTCCCCATACACTAGTATCACAGATATCTACTGCTTACCTTCCTCTCCCAGAATGGCCACTGTCCCCATACACTAGTATCACAGATATCTCCTGCTTACCTTCCTCTACCAGAATGGCCCGCTGTCCCCATACACTAGTATCACAGATATCTCCTGCTTACCTTTCTCTCCCAGAATGCCCGCTGTCCCCATACACTAGTATCACAGATATCTCCTACTTACCTTCCTCTCCCGAAATGGCAGCTGTCCCCATAAACTAGCATCACACATATCTCCTGCTTATCTTTCTCTCCCGGAATGGCCCGCTGTCCCCATACACTAGTATCACAGATATCTCCTGCTTACCTTCCTCTCCCGGAATGGCCCGCTGTCCCCATACACTAGTATCACAGATATCTCATGCTTACCTTTCTCTCCCAGAATGTGCCGCCGTCCCCATACACTAGTATCACAGATATCTCCTGCTTACCTTCCTCTCCCGGAATGGCCCGCTGTCCCCATACACTAGTATCACATATATCTCCTACTTACCTTTCTCTCCCAGAATGCCCGCTGTCCCCATACACTAGTATCACAGATATCTCCTACTTACCTTTCTCTCCCGAAATAGCCCGCTGTCCCCATACACTAGTATCACAGATATCTCCTACTTACCTTTCTCTCCCGGAATGGCCAGCGGTCCCCATTCTCTAGTTTCACAGATATCTGCTGCTTACTTTTCTCTCCCAGAATGGCCGCTGTCCCCATACACTAGTATCACAGATATCTCCTGCTTACCTTTCTCTCCCAGAATGCCCGCTGTCCCCATACACTAGTATCACAGATATCTCCAACTTACCTTCCTCTCCCGAAATTGCCTGCTGTCCCCATACACTAGTATCACACATATCTCCTGCTTATCTTTCTCTCCCGGAATGGCCTGCTGTCCCCATACACTAGTATCACAGATATCTCCTGCTTACCTTCATCTCCCAGAATGGCCTGCTGTCCCCATACACTAGAATCACATATATCTCCTGCTTACCTTTCTCTCCCAGAATGCCCGCTGTCCCCATACACTAGTATCACATATATCTGCTACTTACCTTTCTCTCCCAGAATGCCCGCTGTCCCCATACACTAGTATCACAGATATCTCCTACTTACCTTTCTCTCCCGAAATGGCCCGTTGTCCCCATACACTAGTATCACAGATATCTCCTACTTACCTTTCTCTCCCGGAATGGCCCGCTGTCCCCATACTCTAGATTCACAGATATCTCCTGCTTACTTTTCTCTCCCAGAATGGCCGCTGTCCCCATACACTAGTATCACAGATATCTCCTCCTTACCTTCCTCTCCCGGAATGTCCCGCTGTCCGCATACACTAGTATCACAGATATCTCCTGCTTACCTTTCTCTCCCAGAATGCCCGCTGTCCCCATACACTAGCATCACAGATATCTCCTGCTTACCTTTCCCAGAATGGCCCGCTGTCCCCATACACTAGTTTCACAGATATCTCCTGCTTACCTTCCTCTCCCGGAATGGACAGCTGTCCCCATACACTAGTTTCACAGATATCTCCTGCTTACCTTTGTCTCCCAGAATGCCCGCTGTCCCCATACACTAGTATGACAGATATCTCCTGCTTACCTTTCCCAGAATGGCCCGCTGTCCCCATACACTAGTTTCACAGATATCTCATGCTTACCTTTCTCTCCCGGAATGGCCGCTGTCCCCATACACTAGTATCACAGATATCTCCAGCTTACATTCCTCTCCCAGAATGTCCCGCTGTCCCCATACACTAGTATCAAAGATATCTCCTACTTACCTTCCTCTCCCAGAATGGCCCGCAGTCCCCATACACTAGTATCACAGATATCTCCTACTTACCATTCTCTCCCGTAATGTCCCTCTGTCCCCATACACTAGTATCACAGATATCTCCTCCTTACCTTCCTCTCCCGGAAAGTCCCGCTGTCCCCATACACTAGTATCACAGATATCTCCTGCTTACTTTTCTCTCCCAGAATGCCTGCTGTCCCCTTACACTATTATCACAGATATCTCCTGCTTACCTTTCCCAGAATGGCCCGCTGTCCCCATACACTAGTTTCACAGATATCTCCTGCTTACCATCCTCTCCCGGAATGGCCCGCTGTCCCCATACACTAGTTTCACAGATATCTCCTGCTTACCTTTCTCTCCCAGAATACCCGCTGTCCCCATACACTAGTATCACAGATATCTCCTGCTTACCTTTCCCAGAATGGCCCGCTGTCCCCATACACTTGTTTCACAGAAATCTCTTGCTTACCTTCCTCTCCTGGAATGGCCCGCTGTCCCCATACACTTGTATCACAGATATCTACTGCTTACCTTCCTCTGGCTGAATGGCCCGCTGTCCCCATACACTAGTATCACAGATATCTCCTGCTTACCTTTCCCAGAATGGCCCGCTGTCCCCATACACTAGTTTCACAGATATCTCTTGCATACCTTCCTCTCCCGGAAATGCCCGCTGTCCCCATACACTAGTATCACAGATATCTCCTGCTTACCTTTCCCAGAATGGGCTGCTGTCCCCATACACTAGTTTCACAGAAATCTCTTGCTTACCTTCCTCTCCCGGAATGGCCCGCTGTCCCCATACACTTGTATCACAGATATCTACTGCTTACCTTCCTCTGGCTGAAAGGCCCGCTGACCCCATACACTAGTATCACAGATATCTCCTGCTTACCTTTCCCAGAATTGCCCGCTGTCCCCATACACTAGTTTCACAGATATCTCTTGCATACCTTCCTCTCCCGGAATGGCCTGCTGTCCCCATACACTAGTTTCACAGATATATCCTGCTTACCTTTCTCTCCCAGAATGCCCGCTGTCCCCATACACTAGTATCACAGATATCTCCCACTTACCTTTCCCAGAATTGCCCGCTGTCCCCATACACTAGTATCATAGATATCTCCTGCTTACCTTCCTCTCCCGGAATGGCCCGCTGTCCCCATACTCTAGTATCACAGATATCTCTTACTTACCTTCCTCTCCCGGAATGGCTGCTGTCCCCATACACTAGTATCACAGATATCTCCTACTTACATTCCTCTCCCAGATTGGTCCGCTGTCCCCATACACTAGTATCAAAGATATCTCCTACTTACCTTCCTCTCCCAGAATGGCCCACAGTCCCCATACACTACTATCACAGATATCTCCTACTTAGCATTCTCTCCCGGAATGTCCCGCTGTCCCCATACACTAGTATCACAGATATCTCCTCCTTACCTTCCTCTCCCGGAATGTCCCGCTGTCCCCATACACTAGTATCACAGATATCTCCTGCTTACTTTTCTCTCCCAGAATGCCTGCTGTCCCCTTACACTATTATCACAGATATCTCCTGCTTACCTTTCCCAGAATGGCCCGCTGTCCCCATACACTAGTTTCACAGATATCTCCTCCTAACCTTCCTCTCCCGGAATGTCCCGCTGTCCCCATACACTAGTATCACAGATATCTCCTGCTTACCTTTCTCTCCCAGAATGCCTGCTGTCCCCATACACTATTATCACAGATATCTCCTGCTTACCTTTCCCAGAATGGCCTGCTGTTCCCATACACTAGTTTCACAGAAATCTCCTGCTTGCCTTCCTCTCCCGGAATTGCCCGCTGTCCCCATACACTAGTTTCACAGATATCTCCTGCTTACCCTTCTCTCCCAGAATGCCCGCTGTCCCCATACACTAGTATCACAGATATCTCCTGCTTACCTTTCCCAGAATGGCCCGCTGTCCCCATACACTAGTTTCACAGAAATCTCTTGCTTACCTTCCTCTCCAGGAATGGCCCGCTGTCCTCATACACTTTTATCACAGATATCTATTGCTTACCTTCCTCTGGCTGAATGGCCTGCTGTCCCCATACACTAGTATCACAGATATCTCCCGCTTACCTTTCCCAGAATGGCCCGCTGTCCCCATACACTAGTATCACAGAGATCTCATGCTTACCTTTCTCTCCCGGAATGGCTGCTGTCCCCATACACTAGTTTCACAGATATCTCCTACTTAGCTTCCTCTCCCGGAATGGCCCGCTGTCCCCATTCACTAGTATCACAGAGATCTCCTGCTTACCTTCCTCTCCCGGAATGGCTGCTGTCCCCATACACTAATATCACAGATATCTCCTGCTTACCTTCCTCTCCCAGAATGGCCGCTGTCCCAATACACTAGTATCACAGATATCTCCTGCTTACCTTCCTCTTCCGGAATTGCCGCTGTCCCCATACACTAATATCACAGATATCTCCTACTTACCTTCCTCTCCCGGAATGGCCTGCTGTACCCATACACTAGTATCACAGATATCTCCTAGTTACCTTCCTCTCCCGGAATGGCCCGCTGTACCCATACAACAGTATCACAGATATCTCCTACTAACCTTCCTCTCCTGCAATGGCCCTCTGTCCCCATAAACTAGCATCACAGATATCTCCTGCATACCTTCCCCTCCCGTAATGGCCCGCTGTCCCCATACACTAGTATCACAGATATCTCCTACTTACCTTCCTCTGGCGATGTGGCCCACTGCCCCCATACACTAGTGTCACAGATATCTCCTGCTTACCTTTCTCTCCCGATGTGGCAGACTGTCCCCATATACTAGTATCACAAATATCTCCTGCTTACCTTCCTCTCCCGGAATGGCCGCTGTCCCCATACACTAGTATCACAGATATCTCCTGCTTACCTTCCTCTCCCGGAATGGCCCACTGTCCCCATACATTAGTATCACAGATATCTCCTACTTACCTTCCTTTCTCCCCCGGATTGGCCCGCTGTCCCCATACACTAGTATCACAGATCAGCGCCGTAGCTAGGCGGCAGTGCGCCCTTTGCAGCACTGCTGCCCCTCTCACTCCCTCTCCGCCTCCCTCCTCCCCCCTGAGCGCTTACCCATACTTCCGAGGGAAGGAGGGAGGGCGGGATCCTACGCCGACATTCACTGTGTGGCTCGCACCACTGCCGGAGGTCTCTTCCTGCAGACCTCCGGTGCAGAAAAGTGTGCGGCCGGTGCCGCTGGAGGATTCCGCCCTGTGCGTAGGCAACGGCCACACCACCCTCCATACGGCCCAGTCACAGATATCTCCTGCTTACCTACCTCTCATGGAATGGCCCACTGTCCCCATGCACTAGTATTACAGATATCTCCTACTTAACTTCCTCTCCAGGAATGGCCCGCTGTCCCCATACAATAGTATCACAGATATCTCCTGCTTACCTTTCTCTCCCAGAATGGCCCGCTGTCCCCATACAATAGTATCACAGACATCTCCTGCTTACCTTTCTCTCCTGGAATGGCCCGCTGTCCCCATACACTAGTATCACAGATATCTCCTGCTTATCTTCCTCTGGCAGAATGGCCCGCTGTCCCCATACACTAGTATCACAGATATCTCCTGCTTACCTTCCTCTCCCGGAATGGCCCGCTGTCCCCATACACTAGTATCACATGTATCTCCTGCTTACTTTCCTCTCCCGGAATGGCCGCTGTCCCCATACACTAGTATCACAGATATCTCCTGCTTACCTTCCTCTGGCAGAATGGCCCGCTGTCCCCATACACTAGTATCACAGATATCTCCTGCTTACCTTCCTCTCCCGGAATGGCCCGCTGTCCCCATACACTAGTATCACATGTATCTCCTGCTTACTTTCCTCTCCCGGAATGGCCGCTGTCCCCATACACTAGTATCACAGATATCTCCTACTTACCTTCCTCTCCCGGAATGGCCCACTGTACCCATGCACTAGTATTACAGATATCTCCTACTTAACTTCCTCTCCCGGAATGGCCCGCTGTCCCCATACACTAGTATCACAGATATCTCCTGCTTACCTTTCTCTCCCGGAATGGCCCGCTGTCCCCATACACTAGTATCACAGAAATCTCCTGCTTATCTTCCTTTGGCAGAATGGCCCGCTGTCCCCTTACACTAGTATCACAGAAATCTCCTGCTTACCTTCCTCTGGCAGAATGGCCCACTGTCCCCATACAATAGTATCACAGATATCTCCTGCTTACCTTCCTTTGGAAGAATGGCCCGCTGTCCCCATACACTAGTATCACAGATATCTCCTACTTACCTTCCTCTCCCGGAATGACCCACTGTCCCCATACCCTAGTATCAAAGATATCTTCTGCTTACCTTCCTCTCACGGAATGGCCCGCTGTCCCATACAATAATATCACAGATATCTCCTGCTTACCTTCCTTTAGCAGAATGGTCCGCTGTCCCCATTCACTAGTATCACAGATATCTCCAGCTTACCTTCCTCTGGCAGAATGGCCCGCTGTCCCCATACAATAGTATCACAGATATCTCCTGCTTACCTTCCTTTGGCACAATGGACCGCTGTCCCCATACAATAGTATCACAGATATCTCCTGCTTACCTTCCTTTGGCACAATGGCCCGCTGTCCCCATACACTAGAATCACATATATCTCCTACTTACCTTTCTCTCCCAGAATTCCCGCTGTCCCCATACACTAGTATCACATATATCTCCTACTTACCTTTCTCTCCCAGAATGCCCGCTGTCCCCATACACTAGTATCACAGATATCTCCTACTTACCTTTCTCTCCCAAAATGGCCCGCTGTCCCCATACACTAGTATCACAGATGTCTCCTACTTACCTTTCTCTCCCGGAATGGCCCGCTGTCCCCATACTCTAGATTTACAGATATCTCCTGCTTACTTTTCACTCCCAGAATGGCCCGCTGTCCCCATGCACTAGTATCATAGATATCTCCTGCTTACCTTCCTCTCCCAGAATGACCCGCTGTCCCCATACACTAGTATCACAGATATCTCCTGCTTACCTTCCTCTCCCGGAATGGCCCGCTGTCCCCATACACTAGTATCACAGATATCTCCTGCTTACCTTTCTCTCCCGGATTGGCCCGCTGTCCCCATACACGAGTATCACAGATATCTCCTGCTTACCTTCCTCTCCCGGAATGGCCGGTGTCACCATACACTAATATCGCAGATATCTCCTACTTACCTTCCTCTCCCGGAATGGCCGCTGTTCCCATACACTAGTATCACAGATATCTCCTACTTACCTTCCTCTCCTGGTATTGCCCGCTGTTCCCATACACTAGTATCACAGATATCTCCTGCTTACCTTCCTTTCCTGGCATGGCCCGCTGTCCCCATACACTAGTATCACAAATATATCCTACTTACCTTCCTCTCCCGGAATGGCCCGCTGTCCCCATAAACCAGCATCATAGATATCTCCTGCGTACCTTCCACTCCCGGAATGGCCCGCTGTCCCCATACACTAGTATCACATATCTCCTACTTACCTTCCTCTGGCGATGTGGCCCACTGCGCCCATACACTAGTGTCACAGATATCTCCTGCTTACCTTTCTCTCCCGATGTGGCACAATGTCCCCATACACTAGTATCACAGATATCTCCTGCTTACCTTTCTCTCCCGGAATGGCCCGCTGTCATCATACACTAGTATCATCGATATCTCCTGCTTACCTTCCTCTCCCGGTATGGCCGCTGTCCCCATACACTAGTATCACAGATATCTCCTGCTTACCTTCCTCTCCCGGAATGGCCCGCTATCCCCATACACTAGTATCACAGATATCTCCTACTTACCTTCCTTTCTCCCCCGGAATGGCCCGCTGTCCCCATACACTAGTATCACAGATATCTCCTGCTTACCTTCCTCTCCCGGAATGGCCCGCTATCCCCATACACTAGAATCACATATATCTCCTACTTACCTTTCTCTCCCAGAATTCCCGCTGTCCCCATACACTAGTATCACATATATCTCCTGCTTACCTTTCTCTCCCAGAATGCCCGCTGTCCCCATACACTAGTATCACAGATATCTCCTACTTACCTTTCTCTCCCAAAATGGCCCGCTGTCCCCATACACTAGTATCACAGATATCTCCTACTTACCTTTCTCTCCCGGAATGGCCCGCTGTCCCCATACTCTAGATTCACAGATATCTCCTGCTTACTTTTCACTCCCAGAATGGCCCGCTGTCCCCATGCACTAGTATTATAGATATCTCCTCCTTACCTTCCTCTCCCGGAATGCCCGCTGTCCCCATACACTAGTATCACAGATATCTGCTGCTTACCTTTCCCAGAATGGCCCGCTGTCCCCATACACTAGTTTCACAGATATCTCCTGCTTACCTTTCTCTCCCGATGTGGCACACTGTCCTCATACACTAGTATCACAGATATCTCCTGCTTACCTTCATCTCCCGGAATGGCCGCTGTCCCCATACACTAGTATCACAGATATCTCCTGCTTACCTTCCTCTCCCGGAATGGCCTGCTATCCCCATACAATAGTATCACGGATATCTCCTACTTACCTTCCTTTCTCCCCCGGAATGGCCCGCTGTCCCCATACACTAGTATCACAGATCAGTGCCGTAGCTAGACGGCAGTGCACCCTGTGCAGCACTGCCGCCCCTCTCACTCCCTCTCCGCCCCCCTCCTCCCCCCCTGAGCGCTTACCCTTACTTCCGAGGGGAGGAGGGAGGGCGCGATCCTATGCCGACATTCACTGTGCGGCTCGCAGCACTGCCGGAGGTCTCTTCCTGCAGACCTCCGGTGCAGAAAAGTGTGTGGCCGGTGCCGCTGGAGGATTCCACCCTGTGCGTAGGCAATGGCCACACCACCCTCCCTACGGCCCTGTCACAGATATCTCCTGCTTACCTACCTCTCACAGAATGGCCCACTGTCCCCATGCACTAGTATTACAGATATCTCCTACTTAACTCCCTCTCCCGGAATGGCCCGCTGTCCCCATACACTAGTATCACAGATATCTCCTGCTTACCTTTCTCTCCCAGAATGGCCCGCTGTCCCCATACAATAGTATCACAGACATGTCCTGCTTACCTTTCTCTCCCGGAATGGTCCGCTGTCCCCATACACTAGTATCACAGATATCTCCTGCTTACCTTCCTCTGGCAGAATGGCCCGCTGTCCCCATACACTAGTTTCACAGATATCTCCTAACCTTCCTCTCCCGAAATGGCCCACTGTCCCCATGCACTAGTATTACAGATATCTCCTACTTAACTTCCTCTCCCGGAATGGCCCGCTGTCCCCATACAATAGTATCACAGATATCTCCTGCTTACCTTTCTCTCCTGGAATGGCCCGCTGTCCCCATGCAATAGTATCACAGACATCTCCTGCTTACCTTTCTCTCCCGGAATGGCCCGCTGTAACCATACACTAGTATCACAGATATCTCCTGCTTACCTTCCTTTGGCAGAATGGCCCGCTGTCCCCATACACTAGTATCACAGATATCTCCTGCTTACCTTCCTCTGGTAGAATGGCCCGCTGTCCCCATACAATAGTATCACAGATATCTCCTGCTTACCTTCCTTTGGCACAATGGTCCGCTGTCCCCATACAATAGTATCACAGATATCTCCTGCTTACCTTCCTCTGGCGGAATGACCCGCTGTCCCCATACACTAGTATCACATCTCTCCAACTTACCTTCCTTTGGAACAATGGCCCGCTGTCCCCATACACTAGTATCACAGATATCTCCTACTTACCTTCCTCTCCCGGAATGACCCGCTGTCCCCATACACTAGTATCACAGATATCTCCTGCTTACCTTTCTCTCCCGGAATGGCCCACTGTCCCCATACCCTAGTATCAAAGATATCTCCTGCTTACCTTCCTTTCGCGGAATGGCCCGCTGTCTCCATACAATAGTATCACAGATATATCCTGCTTACCTTCCTTTAGCAGAATGGCTCGCTGTCCCCATTCACTAGTATCACAGATATCTCCTGCTTACCTTCCTCTGGCAGAATGCCCAGCTGTCCCCATACAATAGTATCACAGATATCTCCTGCTTACCTTCCTTTGGAAGAATCGCCCGCTGTCCCCATACACTAATATCTAGGGGTGTGCACCGGCCACTTTTCGTGTTTTGGTTTTGGATCTGGATCTTTCTTCGTGTTTTGGATCTGGATTGGTTTTGCCAAAACCACCCTTCGGTGTTTTGGGTTCTGGGTTTTGTGTTTTGTGTTTTGGAACTGTATTTTTTTTTTAAAAAGCATAAAAACAGCTAAAATCACAGAATGTGTTGATTTTTCTGCTCCTTTGCTATTATTAACCTCAAAAACCTTAATTTCCACTCATTTCCAGTTTTTTCTGAACACCTCACACCTCACAATAGTGTTTTTATGTCCAAAAGGTTGCACCAAGGTAGATGGATCACTATGCTAAGCGACACGAGTGGGCGGCACAAACACGTGGCCCATCTAGGAGTGACACTGCAGTGGCAGACAGGATGGCAGTTTGCAAAACTAGGCCCCAAACAGTACGTAATGCAAAGAAAAAAAATAGGTGCAAGATGGAATTGTCCTTGGGCCCTCCCACCCACCCTTATGTTGTATAAACAGGACATGCACACTTTAACAAACCAATCATTTCAGCGCCAGGGTCTGCCATACGACTGTGGCTGAAATGATTGGTTCGTTTGGGCCCCCACAAAACAAGCTGGCAATTAATCTGGCCCTGCACAAACTGGCTCTACGGAGGCAAGAAGTCGTCCTCATCCTCCTCATTCACCGATTCATCACCCTCTTCAGTGTTGTATACATCCTCATCCTCACAGAGTATTAATTCGTCCCCGCTGGAATCCACCACCACAGGTCCCTCTGTACGTTCTGGAGGCTGGTCTCCCTGGAAAAGTTGATAATTCATTTTTATGAACATCATCTTCTCCACATTTTGTGGAAGCAACCTCCTACGCCTTTTGCTGACAAGGTTCCCGGCTGCACTAAACACTCTTTCGGAGTGCACACTGGAGGGGGGGCAACTCAGGTAAAAGAGAGCCAGTTTGTACAGGGGCCTCCAAATTGCCTCTTTTTCCTGCCAGTACATGTACGGACTGTCTGACATGCCTACTTGGATGCTGTCACCGATGTAATCCTTTAACAGATAGACGCATGCTTGTCGCTGCTGCTTTGAGGATGCAGGTGCCGTTACAGCCCACACCATTCACAAAGACAGGAAAAAAAAGAAGAATTTTTTTATTGTTTGTGGAGTGCACTATGAGGGTTACACCACCCTTTAACAGACAGAAGCACGCTTGTCGCTGCTGCTTTAAGGATGCAGGTGCGGCTACAGCCCAAACATTTCACAAAGAGAAAAAAAAAGAAGAATTTTTTTATTGTTTGTGGAGCGCACTTTGAGGGTTACACCACCCTTTAACAGACAGACGCACGCTTGTCGCTGCTGCTTTAAGGATGCAGGTGCGGCTACAGCCCACACATTTCACAAAGACAAAAAAAATAATAAGAATTTTTTTATTGTTTGTGGAGCACACTTTGAGGGTTACACCACCCTTTAAAAGACAGACTCACGCTTGTCGCTGCTGCTTTGAGGATGCAAGTTCGGCTACAGCCCACACAATTCACAAAGACAGAAAAAAAAAGAAGAATTTTTTTATTGTTTGTGGAACGCACTTTGAGGGTTACACCACCCTTTAACAGACAGACACACGCTTGTCGCTGCTGCTTTAAGGATGCAGGTGTGGCTACAGCCCACACATTTCACAAAGAGAAAAAAAAAGAAGAATTTTTTTATTGTTTGTGGAGCGCACTTTGAGGGTTACATCACCCTTTAACAGACAGACGCATGCTTGTCGCTGCTGCTTTAAGGATGCAGGTGCGGCTACAGCCCACACATTTCACAAAGACAGAAAAAAAAAGAAGAATTATTTGTGGAGCACACTTTGAGGGTGTCACAACCCTTTAACAGACAGACACAAGCTTGTCGCTGCTGCTTTAAGGATGCAGGTGCGGCTACAGCCCACACATTTCACAAAGACAGAAAAAAAAAGAAGAATTTTTTTATTGTTTGTGGAGCGCACTTTGAGGGTTACATCACCCTTTAACAGACAGACACAAGCTTGTCGCTGCTGCTTTAAGGATGCAGGTGCGGCTACAGCCCACACATTTCACAAAGACAGAAAAAAAAAGAAGAATTTTTTTATTGTTTGTGGAGCACACTTTGAGGGTTACACCACCCTTTAACAGACAAATGCACGCCCGTCGCTGCTAATGTGAGGACAGTATCATATGCAGTGACAGTAGACTTGTCAGAAATTGTTGGCACGTCCTTCAGTCTGGACCAGATGTCCAAACCAGCCCTTGACTTATGACACAGGCGCACGCTTGGCGCTGCTACTGTGTTGATGCACATGCGGCTACATCGCACACAAGTCACAAACACATAAAAAAAATAGTTTTTTATTTTTTGGAGCACTTTGAGGGTTACACCACCCTTTAACTGACAGACGCACGCTTGTCGCTGCTGCTTTGAGGACAGTATCATATGCAGTGACAGTAGACTTGTCAGAAATTGTTGGCACGTCCTTCAGTCCGGACCAGATGTCCAAACCGGCACTTGACTTATGACACAGGCGCACGCTTGACGCTGCTACTGTGTTGGTGCACGTGTGGCTACATCGCACACAAGTCACAAACACATTAAAAAAATAGTTTTTTATTTTTTTAGCACTTTGAGGGTTACACCACCCTTTAACAGACAGACTCACGCTTGTCGCTGCTGCTTTGAGGATGCAAGTGCGGCTACAGCCTACACAATTCACAAAGACAGAAAAAAAAAGAATTTTTTTATTGTTTGTGGAGCACACTTTGAGGGTTACACCACCCTTTAACAGACAGATGCACACTTGTCGCTGCTGCTTTGAGGATGCAAGTGCGGCTACAGCCCACACAATTCACAAAGGCAGAATTTTTTTTTTTTTTTTTATTGTTTGTGGAGCGCACTTTGAGGGTTACACCACCCTTTAACAGACAGACGCATGCTTGTCGCTGCTGCTTTAAGGATGCAGGTGCGGCTACAGCCCACACATTTCACAAAGACAGAAAAAAAAAGAAGAATTTTTTTATTGTTTGTGGAGCACACTTTGAGGGTGTCACCACCCTTTAACAGACAGATGCACGCTTGTCGCTGCTGCTTTAAGGATGCAGGTGCGGCTACAGCCCACACGTTTCACAAAGAGAAAAAAAAAAGAATAATTTTTTTATTGTTTGTGGAGCGCACTTTGAGGGTTACATCACCCTTTAACAGACAGACGCACGCTTGTCGCTGCTGCTTTGAGGATGCAGGTGGAATCTAGACGGGATTTGGAACCGGGGACACACTACCTCCATCAATTGTCTAAATCCCACTGCACTAATGGCGGATACCGGACACATGTCTAACACCAACATAGCAGTCAAGGCCTCAGTTATACGTTTTTCTTCAGGATGACTGCTGTCGTACTTCATCCTCCTCGCTAGGGACTGTTGGAGGGTCAATTGTTTAGTAAAAGTAGTGGTGTTCCTACTTCCTCTCTGGGATGATGAACAACTCCCAGCAGCAGCAACAGCACTAGGAGGAAGTGGTTCTTGATCTTTCCCTATTTTATTTTTATCGGAGAAAGTTTGGTCCTCCATTTATGTTATATTGATATATACGTGCGGCTAAAGCGCACACAAACACAGAAAATATTTTTTAATTTTTGCTGGAGAGTAGTGCACTTTGTGGGTTACACCACCCTTTAAGAAATGAGCCAGCCGGCTCTTTACTTATGTGACACAGGCGCACGCTTGACGCTGCTCCTTTGTTGATGCACGTGCGGCTACAGTGCACACAATTCACAAACACAGAAAATATTTTTTTATTTTGTTTGGAGTGTACTTTGGGGGTTACAGCACCCTTTAACGGACAAGCCAGCCGGCCTTTTACTTATGGGACACAGGCGCACGCTTGGCACTACTTTGTTGATGCACGTGCGGCTACTGCGCACACAATTCACAAACACAGAAAATAATTTTTAATTTAGTTTGGAGTGTACTTTGGGGGTTACAGCACCCTTTAAGGTTCAAGCCAGCCGGCCCTTTACTTATGACACAGACGCACGCTTGGCACTACTTTGTTGATGCACGTGCGGCTACTGCGCACACAATTCACAAACACAGAAAATATTTTTTTATTTGGTTTGGAGTGTACTTTGGGGGTTACAGTACCCTTTAAGGTTCAAGCCAGCCGGCCCTTTACTTATGACACAGGCGCACGCTTGGCACTACTTTGTTGATGCACGTGCGGCTACTGCGCACACAATTCACAAACACAGAAAATATTTTGTTATTTGGTTTGGAGTGTACTTTGGGGGTTACAGCACACTTTAACGGTCAAGCCAGCCGGCCCTTTACTTATAACACAGGCGCACGCTTGGCACTACATTGTTGATGCACGTGCGGCTACTGCGCACACAATTCACAAACACAGAAAATATTTTTTTATTTGTTTTGGAGAGTACTTTGGGGGTTACAGCACCCTTTAACGGTCAAGCCAGCCGGCCCTTTACTTATGACACAGGCGCACGCTTGGCACTACTTTGTTGATGCACGTGCGGCTACTGCGCACACAATTCACAAACACAGAAAATATTTTTTTATTTGGTTTGAAGTGTACTTTGGGGGTTACAGCACCCTTTAATGGTCAAGCCAGCCGGCCCTTTACTTATGACACTGGCGCACGCTTGGCACTACTTTGTTGATGCACGTGCGGCTACTGCGCACACAATTCACAAACACAGAAAAAATATATATTTTTTTAGCACTTGGGGGGAGCACCCCTAACGGACAGAGCACCCCCTGGACAACACTACAGCATCCCTTTAGGACTGGGACACTGCACAGGACTTTGGAGTGGACACAGCCCCTATGGACAACTGACTGCACAACACAGTCCAGCCAGCCCCTATGGACTTTGAAGTAGTGGAAACAGCCCCTATGGACAACAGCAGCACAGCACAACACAGCCAGCCCTTATGGACTTTGAAGTAGTGGACACAGCCCCTATGGACAACAGCAGCACAGCACAACACTACTCTGCACTACACTACACAGCCCAGCCAGCCCTAACTCCCACCCTCCCTCTTCACTGCCACAGCCGAGTGAGAAAATGGCGCCGACGCGGGTACCCTATATAGGATCCAAAACCCGCAAGACCCGGAAGGCGGGATGATGACGTTTTGCCTCGATTTCAGATCCGAGTCAGGCGGGAAAAGTCGAGCCTGACTCGGATCAGCCTTGGATTGGGGGGGCTCGGGGGGGTTCGGATTTCAGAAATCCGAACCCGCTCACCCCTACTAATATCACAGATATCTCCTGCTTACATTCCTCTCCCGGAATGGCCCGCTGTCCCCATACACTAGTTTCACAGATATCTCCTGCTTACCTTCCTCTCCTCGAATGGCCCGCTGTCCCCATACACTAGTATCACAGATATCTATGCTTACCTTCCTCTCCCGGAATGGCCCGCTGTCCCCATACAATAGTATCACAGATATCTCCTGCTTTCCTTCCTTTGGCACAATGGCCCGCTGTCCCCATACACTTGTATCACAGATATCTACTGCTTACCTTCCTCTGGCAGAATGGCCCACTGTCCCCATACAATAGTATCACAGATATCTCCTGCTTACCTTCCTTTGGCACAATGGCCCGCTGTCCCCATACAATAGTATCACAGATATCTCCTGCTTACCTTCCTTTGGCAGAATGGCCCGCTGTCCCCATACACTAGTATCACAGATATCTCCTGCTTACCTTCCTCTCCCGGAATGGCCGGCTGTCCCCATGCACTAGTATTACAGATATCTCCTACTTAACTTCCTCTCCTGGAATGGCCTGCTGTCCCCATACACTAGCATCACAGATATCTCCTGCTTACATTTCTCTCCCGGTATGGCCCACTGTCCCCATACACTAGTATCACAGATATCTTCTGCTTACCTTCCTTTGGCAGAATGGCCCGCTGTCCCCATACACTAGTATCACAGATATCTCCTACTTACCTTCCTCTCCCGGAATGACCTGCTGTCCCCATACATTAGTATCACAGATATCTCCTGCTTACGTTCCTCTCCCGGAATGACCCGCTGTCCCCATACACTAGTATCACAGATATCTCCCGCTTACCTTTCTCTCCTGGAATGGCCCGCTGTCCCCATACACTAGTATCACAGATATCTCCTGCTTACCTTCCTCTGGCAGAATGGCCCGCTGTCCCCATGCACTAGTATCACAGATATCTCCTAACCTTCCTCTCCCGAAATGGCCCACTGTCCCCATGCACTAGTATTACAGATATCTCCTACTTAACTTCCTCTCCCGGAATGGCCCGCTGTCCCCATACAATAGTATCACAGATATCTCCTGCTTACCTTTCTCTCCCGGAATGGCCCGCTGTCCCCATGCAACAGTATCACAGACATCTCCTGCTTACCTTTCTCTCCCGGAATGGCCCGCTGTAACCATACACTAGTATCACAGATATCTCCTGCTTACCTTCCTTTGGCAGAATGGCCCGCTGTCCCCAAACAATAGTACCACAGATATCTCCTGCTTACCTTCCTCTGGCAGAATGGCCCGCTGTCCCCATACAATAGTATCACAGATATCTCCTGCTTTCCTTCCTTTGGCACAATGGTCCGCTGTCCCCATACAATAGTATCACAGATATCTCCTGCTTACCTTCCTCTGGCGGAATGACCCGCTGTCCCCATACACTAGTTTCACAGATATCTCCTACTTACCTTCCTTTGGAAGAATGGCCTGCTGTCCCCATACACTAGTATCACAGATATCTCCTACTTACCTTCCTCTCCCGGAATGACCCGCTGTCCCCATACACTAGTATCACAGATATCTCCAGCTTACCTTTCTCTCCCGGAATGGCCCACTGTCCCCATACCCTAGTATCAAAGATATCTCCTGCTTACCTTCCTTTCGCGGAATGGCCCGCTGTCTCCATACAATAGTATCACCGATATCTCCTGCTTACCTTCCTTTAGCAGAATAGCCCGCTGTCCCCATTCACTAGTATCACAGATATCTCCTGCTTACCTTCCTCTGGCAGAATGCCCCGTTGTCCCCATACAATAGTATCACAGATATCTCCTGCTTACCTTCCTTTGGCACAATGGCCCGCTGTCCCCATACAATAGTATCACAAATATCTCCTGCTTACCTTCCTTTGGCAGAATGGCCCGCTGTCCCCATACACTAGTATCACAGATATCTCCTACTTACCTTCCTCTCCCGGAATGGCCCGCTGTCCCCATACACTAGTATCACAGATATCTCCTGCTTAGCTTTCTCTCCTGGAATGGCCCACTGTCCCCATACCCTAGTATCAACGATATCACCTGCTTATCTTCCTCTGGCAGAATGGCCCGCTGTCCCCATACAATAGTATCACAGATATCTTCTGCTTACCTTCCTTTGGAAGAATGGCCCGCTGTCTCCATACACTAGTATCACAGATATCTACTGCTTACCTTCCTCTCCCGGAATGACCCGCTGTCCCCTTACACTAGTATCACAGATATCTCCTGCTTACCTTCCTCTCCAAGAATCGCCCGCTGTCCCCATACACTAATATCTAGGGGTGTGCACCGGCCACTTTTCGTGTTTTGGTTTTGGATCTGGATCTTTCTTCGTGTTTTGGATCTGGATTGGTTTTGCCAAAACCACCCTTCGGTGTTTTGGGTTCTGGGTTTTGTGTTTTGTGTTTTGGAACTGTATTTTTTTTTTAAAAAGCATAAAAACAGCTAAAATCACAGAATGTGTTGATTTTTCTGCTCCTTTGCTATTATTAACCTCAAAAACCTTAATTTCCACTCATTTCCAGTCTATTCTGAACACCTCACACCTCACAATAGTGTTTTTATGTCCAAAAGGTTGCACCGAGGTAGATGGATCACTATGCTAAGCGACACGAGTGGGCGGCACAAACACGTGGCCCATCTAGGAGTGACACTGCAGTGGCAGACAGGATGGCAGTTTGAAAAACTAGGCCCCAAACAGTACGTGATGCAAAGAAAAAAAATAGGTGCAAGATGGAATTGTCCTTGGGCCCTCCCACCCACCCTTATGTTGTATAAACAGGACATGCACACTTTAACAAACCAATCATTTCAGCGCCAGGGTCTGCCATACGACTGTGGCTGAAATGATTGGTTCGTTTTGGCCCCCACAAAACAAGCTGGCAATTAATCTGGCCCTGCACAAACTGGCTCTACAGAGGCAAGATGTCGTCCTCATCCTCCTCATTCACCGATTCATCACCCTCTTCAGTGTTGTGTACATCCTCATCCTCACAGAGTATTAATTCGTCCCCGCTGGAATCCACTACCACAGGTCCCTCTGTACTTTCTGGAGGCTGGTCTCCCTGGAAAAGTTGATAATTCATTTTTATGAACATCATCTTCTCCACATTTTGTGGAAGCAACCTCCTACGCCTTTTGCTGACAAGGTTCCCGGCTGCACTAAACACTCTTTCGGAGTGCACACTGGAGGGGGGGCAACTCAGGTAAAATAGAGCCAGTTTGTACAGAACCTCCAAATTGCCTCTTTTTCCTGCCAGTACATGTACGGACTGTCTGACATGCCTACTTGGATGCTGTCACCGATGTAATCCTTTAACAGATAGACGCACGCTTGTCGCTGCTGCTTTGAGGATGCAGGTGCGGCTACAGCCCACACCATTCACAAAGACAGGAAAAAAAAGAAGATTTTTTTTATTGTTTGTGGAGTGCACTTTGAGGGTTACACCACCCTTTAACAGACAGACGCACGCTTGTCGCTGCTGCTTTAAGGATGCAGGTGCGGCTACAGCCCACACATTTCACAAAGACAAAAAAATAATAAGAATTTTTTTATTGTTTGTGGAGCACACTTTGAGGGTGTCACCACCCTTTAACAGACAGACGCACGCTTGTTGCTGCTGCTTTAAGGATGCAGGTGCGGCTACAGCCCACACATTTCACAAAGAGAAAAAAAAAGATTTTTTTTATTGTTTGTGGAGTGCACTTTGAGGGTTACACCACCCTTTAACAGACAGATGCACGCTTGTCGCTGCTGCTTTAAGGATGCAGGTGCGGCTACAGCCCACACATTTCACAAAGACAGAAAAAAAAGAAGAATTTTTTTATTGTTTGTGGAGCGCACTTTGAGGGTGTCACCACCCTTTAACAGACAGATGCACGCTTGTCACTGCTGCTTTGAGGACAGTATCATATGCAGTGACAGTAGACTTGTCAGAAATTGTTGGCATGTCCTTCAGTCCGGACCAGATGTCCAAACCGGCACTTGACTTATGACACAGGCGCACGATTGGCGCTGCTACTGTGTTGATGCACGTGTGGCTACATCGCACACAAGTCACAAACACATAAAAAAAATAGTGTTTTATTTTTTGGAGCACTTTGAGGGTTACATCACCCTTTAACAGACAGACGCACGCTTGTCGCTGCTGCTTTGAGGATGCAAGTTCGGCTACAGCCCACACAATTCACAAAGACAGAAAAAAAAGAAGAATTTTTTTATTGTTTGTGGAACGCACTTTGAGGGTTACACCACCCTTTAACAGACAGATGCACGCTTGTCGCTGCTGCTTTAAGGATGCAGGTGCGGCTACAGCCCACACATTTCACAAAGACAGAAAAAAAGAAGAATTTTTTTATTGTTTGTGGAGCGCACTTTGAGGGTGTCACCACCCTTTAACAGACAGACGCACGCTTGTCACTGCTGCTTTAAGGATGCAGGTGCGGCTACAGCCCACACATTTCACAAAGACAGAAAAAAAAAGAATAATTTTTTTATTGTTTGTGGAGCGCACTTTGAGGGTTACATCACCCTTTAACAGACAGACGCACGCTTGTCACTGCTGCTTTGAGGACAGTATCATATGCAGTGACAGTAGACTTGTCAGAAATTGTTGTCACGTCCTTCAGTCCGGACCAGATGTCCAAACCGGCACTTGACTTATGACACAGGCGCACCCTTGGCACTGCTACTGTGTTGATGCACGTGTGGCTACATCGCACACAAGTCACAAACACATAAAAAAAATAGTGTTTTATTTTTTGGAGCACTTTGAGGGTTACACCACCCTTTAACAGACAGACGCACGCTTGTCGCTGCTGCTTTAAGGATGCAGGTGTGGCTACAGCCCACACATTTCACAAAGAGAAAAAAAAAGAAGAATTTTTTTATTGTTTGTGGAGCGCACTTTGAGGGTTACATCACCCTTTAACAGACAGACGCACGCTTGTCGCTGCTGCTTTAAGGATGCAGGTGCGGCTACAGCCCACACATTTCACAAAGACAGAAAAAAAAAGAAGAATTTTTTTATTGTTTGTGGAGCACACTTTGAGGGTGTCACCACCCTTTAACAGACAGACACATGCTTGTCGCTGCTGCTTTAAGGATGCAGGTGCGGGTACAGCCCACACATTTCACAAAGACAGAAAAAAAAGAAGAATTTTTTTATTGTTTGTGGAGCGCACTTTGAGGGTTACACCACCCTTTAACAGACAGACGCACGCTTGTCGCTGCTGCTTTAAGGATGCAGGTGCGGCTACAGCCCACACATTTCACAAAGAGAAAAAAAAAGAAGAATTTTTTTATTGTTTGTGGAGCACACTTTGACGTTGTCACCACCCTCTAACAGACAGACGCAAGCTTGTCGCTGCTGCTTTAAGGATGCAGGTTCGGCTACAGCCCACACATTTCACAAAGACAGAAAAAAAAGAAGAATTTTTTTATTGTTTGTGGAGCACACTTTGAGGGTTACACCACCCTTTAACAGACAAATGCACGCCCGTCGCTGCTGCTTTGAGGACAGTATCATATGCAGTGACAGTAGACTTGTCAGAAATTGTTGGCACGTCCTTCAGTCCGGACCAGATGTCCAAACCAGCCCTTGACTTATGACACAGGCGCACGCTTGGCGCTGCTACTGTGTTGATGCACATGTGGCTACATCGCACACAAGTCACAAACACATTAAAAAAATAGTTTTTTATTTTTTTGAGCACTTTGAGGGTTACACCACCCTTTAACAGACAGACGCACGCTTGTCGCTGCTGCTTTGAGGACAGTATCATATGCAGTGACAGTAGACTTGTCAGAAATTTTTGGCACGTCCTTCAGTCCGGACCAGATGTCCAAACCAGCCCTTGACTTATGACACAGGCGCACGCTTGGCGCTGCTACTGTGTTGATGCACATGTGGCTACATCGCACACAAGTCACAAACATAAAAAAAATAGTTTTTTATTTTTTGGAGCACTTTGAGGGTTACACCACCCTTTAACAGACAGACGCATGCTTGTCGCTGCTGCTTTAAGGATGCAGGTGCGGCTACAGCCCACACATTTCACAAAGACAGAAAAAAAAAGAAGAATTTTTTTATTGTTTGTGGAGCGCACTTTGAGGGTGTCACCACCCTTTAACAAACAGATGCACGCTTGTCGCTGCTGCTTTAAGGATGCAGGTGCGGCTACAGCCCACACGTTTCACAAAGAGAAAAAAAAAGAAGAATTTTTTTATTATTTGTGGAGCGCACTTTGAGGGTTACATCACCCTTTAACAGACAGACGCATGCTTGTCACTGCTGCTTTGAGGATGCAGGTGGAATCTAGACGGGATTTGGAACCGGGGACACACTACCGCCATCAATTGTCTAAATCCCACTGCACTAATGGCGGATACCGGACACATGTCTAACACCAACATAGCAGTCAAGGCCTCAGTTATACGTTTTTCTTCAGGATGACTGCTGTCGTACTTCATCCTCCTTGCTAGGGACTGTTGGAGGGTCAATTGTTTAGTAAAAGTAGTGGTGTTCCTACTTCCTCTCTGGGATGATGAACAACTCCCAGCAGCAGCAACAGCACTAGGAGGAAGTGGTTCTTGATCTTTCCCTATTTTATTTTTATCGGAGAAAGTTTGGTCCTCCATTTATGTTATATTGATATATACGTGCGGCTAAAGCGCACACAAACACAGAAAATATTTTTTTATTTTTGCTGGAGAGTAGTGCACTTTGTTGGTTACACCACCCTTTAAGAAATGAGCCAGCCGGCTCTTTACTTATGGGACACAGGCGTACGCTTGGCGCTGCTCCTTTGTTGATGCACGTGCGGCTACAGTGCACACAATTCACAAACACAGAAAATATTTTTTTATTTTGTTTGGAGTGTACTTTGGGGGTTACAGCACCCTTTAACGGACAAGCCAGCCGGCCTTTTACTTATGGGACACAGGCGCACGCTTGGCACTACTTTGTTGATGCACGTGCGGCTACTGCGCACACAATTCACAAACACAGAAAATATTTTTTAATTTAGTATGGAGTGTACTTGGGGGGTTACAGCACCCTTTAAGGTTCAAGCCAGCCGGCCCTTTACTTATGACACAGACGCACGCTTGGCACTACTTTGTTGATGCACGTGCGGCTACTGCGCACACAATTCACAAACACAGAAAATATTTTTTTATTTGGTTTGGAGTGTACTTTGGGGCTTACAGCACCCTTTAAAGTTCAAGCCAGCTGGCCCTTTACTTATGACACAGGCGCACGCTTGGCACTACTTTGTTGATGCACGTGCGGCTACTGTGCACACAATTCACAAACACAGAAAATATTTTGTTATTTGGTTTGGAGTGTACTTTGGGGGTTACAGCACACTTTAACGGTCAAGCCAGCCGGCCCTTTACTTATGACACAGGCGCACGCTTGGCACTACTTTGTTGATGCACGTGCGGCTACTGCGCACACAATTCACAAACACAGAAAATATTTTTTTATTTGTTTTGGAGAGTACTTTGGGGGTTACAGCACCCTTTAACGGTCAAGCCAGCTGGCCCTTTACTGATGACACAGGCGCACGCTTGGCACTACTTTGTTGATGCACGTGCGGCTACTGCGCACACAATTCACAAACACAGAAAATATTTTTTTATTTGTTTTGGAGTGTACTTTGGGGGTTACAGCACCCTTTAACGGTCAAGCCAGCCGGCCCTTTACTTATGACACAGGCAAACGCTTGGCACTACTTTGTTGATGCACGTGCGGCTACTGCGCACACAATTCACAAACACAGAAAAAATATATATTATTTTAGCACTTGGGGGGAGCACCCCTAACGGACAGAGCACCCCCTGGACAACACTACAGCATCCCTTTAGGACTGGGACACTGCACAGGACTTTGGAGTGGACACAGCCCCTATGGACAACTGACTGCACAACACAGTCCAGCCAGCCCCTATGGACTTTGAAGTAGTGGACATAGCCCCTATGGACAACAGCAGCACAGCACAACACAGCCAGCCCCTATGGACTTTGAAGTAGTGGACACAGCCCCTATGGACAACAGCAGCACAGCACAACACTACTCTGCAATACACTACACAGCCCAGCCAGCCCTAACTCCCACCCTCCCTCTTCACTGTCCACAGCCGAGTGAGAAAATGATGCCGACGCGGGTACCCTATATAGGATCCAAAACCCGCAAGACCCGGAAGGCGGGATGATGACGTTTTGCCTCGATTTCAGATCCGAGTCAGGCGGGAAAAGTCGAGCCTGACTCGGATCAGCCTTGGATAGGGGGGGCTCGGGGGGGTTCGGATTTCAGAAATCCGAACCCGCTCACCCCTACTAATATCACAGATATCTCCTGCTTACCTTCCTCTCCCGGAATGGCCGATGTCCCCATACACTAGTATCACAGATATCTCCTGCTTACCTTCCTCTCCCGGAATGGCCCGCTGTCCCCATACACTAGTTTCACACATATCTCCTGCTTACCTTCCTCTCCCGGAATGGCCCGCTGTCCCCATACACTAGTATCACAGATATCTATGCATACCTTCCTCTCCCGGAATGGCCCGCTGTCCCCATACAATAGTATCACAGATATCTCCTGCTTTCCTTCCTTTGGCACAATGGCCCGCTGTCCCCATACACTTGTATCACAGATATCTACTGCTTACCTTCCTCTGGCAGAATGGCCCACTGTCCCCATACAATAGTATCACAGATATCTCCTGCTTACCTTCCTTTGGCACAATGGCCCGCTGTCCCCATACAATAGTATCACAGATATCTCCTGCTTACCTTCCTTTGGCAGAATGGCCCGCTGTCCCCATAAACTAGTATCACAGATATCTCCTGCTTACCTTCCTCTCCCGGAATGGCCGGCTGTCCCCATGCACTAGTATTACAGATATCTCCTACTTAACTTCCTCTCCTGGAATGGCCGGCTGTCCCCATACACTAGTATCACAGATATCTCCTGCTTACATTTCTCTCCCGGAATGGCCCGCTGTCCCCATGCACTAGTATTACAGATATCTTCTGCTTACCTTCCTTTGGCAGAATGGCCCGCTGTCCCCATACACTAGTATCACAGATATCTCCTGCTTACCTTCCTCTCCCGGAATGACCTGCTGTCCCCATACACTAGTATCACAGATATCTCCTGCTTACCTTCCTCTCCCGGAATGACCCGCTGTCCCCATACACTAGTATCACAGATATCTCCTGCTTACCTTTCTCTCCTGGAATGGCCCGCTGTCCCCATACACTAGTATCACAGATATCTTCTGCTTACCTTTCTCTCCCAGAATGCCGCTGTCCTCATACATTAGTATCATAGATATCTCCTGCTTACCTTTCCCAGAATGGCCCGCTGTCCCCATACAATAGTATCACAGATATCTCCTGCTTACCTTCCTTTGGCAGAATGGCCCACTGTCCTCATACCCTAGTATCAAAGATATCTTCTGCTTACCTTCCTCTCCCGGAATGGCCCGCTGTCCCCATACACTAGTATCACATATATCTCCTGCTTACCTTTCTCTCCCAGAATGACCTTCTGTCCCCATACACTAGTATCACAGATATCTCCTGCTTACCTTCCTCTCCCGGAATGGCCCGGTGTCCCCATACACTAGTATCACAGATATCTCCTGCTTACCTTTCTCTCCTATAATGACCCGCTGTCCCCATACACTAGTATCACACATATCTCCTGCTTACCTTCCTCTCCCGGAATGGCCCGCTGTCCCCATGCACTAGTATTACAGATATCTCCTACTTAACTTCCTCTCCCGGAATGGCCCGCTGTCCCCATACACTAGTATCACAGATATCTCCTGCTTACCTTTCTCTCCCGGAATGACCCGCTGTCCCCATACACTAGTATCACAGATATGTCCTGCTTACCTTTCTCTCCTGGAATGGCCCGCTGTCCCCATACACTAGTATCACAGATATCTCCTGCTTTCCTTTCTCTCCCAGAATGCCTGCTGTCCCCATACACTAGTATCACAGATATCTCCTGCTTACCTTTCCCAGAATTGCCTGCTGTCCCCATACACTAGTTTCACAGATATTTCCTGCTTACCTTTCTCTCCCAGAATGGCCCGCTGTCCCCATACACTAGTATCACAGATATCTCCGACTTACCTTTGTCTCCCGGAATGGCCCGCTGTCCCCATACAATAGTATCACAGATATCTCCTGCTTACCTTCCTTTGGCACAATCGCCCGCTGTCCCCATACACTAGTATCACAGATATCTCCTTCTTACCTTTACCTCCCGGAACGGACGATGGTCCCCATACAATAGTATCACAGATATCTCCTGCTTACCTTCCTTTGGCAGAATGGCCCGCTGTCCCCATACACTTGTATCACAGATATCTCCTGCTTACCTTCCTCTGGCAGAATGGCCTGCTGTCCTTATACAATAGTATCACAGATATCTTCTGCTTACCTTCCTTTGGCACAATGGCCCGCTGTCCCCATACAATAGTATCACAGATATCTCCTGCTTACCTTCCATTGGCAGAATGGCCCGCTGTACCCATACACTAGTATCACAGATATCTCCTACTTACCTTCCTCTCCCGGAATAGCCCGCTGTCCCCATACACTAGTATCACAGATATCTCCAGCTTACCTTTCTCTCACGGAATGGCCCACTGTCCCCATACACTAGTATCACAGATATCTCCTGCTTACCTTCCTCTCCCGGAATGGCCCGCTGTCCCCATGCACTACTATTACAGATATCTCCTACTTAACTTCCTCTCCCGGATGGCCCACTGTCCTCATACCCTAGTATCAAAGATATCTTCTGCTTACCTTCCTCTCCCGGAATGGCCCGCTGTCCCCATACACTAGTATCACAGATATCTCCTGCTTACCTTCCTCTGGCAGAATGGCACACTGTCCCCATACACTAGGATCACAAATATCTCCTACTTACCTTCCTCTCCCGGAATGGCCACTATCCCCATACACTAGTATCACAGATATCTCCTGCTTACCTTTCTCTCCCGGAATGGCCGGCTGTCCCCATACACTAGTATCACAGATATCTCCTGCTTACCTTCCTCTGGCAGAATGGCCCACTGTCCCCATACACTAGTATCACAGGCCCTGATTCAGACCCACTCGCGAGCGGCTGTACGCTCGCAAGTGTGTCCATGGTGTGCACTGCGCATGCGCACGATGGAGGGAGCTCCGTCGTGCGCATGCGCCAGACGCGACGAGCGAAGGATTTTCCTTCGCTCGTTGTGTCTGATCAAAGGGGGCGTGCTGTCGATGTTGTTTGACAGCACGCCCCCTTTGGTGGGTGTGCCGGGGGCGTGCCTCCCAGACGGGGGCGTTCCCAAGGGAACGCCTACCGTCAGAAGCGGCCCACTGACATCACTAGTGATGTCAGTGGGAGTGATTTTGGCTCTGATAGATCCAAAATCACTCCAGGGCCTTGCGGTTGAGAAACTCAACCGCAGTCTTCTGTACGCAGTGGCGATGGTCGCGATGGTCAAGACCATCGCGGCCATCAATCTGCACGCTCGTATAGGCTGTGGGTGGTGACCCACAGCTATACGAGCGTCCAGGAGGACGCTCCATAGTTATGGAGGACGGCTCTCATTCAGAGCGTGCGCTCTGCTCAGAGCGTCCGGCTCTGAATGAGGGCCACAGTTTTCTCCTGCTTACCTTTCTCTCCTGGAATGTCCCACTGTCCCCATACAATAGTATCACAGATATCTCCTGCTCGATCGTACGCCTAACGACCGAGAAACTGAACAAGGAATCAATCGCACGGCTGGTCTGTCGCAACCAAAGTGACACCCATACATGAACAATACACCTCCTTTAGCTAGCGAGTGTTAGCAGCTAGCGATCGAGTCAGTCGTTGTCAGTCGCTGTATGTTAATTTTCTTCTCATGGTTGCGGCCGCTTGTGTTGTGTTGATGCCCACAAAAATGAAAATAAAAACGCATAGAAAAAGCCATCATCATGAAATTTATTTATTCATATTATTCGCTAATGCAAACACAGCTGAATCAATTACATGCCAATTAGCAGTGTTATTAGCTTCATCAATCGATTATTAGCTGCTTGCATTGTGTGTCTCAAAATAGAAACATCAATCCTAACATCAATAACATTCGATAGTATCGATTGTACTTTGGGGCTTGCGAGTGCATGTACCCAACCTCAAGCTGTACGATCAGCCAGGCCTCTAACCTGCTCGCAGAGTGACATTTTACTACTTCCGGCCTTCTATGTCGGTCGTAGCAGGTAATTTATGTACGCCCCTAAAACGCCCTCAAAGCGCTGAGGCACGCCTGCGTTTTCAGACCACCACCCCCGTCACCACCCACAAACGGCCTTTCATGTCAATCAACTCTCCGAAGCCACTTCCTGCTCGTAAGCCGCACGATCTAAAGCATTTTGGATTGCAAAGCCTCGTCGCACATGCGCACAACTAACCGTTCGCATGCGTGGTTTGGAAACATCGGATGCGTACGACCGAGCGGCCGCTTACAACCGACTCTGAATGAGGTCCAGAATTCATCAAGCTCCGAAAATATATTTTCGGAGCTTGACTGTGGGAGCATTCGCCATCAAATGGCTCCTTCTCTCGGCATCGAAACCAGCTCTTTCCCTATGGGAAGGAGGTCCGCGTTGTGGTGAGGGATCCTTTTGGATCCCTCTGTCCCTGTCCGGCTCCTTCCACCGGACGTCTGGGCTCTTGTGCGCGTGCGTGACCTGTAGGGCGCGCATGCGCAGTCCCGTCACTGCCCCGACAGGAGCAGTGAATAGATTCACTGCTCCGAAAAGGAGCAGCGAAGCGGCTCGCGGGGTCAGCTGATATCGCATCAGCTGTCACCGCGCCGGAGCCATGATAAATTGCTCCGGTAGCTGAGGCAAGTTAGAATGTTAATTAGCGAGGTCCGTTCGGACCCCGATAATTAACATCATGAATAGGCCCCATAATAGTGTCCAGAAGTCAGATCATGAAATTATGTTCTATTGTCCTTTATAATTCAGTAAGTCCCCTTCCTCTAAGACCCAGATAATCACGGTAGGAGCGCAATATTGCTTATAGCTGTAACATCAGAGTAATGCCAGACATTCTCCAGACCACTCAGCACCTACAGTAATAAACGTATAACCCAGCATTGCCTAATGGAGGTTCCCTCAGTGAGATAGCCCATACCCCACGCCTGCCTTACAGCATGCCACATTAGTCACAGTCCTGCGCTGCGGAGAAGTCACCTAACCGCTGCTCCCGCCAGACCAAATTACAAGGTAAATGTCACATATAGGCAATGTAGCTGTAAATGCTAATAAGGGGGCCTCAGGGAACCAGTCACCGCTGCACACCTGGGTAATGAGCAGCAGAAATTACTGTTTTGGGCCTTTGTAGTTATAAAAGGATGTAATTTATTACTTTGCAGGAATCAATCAGCTGCAGATGGCAAATGTCGTTCAATACCTCCGCTCCAGTAATCCCGAAATACAGGGCAGGGCTGCCCACGTCCGTCCATTTACATCAGTGTAGAAAGGTTTGATTTCTTTCTAGAGGAGTTTTGCATCATCAGATAAATAAGATGAATCACCTATTGTCACAGACTAGCGCTCTCGGCATTCCGCTCACTGATGGCGCATTTTGAACCACGCTGAATTTCAAGTCTATGAATACAGCTTAAACTGCGACAGGTAATTCTGCTCTGTAATCCCTGCATTCTGCTCTGAAACCTGTGCATTCTACTCTGTAACCCGTGCATTCTACTCTGTAACCCCTGCATTCTGTTCTATAACCCGTGCCTTCTGCTCTGTAACCCGTGCCTTCTGCTCTGTAACCCGTGCATTCTGCTCTGTAACCCGTGCATTCTGCTCTGTAACCCGTGCATGTTGCTCTGTAACCCATGCCTTCTGTTCTGTAACCCGTGCATTCTGCTCTGTAACCATTGCATTCTGCTCTGTAACCCGTGCCTTCTGTTCTGTAACCCGTGCCTTCTGCTTTGTAACCCGGCATTCTGCTCTGTAACCCGTGAATTCTGTTCTGTAACCCGTGCCTTCTGTTCTGTAACCCGTGCCTTCTGCTCTGTAACCCGTGCTTTCTGTTCTGTAACCTGTGCATGCTGTTCTGTAACCCGTGCCTTCTGTTCTGTAACCCGTCCATGCTGCTCTGTAACCCGTGCATTCTACTCTGTAACTCGTGCATTCTACTCTGTAACCCGTGCCTTCTGTTCTGTAACCCGTGCATTCTGTTCTGTAACCCGTGCATGCTGCTCAGTAACCCGTGCATGCTGCTCTGTAACCTGTGCATTCTACTCTGTAACTCGTGCATTCTACTCTGTAACCCGTGCCTTCTGTTCTGTAACCCGTGCCTTCTGTTCTGTAACCCGTGCCTTCTGCTCTGTAACCCGTGCCTTCTGCTCTGTAACCCGTGCCTTCTGTTCTGTAACCCGTGCATTCTGCTCTGTAACCCGTGCATTCTGCTCTGTACCCCGTGCATTCTGCTCTGTAACCCGTGACTGCTGCTCTGTAACCCGTGCCTTCTGTTCTGTAACCCGTGCATTCTACTCTGTAACCCATGCCTTCTGTGCTGTAACCCGTGCCTTCTGCTCTGTAACCCGTGCATTCTACTCTGTAACCCGTGCCTTCTGTTCTGTAACTCGTGCATTCTACTCTGTAACCCGTGCCTTCTGTGCTGTAACCCGTGCCTTCTGCTCTGTAACCCGTGCCTTCTGTTCTGTAACCCGTGCCTTCTGCTCTGTAACCCGTGCCTTCTGCTCTGTAACCCGTGCCTTCTGTTCTGTAACCCGAGCATGCTGCTCTGTAACCCGTGCATGCTGTTCTGTAACCCGTGCATTCTGCTCTGTAACCCGTGCATGTTGCTCTGTAACCCATGCCTTCTGCTCTGTAATCCATGCATTCTGCTCTGTGCCTTCTGTTCTGTAACCCGTGCATTCTGCTCTGTAACCCGTGCCTTCTGTTCTGTAACCCGTGCATTCTACTCTGTAACCCGTGCCTTCTGTTCTGTAACTCGTGCATTCTACTCTGTAACCCGTGCCTTCTGTGCTGTAACCCGTGCCTTCTGCTCTGTAACCCGTGCCTTCTGTTCTGTAACCCGTGCCTTCTGCTCTGTAACCCGTGCCTTCTGCTCTGTAACCCGTGCCTTCTGTTCTGTAACCCGAGCATGCTGCTCTGTAACCCGTGCATGCTGTTCTGTAACCCGTGCATTCTGCTCTGTAACCCGTGCATGTTGCTCTGTAACCCATGCCTTCTGCTCTGTAATCCATGCATTCTGCTCTGTGCCTTCTGTTCTGTAACCCGTGCATTCTGCTCTGTAACCCGTGCCTTCTGTTCTGTAACCCATGCATTCTGCTCAGTAACCCGTGCATTCTGCTCTGTAACCCGTGCCTTCTGTTCTGTAACCCGTGCATTCTGCCCTGTAACCCGTGCCTTCTGTTCTGTAACCCATGCATTCTACTCTGTAACCCGTGCATGCTGTTCTGTAACCCATGCATTCTGCTCTGTAACCCGTGCATGCTGTTCTGTAACCCATGCATTCTGCTCTGTAACCCGTGCATGTTGCTCTGTAACCCATGCCTTCTGCTCTGTAACCCGTGCATTCTGCTCTGTAACCCGTGCCTTCTGTTCTGTAACCCGTACATTCTGCTCTGTAACCCGTGCCTTCTGTTCTGTAACCCATGCATTCTGCTCTGTAACCCGTGCATTCTGCTCTGTAACCCGTGCCTTCTGTTTTGTAACCCGTGCCTTCTGCTCTGTAACCCGTGCCTTCTGTTCTGTAACCCATGCATTCTACTCTGTAACCTGTGCATTCTGCTCTGTAACCCGTGATTGCTGCTCTGTTACCCGTGCAATCTACTCTGTAACCCGTGCATTCTACTCTGTAACCCGTGCATGCTGCTCTGTATCCCATGTCTTCTGCTCTGTAACCCATGCCTTCTGCTCTGTAACCCATGCCTTCTGCTCTGTAACCCGTGCCTTCTGCTCTGTAACCCGTGACTGCTGCTCTGTAACCCGTGCATTCTGTTCTGTAACCCGTGCATTCTGCTCTGTAACCCATGCCTTCTGCTCTGTAATCCGTGCATTCTGCTCTGTAACCCCTGCCTTCTGTTCTCTAACCCGTGCATTCTGCTCTGTAACCCGTGCATTCTACTCTGTAACCCGTGCATTCTACTTTGTAACCCGTGCATGCTGCTCTGTAACCCGAGCATTCTACTCTGCAACCCGTGCATTCTATTCTGTAACCCGTGCATGCTGCTCTGTAACCCGTGCATTCAGTTCTGTAACCCGTACATGCTGCTCTATAACCCATGCTTTCAGCTCTGTAACCCGTGCATTCTACTCTGTGACCCGTGTATTCAGTTCTGTAACCCGTGCATTCTGCTCTGTGACCCGTGTATTCAGCTCTGTATCCCGTGCATTCTGCTCTGTAACCCGTGCATTCTGCTCTGTAACCCGTGCATTCTGCTCTGTAACCTGTGCATTCTGCAACCCGTGCCTTCTGTTCTGCAACCCGTGCATTCAGCTCTGTAACCCATGCCTTCTGTTCTGTAACCCGTGCCTTCTGTTCTGTAACCCGTGCATTCTGCTCTGTAACAAGTGCCTTCTGTTCTGTAACCCGTGCGTTCTGCTCTGTAACCCGTGCCTTCTGCTCTGTAACCCATGTACATCTCGCCGCATTCATATTACACGGTTCTACTGTACATCCCGATGCATTCATATTACATGGTGCTACTGTGCATCCCGCTGCATTCATATTACATGGTGCTACTGTACATCCCGCTGCATTCATATTACACGGTGCTACTGTACATCCCGCTGCATTCATATCACACAGTGCTACTGTACATCCCGCTGCATTCATATTACACGGTGCTACTGTACATCACACTGCAATCATTACATGGTGCTACTGTACATCCCGCTGCATTCATATTACACGGTGCTACTGTACATCCCGCTGCAATCATATTACATGGTGCTACTGTACATCCCGCTGCATTCATATGACAAGGTGCTACAGTACATCCTGCTGCATTTATATTACACGGTGCTACTGTACATGCCGCTGCATTCATATTACACGGTGCTACTGTACATACCGCTGCATTCATATTACACGGTAGCTGTACATCCCGCTGCATTCATATTACACGGTGCTGCTGTAAATCCCGCTGCATTCATATTACACGGTGCTGCTGTATACATCCCGCTGCATTCATATTACACGGTGCTACTGTACATCCCGCTGCAGTCATATTACACGGTGCTACTGTACATCCCGCTGCATTCATATTACACGATGCTGCTGTACATCCCGCTGCATTCATATTACACGGTGCTGCTGTACATCCCGCTGCATTCATATTACACGGTGCTACTGTACATCCCGCTGCACTCATATTACACGGTGCTACTGTACATCCCACTGCATTCATATTACACGGTGCTACTGTACATCCCACTGCAATCATATTACACGGTGCTACTGTACATCCCGCTGCATTTATATTACACGGTGCTACTGTACATCCTGCTGCCTTCATATTACACGGTGCTACTGTACATACCGCTGCATTCATATTACACGGTAGCTGTACATCCCGCTGCATTCATATTACACGGTGCTGCTGTACATCCCGCTGCATTCATATTACACGGTGCTGCTGTACATCCCGCTGCATTCATATTACACGGTGCTACTGTACATCCCGCTGCAATCATATTACACGGTGCTACTGTACCTCCCGCTGCATTCATATTGCAAGGTGCTACTGTACATCCCGCTGCATTTATATTACACGGTGCTACTGTACATCCCGCTGCATTCATATTACACGGTGCTACTGTACATCCCGCTGCATTCATATTAGACGGTGCTACTGTACAGACCGCTGCATTCATATTACACGGTGCTGCTGTACATCCCGCTGCATTCATATTACACGATGCTGCTGTACATCCCGCTGCATTCATATTACATGGTGCTACTGTACATCCCGCTGCATTCATATTACACGGTTCTACTGTACATGTTCTATTTTCATAGCTGTTTATGCATGTATTCCTCAGGTCATTTTGTTATTGTTTTTTTTTTTAATTATATCTGTAACACTGATATTTTTATATTAAACCTTAAACTGTTCTGTGTTTTTCATTATTACGCTAATAAAACCATCTCCCTTTAAAGAAGAGAACTGTAGCCCGGTTGCACTAACTCTTTGAACTCTTGGGCGTGTTTGCCTTTGGCTATGAGGGAGCGTAGTGCGTGTACAATTATATAACGGAGTTGTAGGAGTCTATTTGTTGAGCAGTGTGCTCTGTGCTGTCTCATCTTATTATCCCCACAGTAACGGAGGAACGCTGCTCATGGCCAACCTCCTACCCGATGCGCCTTCTGCTCATGTGCGTCTTACCGCGTGTTCTTCTTCCTCCGTCCTCTGGACAGATCGGACGTTCCCCTGAGTGTCTCTGAAGAGACTCTGGGTCTGATTCAGAGCCGGACGCTATTTGCGCTCGCTCGTTCAGAAAAAGGGGGTGGCTATTCAAATGAACCGTTCGCTCTTTGCGGTCTATTCACGCCTATAAGTCTGAACGAGCGAACAAAACTTGCGGTCATAATTTTGAAAATGACGCCCCCTGGCCGCTCGCATCATACGTCATCTCCGCTATTTAATAGATAAATCGAGTACATCGAACAGCGTATGAACTGCTCGCTATTCTTGTGGCTGGTTTTTCCTACCGCTATATTGCGATCAGTTCTGGCTAAAAGACACCCAACTGATGTGGTCGATGACGCTGCTGTACTAATTATGCACACCCATAAAACGCCCGTTTTGACCTTTAAGTACGCCTGCGTTCTGATCTCCACTCCCCGTTTTCAAGCACCATCCCCTGTTACCACCCACATACGCCTTCTCCTGTCACTCAAAATAGCAGGCATTCGCTATTTAGCGAACAAATGATTTTCGGCCGTACTGACTGGTTCGCGCATGCGTATTACAAACTGTACGCATGCGCAGATGTGCGAACATCGCTCTGAACGAGCGAACGGCCGCTTACGAGCAGCTCTGAATGAGACCCTCTGTGCCCAAGACATACATATGCCACATATAACATTGGCGGTGCCACCACACTCCACTGTGCCACCGCCGCTGGCAGCACTACAAGTCCCACTGCCATCGCTGCATGTATCTGCAGGTGCGCACTACAAGCACCACACAACACCTGCATTAACCCTCTCCTGGCTGGACCTGTCTCCCATTACATGTTCTCGCATTGTGCTGCATTAACCCTTTGTTGTCTGACATCCTGCTGCTCCAGCTGGTTAGTAAACCAATCCCTAGTTCAGTTATTCACGGTGTGGACTGACTTCCATCACACACCGCTGACACCTATCAATATGGGTTCTGCCAATACTATTGACCCTATACAAATGGTGATGGCCGTAATTATTCCATATAGGTGTCTGAGAGTAAGGGAAGGCGATTCGCTTAGATCTGTCCCTGGATGGTAAGTGCAAGACTGAGCGCTGAAACCCTACTTACCTTATACGTCCAAGTCACAGACGCTGTGAGCTTGGCAAGTGACGGTAACGGATAATAAAACACGGTAGCTATTAAGAAGGATAAAATACATACATAATAAATTGGGACTATAAATTCTGATCTCCGTTCCGTTAAATGAGCGCTCACGTGCCCTTATGATAGGTGTTTTGTATTACGTCAGAGCATGACGGTCTAGGAATAAGCCCCCGTGCCGTCTATATGTTTCTCGCATGTCGCATCGCTGTTTCCTTGCGCAGTTCCCACATTGCTCCGGTATCTGTGCCGTTGTGGTTAGGGATCAGACTGAGTTCATCTCTCATAGACGGTAATACTGCAGCCTGGTGTGTAGGCTCCTGGGTCCTCTCCCTCCAGTGCACTCAGCCTTACGAGGCCGAGTTACAGGAAAAGCACAGCTGTTTGCCAAGTAACCATGTTAATAATATATGATCTCTGTATAACAAACACATCCGCAGAACACGCGCCTCTGCTACGAGATCCACGCTAGAAGCCTAATTACCATCAGGGGGGAGTTAATCCATCTCATCTCCCAGCCCCAAATATTTCATTCACTTCCAAGGGCACAGGCTGAGCGTCAGGGAGTGGCGTCACGGCAAGTGTCTATCAAAGGGAAGAGACATTTCATCATATAGTACATACGCAATAGAGTGATGACACAAAACAGACGTCTCTCCTTATAGTATTACAATAAAGGAGTCAAAGTAACAGTATAATAACTTTGAATGTATTACCAACTGTACAGTACCTTACTCTGTGTGCATGGGATAGCTGTGTATGCAAGGACAGCTGCACAGTACCACTTCGATTACTCTGTGTGTATGGGATAACAGTGTATGTAAGTGTGAGCGGGGTCATCAGTGTAGGGCCTGGTCCGGCCCGAAATCCAGTGACCACTGGACAAGCAGGCGTCGGCGGTTCGGGCAGCGCGGTGCGGCGGCGGGAGACGGGGCTGGACGAGCTTGCATCTGAAAAGATTCAAGCTCGTCCAACCACCAGCGCGGATTTTGAATTTGGCGCCGCTGGCTAGCCAGTAATGGCTCGCGGGTGGACAGCCAATCCGAGTCTGGCACGGCGAGCCAATTGTGGCTCGCCGCGTCATGGCTCCGCCCCCTCGCGGCTCCATATATTAGGCGCTGCTGAGCGGGGCGAGCCAGTCTGTCGGCGGAGAGCAAGCCAGGAAGACCGTCCGCGGAGGATAAAGCCAGGAAGACCGTCCGCGGAGGAGAAGAGTTCCAGAAGCGCCGGAAAACGCCGGAAGACGCCATGCTCAACCCCTGAAGACTGAAGCGCTGTTGCTGGAGCAGGAAGACGGCGGCGGGCGGCGGTCAGCGGAGCCGAAGCTGAGGACCGGAGAGCTCTGCAGTGGAGGAAAGTTAAAGAGCTTATCGAAGTTCCCCACTGCAGGCTCTCCCAACGGACAGGGTAGGCGGCCGTGGGCCACCTTTACTTATATTTAAAATCAAATAAACCATTTGTTGTCGGGCTTAAGGCCCGTGGGTATAATCAGGCACTAGGCCTGTGGCCACGTAGGAGGGGCACAAGCCCCCGGGGATAGCAGGGGGCATTAGGCCCTGTAGGGGGATTCTTAGGCTCTACAGTCAGCAACCTGGGCACTAGGCCCAGGTTGTTCGGGCTCAAGTAGGCGGCAGGCCTGTATATAAAGTGGTCTGGGCATTAGGCCCAGGTCACTGCACGACCCTCAGGTAGCCCCGCATATAAGGTGGTCTGGGCATTAGGCCCAGATCACTACACGATCTTCAGAGGTAGGCCTGCATATAAAGTGGTCTGGGCATTAGGCCCAGGTCACTAAACGACCCTCAGAGGCAGCCCTGCATATAAGGTGGTCTGGGCATTAGGCCCAGTTCACTAAAAGACCACTAGATTCACCAGAGGTGGCCCAGCTTCAAAGTGATCTGGGCGTTAGGCCTAGATCCCTAGGGATCGGCCGAAGGAAGGTGGGTCTAAAGTGAAAGGCGTCCTGGCAAGAACCGAAGCGATCATTCACAGGTCGGCGGTCCTGTGCAGCAGAATGACCGGCGCTGGAGGTCTGTACCACTGGGTATAGAGTGCTGATAGGTGGTTCGAGGAATAAAGTAATCCGAGTAATAGACTCGGATCACGCGCTTTAGCCCCAGCTGGGTGAGGTTGAGTACTGGGCATAGGATATTGAGTAAGCCCCCTCTCGGGAGTCAGTGCAAGGGGCTGTGCGGCTCCGGTGCTGAACCCCTGCAGTGGGAACTCTGAAGATTCAGCCTAGTAGATCAAGGCAGCTGTGTTTTCATAGAAGGGCACAGACAGGGCCGGCCGGCCGGGAAGAGAAAGAGAGGGACAGCTGAAACGAGAGTGTTTCCGCTAGAGGTGTATTGTTCCCAAGCCTAGTTAATATAGTGTGTAAGAAGTAGGGGTGTGCACCGGCCACTTTTCGTGTTTTGTGTTTTGGTTTTGGATCTGGATCTTTCTTCGTGTTTTGGATCTGGATTGGTTTTGCCAAAACCACCCTTCCGTGTTTTGGGTTCTGGGTTTTGTGTTTTGGATCTGTATTTTTTTGAAAAAAAGCATAAAAACAGCTAAAATCACAGAATTTGTTGGTTTCTCTGCTCCTATGCTATTATTAACCTCAATAACCTTAATTTCCACTCATTTCCAGTCTATTCTGAACACCTCACACCTCACAATAGTGTTTTCATGTCCAAAAGGTTGCACCGAGGTAGCTGGATGACTATGCTAAGCGACACGAGTGGGCGGCACAAACACGTGACCCATCTAGGAGTGACACTGCAGTGGCAGACAGGATGGCAGTTAGAAAAACTAGGCCCCAAACTGTACATAATGCAAAGAAAAAAAAGAAGTGCAAGATGGAATTGTCCTTGGGCTCTCCCACCCACCCTTATGTTGTATAAACAGGACATGCACACTTTAACAAATCAATCATTTCAGCGCCAGGGTCTGCCACACAACTGTGGCTGAAATGATTGGTTCGTTTGGGCCCCCACAAAACAAGCTGGCAATTAATGTGTCCCTGCACAAACTGGCTCTACGGAGGCAAGATGTCATCCTCATCCTCCTCATCCACCGATTCCTCACCCTCTTCAGTGTGTACATCCTCATCCTCACAAAGTATTAACTCGTCCCCACTTGAATCCACCACCACAGGTCCCTCTGTACCTTCTGGAGGCTGGTCTCCCTGGAAGAGCTGATAATTCATTTTGATGAACATCATCTTCTCCACATTCTGTGGAAGCAACCTCCTACGCCTTTCGCTGACAAGGTTCCCGGCTGCACTAAACACTCTTTCGGAGTACACACTGGAGGGGGGGCAACTCAGGTAAAATAGAGCCAGCTTGTACAGGGGCCTCCAAATTGCCTCTTTTTCCTACCAGTACAGGTATGGACTGTCTGACATGCCTACTTGGATGCTGTCACCGATGTAATCCTCCACCATTCTGTCAATGGTGACAGTATCATATGCAGTGACAGTAGACATGTCAGAAATTGTTGCCAGGTCCTTCAGTCCGGACCAGATGTCCAAACTTGGTCCTGCCTGCCCTGCATCACCGCCAGCGGGTTGCTTAGGATACCTAAGTTTTTTCCTGGCAGCCCCAGTTGCGGGAGAAAATGAAGAAGGAGCCGTTGACGTGTCACGTTCCGCTTCAGCTGACAGTGTGTTCACCAGCAGGTCTTTGCACCTCTGCAGGCTTGTGTCGGCCGGAAAGAGAGACACCACATAGGCTTTAAACCTAGGATCAAGCACGGTGGCCAAAATGTAGTGGTCTGATTTCAACAGATTGTCCACCCTGGAATCCTGGCAAATCGAATGAAGGGCTTCATCCACAAGTCCCACATGCCGAGCGGAATCGCTCCGTCTTAGCTCCTCCTTCACTTTCTCCAGCTGCTTCTGCAAAAGCCTGATGAGGGGAATGACCTGACTCAAGCTGGCTGTGTCTGAACTGACTTCACGTGTGGCAAGTTCGAAGGGCTGGAGAACCTTGCACAACACGGAAATCATTCTCCACTGCGCTTGAGTCAGGTGCATACCCCCTCCTTTGCCTATGTCATAGGTGGATGTATAGGCTTGTATGGCCTTTTGCTGCTCCTCCATCCTCTGAAGCATATAGAGGGTTGAGTTCCACCGCGTCACAACCTCTTGCTTCAGGTGATGGCGGGGCAGGTTCAAGAGTGTTTGCTGGCGCTCCAGTCTTCGGCACGCAGTCGCTGAATGGCGAAAGTGGGCAGAAATTTTTCGGGCCACCCAAAGCGTCTCCTGCAAGCCCCTGTCGCTTTTCAGAAAATTCTGCACCACCAAGTTTATTGTGTGAGCAAAACATGGGACGTGCTGGAATTTGCCCAGATGTAATGCCCGCACAATATTGGTGGCGTTGTCAGATATCACAAATCCCCAGGAGAGTCTAAGTGGGGTAAGCCACTGGGCGATGATTTCCCTCAGTTTCTCTAAGAGGTTGTCGGTGGTGTGCCTCTTACTGAAACCGGTGATACACAGCGTAGCCTGCCTTGTAACGAGCTGGCGTTTCTGAGATGCTGCTACTGGTGACGCTGCTGCTGTTGCTGCGTAAGGTGATACATCTACCCAGTGGGCTGTCACAGTCATATAGTCCTTAGTCTGCCCTGTTCCACTTGTCCACATGTCCGTGGTTAAGTGGACATTGTGTACAACGGCATTTTTCAGGACACTGAGGACACTTTTTCTGACGTTTCTGTACAGTCTCGGTATCGCCTGCCTAGTGAAGTGGAATCTAGACGGGATTTGGAACCGGGGACACACTACCTCCATCAATTGTCTAAATCCCACTGCACTAATGGCGGATACCGGACGCACGTCTAACACCAACATAGCAGTCAAGGCCTCAGTTATACGTTTTGCTTCAGGATGACTGCTGTCGTACTTCATCCTCCTCGCTAAGGACTGTTGGAGGGTCAATTGTTTAGTAAAAGTAGTGGTGTTCCTACTTCCTCTCTGGGATGATGAACGACTCCCAGCAGCAGCAACAGCAGCAGCGGCAGCAGTAGGCGTAGCAATGCAGGATCCTCCAGAGGAATCCCGGATAGGAGAGTCAGTCATGCCAGTGACATGGCCTGCAGGACTACTTCCGATCCTGACTAAGGAGGAAATTGACGAGGAGGGAGTTGACGGTGTGGTTTGCAGATGCTTGGATACAACAGGACAACGGGATTTAGGTGTCCCTGGACTGCTTACGGTCTTAGCCAAAGTTTCTGAACTTGACAGTAACTTTTTATGAACGCGCTGCAGGTGCCGTATAAGGGAGGATATTCCTAGGTGGTTGACGTCCCTACCCCTACTTATTTCACCTTTACATATGGTACATATGGCAAGACAGTTGTTGTCCGGATTTGGATAGAAATATTGCCAGACCAAAGAGGTGGAATGTTTGGTCTTCTGCCCAGGCATGACCGTGATGGGCTTTTTCATCCCACGGACAACAACTGTCTCCCCCGGAGCCTGATTTAAACAAACCACATCACCATCAGAATCCTCCTCGCCAACTTCCTCCTCAGCGCCAGCTACACCAGTATCCTCATCCTGTTGTACTTCAACAGTGACATCTTCAATTTGCATATCAGCAAGTGGACTGTGGGTGCTCCTTTCAGCACTTGCAGGGGGCGTGCAAATGGTGGAAAGAGCCACCTCTTCCCGTCCAGTGCTGGGAAGGTCAGGCATCGCAACCACCACCACACTTGGACTCTCCTTGGGGATTTGTGATATCTTCTTAGAAAGCACAGTTCTTCGCTGTGCTTTTGCCAGCTTAACTCTTTTGATTTTTTTAGTGGGAGGAGGGCTTCCATCGTCATGTGAAGCTGAACCACTAGTCATGAACATACTAGGGATCGACCTTAGCCGTTCCTTGCCACTCCGTGTCGTAAATGGCATATTGGCAAGTTTACGTTTCTCTTCAGCTGATTTAAATGTCTTTTTCAAGGTCATTTTCCTGAACTTTGCCATTTGGGATTGTATGTGCCCTCTACTATGACATTGGGCATCGGCCTTGGCAGACGACGTTGATGGCATGTTATCGTCTATGTCATGACTAGTGGCAGCAGCTTCAGCACTAGGAGGAAGTGGTTCTTGATCTTTCTCTATTTTATTTTTATCGGAGAAAGTTTGGTCCTCCATTTATGTTATATCGATTTGATATATACGTGCGGCTAAACACAGAAAATAATTTTTTTTTTGGTTTGGACTGGAGTGTACTTTCGGGGGTTACAGCACCCTTTAACGGTCAAGCCAGCCGGCCCTTATGACACAGGCGCACTCTTGGCACTACTTTGTTGATGCACGTGCGGCTACTGCGCACACAATTCACAAACACAGAAAATAATTTTTTTTTTGATTTGAACTGGAGTGTACTTTGGGGGTTACAGCACCCTTTAATTGTCAAGCCAGCCGGCCCTTTACTTATGACACAGGCGCACGCTTGGCACTACTTTGTTGATGCACGTGCGGCTACTGCGCACACAATTCACAAACACAGAAAATAATTTTTTTTTTGGTTTGGACTGGAGTGTACTTTCGGGGGTTACAGCACCCTTAACGGACAAGCCAGCCGGCCCTTTACTTATGACACAGGCGCACGCTTGGCACTACTTTGTTGATGCACGTGCGGCTACTGCGCACACAATTCACAAACACAGAAAATAATTTTTTTTTTGGTTTGGACTGGAGTGTACTTTCGGGGGTTACAGCACCCTTAACGGTCAAGCCAGCCGGCCCTTTACTTATGACACAGGCGCACGCTTGACACTACTTTGTTGATGCACGTGCGGCTACTGCGCACACAATTCACAAACACAGAAAATAATTTTTTTTTTGGTTTGGACTGGAGTGTACTTTCGGGGGTTACAGCACCCTTAACGGTCAAGCCAGCCGGCCCTTTACTTATGACACAGGCGCACGCTTGGCACTACTTTGTTGATGCACGTGCGGCTACTGCGCACACAATTCACAAACACAGAAAATAATTTTTTTTTTGGTTTGGACTGGAGTGTACTTTCGGGGGTTACAGCACCCTTAACGGTCAAGCCAGCCGGCCCTTTACTTATGACACAGGTGCACGCTTGGCATTACTTTGTTGATGCACGTGCGGCTACTGCGCACACAATTCACAAACACAGAAAATAATTTTTTTTTTGGTTTGGACTGGAGTGTACTTTCGGGGGTTACAGCACCCTTAACGGTCAAGCCAGCCGGCTCTTTACTTATGACACAGGCGCACGCTTGGCACTATTTTGTTGATGCACGTGCGGCTACTGCGCACACAATTCACAAACACAGAAAATAATTTTTTTTTTGGTTTGGACTGGAGTGTACTTTCGGGGGTTACAGCACCCTTAACGGTCAAGCCAGCCGGCCCTTTACTTATGACACAGGCGCACGCTTGGCACTACTTTGTTGATGCACGTGCGGCTACTGCGCACACAATTCACAAACACAGAAAATAATTTTTTTTTTGGTTTGGACTGGAGTGTACTTTCGGGGGTTACAGCACCCTTAACGGTCAAGCCAGCCGGCCCTTTACTTATGACACAGGCGCACGCTTGGCACTACTTTGTTGATGCACGTGCGGCTACTGCGCACACAATTCACAAACACAGAAAATAATTTTTTTTTTGGTTTGGACTGGAGTGTACTTTCGGGGGTTACAGCACCCTTAACGGTCAAGCCAGCCGGCCCTTTACTTATGACACAGGCGCACGCTTGGCACTACTTTGTTGATGCACGTGCGGCTACTGCGCACACAATTCACAAACACAGAAAATAATTTTTTTTTTGGTTTGGACTGGAGTGTACTTTCGGGGGTTACAGCACCCTTAACGGTCAAGCCAGCCGGCCCTTTACTTATGACACAGGCGCACGCTTGGCACTACTTTGTTGATGCACGTGCGGCTACTGCGCACACAATTCACAAACACAGAAAATAATTTTTTTTTTGGTTTGGACTGGAGTGTACTTTCGGGGGTTACAGCACCCTTAACGGTCAAGCCAGCCGGCCCTTTACTTATGACACAGGCGCACGCTTGGCACTACTTTGTTGATGCACGTGCGGCTACTGCGCACACAATTCACAAACACAGAAAATATATTATTTTTTTAGCACTTGGGGGGAGCACCCCTGATGGACAGAGCACCCCCTGGACAACACTGCAGCACTCCTTTAGGACTGGGACACTGCACAGGACTTTGGAGTGGACACAGCCCCTATGGAGAACTGACTGCACAACACAGTCCAGCCAGCCCCTATGGACTTTGAAGTAGTGGACACAGCCCCTATTAACAACAGCAGCACAGCACAACACAGCCAGCCCCTATGGACTTTGAAGTAGTGGACAACAGCAGCACTACACTACACTACACAGCCCTAACTCCCACCCTCCCTCTTCACTGTCCACAGCCGAGTGAGAAAATGGCGCCGACGTGGGTACCTTATATAGGATCCAAAACCCGCGAGACTCGGAAGGCGGGATGATGACGTTTTGCCTCGATTTCAGATCCGAGTCAGGCGGGAAAAGTCGAGCCTGATTCGGATCGGACTCGGATTGGGGGGGCTCGGGGGGGTTCGGATTTCAGAAATCCGAACCCGCTCACCCCTAGTAAGAAGACGTTTATTTGTTTTTTGCCCTGAATCTTCTCGTTGTTATAGCAGAGAGTTTACGGAGGAAGTTTCTGGAAGTGAAGTTCAAGCTTCCAGGCATACGAAGAGGTAACCCAGTTGGTACAGCATTGTTTGCGTGTTTGTCCGTGAAGGAAGGGGGATTGTTTTGTTTGATTCTCAGGGGCGGCGGACGACTCGTCAAGGTGACAAGGGGTCTAGTGTGAGTATCTCTCAGTGTCTGTCTGTCTTTCACTGGAGCGTCAGATAGGGATCTCTCACAACGGTGAGAGATCCAAACCTTCTATACTTTCTTTTCCTCTGTCTGTTCTTCCCTTGAACACCGGTTAGGGGATCTCGCACAACGGTGGGAGATCCAAACTACACCTGAGTGTGTGAGCACTTTATAGGTGAAAACTGGGTAGCTGAGGCCCCGTGCCAATGATGACGATTCACCCAACCGGTGAAGGTCGCGTTCATCCCTAGCGGTTATTGTGTCACCAAGCATAGGAGGATTGTTATTGAATACCCCATTCTCTTACAGCTTCAGGCTGGTTTGAACCTGATACTAAAACGGTGAAGAGGATCCGGATCGTAGATCAGGTGGCAATTTGGGAACGAAGGCTCTAGGACTCTGCCCCGGAAAAGTGGTGAGTGTTGGCTAACGAGTTATCGCTACTTTTCACATAAGGACACCTGCACAGTACCACTTCCCTGACTCTGTGTGCATGGGATAACGGTGTATGTAAGGACACCTGCACAGTACCACTTCTCTTACTCTGTGTGCATGGAATAGCTGTGTATGTAAGGACACCTGTACAGTACCACTTCTATTGCTCTGTGTGCATGAGATAGCTGTGTATGTAAGGACACCTGTACAGTACCACTTCTCTTACTCTGTGTGCATGGGATAGCTGTGTATGTAAAGACAGCAGTACAGTACAGTACCGGAGCCGGCGGCTGTGTGTTTGTGCTGTGTAGCGCTGACCGAACTCCATCCGGTCAGCGCTACACACGCAGTGCAGCTGTGTCACAGAGACACAGTCTGCACCGCCGCCCGCATGGTACGCAGCTGAGGCGCCCTTCACTATGTGGCACCTTACGCAGCTGCGTACCATGCCTAACGGGAGAACCGGCCCTGGCTGTACAGTACCACTTCCCTTACTCTGTGTGCATGGGATAGCTGTGTATGTAAGGACACCTGTACAGTAACACTTCCCTTACTCTGTGTGCATGGGATAGCTGTGTATGTAAGGACAGCTGCACAGTACCACTTCCCTTAGTCTGTGTGCATGGGATGACTGTGTACAGGGCCGGATTTACAGTTATACCACCTAGGCGCCCGCCTAGGGCCCGTCAGGTTCCAAGGGGCCCGAGGCCGGGCCCCCCACTCCTCAAGATCCAGACCTGCAAAGTCCGTGTGAGCTGCTGCTTTCACACCACTGACTGTGTAGCCGGTCTCCAGACCCGGCGACAGGGGGGGACTAAGGGGACACTAGTACCGGGCCCCGAGGGTCAGGGGGGCCCCGAAGATTCAGGGACAATAAAAATGGGGCCGCAGTGCTTCTGTGTAGCGTAGACAGGAATCTTTTTTCCCTGTCACGGCAGCCATCCAGCATAAGCCCCGCCCACCTCCTCCCTTCCTTTCCCAAGTCACCGCACTCTGACACGCAGGGGCCGGTGCTCCTCCTTCTGGATCCACATTCCCGGGTGAACTTCCTGTTCCTGCCTCTCCTCTCTCCCCTCGGCTTGCTCCCCGCAGTTCAACTTAAAATCCTCCTCCCTCACAGCACCACCGACCCCCCCCCTCTCGCGACACCCCCCCCTTCGCGGCACTCCCGATCCTCCCCCCTCGCGGCACCCCCCAGCTAAAAAGTGTAGAGAGGGTCTCTCCCATGCCAAGCATCTGGAGTGTCCATTACAGCCTCAAGGTAGATATGTTATTGTCTTTTTTTTTTTTACATTTTAAACATACACATATATATATGTGTATGTGTGTGTATATATATATATATATCTGTGTGTGTGTGTGTGTCTATACATATATTAGGGGTGTGCACCGGCCACTTTTCGTGTTTTGTGTTTTGGTTTTGGATCTGGATCTTTCTTCGTGTTTTGGATCTGGATTGGTTTTGCCAAAACCACCCTTCCGTGTTTTGGGTTCTGGGTTTTGTGTTTTGGATCTGTATTTTTTTGAAAAAAAGCATAAAAACAGCTAAAATCACAGAATTTGTAGGTTTTTCTGCTCCTATGCTATTATTAACCTCAATAACCTTAATTTCCACTCATTTCCAGTCTATTCTGAATACCTCACACCTCACAATAGTGTTTTTATGTCCAAAAGGTTGCACCGAGGTAGCTGGATGACTATGCTAAGCGACACGAGTGGGCGGCACAAACACGTGACCCATCTAGGCGTGAAACTGCAGTGGCAGACAGGATGGCATTGAAAAACTAGGCCCCAAACTGTACATAATGCAAAGAAAAAAAAGAGGTGCAAGATGGAATTGTCCTTGGGCCCTCCCACCCACCCTTATGTTGTATAAACAGGACATGCACACTTTAACAAACCAATCATTTCAGCGCCAGGGTCTGCCACACAACTGTGGCTGAAATGATTGGTTCGTTTGGGCCCCCACAAAACAAGCTGGCAATTAATCTGTCCCTGCACAAACTGGCTCTACGGAGGCAAGAAGTCGTCCTCATCCTCCTCATCCACAGATTCCTCACCCTCTTCAGTGTTATGTACATCCTCATCCTCACAGAGTATTAATTCGTCCCTGCTGGAACCACAGGTCCCTCTGTACGTTCTGGAGGCTGGTCTCCCTGGAAGAGTTGATCATTCATTTTATGAACATCATCTTCTCCACATTTTGTGGAAGCAACCTCCTACGCCTTTCGCTAACAAGGTTCCCGGCTGCACTAAACACTCTTTCGGAGTACACACTGGAGGGGGGGCAACTCAGGTAAAATAGAGCCAGTTTGTACAGGGACCTCCAAATTGCTTCTTTTTCCTGCCAGTACAGGTACGGACTGTCTGACATGCCTACTTGGATGCTGTCACCGATGTAATCCTTTAACAGACAGACGCACGCTTGTCGCTGCTGCTTTGAGGATTCAAGTGCGGCTACAGCCCACACAATTCACAAAGACAGAAAAAAAAAAAGAATATTTTTATTGTTTGTGGAGCACACTTTGAGGGTTACACCACCCTCTAACAGACAGACGCACGCTTGTCGCTGCTGCTTTGAGGATGCAAGTGCGGCTACAGCCCACACAATTCACAAAGACAGAAAAAAGAAGAATATTTTTATTGTTTGTGTAGCACACTTTGAGGGTGTCACCACCCTTTAACAGACAGACGCACGCTTGTCGCTGCTGCTTTGAGGATGCAAGTGCGGCTACATCGCACACAAGTCACAAACACAAAAAAAATAGTTTTTTATTTTTTGGAGCACTTTGAGAGTTACACCACCCTTTAACAGACAGACGCACGCTTGTCGCTGCTGCTTTAAGGATGCAGGTGCGGCTACAGCCCACACATTTCACAAAGACCGAAAAAAAAGAACAATATTTTAATTGTTTGTGTAGCACACTTTGAGGGTGTCACCACCCTTTAACAGACAGACGCACGCTTGTCGCTGCTGCTTTGAGGATGCAGGTGGAATCTAGACGGGATTTGGAACCGAGGACACACTACCTCCATCAATTGTCTAAATCCCACTGCACTAATGTCGGATACCGGACGCACGTCTAACACCAACATAGCAGTCAAGGCCTCAGTTATACGTTTTGCTTCAGGATGACTGCTGTCGTACTTCATCCTCATCGCTAGGGACTGTTGGAGGGTCAATTGTTTAGTAAAAGTAGTGATGTTCCTACTTCCTCTCTGGGATGATGAACAACTCCCAGCAGTAGCAACAGCACTAGTAGGAAGTGGTTCTTGATCTTTCCCTATTTTATTTTTATCAGAGAAAGTTTTGTCCTCCATTTATGTTATATTGATATATATACGTGCGGCTAAAGCGCACACAAACACAGAAAATATTTTTTTATTTTTGCTGGAGAGTAGTGCACTTTGTGGGTTACACCACCCTTTAAGAAATGAGCCAGCCGGCTCTTTACTTATGGGACACAGGCGCACGCTTGGCGCTGCTCCTTTGTTGATGCACGTGCAGCCACAGTGCACACAAGTCACAAACACAGAAAATATATATTTTTTTGGTTTGGAGTGTACTTTGGGGGTTACAGAACCCTTTAACGGTCAAGCCAGCCGGCCCTTTACTTATGACACAGGCGCACGCTTGGCACTACTTTGTTGATGCACGTGCGGCTACTGCGCACACAATTCACAAACACAGAAAATAATTTTTTTTTTGGTTTGGACTGGAGTGTACTTTCGGGGGTTACAGCACCCTTTAACGGTCAAGCCAGCCGGCCCTTTACTTATGACACAGGCGCACGCTTGGCACTACTTTGTTGATGCACGTGCGGCTACTGCGCACACAATTCACAAACACAGAAAATAAAATTTTTTTTGGTTTTGGACTGGAGTGTACTTTGGGGGTTACAGCACCCTTTAACGGTCAAGCCAGCTGGCCCTTTACTTATGACACAGGCGCACGCTTGGCACTACTTTGTTGATGCACATGCGGCTACTGCGCACACAATTCACAAACACAGAAAATAATTTTTTTTTTGGTTTGGACTGGAGTGTACTTTGGGGGTTACAGCACCCTTTAACGGTCAAGCCAGCCGGCCCTTTACTTATGACACAGGCGCACGCTTGGCACTACTTTGTTGATGCACGTGCGGCTACTGCGCACACAATTCACAAACACAGAAAATAATTTTTTTTTTGGTTTGGACTGGAGTGTACTTTCGGGGGTTACAGCACCCTTAACGGTCAAGCCAGCCGGCCCTTTACTTATGACACAGGCGCACGCTTGGCACTACTTTGTTGATGCACGTGCGGCTACTGCGCACACAATTCACAAACACAGAAAATAATTTTTTTTTTGGTTTGGACTGGAGTGTACTTTCGGGGGTTACAGCACCCTTAACGGTCAAGCCAGCCGGCCCTTTACTTATGACACAGGCGCACGCTTGGCACTACTTTGTTGATGCACGTGCGGCTACTGCGCACACAATTCACAAACACAGAAAATAATTTTTTTTTTGGTTTGGACTGGAGTGTACTTTCGGGGGTTACAGCACCCTTAACGGTCAAGCCAGCCGGCCCTTTACTTATGACACAGGCGCACGCTTGGCACTACTTTGTTGATGCACGTGCGGCTACTGCGCACACAATTCACAAACACAGAAAATATTTTTTTTTTGGTTTGGACTGGAGTGTACTTTCGGGGGTTACAGCACCCTTTAACGGTCAAGCCAGCCGGCCCTTTACTTATGACACAGGCGCACGCTTGGCACTACTTTGTTGATGCACGTGCGGCTACTGCGCACACAATTCACAAACACAGAAAATATATTATTTTTTTAGCACTTGGGGGGAGCACCCCTGATGGACAGAGCACCCCCTGGACAACACTGCAGCACTCCTTTAGGACTGGGACACTGCACAGGACTTTGGAGTGGACACAGCCCCTATGGAGAACTGACTGCACAACACAGTCCAGCCAGCCCCTATGGACTTTGAAGTAGTGGACACAGCCCCTATTAACAACAGCAGCACAGCACAACACAGCCAGCCCCTATGGACTTTGAAGTAGTGGACAACAGCAGCACTACACTACACTACACTACACAGCCCTAACTCCCACCCTCCCTCTTCACTGTCCACAGCAGAGTGAGAAAATGGCGCCGACGCGGGTACCTTATATAGGATCCAAAACCCGCGAGACTCGGAAGGCGGGAAGATGACGTTTTGCCTCGATTTCAGAATCCGAGTCAGGCGGGAAAAGTCGAGCCTGACTCGGATCGGACTCGGATCGGGGGGGCTCGGGGGGTTCGGATTTCAGAAATCCGAACCCGCTCACCCCTAACATATATATATATATATATATATATATATAATGTGTGACTATACATCAATGTACTGTGTTAATAGGAAACTGTGTGTGGCTCCTCCATTGAATGAATATATATATATATATATATATATATATATATTATATATGTGTGTGGCTCCTCCCTTGGAAAAAATAAATAATATATATATATACATATATATATATATGTTTGGATCCGGCATGTGTGCTTGGAGGAGTGGTCAAGGAGGGGGCGTTTGGGGGGGCTCAGTGTAACGGGCCCCAAGTTTTCTGATGCCGGCCCTGTCAGTCTCCTCCACGGCCCCCCTTCACAGTGTAGCGCAGCCAGTGCCCCCTCTCAGCAACATCTAGTCAGCGTGCCCCTTCCAGCCAATCTGCAAGTAGCCAGCACCCCCACCCGCAATCATCCCTCTCCATTACAGCCCCTCGTCCGGCTCCTCTGGCATTGTATAGAGTAGCCCCCTCTGGGTCTGACCACCCCACCGCAGTGTAGCAACCAGCCTCCTTTGTCTTGCTCCGACCACCTCTCCCCCCCACCTAAGTGCGGTAAGCTGCACACTCCGGCTCCAACACCCACTGCGCAGTATAGCAACCAGTCTCCTCCATCCTGCTCTGTCCACCTCCCCTCCGACAGCACCCCCACACACAATCCGCCCTCGCCATTACAGCCCCCTCCCTCTGGCTCCGACCACCTACCTCTGGCAGTGTAGAGAGCATCCTCCTCTGGCTCTGACCACTTCAAACCCCGCACACGCAGTGCAGCAGCTGCAAGCAGCATCCTTCGGCTCCACCTCCCTCTCTACCGCACAGTGTAGCAACCAGCCTCCTCCATCCTGCTCCGACCACCTCTCCCCCCCTTAGTGCGGTAAACGGCTCTGACCACCTGCCCTTTCCCCCCACAATGTGGCAAGCAGCCTCCAACTCTACCTCCCCATGGCTGTGGGAACCGCGGAGACATCCATTCCCCCGAGATAAGATACAAAGATGGCACTTTGGTAAGTGTATCTATACATTGTCTGCGTATATATAATGTGTGTGTCTATATACTGTGGGTGTGTATATATATATATTCGCTAAGTTCTAAGTTTTTCCTCCTTTCCTTCTGTCTCACCATGTTCTTCCTCTCCTTTTCCTCCCTTCCCCCTCACCTCCTATCTCCCTCTGTTTGTCCCCCTCTCCTCCCATCTCCCTCTTTGTCCGCCTCTCCTCCCATCTCCCTCTTTGACCCTCTCTCCTCAAATCTTCCTCTGTTTGTTCCCCTCTCCTCCCATCTCCCTCTCTTTGTCCCCCTCTCCTCCCGTCTTCCTCTGTTTGTCCCCCTCTCCTCCCGTCTTCCTCTGTTTGTCCCCCTCTCCTCCCGTCTCCCTCTGTTTGTCTCCCTCTCCTCCATTCTCCCTCTGTTTGTCTCCCTCTCCTCCATTCTCCCTCTGTTTGTCCCCCATTCCTCCCGTCTCCCTCTTTGTCCCCCATTCCTCCCGTCTCCCTCTGTTTGTCCCCCATTCCTCCATTCTCCCTCTGTTTGTCCCCCATTCCTCCCGTCTCCCTCTCTTTGTCCCCCATTCCTCCCGTCTCCCTCTCTTTGTCCCCCATTCCTCCCGTCTTCCTCTCTTTGTCCCCCATTCCTCCCGTCTCCCTCTGTTTGTCCCCCATTCCTCCCGTCTCCCTCTCTTTGTCCCCCATTCCTCCCGTCTCCCTCTCTTTGTCCCCCATTCCTCCCATCTCCCTCTCTTTGTCCCCCATTCCTCCCGTCTCCCTCTGTTTGTCCCCCATTCCTCCCGTCTCCCTCTGTTTGTCCCCTTCTCCTCCCATCTCCCTCTGTTTGTCCCCCTCTCCTCCCGTCTCCCTCTGTTTGTCCCCCTCTCCTCCCGTCTCCCTCTGTTTGTCCTCTCTCCTCCCGTCTCCCTCTGTTTGTCCCCCATTCCTCCCATCTCCCTCTGTTTGTCCCCCTCTCCTCCCATCTCCCTCTGTTTGTCCCCCTCTCCTCCCGTTTCCCTCTGTTTGTCCCCCATTCCTCCCATCTCCCTCTGTTTGTCCCCCATTCCTCCCATCTCCCTCTGTTTGTCCCACATTCCTCCCATCTTCCTCTGTTTGTCCCCCTCTCCTCCCATCTCCCTCTGTTTGTCCCCCTCTCCTCCCGTCTCCCTCTGTTTGTCCCCCATTCCTCCCGTCTCCCTCTCTTTGTCCCCCATTCCTCCCGTCTCCCTCTGTTTGTCCCCCATTCCTCCCGTCTCCCTGTTTGTCCCCCATTCCTCCCATCTCCCTCTATTTGTCCCCCATTCCTCCCATCTCCCTCTGTTTCTCCCCCATTCCTCCCGTCTCCCTCTGTTTGTCCCCCTCTCCTCCCATCTCCCTCTGTTTGTCCCCCATTCCTCCCGTCTCCCTCTGTTTGTCCCCCTCTCCTCCCGTCTCCCTTTGTCTGTCCAACAGACCGCCGCATTCCTGCGATCCTGCAACCCGGCATCTCGGGATCGGTGAAATCCAACATGTTACATTTCACTGATTTGCCGATCACGATCAAAATATGATCATGATTTGCAAATCGGTGAAATTGAACATGTATAATGTCACCAATCCTCCGACGGATCACAAAATATCGATGACCTGCAGATCAGTGTTTCCGATCCCATCGCAGGATCTGATAATCCGTCGGTAGGTGTATGGGGGCCTTTATGCGCTTGTATTCTAAATTGCTTCCACTAATTAGTGTGTACTTGATTACACCTACTATAATAACTTCATATATTACAGTAGTGTCATTGATTAGAGCACAATAAACACTATATATATATATATATATATATATTTATATAACTATGATGTGTGTATATAATTTGATGTGTGTATCTTGCTCTGAAACCTACTGTAATATATGCTCAGGTTTGTTTGAGGGTGGGGGGCCCCATGCCGGGTTCTTGCCTAGGGCCCAGAGAGGTCTAAATCCGTCTCTGACTGTGTATGTAAGGACAGCTGCACAGTACCACTTCCCTTACTCTGTGTGCATGGGATAATTGGTTATGTAAAGACACCAGTACAGTACCACTTCCCTTACTCCGTGTGCATGGGATAACTGTGTATGTAAGGATAGCTGTACAGTACCACTTCCCTTACTCTGTGTGCATGGGATAATTGTGTATGTAAAGACACCAGTACAGTACCACTTCCCTTACTCTGTGTGCATGGGATAACTGTGTATGTAAGGACAGCTGCACAGTACCACTTCCCTTAGTCTGTGTGCATGGGATGACTGTGTATGTATGGACAGCTGCACAGTACCACTTCCCTTACCCTGTGTGCATGGGATAATTGTGTATGTAAAGACACCAGTACAGAACCATTTCGCCTTACTCCGTGTGCATGGGATAACTGTGTATGTAAGGACACCTGTACAGTACCACTTCCCTTACTCTGTGTGCATGGGATAACTGTGTATGTAAGGACAGCTGCACAGTACCACTTCCCTTAGTCTGTGTGCATGGGATGACTGTATGTAAGGACAGCTGCACAGTACCACTTCCCTTACTGTGTGTGCATGGGATAATTGGTTATGTAAAGACACCAGTGCAGTACCACTTCCCTTACTCTGTGTGCATGGGATAACTGTGTATGTAAGGACAGCTGTACAGTACCACTTCCCTTACTGTGTGTGCATAGGATAATTGTGTATGTAAAGACGCCAGTACAGTACCAATTCTCTTACTCTGTGTGCATGGGATAACTGTGTATGTAAGGACAGCTGCACAGTACCTCTTCCCTTATTCTGTGTGCATGGGATGACTGTGTATGTAAGGACAGCTGCACAGTACCACTTCCCATTACTGTGTGTGCATGGGATAATTGGTTATGTAAAGACACCAGTACAGTACCACTTCCCTTACTATGTGTGCATGGGATAACTGTGTATATAAGGACAGCTGCACAGTACAACTTCCCTTAGTCTGTGTGCATGGGATGACTGTGTATGTATGGACAGCTGCACTGTACCACTTCCCTTACTGTGTGTGCATGGGATAATTGGTTATGTAAAGACACCAGTACAGTACCACTTCCCTTACTCTGTGTGTATGGGATTACTGTGTATGTAAGGACGGCTGCAGAGTACCACTACCCTTATTCTGTGTGCATGGGATGACTGTGTATGTAAGGACACCTGTACAGTACCACTTCCCATTACTGTGTGTGCATGGGATAATTGGTTATGTAAAGACACCAGTACAGTACCACTTCCCTTACTCTGTGTGCATGGGATAACTGTGTATGTAAGGACAGCTGCACTGTACCACTTCCCTTACTGTGTGTGCATGGGATAATTGGTTATGTAAAGACACCAGTACAGTACCACTTCCCTTACTCTGTGTGCACGGGATAGCTGTGTATGTAAGGACACCTGTACACTACCACTTCTCTTACTGCGTGTGCATGGGATAATTGGTTATGTAAAGGCACCAGTACAGTACCACTTCCCTTACTCTGTGTGCACGGGATAACTGTGTATGTAATGACAGCTGCACAGTACCACTTCTCCTCTTCTGTGTGCATGGGATAATTGTGTATGTAAAAACACCAGTACAGTACCACTTCGCCTCCTCTGTGTGCATGGGATAACTGTGTATGTAAGGACACCTGTACAGTACCACTTCCCTTACTCTGTGTGCATGGGATAACTGTGAATGCAAACAGGACACCTATACAGTACCACTTCCCTTACTCTGTGTGCATGGGATAGCTGTGTATGTAAGGACACCTGTACAGTACCACTTCCCTTACTCTGTGTGCATGGGATAGCTGTGTATGTAAGGACACCTGTACAGTACCACTTCTCTTACACTGTGTGCATGGGATAACTGTATGTAAGGTCAGATGCACAGTACTACTTCTCTTACTCTGTGTGGATGGGATAACTTTGTATGTAATGTAATGTCAGATGCACAGTACCACTTATCTTACTCTGTGTGCATGGTATAACTGTGTATGTTATGGCCGCTGCACAGTACCACTTCCCCTACTCTGTGTACATGGGATTACTGTGTATGTAAGGTCAGATGCACAGTACCACTTCTATTACTCTGTGTGCATGGGATAACTGTGTATGTAAGGACACCTGTACAGTACCACTTCTGCTGCTCTGTGTGCATGGGATAACTGTGTATGTAAGGACACCTGTACAGTACCACTTCTCTTACTCTGTGTGCATGGGATTACTGTGTATGTAAGGACACCTGTACAGTACCACTTCTGCTGCTCTGTGTGCATGGGATAACTGTGTATGTAAGGACACCTGTACAGTACCACTTCTGCTGCTCTGTGTGCATGGGATAACTGTGTATGTAAGGACACCTGTACAGTACCACCTCTGCTGCTCTGTGTGCATGGGATAACTGTGTATGTAAGGACACCTGTACAGTACCACTTCTGCTGCTCTGTGTGCATGGGATAACTGTGTATGTAAGGACACCTGTACAGTACCACTTCTGCTGCTCTGTGTGCATGGGATAACACATACTTGCCGACATTCAGCTCTCTCCTTCCGGGAGGGAGCTGAATGCATGCATAGAGGGGGAGGCGTTGCCGGCTATGACAATGCTTTGGGGGCGGGGCCAGGGCGTGACCGCACAAACGCGTCATCGTGGCCCCGCCCCCTCTTCACAATGCCAAAAATAAAGGCATTGTGAAGCGGGGGGCGGAGCCACGATTACGCAATTCTGCGCGAATCGCGTCATCGGGCATCCCCGCTGCGGGGGTTTCTAGTAGTTGTGCGGGGGGCAGGCGGCAGCCGGGAGGCTCCCGACCAAATCGGACGGGTAGGCAAGCCTGGGATAACAGTGTATGTAAGGACACCTGCGCAGTACCACTTCTTCTGCTCTGTATGCATGGGATAGCTGTGTATGTAAGGTCAGATGCACACTACCACTACCCCTGCTCTGTGTGCATGGGATAGCACAGTACCACTTCTCTTACTCTGTGTGCATGGTATAACTGTGTATGTAATGGCCGCTGCACAGAACCACTTCCCCTACTCTGTGTGCATGGGATTACTGTGTATGTAAGGTCAGATGCACAGTACCACTTCTATTACTCTGTGTGCATGGGATAACTGTGTATGTAAGGACACCTGTACAGTACCACTTCTGCTGCTCTGTGTGCATGGGATAACTGTGTATGTAAGGACACCTGTACAGTACCACTTCTGCTGCTCTGTGTGCATGGGATAACACATACTTGCCGACATTCAGCTCTCTCCTTCCGGGAGGGAGCTGAATGCCTGCATAGAGGGGGAGGCGTGGCCGGCTATGACAATGTTTTGGGGGCGGGGCCAGGGCGTGACCGCACAAACGCGTCATCATGGCCCCGCCCCCTCTTCACAATGCCAAAAATAAAGACATTGTGAAGCGGGGGGCGGAGCCACGATTACGCAATTCTGCGCGAATCGCGTCATCTGGCATCCCCGCTGCGGGGGTTTCTAGTAGTTGTGCGGGGGGCAGGCGGCAGCCGGGAGCCTCCCAACCAAATCGGGCGGGTAGGCAAGCCTGGGATAACAGTGTATGTAAGGACACCTGCACAGTACCACTTCCCTTACTCTGTGTGCATGGGATAGCTGTGTATGTAAGGTCAGATGCACAGTACCACTACCCCTGCTCTGTGTGCATGGGATAGCTATGTATGTAAGGACACCTGCACAGTACCACTTTTCCTGCTCTGTATGCATGGGTTAGCTGTGTATGTAAGGACACCTTACAAGTACCACTTCTTCTGCTCTATGTGCATGGGATAGCTGTGTATGTAAGGATAGATGAACAGTACCACTTCTCTTACTCTGTGTGCATGGGATATCTGTGTATGTAAGGACACCTGTACAGTACCACTTCCCACAGAGGTGTGCATGGGATAACGGTTTATGTAAGGACACCTGCACAGCACCGCTTCTCCTGCTCTATATGCATGGGATAGCTGTGTATGTAAGGACAGATGCACGGTACCACTTCCCTTACACTGTGTGCATGGGATAGCTGTGTATGTAAGGTCAGATGCACAGTACCACTTCCCTTACACTGTGTGCATGGGATAGCTATGTATGTAAGGACAGCTGCACAGTACCACTTCCCTTACACTGTGTGCATGGGATAGCTGTGTATGTAAGGACAGATGCACAGTACCACTTCCCTTACACTGTGTGCATGGGATAGCTGTGTATGTAAGGACAGATGCACAGTACCACTTCCCTTACACTGTGTGCATGGGATAGCTGTGTATGTAAGGTCAGATGCACAGTACCATTAATCCTGCTCTGTGTGCATGGGATAGCTGTGTATGTAAGGACAGATGCACAGTATAACTTCTCCTGCTCTGTGTGCATGGGCTAATGGTGAATGTAAGGCATACATTCCTACTCTCCCGGAAGTCGCAGGAGGCTCCAGATTTTTCGGGTAACCCCCCACACCCCCGGTAGAGTAGACATTTCTCCCGCATTCTGCCCACTTCCTAGTTAAATTAACAAAAAGGGGACAATTTCCGCGGTGATCGCGGGTCCCGTGTAGGGGGCGGGGCTTAATGACGCGATTAGAGAACTCTATCAGGATACAAATAGAAGGTTTGTGGTTTGGAAGACACACAGAATACGCTCTACCTAGGTAACAATTTAGACCATTATCTCACGGATAGATACACTGTACACTTTGTGGTAGGGGGCGATCATTTCCCTTTTTCATCCAAATTCAAATAAATGGGTAAAAATGTAGAAAGTGTATTTAACATAATGTATTCAAATAAACTATATTTTACATATATATATATATATATATATATAATGGAAAAAGGGGGACAAGGACCAGCGCCTGATAGTGCAGTAATTGATTAAACCGGGAAAATTTGTGAATTGATATTAATTTGCGCGTACCATATATATACTAGTATATTAAGCATATCACAAACAATCTTAGATCGCAGTCATAAGGTCCCACATCGGACGTAACCTTCAGCTTTTGTTTTTCTTCCCCACAACCACCAGGAAGTCACCAGCTGGACTATTGCAACCTTATTAGAGCTTATTAGTAGCTTATCTTGTAAGCCTCAATGGTCTGTTCCTGTTGGGGTCCAGGTGAGATCAATATAAGTCCATTCAAAGTTCATATGAGGTAACTACGTTAGGTAAGGATGGTAGATCCGTGCATATATAATATACAGTATATATATGCATACTTTATAGGGACTAAGGGCCTGATTCAGAGCCGCTCGTTCGCTCCGAGCGATGTTCGCACATCTGCGCATGCATATGGGTCGTAATGCCAGTCATTGCGTTTGGAAATCGTGCGCTCGTAAAACAGCGAGGGGCTGCTAATTTGAGTGACAGGATGAGGCGTTTGTGGGTGGTAACAGGGGAAGGTGCTTGAAAACGGGGAGTGGAGATCTGAACGCAGGCGTGCCAAATGGTCAAAATGGGCGTTTAATGGGTGTGCATAATTAACAAAGCATCATCGACCACGTCACTTGGTTGTCTTTTAGCCTGAACTGCTCGCAGTGATTGCGGGAATTAAAACCTTCCACAAGCACTGCGAGCAGTTCAGACACCTTTCGATGTACTCGATTAATCTAATAAATAGCGGAGATGACGTATGATGAGAATGGCAAAGGGGCGTCTTTACAAAATAGTGAGCACATTTTTCGGATGCTCGCTCAGACATAGAGGCGTCAACAGACCGCAAAGAGCAAGCGCTCAATTTAAATATCCGACCCCTTTTTCTGAATGAGCGTCCGCAAATAGCGTCAGGCTCTGAATGAGGTCCTAAGGGCGGGATGTACTAAGCATCGCATCCGCAATGCGGTACATCCCACCTGTCTTCGGGCACATACTGTGGTTAATTACCGCGATATGTACCTAGAATATGGCAAAGGACAGCTCTCCCGATAAGAGCTCCGGAGAGAGAAACTGCTGGATATAACACTCAGAAGTCCCTCTGGCCTCCTCCAGCACATGCGCAGAAGGCCGCAGGCCGCTGGGGGTGATAGGAGAGATCCGTCTCGATCCCTATCAGGAGAGTACATATGGGGTGTGTGGAAAACCCCCCCGAAAACAGCATTTTTGGAGGTTTTACCGCATTTTCCCCTTGATTTAATCAGTATAGGTATTATTGAGTACAATTCACAAGGGGAACCCTCCACTGAACAAAAGCCGGTGAATTTTACTACCGGACGGCACTATAGAGCAAAAATCATTAAAATCAGAGTGCCTGATTCAGAGCCGCTCGTAAGCGGCCGCTCGTTCGCTCTGAGCGATGTTCGCAAAACTGCGCATGCATATGGGTCGTAATGCGCATGCGCCAACCAGTCATTGCGGTTGGAAATTGTGCGCTCATAATTTGCTGCTAATTTGATTGACAGAATGAGGCGTTTGTGGGCAGTAACAGGGGAAGGTGCTTGAAAACGTGGGAGTGGAGATCCGAACGCAGGCGTGCCAAACGGTCAAAATGGCGTTTAATGGGAGTGCAAAATTAGTAAAGGAGCGTCATCGACCATGTCACTTGGTTGTCTTTTTTAGCTTAACTGCTCGCAGTGATAGCGGGAAGTAAATCCTACCACAAGCACTGCGAGCAGTTCAGACGCCTTTCGATGTTCCTGATTAATAAATACCGGAGATGACGTGTGATGCGAATGGCAAAGGGGCGTCTTTACAAAATAGCAAGCGCATGTTTCGGACGCTCGCTCAGACATAGAGGCGTCCACAGACTGCAAAGAGCGAGCGCTCAATTTAAATATCCCGCCCCTTTCTCAGAACGAGCGTCCGCAAATAGCGTCCTGGTCTGAATCAGGCCCAGAGATCACGCTTACCTGCCATGCTCAGGACCGTCCACGTCACTTCTGAGCCAGCAGGGCTCCAGCGACTACAGCAGACGAGGAGGAAGAAGGTAAGGTGCAAGGCTAGGTAAGGTACAAGGATAGGAGAAGAGCAAGAAAAGAGAGGTCACTCTGGGTGCAGGAACAAGACTGGTGAGGGGCAGAGAGGACAGGTGGGTAGTGTTAGCAAATGAAGTAGTATGTGGGAGGAGGTCACAGGGGCACATGGAGACAGACAGATACACAAACTCTGACTAAGAGCTATACTTGGAGGGGGGGGAAGAGTTAAGGTGCATATACACACACAACGATTTTTTGAATGATTATCGTTAACGATATCGTTTATCGTTCAATCGTTGAAAAAATCGTTCACTTTCTAAGTTAAAATGATGAACGATTATCGTTCATGAGCGTTCACTTTTGTAGTTTGTAGTTCAGTCAGACTGACCAACTCAACGATTTTCAGTAAGGGAATATGCAAAAATCGTTTGTAGTTCAAAAAAATCGTTCATTACACTTTTAAAAATCTTACAGACGTCGTCAGGTTGCTGCATGTTGGGGAATGGGGGAGAGCCCATCGCTGAACGATATCCTTAATGATATAGTTCAGCGGGTGTGCTCATTGTCACGAACGACATTGAGCACACCCTGCCGGGGACACACTAAACGATAGGGAGCATATCGTGTAGTGTGTACGCTCCTTTAATCTGACAGAAAATCGTTCAGAAAATCGTTGGTAACAAAATCGTTGTGTGTGTGTGCAGCTTTAGCTAAATTGTGATGTGTGGGAAACAGGGAAGAGCAGAGCATCTGGGTGTGATGTTCTGGTTGGGGGGGCAGAGCAGAGCATCTGGGTGTGATGGTCTGGCTGGGGGGCAGAGCAGAGCATCTGGGTGTGATGGTCTGGTTAGGGGAGGGCAGAGCAGAGCATCTGGGTGTGATGGTCTGGTTAGGAGGGCAGAGCAGAGCATCTGGGTGTGATAGTCTGGTTGGGGGGGAGGGCAGAGCAGAGCATCTGGGTATGATGGTCTGGTTAGGGGAGGGCAGAGCATCTGGGTGTGATGGTCTGGTTGGGGGGGAGGGCAGAGCAGAGCATCTGGGTATGATGGTCTGGTTGGGAGGGAAGAGCATCTGGGTGTGATGGTCTGGTTGGGGGAGAGGGCAGAGCAGAGCATCTGGGTGTGATGGTCTGGCTGGGGGGCAGAGCAGAGCATCTGGGTGTGATGGTCTGGCTGGGGGGGCAGAGCAGAGCATCTGGGTGTGATGGTCTGGTTGGGGGGGGCAGAGCAGAGCATCTGGGTGTGATGATCTGGTTAGGGGAGGGCAGAGCAGAGCATCTGGGTGTGATGGTCTGGTTAGGGGGGCAGAGCAGAGTGTCTGGGTGCGATGGTCTGGCTGGGGGGGGGCAGAGCATCTCGGTGTGATGGTTTGGTCAGGGGGGGCAGAGCAGAGCATCTGGGTGTGATGGTCTGGTTGGGAGGGCAGAGCAGAGCATCTGGGTGTGATGGACTGGTTGGGGGGGAGGGCAGAGCAGAGCATCTGGGTGTGATGGACTGGTTGGGGGGGGAGGGCAGAGCAGAGCATCTGGGTGTGATGGTCTGGCTGGGGGGCAGAGCATCTGGGTGTGATGATCTGGTTAGGGGAGGGCAGAGCAGAGCATCTGGGTGTGATGGTCTGGTTAGGGGGGCAGAGCAGAGTGTCTGGGTGTGATGGTCTGGCTGGGGGGGGGGGGCAGAGCATCTGGGTGTGATGGTCTGGTTAGGGGGGGTAGAGCAGAGCATCTGGGTGTGATGGTCTGGTTGGGAGGGCAGAGCAGAGCATCTGGGTGTGATGGACTGGTTGGGGGGGGAGGACAGAGCAGAGCATCTGGGTGTGATGGACTGGTTGGGGGGGGAGGGCAGAGCAGAGCATCTGGGTGTGATGGTCTGGCTGGGGGGCAGAGCAGAGCATCTGGGTGTGATGGTCTGGTTAGGGGAGGGCAGAGCAGAGCATCTTGGTGTCATGGTCTGGTTAGGGGGGGCAGAGCAGAGCATCTGGGTGTGATGGTCTGGTTAGGGGGGGCAGAGCAGAGCATCTGGGTGTGATGGTCTGGTTAGGGGGGGCAGAGCAGAGCATCTGGGTGTGATGGTCTGGTTAGGGGGGGCAGAGCAGAGCATCTGGGTGTGATGGTCTGGTTAGGGGGGGCAGAGCATCTGGGTGTGATGGTCTGGTTAGGGGGGGCAGAGCAGAGTGTCTGGGTGTGATGGTCTGGTTAGGGGAGGCAGAGCAGAGCATCTCGGTGTGATGGTCTGGTTAGGGGGGGCAGAGCAGAGCATCTGGGTGTGATGGACTGGTTAGGGGAGGCAGAGCAGAGTGTCTGGGTGTGATGGTCTGGTTAGGGGAGGCAGAGTAGAGCATCTGGGTGTGATGGTCTGGTTAGGGAGGGCAGAGCAGAGCATCTGGGTGTGATGGTCTGGTTAGGGGAGGCAGAGTAGAGCATCTGGGTGTGATGGTCTGGTTAGGGGGGGGGCAGAGCAGAGCATCTGGGTGTGATGGTCTGGTTAGGGGGGGCAGAGCAGAGCATCTGGGTGTGATGGTCTGGTTAGGGGAGGCAGAGCAGAGCATCTGGGTGTGATGGTCTGGTTAGGGGGGCAGAGCAGAGCATCTGGGTGTGATGGTCTGGTTAGGGGGGGCAGAGCAGAGCATCTGGGTGTGATGGTCTGGTTAGGGGAGGGCAGAGCAGAGCATCTGGGTGTGATGGTCTGGTTAGGGAGGGCAGAGCATCTGGGTGTGATGGTCTGTTTAGGGGGGGCAGAGCAGAGTGTCTGGGGGTGCAGCATGTGAAGCTGAAGAACTACACCTCTAATGGGAATGTAGTAACCACATGCTGCTGTGCACTGGGCGCTTTCGCTGGTGGTAATAAACCATTCCCTGGTAGGGGGATTGGTATGAATGACCGCCGGACCTATGCCCGGCATCTCAAATCCCGATGGTGGAACCCCGGGAGAAGGGACAATCCCGATCGGTAAGTACAGGACTATCCCTAACTCTTTCCCCCCCCCTAACCCTCCCTTAGGGGTGTCTAACCCTAATCTATACCCCCTAGTGCCTAACCCTAACCCCCCTGTAAGTGCCTAAACCTAACCCCCCCATCCCCGCAGCCTAAAGTGTCCCAGGGGGATGCCTAACCCTAACCTCCCCTTCCTCTAGCCTAACCCTAGCCCTCCTGGGCGGGGGTGCCTAACCCTAAGTCCCCTGGGAGCCCTGAAAAAAAACCCTACCCCCCCGCGGCTGTCCGCGCCCGCCGCCCGGCTTACTTTCGTTCAGGAATGCCGGGCGTCGGGCTCCCGGCATAGGGATAATGATAGGCGTCGGGATTTCGACAGCCTATCGTTAGTCTCCTGTCAGCATTTCGACTGTCGGTTTCCTGACTGCATCCCCCTGGTAGTGTGAGCTGTTCGCTTTCTCCTTGCCACCATACCAGTTACAGCTGTTTGCTATGAATAAACTGATGACCAAGAGCTTGTATTGCACTGTCTAGTAGCACATAGCCGGCATATTGTACGCCATTTATAGGGTATATTCCATCTGTCCCTAGCCGTGTTAGAAACATTTAGCATTTATAATGACCATTTTAGTTGCCCGCACTGTGTGGTAATAGCATTACTGTGGGCACGTCTACACAGGCATTTCTCTACTCATTTTGTCTTTCCTCCATCCAAGCAAATGATTTCAGGGGCTTCACCGTGGAACCGGCTCGTAGAACGCACTCGTGTTTCCGGGTCGGAGAGCCGCCTGCCATAACCAAGCGCGTGTGGCCACTTTAAATGGTTGCAGGGACTCAGAAGCCTGTTTAGTTTTAGGTATAATGTTTGAGATTCGTGTATACAGAATTATAGGTCAAAATAATGTACTTGAGCTTCATAAACACAGACATCTCCTTACACTAATAAAACAGTGGAAAATTCACTCAGCCGGGAACACAGTTATCATCACATCTTCTAATGAAACAATCTCAGGACACAGACTCCTCTTGAACTACTGACGTTTGGCTAGAAGTGGCTCCATGCGAATGGCTTAGCTGCGCATCAGCCGGTGTCTAAGGATCTGTGTCGCGCACACACTGGCTGACACGTCTGTCATAGTTCCTGGAGTTTATCTAGATCTGGATAGTGCAGCGACGATGAGATTACTTCATCATCCGAAAGCCCTTGGGGAAGTTGGGAACGCAGGCTGCGCAGTGTTGGGTCTAGACGGCGTTCTTCAGGCTGGAGAATGTATATACACAGAAGTGGGCGCCCGGCTGCATGGCATCCGATCCATTTACTAAACACTCACCGGAAGTAGCACAATAACACATATAATAAAAAAAAAGTGTAATTTATAATTAGCAATAGGTGCAAATAAAAAAAAAGAGGTTAAAGCCATCACAGGACATAAAAAAAGGATGCCCCTGTATTATTATAACCCTCTGCCCCAACATAAAAGCTGCCTATAAAATAGGGGTGAGCGGGTTCGGATTTCTGAAATCCGAACCCCCCCGAGCCCCCCCGATCCGAGTCCGATCCGAATCAGGCTCGACTTTTCCCGCCTGACTCGGATCTGAAATCGAGGCAAAACGTCATCATCCCGCCTTCCGAGTCTCGCGGGTTTTGGATCCTATATAAGGTACCCACGTCGGCGCCATTTTCTCACTCGGCTGTGGACAGTGAAGAGGGAGGGTGGGAGTTAGGGCTGTGTAGTGTAGTGTAGTGCTGCTGTTGTCCACTACTTCAAAGTCCATAGGGGCTGGCTGTGTTGTGCTGTGCTGCTGTTGTTAATAGGGGCTGTGTCCACTACTTCAAAGTCCATAGGGGCTGGCTGGACTGTGTTGTGCAGTCAGTTCTCCATAGGGGCTGTGTCCACTCCAAAGTCCTGTGCAGTGTCCCAGTCCTAAAGAGGTGCTGTAGTGTTGTCCAGGGGGTGCTCTGTCCATCAGGGGTGCTCCCCCCAAGTGCTAAAAAAATAATATATTTTCTGTGTTTGTGAATTGTGTGCGCAGTAGCCGCACGTGCATCAACAAAGTAGTGCCAAGCGTGCGCCTGTGTCATAAGTAAAGGGCCGGCTGGCTTGACCGTTAAAGGGTGCTGTAACCCCCGAAAGTACACTCCAGTCCAAACCAAAAAAAAATTATTTTCTGTGTTTGTGAATTGTGTGCGCAGTAGCCGCACGTGCATCAACAAAGTAGTGCCAAGCGTGCGCCTGTGTCATAAGTAAAGGGCCGGCTGGCTTGACCGTTAAGGGTGCTGTAACCCCCGAAAGTACACTCCAGTCCAAACCAAAAAAAAAATTATTTTCTGTGTTTGTGAATTGTGTGCGCAGTAGCCGCACGTGCATCAACAAAGTAGTGCCAAGCGTGCGCCTGTGTCATAAGTAAAGGGCCGGCTGGCTTGACCGTTAAGGGTGCTGTAACCCCCGAAAGTACACTCCAGTCCAAACCAAAAAAAAAATTATTTTCTGTGTTTGTGAATTGTGTGCGCAGTAGCCGCACGTGCATCAACAAAGTAGTGCCAAGCGTGCGCCTGTGTCATAAGTAAAGGGCCGGCTGGCTTGACCGTTAAAGGGTGCTGTAACCCCCAAAGTACACTCCAGTCCAAACCAAAAAAAAAATTATTTTCTGTGTTTGTGAATTGTGTGCGCAGTAGCCGCATGTGCATCAACAAAGTAGTGCCAAGCGTGCGCCTGTGTCATAAGTAAAGGGCCAGCTGGCTTGACCGTTAAAGGGTGCTGTAACCCCCAAAGTACACTCCAGTCCAAACCAAAAAAAAATTTATTTTCTGTGTTTGTGAATTGTGTGCGCAGTAGCCGCACGTGCATCAACAAAGTAGTGCCAAGCGTGCGCCTGTGTCATAAGTAAAGGGCCGGCTGGCTTGACCGTTAAAGGGTGCTGTAACCCCCGAAAGTACACTCCAGTCCAAACCCAAAAAAAAATTATTTTCTGTGTTTGTGAATTGTGTGCGCAGTAGCCGCACGTGCATCAACAAAGTAGTGCCAAGCGTGCGCCTGTGTCATAAGTAAAGGGCCAGCTGGCTTGACCGTTAAAGGGTTCTGTAACCCCCAAAGTACACTCCAAACCAAAAAAATATATATTTTCTGTGTTTGTGACTTGTGTGCACTGTGGCTGCACGTGCATCAACAAAGGAGCAGCGCCAAGCGTGCGCCTGTGTCCCATAAGTAAAGAGCCGGCTGGCTCATTTCTTAAAGGGTGGTGTAACCCACAAAGTGCACTACTCTCCAGCAAAAATAAAACAATATTTTCTGTGTTTGTGTGCGCTTTAGCCGCACGTATATATATCAATATAACATAAATGGAGGACCAAACTTTCTCCGATAAAAATAAAATAGGGAAAGATCAAGAACCACTTCCTCCTAGTGCTGTTGCTGCTGCTGGGAGTTGTTCATCATCCCAGAGAGGAAGTAGGAACATCACTACTTTTACAAAACAATTGACCCTCCAACAGTCCCTAGCGATGAGGATGAAGTACGACAGCAGTCATCCTGAAGCAAAACGTATAACTGAGGCCTTGACTGCTATGTTGGTGTTAGACGTGCGTCCGGTATCCGACATTAGTGCAGTGGGATTTAGACAATTGATGGAGGTAGTGTGTCCTCAGTTCCAAATCCCGTCTAGAATCCACCTGCATCCTCAAAGCAGCAGTGACAAGCGTGCGTCTGTCTGTTAAAGGGTGGTGACACCCTCAAAGTGTGCTACACAAACAATTAAAATATTCTTCTTTTTTTTTCTGTCTTTGTGAAATGTGTGGGCTGTAGCCGCACCTGCATCCTTAAAGCAGCAGCGACAAGCGTGCGTCTGTCTGTTAAAGGGTGGTGACAGCCTCAAAGTGTGCTACACAAACAATTAAAATATTGTTCTTTTTTTTCTGTCTTTGTGAATTGTGTGGGCTGTAGCCGCACTTGCATCCTCAAAGCAGCAGCGACAAGCGTGCGTCTGTCTGTTAAAGGGTGTTGTAACTCTCAAAGTGCTCCAAAAAATCAAAAATTTTTATTTAATGTGTTTGTGACTTGTGTGCGATGTAGCCACACTTGCATCCTCAAAGCAGCAGCGACAAGCATGCGTCTGTCTGTTAAAGGGTGGTGACACCCTCAAAGTGTGCTACACAAACAATAAAAATATTCTTCTTTTTTCTGTCTTTGTGAATTGTGTGGGCTGTAGCCGCACCTGCATCCTTAAAGCAGCAGCGACAAGCGTGCGTCTGTCTGTTAAAGGGTGGTGACACCCTCACAGTGTGCTACACAAACAATTAAAATATTGTTCTTTTTTTTCCGGTCTTTGTGAAATGTGTGGGCTGTAGCCGCACCTGCATCCTTAAAGCAGCAGCGACAAGCGTGCGTCTGTCTGTTAAAGGGTGGTGTAACTCTCAAAGTGCTCCAAAAAATAAAAAACTATTTTTTTAATGTGTTTGTGACTTGTGTGCGATGTAGCCACACTTGCATCCTCAAAGCAGCAGCGACAAGCGTGCGTCTGTCTGTTAAAGGGTGGTGACACCCTCAAAGTGTGCTACACAAACAAAAAAAATCTTCTTCTTCTTTTTTCTGTCTTTGTGAATTGTGTGGGCTGTAGCCGCACTTGCATCCTTAAAGCAGCAGCGACAAGCGTGCGTCTGTCTGTTAAAGGGTGGTGACACCCTCAAAATGTGCTACACAAACAATTAAAATATTGTTCTTTTTTCTGTCTTTGTGAATTGTGTGGGCTGTAGCCGCACCTGCATCCTTAAAGCAGCAGCGACAAGCGTGCGTCTGTCTGTTAAAGGGTGGTGACACCCTCAAAGTGTGCTACACAAACAATTAAAATATTGTTCTTTTTTTTTCGGTCTTTGTGAAATGTGTGGGCTGTAGCCGCACCTGCATCCTTAAAGCAGCAGCGACAAGCGTGCGTCTGTCTGTTAAAGGGTGGTGACACCCTCAAAGTGTGCTACACAAACAATTAAAATATTGTTCTTTTTTTTCGGTCTTTGTGAAATGTGTGGGCTGTAGCCGCACCTGCATCCTTAAAGCAGCAGCGACAAGCGTGCGTCTGTCTGTTAAAGGGTGGTGTAACTCTCAAAGTGCTCCAAAAAATAAAAAACTATTTTTTTAATGTGTTTGTGACTTGTGTGCGATGTAGCCGCACTTGCATCCTCAAAGCAGCAGCGACAAGCGTGCGTCTGTCTGTTAAAGGGTGGTGACACCCTCAAAGTGTGCTACACAAACAATAAAAATATTCTTCTTTTTTCTGTCTTTGTGAATTGTGTGGGCTGTAGCCGCACCTGCATCCTTAAAGCAGCAGCGACAAGCGTGCGTCTGTCTGTTAAAGGGTGGTGACACCCTCAAAGTGTGCTACACAAACAATTAAAATATTGTTCTTTTTTTTCGGTCTTTGTGAATTGTGTGGGCTGTAGCCGCACCTGCATCCTTAAAGCAGCAGCGACAAGCGTGCGTCTGTCTGTTAAAGGGTGGTGACACCCTCAAAGTGTGCTACACAAACAATAAAAATATTCTTCTTCTTTTTTCTGTCTTTGTGAATTGTGTGGGCTGTAGCCGCACTTGCATCCTCAAAGCAGCAGCGACAAGCGTGCGTCTGTCTGTTAAAGGGTGGTGTAACCCTCAAAGTGTGCTCCACAAACAATAAAAATATTCTTTTTTTTTTTCTGTCTTTGTGAATTGTGTGGGCTGTAGCCGCACTTGAGTCCTCAAAGCAGCAGCGACAAGCGTGCGTCTGTCTGTTAAAGGGTGGTGTAACCCTCAAAGTGTGCTCCACAAACAATAAAAATATTCTTTTTTTTTTTCTATCTTTGTGAATTGTGTGGGCTGTAGCCGCACTTGAATCCTCAAAGCAGCAGCGACAAGCGTGCGTCTGTCTGTTAAAGGATTACATCGGTGACAGCATCCAAGTAGGCATGTCAGACAGTCCGTACCTGTACTGGCAGGAAAAAGAAGCAATTTGGAGGTCCCTGTACAAACTGGCTCTATTTTACCTGAGTTGCCCCCCCTCCAGTGTGTACTCCAAAAGAGTGTTTAGTGCAGCCGGGAACCTTGTCAGCGAAAGGCGTAGGAGGTTGCTTCCACAAAATGTGGAGAAGATGATGTTCATAAAATGAATTATCAACTCTTCCAGGGAGACCAGCCTCCAGAACGTACAGAGGGACCTGTGGTTCAAGCAGGGACGAATTAATACTCTGTGAGGATGAGGATGTACACACTGAAGAGGGTGAGGAATCGGTGGATGAGGAGGATGAGGATGACATCTTGCCTCCGTAGAGCCAGTTTGTGCAGGGCCAGATTAATTGCCAGCTTGTTTTGTGGGGCCCCAAACGAACCAATCATTTCAGCCACAGTTGTGTGGCAGACCCTGGCGCTGAAATGATTGGTTTGTTAAAGTGTGCATGTCCTGTTTATACAACATAAGGGTGGGTGGGAGGGCCCAAGGACAATTCCATCTTGCACCTCTTTTTTTTCTTTGCATTATGTACAGTTTGGGGCCTAGTTTTTCAATGCCATCCTGTCTGCCACTGCAGTTTCACGCCTATATGGGTCACGTGTTTGTGCCGCCCACTCGTGTCGCTTAGCATAGTCATCCAGCTACCTCGGTGCAACCTTTTGGACATAAAAACACTATTGTGAGGTGTGAGGTATTCAGAATAGACTGGAAATGAGTGGAAATTAAGGTTATTGAGGTTAATAATAGCATAGGAGCAGAAAAACCTACAAATTCTGTGATTTTAGCTGTTTTTATGCTTTTTTTCAAAAAAATACAGATCCAAAACACAAAACCCAGAACCCAAAACATGGAAGGGTGGTTTTGGCAAAACCAATCCAGATCCAAAACACGAAGAAAGATCCAGATCCAAAACCAAAACACAAAACACGAAAAGTGGCCGGTGCACACCCCTAACTCATACATGTAAGCTCCCAGAACAATAGCGTCAGACACCTGTCCTCCCAGAACAATAGCACCCCAACACCTGAGCTCCCAGAACAACAGCATTCTAACACCTGAGCTCCCAGAACAACAGCACTCCGACACCTGAGCTCCCAGGACAACAGCACTCTGACACCTGAGCTCCTAGAACAATAGCACTCTGACACCTGAACTCCCCGAACAATAGCACTCGAACACCTGAGTTTGCAGAACAATAGCACTCATACACCTGAGCTTCCAGAACAATTGCGTTAGACACCTGAACTCTCAGAAAAATAGCACTCTGACATCTGAGCTCCTAGAACAACTGCACTCTGACACCTGAGCTCCTAGAAGAATAGCACTCTGACACCTGAGCTCCCAGGACAACAACACTGACACCTGAGCTAACAACATTAGCACTCATACATGTGAACTCCCAGAGCAAGTCAGACACCTGAGTTTGCAAAACAATAGCACCCCAACACCTGAGTTGCAGAGCAACAGCACTATGACACCTGAGCTCCTAGAACAATAGCACTCTGACACCTGAGCTCCCAGAACAATAGCACTCTGACACCTGAGCTCCTAGAACAATAGCACTCTGACACCTGAGCTCCTAGAACAATAGCGCTCTGACACCTGAGCTCCCAGAACAACTGCACTCTGACACCTGAGCTCCCAGAACTGCACTCTGTTACCTGAGCACCCAGGACAATAGCACTCATACACCTGAGCTCACAGAACAATAGCACTCTGACACTTGGGGTCTAGTTACTAAGCAGGGTTAGGAGACAGAGTGAAAAGTGATAAGAAAGTGATAAGGTACCAGCCAATCATCTCCCAACTGTCCTCTCACAGGCTGTGTTTGAAAAATGACAGTTGGGAGCTGATTGGCTGGTACCCCATCACTTTTCACTCTGTCTCCTAACACTGCTTAGTAACTAGACCCCTTGAGCTCCCAGAACAATAGCACTTAGACACCTGACCTGGCAGAACAATAACACACCAACACTTTGTTGCCACAACCAACACTCTATGACCCAGTTGGGTAGTGGGAACAATGGTTAGCAATAGTTGGTAGCTGCATATCAGGTGGCCTGATCTTTACTGTGATTGGTGCCACTACTGAGTCCATTTAGTTTATTACCCAATGGGCAAATCTTCAATTAAAGAGAGACTCATCTGCATCACCTTCCTGCTACCATACGCAGGACCTGGATGCAATTCTGCTCCAAGTTACATACCAAGTCCTACAGGGGAATACGGACCATACTTCAGCCATATTGCTAACTCTTTATTCGTCATAACTTAAAAATTTATCTGGAGGTAATTAGGTTTAGAACTGGCATGGCGTTCTACCTAATTACCGGAGGAATTCATCATTCCTCCTCTCCATAACTATCTATTCCGAAAAGCTGTCATTTTTGCGATGACAGCTTTTCGGGAAATAGATACTTTTCCCTGTGTACTCTACCTTACCGCAGCTGTAATCCGTGCTGTGTATGCGCTGTTACATTCGTAAAACCAGCGCATGCGCAGCACTACCTACAGCTGCGGTAATTTTGTGTGGTTCCCCCCAACCCCCCTCCCCCCTCCTCTTACCTCCCCCCTGACCCGCACTTACCTGCCCACTGCAGCGCTTCCGGCTCTGGTGGCTGCTCTGACACTGTGTTCTCCCGGCAGAACACTGTACAATTTAGAATTTTTATTTATTTTTTTTTTAAACTTTATTGTGTTCTGCTGGGAGAACACGGCGGGGGTCATTCAGACCCACTCGCAAGCGGCAGTACGCCCGCAAGTGGTCGATGTTCCCCACTGCGCATGCGCATGACGGAGGGAGCTCCGTCGTTCGCATGCACGAGACACGGCGAGCGACGGGGAATCCGTTGCTCGGAGTCTCGCACCAAAAGGGGCGTGCTGTCGATGGTGACTGACAGCACGCCCCCTTCGGTGGGCGTGCCGGGGGCGTGCCTGCCAGACGGAGGCATTCCCATGGGAGCGCCTCCCGTGTGAAGCCGGCCCCACTGACATCACTAGTGATGTCAGTGGGAGTGATTTTGGCTCTGATAGAGCCAAAATCACTCCAGGGCTTGTGGCTGAGAAACCCGACCGCAGGGTTTCACTCGCTAGTCCGATGGTCGCGATGGTCAAGACCATCGCGACCATCTTTTTGGACGCTCGTATATGCTGTGGGTGGTTACCCACAGCTATACGAGCGTCCAGGAGGACGCTCCATTTTAATGGAGGAGGGCCCTGATTCAGAGCGAACGCTAGAGTCAGAGCGTCCGGCTCTGAGTCAGGGCCAGTGTCCGAGCAGCCACCGGAGCCAGAGGATGGACCAGAGCGCCGGAGGAAGACGCCGGGGGACCTGCACATGCTGACACAGGTAAGTGTCACCTGCTATTCGCCACCTCATAGTGGCGGATAGTAACTCCATCAAATTCCGAAAATACATAATTTTCGGAATTTGATGAATACCATAATTTCCATATCCCCATACTAATGTACTAATGTACTAATGTACTAATGTATGGGGAGTGTGAAAATTAACGCAGGGGAACTTAACCAGGAGATATCAGTGATATCTCCTGTGTTAAGATACTTCATGAATACTAAAATAACGGTAAATAAGCAAAATGTCCTTAAAAAAGTTATTTTAGTGTTGATGAATAGGCCCCTATATTCTGTAACTATGGGCCTGATTCAGACCCGCTCGCGAGCGCATAGTTTGGCCACTGCACATGCACACGTGGGAGCCGGCTCCGACGTGCACATGCGCGAGACCCGGCTAGCGACGGGCGCTCCGTTGCTCCAGGGCTCGTACCAAAAGGGGGCAGCTGTCGATTTTGATTGACAGCTTGCCCCGTTTTGGAGGCGGGCAGGGGAGGTGGCTGGCCAAATGGAGGCATTCCCGAAGGAACGCCTGCCGTTTGGGGGCGGCCCCACTGACATCACGAGTGATGTCAGTGGGTGAGCTTCTGGCTCTAATAGAGCCGAAAGCTAATGGGCTTGCGGGAACGAGACCCTACCACAAGGGTCTCGTCGCAAGCCCCGATGGTCGAGACCATCGCGACCATCACCTGGCCACTCGCAATAGCTGTGGGTGGTCACTCACAGCTATGCGAGCGGCCAGAAGGCCGCACAAAAAAAAAGAAAAAAACGCCCTGATCTGAATCAGGCCCTATATTCTTACACTACTGTATATCAGACGCATACAGGGGCTGGCTGGCAACTTTTAGCCTGGGGGGCAAATGCATGCAGGCGGCCCTGGCAGAGGAGTAGCGTGTGTCCCCGAAAAATATGTGTGCTATGGCGCCCCCCCCCCTCTGGTGTTCCAGGGAGGAGGCGGGTCCATATGGGATTAATGTAAGGTAAAAATAAAGATTAGGGCAGCACCCTGTCGTAGTGCCCATATGCAGTGCCCCCGTGTGCCACAGGAGAGAACACTCTTATGCAGGCCTCCAGTAGTGCCCCCAGTAGTAGTCCCCCCCTTTGTAGTGCCCCCAGTAGAAGTAGTAGTCCCCCTATTTGCAGTGCCCCCAGTAGTAGTAGTCCCCCCCTTTGTAGTGCCCCCATTAGTAGTAGTCCCCCCCTTGTAGTGCCCCCAGTAGTAGTCCCCCCCCTTTGTAGTGCCCCCAGTAGTAGTAGTCCCCCCATTTGCAGTGCCCCCATAGTAGTAGTCCCCCTCTTTGTAGTGCCCCCATTAGTAGTAGTCCCCCCCTTGTAGTGCCCCCAGTAGTAGTCCCCCCCCTTTGTAGTGCCCCCAGTAGTAGTAGTAGTCCCCCCATTTGCAGTGCCCCCATAGTAGTAGTCCCCCCCTTTGTAGTGCCCCCATTAGTAGTCCCCCCTTGTAGTGCCCCCAGTAGTAGTAGTCCCCCCTATAGTGCCCCCAGTAGTAGTCCCCCCCTTGTAGTGTCCCCAGTAGTAGTAGTCCCCCCCCTTGTAGTGTCCCCAGTAGTAGTAGTCCCCCCCTTGTAGTGTCCCCAGTAGTAGCAGTCCCCCCCTTGTAGTGTCCCCAGTAGTAGTAGTCCCCCCCTTGTAGTGTCCCCAGTAGTAGTCCCCCACCCCCCTTGTAGTGCCCCCAGTAGTAGTGGTCCCCTTATATTGCCCCCAGTAGTAGTAGTCCCCAGTAGTAGTAGTCCCCCCCTTGTAGTGTCCCCAGTAGTAGTAGTCCCCCTTTGTAGTGTCCCCAGTAGTAGCAGTCCCCCCCTTGTAGTGTCCCCAGTAGTAGTAGTCCCCCCCTTGTAGTGTCCCCAGTAGTAGTCCCCCACCCCCCTTGTAGTGCCCCCAGTAGTAGTGGTCCCCTTATAGTGCCCCCAGTAGTAGTAGTCCCCAGTAGTAGTAGTCCCCCCCCTTGTAGTGCCTCCAGTAGTTGTAGTCCCCCACCCCCTTGTAATGCCCCCAGTAGTAGTAGTCCCCCCTTTGTAGTACCCCCAGTAGTGCCAGACACCCCTCCCCCCAGTAATATAAAAAAAAACAAAAAACACCTGAATCCCCACTCCCGCCGCCGCCATTTGCTCCTCCGTCTGTCCTCCCGGGCCGCTCTGCATCATGGGAGAGACGTCATATGACATCATGACGTCTCTCCCATTGCCCACTGCGGGAGCCGGAAGATGGAGCGGCTCCCACAGTGGGCGCAGCAGCAGTAGCTAATGAGAGTCTGACAGACTCTCATTGGCTGCTGCTTACAACAAACACACAGCTGCCGGAGCCGGCGGCGGTGTGTTTGTCAGTGTAGCGCTGACCGAACTCCGTCCGGTCAGCGCTACATGCGGTGCTGTCTGTGTCACAGTGACACAGACTGCACCGGCCAGCGGCCCGCATGACGCTGCGGCCCGGGGGGCACATGGCACCCTGCCCCCCGGCCCAGCCCGCCACTGGACGCATAACTACAAAAATAACAGGAACAAGTCAGCATTGTATATTTTATGTGTGAGCTCCTTTTCTTGCTGTATATGGCAAACACAGGAAGGTCACACTAGCGTCTGAGCTACATATGTTCCTGACTACACAAAGTGAGACAGCAGACAGCATAATGACCAAAGTAACTTGAGGTAAGAGTCAGACAGAGAAGAAAACTGAGGTCACAGTGGGATTTTTTGTGACAGCCAGAGAAATAGAATTAGTTTACAAGCAGGTACAATTGTGACGTCTTTGTAACACACCTGGGAGGTGTCTCCAGGCATCTAATGGGTGCTTAGCTTGTCTACACAGATGATATGTGAATATGATAGAATGGTAACCTAACCTCCCTGGTGGCCCAGCAGTGACTTACCTGGTTCTGACGTCTGCAGTGGCTCCAGCACGGCATCAGGGTCGCGGCGGTCATGTGACCGTCACTTCTGGCGCAGACATCTGACAGAGTGGTGGTTTAGGTGAGTATTCTCCCCATATCTATCTATCTATCTATCTATCTATCTACCGCTACATCTTCCTTCCTCCCCGCCTACCCCATCTGTGTCACTCCTGTTTGTCTGCCCCTCCATTTTAGAATGTAAGCTCTTTCGAGAAGGGCCCTCTACCCTCTTGTGCTTCTCCCTACTGTGTATTTTCATTTATCTCTTACTCCCCAGTATGGCAACTAACACTTGGCTGCTTATGTGGGTGTAAAGGTCGCTAACAGGGGCAGAACTATGGGAGGCGCCTGCCGCCGGGCTCCATCTCTGAAGGGGCACCTCCTTAATTTTCCACAACATATTCACTCCACTTAGCGCTGTAATTATATACCTGGAGTATACCGTCACGGCCGCCCAATACATGGCACCCCTTCCCGGCACCTGAGAAGCCACCATACACTAGTGGAGAGCTCCATGTCAGACAATCAGCTGCTGCCTTCTTCTATCTATAGCCTGTCTGCATGCAAATTGCTACATTACAGCGGCTGTGACCGGGGGGCACCAAATTATTATAACTTGCCTCCGGGCATCTGGGATGAACTTACGCCACTGGTCGCTAATATAGCAATGTTTATTATCCCATAGATTGTAAGCTCCTAGGAGCAGGGTCCTCCTCCCCACTGTCTCACAGCCTTCTTCTCTAGCACTTCTATGACAGCCTTCACCTTCAGAGCTGTACTGTGTATGGAGAATTGTGTTGCTAATTGTTACTTGTGTTGTGTTTATATTTTGGTTACTGTATTGTAATGTAATGTTATGTGTACCCTTTACTGTATGTACGGCGCTGCTGACCACTTGTGGCGCCCTATAAATAAAATTTTATAATAATAATCCTTGTCCGTGTCCTGCCTTGTATTGTATTGTAAGTCGCTGGTTACTTATTTGTTTATGTACTTTGTAAGGCGCTGTGGAATACTTGTGGCACCATAGAAATAAATGATAATAATAATCTACTGTATCTATCTCATATCTATCTATCTATCTATATATCTAATATCTATCTATCTCATATCTATCTATCTATCTATCAACAGATGTGCCCAGCTAGTTTGTTGCTCCATACGCTATGTAGCGCGCCTCGCATGGTGCGCCACACACCACACCATGATCCGCGCCACACAGAAAGTTTTGTAATGTAGCGTAGCGTAGCGCTGGAAAAAAGTCATAATGTGTAATACAACTTTTTGGCCACCAGGTGTCACTTTTCCTGAACTACACAGCGCATGCGTCTGATTACCAATGCATGTTCTGTATCACCTCCCGATGATTGGCTGACAGAAGCGGTGATTCGGTACACTATATAGTAGTACAGCATTTTCCACATGGAATCAGTAATGTATAATAAAGCTGTAGAAGAATGTCTAATAAAGTTTGAAATCATTAAGCTCTGTATTACACACTGACTGCACGCTTGAATTTGCACACTTGCGCCAATGTAAGTACTGTCGACACTGTCCCAGACTTAGACATTGTAGTGATTTCATTACTTTAGGAACTACTGTAGTAATGGGATGAGGCGTGTGAGCTAGGGGACTAATGCCTAGACTCACTGCTTCTCCCATCTTCTTGTCCTGTGGGTTCGAGACCTTGAAAATATAGATTTTTTTTTTCACTCTTCACTTATTCAGTATTCAAAACATTATCCACAGCTTCCCATCACCTGGCATTTATATGCTACTTTATGCCACTGTGTGCTCAAGAAAGGGGTGTATGGCGCTCCAATATAGTACCCACCTAGCACAAAGCTAGTCGCACTACAGTATGGCATTTCAAGTCTATTTCTACTGCACATGCCCAGTGTGTCAGGAGTCAAACACAGCGAATGTGGGATGTCTATTACAGTACATAGTCACTGTGCGTTTAAAGCGCAAAATTGCGTCAATATCGGCGCTGTCCCAGACTTGGACACTATAGTGATTTCTCATGACCAGTAACTGGTAGTGGGCTCTGTTTGAGAGAGAGGTCTCTGTATTACAACCTGACTGTGCATTTAAAGTGCTAACTTTCGTCAATGTCTGCATGGTTGGCGCTGTAGTGGCTGTCAGCCAGCTCTGAGGGGTTACAAATTGGATCTCTGGCGCATGCCCAGTGGAGAGGTTGCAATGGGATTTGTACTGCATGCACAGTGGAGCCAAGCCATACAGTACACCATGTAGCGCTACAGTATGCCATGGCGTATGGAAGATCACAGCACTGCACATGCCCAGTGGGTCGGGAGTCAAACGCAGCGAAAGGGGAAGGCAGTGGTGCAGAAGGAAACAGAGTGACACGGATGCAGGACGGTGCAGATGGAGAAAGACAGATTGGTGTGGAGGAGGGAACACAGACTAGCGCAGTTGGGAGGCCACACAGAAGTAGGGATTGGGGAAGATAGAGCAGCATGGAGGCGTATAGCAGAAGAAAGTGTACATGCATAGACAGAGTATGATAGTTTTAGAAATTGGGAAGCTGAATGTGTATAATGAATGAGATGGATGTATGGAGTGAGAAGGATGTTGGAACCCAGGGCCTGATTCAGAGCCGGACGCTATTTGCGGACGGTCGTTCTGAAAAAGAGGCCGGATATTTAAATTAAGCGCTCGCTCTTTGCGGTCTGTTGACGCCTCTATGTCTGAACGAGCGAACGAAACATGCGCTCGCTATTTTGTAAAGACGCCCCCTGGCCGCTTGCATCATACGTCATCTCCGCTATTTATTAGATTAATCAAGTACATCGAAAGGCGTATGATCTGCTCGCTATTCTTGTGGTAGGATTTTCCTACCGCAATCATGCGAGCAGTTCAGACTAAAAGACAACCAAGTGACGTGGTCAATGACGCTGCTTTGTTAATTATGCACACCCTTAAAACGTCCATTTTGACCATTTGGCACGCCTGCGTTCGGATCTCCACTCCCCGTTTTCAAGCACCTTCCCCTGTGACCACCCACAAATGCCTCATCCTGTCACTCAAATTAGCAGGCATTCGCTATTTTGCGAGCACACGATTTCCGACCGCACTGACTGGTTGGCGCATGCGCATTACAACCTATACGCATGCGCAGATGTGCGAACATCACTCGGAGCGAACGAGCGGCCGCTTACGAGCGGCTCTGAATCAGGCCCCCAGTGAGATAATTGTAGTGATCAATGGCAAGATTGTGGGCACTGAATGAGATGTGGGTGCCACATAACTGCTCAGACCTCAGTTGCATAGACTGCATGTGTGTATTCCAATGAGCACACATTTCTATGAATTAGCAGCTCCACCATTTTGTGAGTGACAGCAATCTCACTCTGTGAGAGTGCTGAATCTGCAGTTAACCACAGGGTGTGATGGCATACCATATCTGTATTGCACAAAGAACATGTCCATTTAGGCGTCAGATTTAATTATATAATTTCATAGCTTTTTTTAAGTTTGATCGGCAGAAATTCAATAGGATTTGTGAAATTTCAGATCATGTCTAAGAAGCCTTAATGGGACATGTGAAACCGTAAGGTTTTTTGTCTATGGAATAGACAGATAGATAGATAGATAGAGAGATATATAGATATGCGATAGATAGATAGATATGAGAGAGATAGATAGATACAGTAGATAGATATGAGATAGATAGATAAATAGATAGATATGAGATAGATAGAGAGATAGATATGAGATAGATAGATACATATATAGATATGCGATAGATAGATAGATATGAGATAGATAGATAGATATGAGATAGATAGATATGAGATAGAGAGATATATAGATATGCGATAGATATGAGATAGATAGATAGAGAGATATATAGATAGATAGATATGAGATAGATAGATAGATAGATAGATAGACAGTAAGATATGAGATAGATAGATAGATAGATATGAGATAGAGAGATATATAGATATGCGATAGATAGATAGAGAGATATATAGATATGCGATAGATAGATATGAGATAGATAGATAGATAGATAATGAGATAGATAGAGAGATAGATAGAGAGATATATAGATATGCGATAGATAAATAGATAGATATGAGATAGATATATAGATATGCGATAGATAGAGAGATATATAGATATGCGATAGATAGATATGAGATAGATAGATAGATAGAGAGATATATAGATATGCGATAGATAGATAGAGAGATATATAGATAGAGACCTCTCTCTCAAACAGCCCACTGGTCATGAGAAATCACTATAGTGTCCAAGTCTGGGACAGCGCCGACATTGAAGCAAGTTTGCGCTTTAAAATATGTACTGTAATACAGACATCCCACCCAGCCATGCCGCGCTGTCTTCCTCTCATCTGTGCCACTCTTTCTTCCTCTATCTGCACCACTCTGTCCCCCCCAACCGTGCAACTCTGTCTCCCCCCAACCCACACCACTCTGTCTTCCTCCCCATCTGCACCAATCTGTCTTCCCCAATACCTACTATTGTGTGTTCTCCCACTTGTGCTAGTCTGTATTCCCTCATCCGCACCAATCTGTCTTTACCCATCTGCACTGCTCTGTCTTCCCATGTTCATGCTACTCTTTACCTCCCATCCAGGTCGCTCTGTCCCCCAAAACCGTGTCACTCTGTTTCTCCCCTATCCGCACCACTGTTTTCCACGCATCTGCATGACTTTGGCTCCTCCCCTCTGTACTGCTTAATCTTCCCCCTCTACACACCTTTCTGTCTCACCCATCCACACCGCTCTGTCTCCTCCCCCATCCACCCCACTCCTATCCCTTCTGCGCAGCTCTATCTTCTGCTCAGACCTCAGTTGCATAGACTGCATGTGTGTATTCCAATGAGCACACAATTCTGTGAATTAGCAGCTCCACCATTTTGTGAGTGACAGCAATCTCATTCTGTGAGAGTGCTGAATCTGCAGTTAACCACAGGGTGTGATGGCATACCATATCTGTATAGCGCAAGGGACACATCCATTAAGGCATCAGCTTTAATCCTCGGGAATGTCATTGCTTTTTTAAGTTTGATTGGCAGAAATTCAATAAGTTTTGTGAAATTTCAGATCATGTCTAAGAAGCCTTAATGGGACATGTGAAACCGTAAGGTTTTTTGTCTTTGGAATTTTAATGCTTTTTTATAATTTATTAACCATCAGGGATGGGAGCAGCAAATGGGGTTGCCAGTGGTGAATCTGGGGGGGGGGGCGATCAGGGTGATCGCTCCCCATAACACAGCCACTGCACTGTACAGAGCAGCCGGAGCCCGGGGGACATACTGCACTACGCTGCAAAAAGGATGTGTATTTTTCTCTCTGGGTGGGCGTGGCCATGCCTCCCGCAATCAGGCCATGCCCCGTCCTCTGGGCCCAGGCCGAATCTCTGCGGCTCAAGTGACACGGCCAGGTAGGTTGGTTCCTGGGGTATGTGTGGGAGGAGGGGCTGAAAATGATAGATGGTCCAGTGGTGCAAGTGAGCCTCCCAGTGACTAGTGCAGTATGGGGGTGCTGTCATCCATGGATATATATATATTTACATGTGTGCATATATACTATATGTATGTGTGTATATATATATATATATAAATATATGAAATCACACACACGTGTGTGTATATATATATATATATATATAAATATATATATATATATATACTCATGGTATACACTGCCCCCAGGGGCGTTTCTAGGGAGGGACCCGTGTGCAGTCTCCGAGCGGCGGCCGGCTGCACACTGAGCGGTACTAGAATGTGCCCATAGTCTATAGCGTATGCAAAGGTCACCGGGAATATGGCGGCGGCAATTTTCCAGCTATTGTTTACCGGAGCAGACACTGGAGCCGACGTGGGACTCCAGAGAGGTAAGTATTATGGGTGCAGGGTGTGCACCCATTATAAATACGAATCTGACCGCCCCCCTCTAAAGCAAGAGTCTAGATCCGCCCCTGGATTATGCAAGGATCGCAACTGCGATTACGCACGCAATTGGTCGATTGTTGCGCTCTGCACATTCATCTTAGTGCACGTGTGTACGAAATAGCCACTGTGATTGGGTCTGTATTGGGGGCCCCGCCCCCTCCTCACAATGCCAAAAATAAAGGCATTGTGAAGCAGGGGGCGGAGCCACGATGAGGCGATTCAGCACGAATCGCGTTATCGGGCCCCCCGCTGCGGGGGTTTCTAGTAGGTAGTCGGGGGGGGCAGACGGCAGCCGGGAGGCTTGCCTGCCTTTCCGGAGGGTCGGTAGCGGCACCCGATATTTGGGAAGCTCCCCACCAAATCGGGAGGGTACGCAAGCCTGGTGTTACCTTGATATGTAACATTGATTACTTACTATTATTAGTACTTATATTTATTATACAGGCCCAGCACATTACACAGTGCTCCACATATAAATGGGGACAAAAAGCTTGGGTGAAGCCCCTAACTACGGTAGTTATATATAATATTATCGAACCCATAATATATTTTCTGAAGTGCAGTGACCAGACTAAGGTGTGTATATTTATTAACGTACGACGCTAACTAGCAATCAGTATTGCCGCCTATCGCAACAGATTTGGCCACATTTTAGATTTTACAAAAATCGGGGTTTTAAAAAAAAGTGAATTTTCAGTCTTAAAACCACCTAAAAAAAAAATCTGTGAAAAATCATCAGTTTCACTATAATGCACTTTAGTAAATAGCTGCCCCCCTCCAGGGCTCGCTCTGTCCTCTAATTGTACAATGTCTGGACAGTGATGGCCTATGAGATGTTCCTCGACTCTCTATACATAGCTAGTATAAATGTGTGTCTATTAAAAATGCCTTTTTAAATAAAAACAGCGAGATAAGAGGTTTTATATGACGCATGTACCGGGAACGGGCACTATAAATCTGGTTTTTACACGCTGCTATAATCACATAAAAAATTCATAGTGACGATCAATATTTTAAGCTTGTCACAGCAGAGAGGATGAGAGAGGTATTTAGCTTTTATTGCGGAGGCTTTTTTAGACTTTGACGTATTCTAAAAACATTCGATATGAATCAAAGTGAACTGCTGCATAGATTCCAGCTGTAGGGTGCCATTCTAAGCACCCTGCTAGCAGGGGCATTTCTAGAGAGGAGGGGGTCCCGTGTGCAGTCTCCGACACGGGCCCCCTCCTCTCCGCCCGGCTGCCGGCAGCGCACTGAGCTGTACGTGGCCAGCGCTGGAGTTATAAACTCTGGGCACTAGAGTGTGCCCAGAGTCTACAATGTATGTACAGGTCACCGGGAAAATGGCTGCGGCGGCCATTTTCCCCGTACTGCGCATGCGTAAATGACGGGAAAATGGCCACCGTGGCCATTTTTCAGTCACTTTACAGCACTGGACCCCTGCGCCGTCGTGGGACTCCGGAGAGGTAAGTTATATTATGGGTGCAGGGTGTGTGGTGCGGGGCTCCCCTGGACCCAGGGGACCGTGTTCCCCGCAACCCTACACCCATTATAGATACGCCCCTGCCTGCTAGCCAGATTAGGCGTCTAAGGATGTCTCCTGCTGCATTACCATAATTGCAAGGACGGAATTCCAAAGCTGCTTGCGTGCAGCGATGCAAATCCATCCTGTGCTGAACCAGGGCCCTTATCCTTAGTTATGGTGTGTCACTGAGGGTAATCAGACACCTCTCCCAATTCCAATGCAACATACTTGCCTACCCTCCCGATTTGGTCGGGAGCCCCCCTCGAAAATCTGGTGCCACTCCCGGCCTCCCGGAAAGGCAGGTAAGCCTCCAGGAGGCTGCCGACCCCACCTGTCCAGCCCCCCTGCGACGAGTGAGAATCGCCGGAAGGGGGGGTCTGTGAAGCGATTCACGCCAAATCGCGTCATTTTGGCCCTGCCCCCTGCTTCACAATGCCGGGATTATTGGCGGGGCCAAAATCACGCGTGCGCGTGGCCACGCCCCCCACTCAGTCCACAACAGCTGGCCGCGCCCCCCGATTTTGCCAATCTGGCTGCCCACTCCCGGAAGGGGCAGCCAGAATGTCGGCATGTCTGCAATACAACGTATGGTTCACCGCAGCAATATAAAGAATCAGAATCGCCTTTATGGGCCAAGTACCTGTATACAGTCATATACAAAGAATTTGACGCCGGTTAACTACTAGCCATGTACTCACATAACACGGCAATACGGCAATTCTCAGTATACCAGATCATAAATAATACACACAAATAAAAACCTCATAATTAAAACAATTAAATACGGTAATGGCCTAAAATTTCCAGTTAGGAATTTAACAACAAAACCGCCTGAGGGGAAAAAGCTTGTAAGGTGTCTGGGGGTCTTATCAGAACATGCTGGTAAACCCACTATGGTACATTTATTTGTGAACAGTTATTTATATATCGCTTACGTTACGCAGCGCTTTAGGGGTTGATGTATCAAACAGTGAAAAAGTATGTTTTTGGATTGTGGGAGGACCCAGAGGAAACCTTCGCAAACACAGGTAGAACATACAAACCCCACACAGATAGGTCCCAGGTTGGAATTGAGCACATGACCCCGTTTTGTATATATATCAGCTTGAGCATTAATGGGCTAATAATGCCTTGCTGAGAACTCTCTTTCTATGGGGGAGATGTACCAAGCCTTGCAGAGAGATAAAGTGGAGAAGTTGCCCAAGGCGACCAATCAGCTTCTAACAGTCATCTCAAAGACTGTGCTAAATACTGACAGTTGGAAGCTGATTGGTTGCCCTGGGCAACCTCTCCAAGGCTTGACACAGTACATCTCCATCCGAGGCTTGATACATGTCCCCCTATGGCATAAAGCTGACCAGCCGTGGCTGCTACCCTCTTACCTGATTGGTTGCTATGGGCAACATCTCCACTTCTAAAAACTCTCACTTTAGTAAACTTACCCCTGAGGGAGAATGTGATACATCTGATTTTAATGTCAGTCGTGGGGGACCTCCATCTGCGTCCAAAGGAATGAAATAAAATATTTTGGACTGTAGACGTTACATGAACATATAAGGGATGGATCTTTTATACATCGCAGTGCGCGTGCGCGAACCAGCCACTGCGATCAGGACTGAGGCTGCGCAGACCCATCGCACAGTGATTGACAGGAAGTGCCGTTTGGGGTGGTTATGGGGGGGGGGTTGGGCGAATGCAGGCGTGCCAGTGCGTTTTAATGATGTTGCGGGGGGCGTGCATAAATTATCCACTGCGACAGCCTACGCAGCCTGAGGTCTCATAGCGTGCGCGGCTGTTACCAATTCCTGAGTGAGGTCAGGGCTTGTGCAAGTGTGCGTATGGGTTCGATGGTACTCCATGTAACCGATGGTTTCCCTATTCTGCTAAGTATTACGGATGTGCGTATGGTAGAGTGGGCGCCCTTACGTAGTGCTGAGTTTGCATTGCGATCGCAGTGGCTTGCCTTGCTATCGCAGTTGAACTGTGGGCCTGATTCAGACCCGCTCGCGAGTGCATGGTGCTCGCAAACGGGTCGACGGTCGGACTTCACTCGCTCGGGGCTCGCAGCAAAACGGGATGGCTGTCAATGTTCATCGACAGCTCGCCCCGTTTTGTAGGCGGGTCGGGGGGTGGCTGCACAAACGGAGACGTTCCTAAAGGAATACCTGCCGTTTGTGGGCGGCCCTACTGACATCACACGTGATTTCAGCAGTGAACTTCCTTCTCTATTAGAGCAGGAAGTTCACTGGGGCTTGCGGTGGACGAGACCCTACCACAAGGGACCATCGCCAGGCCGCCCGCACAAGCTATGGGGAATTGGTATGAAATACCGCCGGCCGTCAGCGGCAGCCCGACAGGAGCAGAGTGCAACGCAGAGGAAGCCCGACAGCGCTGGAAATCCCGATCGTGGATAGGTAAGTATTTACTAACCTAACCTAACCCCCCTAACCCTCCTTAGGGGTGCCTAACCCTAACTTCCCCCCCAAGTGCCTAACCCTAATCCCCCCTCTAAGTGTCTAACCCTAACCACCCCCTTCCCCTAGCCTAACCCTCCTGGGGTGGTGCCTAACCCTAAGTCCCCCCCGGGAGCCCTAAACCTAACCCTCCCCCCCGCGGCTGTCCGCTCGCGGCGCCCGGCATCCCTACGATCGGGATGCCGGGCGCCGGTCTCCCGACGTCGGGGAAATGCGGGCGTCTACATCTAGACGCCCGGCATTTCACCCTTGCCGGGAAATGGCAGTCGGGAAGCCGGCTTATGCGAGCGGCCTGGAGGCGGCTTATATTTTTTTAAATCTGCCCTGATTCAGAGCGAGCGATCGCTTTTTGCGAGCGACTCTGAATCAGGACCTGTGTGCGTACGCAGCATTGCGATCCGTAATGAATCAGGCCCTCTATGTGATGACGGTTATATCCATGGACAGAGAGAAAGCTGCTCATCTACAGTCTAGAGCTATTGCTGTATTTTCATACCGTCCACAAAAGGCCATGAACAATCCGCTGAGTGCTGAGCTGTAATCGGAGCAGGAGTCATGAGTCAGACCTACGCAGGTGGAGGATTAATGCAGGTGCTTATGGCAACAGGACCATCGGTGAGTCACCGTAATGCAGGACCCACTTCTCTGATCTTTTTTGCGGAAAACAAACAACCTGAAACTTTAGGCATGAAATCATATTTGACTAAATCAGTGTCTGCTCTATTTTTCTGCAGCGCACACCTGCCTACGCAGAGCAGCGCACACCTGCCTACGCAGAGCAGCGCACACCTGCCTACGCACAGCAGCGCACACCTGCCTACACAGCAGCGCACACCTGCCTACGCACAGCAGCGCACACCTGCCTACACAGAGCAACTCACACCTACCTACGCACAGCAGCACACACCTGCCTATGCAGAGCAACTCACATCTGCCTACGCAGAGCAGCGCACACCTGCCTACACAGAGCAACTCACACCTGCCTATGCAGAGCAGCGCCCACATACCTACCCAAAGCAGCGCACTCCTGCCTACGCACAGCAGCGCACACTTTAGGTCACCTCCCAGTCTCCACCGTGATACACCCGGGGAGCACAAACCCCTTCTGAAGTGTTAGTGATACCGTACACAATTGCAAATGACATAGGACACTTTGTTTCGTGCGTGCGTAGTTTGGGATTCCTGGACTCTTCATACATGCACAGCAGCAATACATTGCTCAACTGCATAATCACCGACGCTGTGTCTATCCCTGAATCAGGCCCTTCGTACGACTGGAGGGGCAGATTGGGGGAGAGGAGGAAATGAGGATGAGAAAGGCAGGCAAATTGAGGACAAGTACAGTAAAGGCGTTTTCACATAACTATGACTCTAGTAGACCTGGGGGTAAATTTACTATACTTCGATTAGAGATTCATTTTTATGAATCACTGAACTCTCCTGAGATCGAATTGAACTTGAACAGCAAAACCCCTTAGCAAATCTCAAATTTACTAAGAATGGATTTTGCGTTAGATTTTCAACTCAAATTAGATTTGTTGCAGTTTAAGAAAGGATTTGCTGTTCGATTTTGCATGTTCATGTCCAAATCAGTACAGGAAATTCCACTCCAAACAAAGCCCCAAATGAATAGAACTTCATGCTTTCATTTTCAGCATGAGCAGTTCGATTTCACACAGATACATGCATACATCACTGAGATGCATGCATGTATCCTACTGTAGTAAGCTTGTAAAGTTAATGTTTAAAAAAAAAAAAAATTACATGGGATCCCCCCTAAAACAGAACCAGCCCCGGACTTTTCATATCAGTCCTGGTTGTGTAAGTACAGGGAAAAAATTGCGTAGGGTTCCCCTGTACTTAGCACAACCAGCACCAGGCTCAGATCTGGTGCATCTTCAGATGTGTCTAGGGGAGGCCTACAACTGCTGGGATTTGAACCCCGGGATTGGAGGTTCCAATGCCAGGATTTCAGGATTGCTGAGCACAGGTATTTTTTGCGCTGTTTATTTATTTTTCTATGTCAGGCAGCGCTGAGCAGCTGCAGCACTCAATCAGGCGCTGCCCAGTTGCCCCGGACCCCGGCTGTGCGCAACGTGGCGTAATGTCAGAGGTCACGCTGCACAGCCCCACACCAGCATTGCCCTTCAGCCGCGCCCGCCTTCACCATTGACAAGCTCCATGCCGGGTATCATGGGATTGAACGTTTTTCAATCTTGAAACCCGGGATTGCAAAATCACCCTGGGATTGGCCTCCCTAGATGTGTCTGACTGGGCATATGCACATAAATGTGCACGCATCATTCCTTGCGTAAATTCTGGGCGCAAATGCATCAAATTCCCCCAGTGTGTGCCCTATTGGGAAAACCTAAGAACTGTTACATCAGAGCCAGCTGTCCTCTCGGAATGGGTATGAAATACCACCTAACCCCCCTAACCCTCCTTAGGGGTGCCTAACCCAAACTTCCCCCCCAAGTGCCTAACCCTAATCCCCCCTCTAAGTGCCTAACCCTAACCACCCCCTTCCCCGCTACCTAAACCTAAGTCCCCCGGGGGGGGGTGCCTAATCCTAACCCTCCCTCCCCCTAGCCTAACCCTAACCCTCCCAGGGGGGTGCCTAACCCTAAGTCTCCCCCGGGAGCCCTAAACCTAACCCTCCCCCCCGCGGCTGTCCGCTCGCGGCGCCCGGCATCACTACGGTCTCCCAGCATTGGGGAAATGTGGGCGTCTACATCTAGACGCCCGGCATTTCACCCTTGCCGGGATTAGACAGTCGGGAAGCTGGCTGACGGTATATAGGCAGTCGGCTTCCCGATTGCTTACCGTTCTCTCATATACCCCATATACCCACATACAGCCTTACATGTCCATCAGGACACGGAATCATACACAGTGTACTCACATGACATTATAAAGACTAACCCTAACTTCCCCCCCAAGTGCCTAACCCTAATCCCCCCTCTAAGTGTCTAACCCTAACCACCCCCTTCCCCTAGCCTAACCCTCCTGGGGTGGTGCCTAACCCTAAGTCCCCCCCGGGAGCCCTAAACCTAACCCTCCCCCCCGCGGCTGTCCGCTCGCGGCGCCCGGCATCCCTACGATCGGGATGCCGGGCGCCGGTCTCCCGACGTCGGGGAAATGCGGGCGTCTACATCTAGACGCCCGGCATTTCACCCTTGCCGGGAAATGGCAGTCGGGAAGCCGGCTTATGCGAGCGGCCTGGAGGCGGCTTATATTTTTTTAAATCTGCCCTGATTCAGAGCGAGCGATCGCTTTTTGCGAGCGACTCTGAATCAGGACCTGTGTGCGTACGCAGCATTGCGATCCATAATGAATCAGGCCCTCTATGTGATGACGGTTATATCCATGGACAGAGAGAAAGCTGCTCATCTACAGTCTAGAGCTAATGCTGTATTTTCATACCGTCCATAAAAGGCCATGAACAATCCGCTGAGTGCTGAGCTGTAATCGGAGCAGGAGTCATGAGTCAGACCTACGCAGGTGGAGGATTAATGCAGGTGCTTATGGCAACAGGACCATCGGTGAGTCACCGTAATGCAGGACCCACTTCTCTGATCTTTTTTGCGGAAAACAAACAACCTGAAACTTTAGGCATGAAATCATATTTGACTAAATCAGTGTCTGCTCTATTTTTCTGCAGCGCACACCTGCCTACGCAGAGCAGCGCACACCTGCCTACGCAGAGCAGCGCACACCTGCCTACGCACAGCAGCGCACACATGCCTACACAGCAGCGCACACCTGCCTACGCACAGCAGCGCACACCTGCCTACACAGAGCAACTCACACCTACCTACGCACAGCAGCACACACCTGCCTATGCAGAGCAACTCACATCTGCCTACGCAGAGCAGCGCACACCTGCCTACGCAGAGCAGCGCACACCTGCCTACTCAGTGCAGCGCACACCTGCCTACACAGAGCAACTCACACCTGCCTACACAGAGCAACTCACACCTGCCTATGCAGAGCAGCGCCCACATACCTACCCAAAGCAGCGCACTCCTGCCTACGCACAGCAGCGCACACTTTAGGTCACCTCCCAGTCTCCACCGTGATACACCCGGGGAGCACAAACCCCTTCTGAAGTGTTAGTGATACCGTACACAATTGCAAATGACATAGGACACTTTGTTTCGTGCGTGCGTAGTTTGGGATTCCTGGACTCTTCATACATGCACAGCAGCAATACATTGCTCAACTGCATAATCACCGACGCTGTGTCTATCCCTGAATCAGGCCCTTCGTACGACTGGAGGGGCAGATTGGGGGAGAGGAGGAAATGAGGATGAGAAAGGCAGGCAAATTGAGGACAAGTACAGTAAAGGCGTTTTCACATAACTATGACTCTAGTAGACCTGGGGGTAAATTTACTATACTTCGATTAGAGATTCATTTTTATGAATCACTGAACTCTCCTGAGATCGAATTGAACTTGAACAGCAAAACCCCTTAGCAAATCTCAAATTTACTAAGAATGGATTTTGCGTTAGATTTTCAACTCAAATTAGATTTGTTGCAGTTTAAGAAAGGATTTGCTGTTCGATTTTGCATGTTCATGTCCAAATCAGTACAGGAAATTCCACTCCAAACAAAGCCCCAAATGAATAGAACTTCATGCTTTCATTTTCAGCATGAGCAGTTCGATTTCACACAGATACATGCATACATCACTGAGATGCATGCATGTATCCTACTGTAGTAAGCTTGTAAAGTTAATGTTTAAAAAAAAAAAAAAATTACATGGGATCCCCCCTAAAACAGAACCAGCCCCGGACTTTTCATATCAGTCCTGGTTGTGTAAGTACAGGGAAAAAATTGCGTAGGGTTCCCCTGTACTTAGCACAACCAGCACCAGGCTCAGATCTGGTGCATCTTCAGATGTGTCTAGGGGAGGCCTACAACTGCTGGGATTTGAACCCCGGGATTGGAGGTTCCAATGCCAGGATTTCAGGATTGCTGAGCACAGGTATTTTTTGCGCTGTTTATTTATTTTTCTATGTCAGGCAGCGCTGAGCAGCTGCAGCACTCAATCAGGCGCTGCCCAGTTGCCCCGGACCCCGGCTGTGCGCAACGTGGCGTAATGTCAGAGGTCACGCTGCACAGCCCCACACCAGCATTGCCCTTCAGCCGCGCCCGCCTTCACCATTGACAAGCTCCATGCCGGGTATCATGGGATTGAACGTTTTTCAATCTTGAAACCCGGGATTGCAAAATCACCCTGGGATTGGCCTCCCTAGATGTGTCTGACTGGGCATATGCACATAAATGTGCACGCATCATTCCTTGCATAAATTCTGGGCGCAAATGCATCAAATTCCCCCAGTGTGTGCCCTATTGGGAAAACCTAAGAACTGTTACATCAGAGCCAGCTGTCCTCTCGGAATGGGTATGAAATACCACCTAACCCCCCTAACCCTCCTTAGGGGTGCCTAACCCAAACTTCCCCCCCAAGTGCCTAACCCTAATCCCCCCTCTAAGTGCCTAACCCTAACCACCCCCTTCCCCGCTACCTAAACCTAAGTCCCCCGGGGGGGGGGTGCCTAATCCTAACCCTCCCTCCCCCTAGCCTAACCCTAACCCTCCCAGGGGGGTGCCTAACCCTAAGTCTCCCCCGGGAGCCCTAAACCTAACCCTCCCCCCCGCGGCTGTCCGCTCGCGGCGCCCGGCATCACTACGGTCTCCCAGCATTGGGGAAATGTGGGCGTCTACATCTAGACGCCCGGCATTTCACCCTTGCCGGGATTAGACAGTCGGGAAGCCGGCTGACGGTATATAGGCAGTCGGCTTCCCGATTGCTTACCGTTCTCTCATATACCCCATATACCCACATACAGCCTTACATGTCCATCAGGACACGGAATCATACACAGTGTACTCACATGACATTATAAAGACTAATATGGCTCATGTACCCCCCACAATTACAGACCATTGGTAACCCTAATTATCTGTAATTGTGGGGGAACATTGTGGTACCCACCTCACTGAGATGGCTGTCCAAATTTCTTTGGAATCAGGATTGGTTTCATAGTGACGGTTGCTGGACAAGGGGAAGTTTATTCATGCAGTGGTGCTGTATGGAAGAGTAACGCCCAGGCACATTCATACCCAAACCTCTGCCCTCAAAAAAGTAGCAATAAAGTAATATTATAATCTCTCTTGTTAGTAAGGGACCAGTAAGGCCTTCGGGGCCTGATTCAGACCCCATCGCTCTGAATCAGGGCCGGGCTTTTTTTTTTTAGAACGGCCTCCTGGCTGCGTGCATAGCTGTGGGTGACCACCCACAGCAACAGCGAGCGGCCATGATGATGGTCGCGATGGTCAAGACCATCGCGACCATCGGGCTTGCGATGAGACCCTTGTGGTAGGGTCTTGTGGCCGCAAGCCCCAGAGAGATTTCGGCTCTAACAGAGCCAGAAGCTCTCCACTGACATCACTCGTGATATCAGTGGGGCTGCCCACAAATGACAGGTGTTCTCATGGGAACGCCTCTGTTTGGGCAGCCACCAAAGGGGGCGAGCTGTCGCTCAATATCGACAGCTCGCCCCCTTTGGTGCGAGACCCGGAGCGACGGAGTGCCCGTTGCTATCCGGGTCTCACGCATGTGCACGACGGAGCCGGCTCCATCGTGCACATGCGCTCTGGGCCACCATCGACCCAGTTGCGAGCACTCAGCGCTTGCGATCGGGTATGAATCAGGCCCTCTCTGCTGAGACTCCTGGAGCAGAGAACTCCCCCAAGTTCCCAGTATTGTGGCTGCCTGCCCCTCCTATCCTGGATGCAGGGGGCGAAGGATTGCATAGGCCCATGTGCACTCCACAGTCAGGCTAATGGTTGTTATGGCAATGGGTCTAGATTCCCAGTGAAGTCCTGTTGGCTGAAGTTCTATTAGCTGTGAAAAACAATCCTATTGCTAATTAACCTCATCTGTTCTGGTTTATTACACTGTGACATGGCCCAAATCCGTGTGTCACACCAGAACCTTGTTACTTGACAGGTCTGAACGGTCCTTTTATAGCATTTTTCTATATTATTATCCTTTATTTATATGGTTCTTCAGCGCCTAACAAAGTATATAAACAAATGACTTATTAATTGGGATGTGCGCCGACCCCCATATTTTGGATCTGTATCTCATTATGTTTTGGATCTAAATTTGGTTTTGTCAAAACCGCCCCTTGCGTGCTTTGGTTTTGGATCTGTATTATTTTTCAAAAATTTATAAAATCTGCTAAAATAGTGAAATCACATATTTTTTTTTTGTTCCTACAGTATTATTAACTTCCATAACATTTATTTCCACTCGTTTCCAGTCAATTTTGACCACCTCACAACTCACTATATTGTTTTCATCCGGTTTAGGCTAGGGGTGAGCGGGTTCGGATTTCTGAAATCCGAACCTCCCCGAGCCCCCCCGATCCGAGGCCGATCCGAGTCAGGCTCGACTTTTCCCACCTGACTCGGATCTGAAATCGAGGCAAAACGTCACCATCCCGCCTTCCGGGTCTCGCGGGTTTTGGATCCTATATAAGGTACCCGCGTCGGCGCCATTTTCTCACTCGGCTGTGGACAGTGAAGAGGGAGGGTGAGAGTTAGGGCTGGCTGGGCTGTGTAGTGTAGTGTAGTGCAGTGTAGTGTTGTGCTGTGCTGTGCTGCTGTTGTCCATAGGGGCTGTGTCCCCTCCTCCAAAGTCCATAGGGGCTGGCTGGACTTTGTTGTGCAGTCAGTTGTCCATAGGGGCTGTGTACACTCCAAAGTCCTGTGCAGTGTCCCAGTCCTAAAGGGGTACTGTAGTGCTGTCCAGGGGGTGCTCTGTCCATCAGGGGTGCTCCCCCCAAGTGCAAAAAAAATAATTATTTTTTCTGTGTTTGTGAATTGTGTGCACAGTAGCCGCACGTGCATCAACAAAGTAGTGCCAAGCGTGCGCCTGTGTCATAAGTAAAGGGCCGGCTGGTTTGACCGTTAAAGGGTGCTGTAAACCCTAAAGTGCACTCCAAACAAAATACATTTTTTTTTCTGTGTTTGTGAATTGTGTGCACTGTGGCTGCACGTGCATCTACGAAGGAGCAGCGCCAAGCATGCGCCTGTGTCCCATTAGTAAAGGGCCGGCTGGCTTGTCCGTTAAAGGGTGCTGTAACCCCCAAAGTGCGCTCCAACAAAAATAAAAAAATATTTTCTGTGTTTGTGAATTGTGTGCACTGTAGCCACACGTGCATCAACAAAGTAGTGCCAAGCGTGCGCCTGTGTCATAAGTAAAGGGCCGGCTGGCTTGACCGTTAAAGGGTGCTGTAACCCCCAAAGTACACTCCAAACAAAATAAAAAAATATTTTCTGTGTTTGTGAATTGTGTGCACTGTGGCTGCACGTGCATCAACAAAGGAGCAGCGCCAAGCGTGCGCCTGTGTCATAAGTAAAGGGCCAGCTGGCTTGTCCGTTAAAGGGTGCTGTAACCCCCAAAGTACACTCCAAACAAAATTAAAAAATATTTTCTGTGTTTGTGAATTGTGTGCACTGTGGCTGCACGTGCATCAATAAAGGAGCAGCGCCAAGCGTGCACCTGTGTCCCATAAGTAAAGAGCCGGCAGGCTCATTTCTTAAAGGGTGGTGTAACCCACAAAGTGCACTACTCTCCAGCAAAAATAAAAAAATATTTTCTGTGTTTGTGTGCGCCTTAGCCGCACGTATATATCAAATCAATATAACATAAATGGAGGACCAAACTTTCTCCGATAAAAATAAAATAGGGAAAGATCAAGAACCACTTCCTCCGAGTGCTGAAGCTGCTGCCACTAGTCATGACATAGACGATAACATGCCATCAACGTCGTCTGCCAAGGCCGATGCCCAATGTCATAGTAGAGGGCACATTCAATCCCAAATGACAAAGTTCAGGAAAATGACCTTAAAAAAACATTTAAATCATCTGAAGAGAAACGTAAACTTGCCAATATGCCATTTATGACACGGAGTGGCAAGGAACGGCTAAGGTCTTTCCCTATGTTCATGACTAGTGGTTCAGTTTCACATGACGATGGAAGCCCTCCTACCGCTAAAAAAAATCAAAAGAGTTAAGCTGGCAAAAGCACAGCAAAGAACTGTGCGTTCTAAGAAGATATCACAAATCCCCAAGGAGAGTCCAAGTGTGGTGGTGGTTACGATGCCTGACCTTCCCAGCTCTGGACGGGAAGAGGTGGCTCTTTCCACCATTTGCACGCCCCCTGGAAGTGCTGAAAAAAACACCCACAGTCCACTTGCTGATATGCAAATTGAAGATGTCACTGTTGAAGTACAACAGGATGAGGATACTGGTGTAGCTGGCGCTGAGGAGGAAGTTGGCGAGGAGGATTCTGATGGTGATGTGGTTTGTTTAAATCAGGCTCCGGGGGAGACAGTTGTTGTCCGTGGAATGAAAAAGCCCATCACGGTCATGCCTGGGCAGAAGACCAAACATTCCACCTCTTTGGTCTGGCAATATCTCTATCCAAATCCGGACAACAACTGTCTTGCCATATGTACCATATGTAAAGGTGAAATAAGTAGGGGAAGGGACGTTAACCACCTAGGAACATCCTCCCTTATACGGCACCTGCAGCGCGTTCATAAAAAGTTACTGCCAAGTTCAGAAACTTTGGCTAAGACCGTAAGCAGTCCAGGGACACCTAAATCCCGTTGTCCTGTTGTATCCAAGTGCCTGCAAACCACACCGTCAACTCCCTCCTCGTCAATTTCCTCCTTAGTCAGGATCGGAAGTAGTCCTGCAGGCAATGTCTCTGGCATGACTGACTCTCCTATCAGGGATTCCTCCGGAGGATCCTGCATTGCTACGCCTACTGCTGCCACTGCTGCTGTTGCTGCTGCTGGGAGTCATTCATCATCCCAGAGAGGAAGTAGGAACACCACTACTTTTACTAAACAATTGACCCTCCAACAGTCCTTAGCGAGGAGGATGAAGTACGACAGCAGTCATCCTGAAGCAAAACGTATAACTGAGGCCTTGACTGCTATGATGGTGTTAGACGTGCGTCCGGTATCCGCCATTAGTGCAGTGGGATTTAGACAATTGATGGAGGTAGTGTGTCCCTGGTTCCAAATCCCGACTAGGTTCCACTTCACTAGGCAGGCGATACCGAGACTGTACAGAAACGTCAGAAAAAGTGTCCTCAGTGTCCTGAAAAATGCCACTTAACCACGGACATGTGGACAAGTGGAACAGGGCAGACTAAGGACTATATGACTGTGACAGCCCACTGGGTAGATGTATCACCTTACGCAGCAACAGCAGCAGCGTCACCAGTAGCAGCATCTCAGAAACGCCAGCTCGTTCCAAAGCAGGCTACGCTGTGTTTCACCGGTTTCAGTAAGAGGCACACCGCCGACAACCTCTTAGAGAAACTGAGGGAAATCATCGCCCAGTGGCTTACCCCACTTAGACTCTCCTGGGGATTTGTGATATCTGACAGCGCCACCAATATTGTGCAGGCATTACATCTGGGCTAATTCCAGCACGTCCCATGTTTTGTTCACACAATAAACTTGGTGGTGCAGAATTTTCTGAAAAGAGACAGGGGCGCGCAGGAGACCCTTTGGGTGGCCCGAAAAATTTCTGGCAAACACTCTTGAACCTGCCCCGCCATCACCTGAAGCAAGAGGTTGTGACGCGGTGGAACTCAACCCTCTATATGCTTCAGAGGATGGAGGAGCAGCAAAAGGCCATTCAAGCCTATACATCCACCTATGACATAGGCAAAGAAGGGGGTATGCACCTGACTCAAGCGCAGTGGAGAATGATTTCCGTTTTGTGCAAGGTTCTCCAACCCTTCGAACTTGCCACACGTGAAGTCAGTTCAGACACTGCCAGCTTGAGTCAGGTCATTCCCCTCATCAGGCTTTTGCAGAAGCAGCTGGAGAAAGTGAAGGAGGATCTAAGACGGAGCGATTCTGCTCGGCATGTGGGACTTGTGGATGAAGCCCTTCATTCGCTTTGCCATGATTCCAGGGTGGTCAATCTGTTGAAATCAGACCACTGCATTTTGGCCACCGTGCTCAATCCTAGGTTTAAAGCCTATATGGTGTCTCTCTTTCCGGCCGACACAAGCCTGCAGAGGTGCAAAGACCTGCTGGTGAAAACACTGTCAGCTGAAGCAGAACGTGACACGTCAACAGCTCCTTCTTCATTTTCTCCCGCAACTGGGGCTGCCAGGAAAAAACTTAGGTATCCTAAGCAACCCGCAGGGCAGGCAGGACCAAGTTTGGACATCTGGTCTGAACTGAAGGACCTGGCAACAATTTCTGACATGTCTACTGTCACTACATATGATACTGTCACCATTGACAGAATGGTGGAGGATTACATCGGTGACAGCATCCAAGTAGGCATGTCAGACAGTCCGTACCTGTACTGGCAGGAAAAAGAGGCAATTTGGAGGCCCCTGTACAAACTGGCTCTATTTTACCTGAGTTGCCCCCCCTCCAGTGTGTACTCCGAAAGAGTGTTTAGTGCAGCCGGGAACCTTGTCAGCGAAAGGCGTAGGAGGCTGCTTCCACAAAATGTGGAGAAGATGATGTTCATCAAAATGAATTACCAACTCTTCCAGGGAGACCAGGATCCAGAATGTACAGAGGGACCTGTGGTGGTGGATTCCAGCGGGGACGAGTTAATAGTCTGTGAGGATGAGGATGTACACAACACTGAAGAGGGTGAGGAATCGGTGGATGAGGAGGATGAGGACGACATCTTGCCTCCGTAGAGCCAGTTTGTGCAGGGACAGATTAATTGCCAGCTTGTTTTGTGGGGGCCCAAACGAACCAATCATTTCAGCCACAGTCGTGTGGCAGACCCTGGCGCTGAAATGATTGGTTTGTTAAAGTGTGCATGTCATGTTTATACAACATAAGGGTGGGTGGGAGGACCCAAGGACAATTCCATCTTGCTCCTCTTTTTTTTCTTTGCATTATGTACTGTTTGGGGCCTAGTTTTTCAAACTGCCATCCTGTCTGCCACTGCAGTGCCACTCCTAGATGGGCCACGTGTTTGTGCCGCCCACTCGTGTCGCTTAGCATAGCCTTTTGGACATAAAAACACTATTGTGAGGTGTGAGGTGTTCAGAATAGACTGGAAATGAGTGGAAATTAAGGTTATTGAGGTTAATAATAGCATAGGAGCAGAAAAACCAACACATTCTGTGATTTTAGCTGTTTTTATTCTTTTTAAAAAAAAAATACAGATCCAAAACACAAAACCCAGAACCCAAAACACGGAAGGGTGGTTTTGGCGAAACCAATCCAGATCCAAAACACGAAGAAAGATCCAGATCCAAAACACAAAACACGAAAAGTGGCCGATGCACACCCCTAGTTTAGGCCCAAAATTTATACCAAGCTAGCTGGCTGACTAAGCTAAGCGGCAGTACAAACAAGTGGCAGTTCAACTTCCACCATGGCACATCAGGAAACAAATGTTTATTATTATTCAAGAGGCCTGAGGGAGTTGGAGTATGTATGTAGTTGAAGGACGGGACAAGAAGGGTTCATTGGTAGTAAATTGAATTCCATTTTTTGATTCCAAAGCAAATTTATGAGGGAGGAGGGGAGAAATTTACCAAAAATAGTTTACTCATTCACATTAGTCCTTGCCCCAGAAGAATCCTTGAGCACTATGCCTGCTGCTGCTGGGAGTGTATTTTCATCCCAGAAGGGGACCAGGAAGACTACTAGTAGTGCTTTCAAAAACAATCCTTTGCAAAGATTCCACTTCACTAGAAAAGCATTTCCTAACCTGTACAGGGACATAAAAAAATGAATTAGTGGCCTCCAAAATGCCATTAACCACAGATATATGGACAAGCTGAACATAGCAAATGCAAGATTTAAGGTTTAAATCTTATAGTGTGTCTTTCTTGAGAATCCTTGAGTGCTATGCCTGCTGGTGCTGTGAGTGTATTTTCATCCCAGAAGGGATGAAGACATTGTGTCTTTCTTCCCAATGGACACAGATCTGAAAAGATGCAAAGAGCTGTTGGTAAGCAAATTGTCAGCTCAAATGGCACATGATGCAGCGGTGGCTTCTTCTTCAGTTTCTCCAGCAAGTGCATCTGCTGAGAAAAAACTAAACTTTCCTAAAAAAAAACACTGGTGATGCAGATGAGTCAACACAACCAGGGTTTTTTGTCTTGTGCCCAAGCATGACAATGGGCTTTTCCTTATCATGGGCAACAACGGTTTCATCCACTGGTGTCTAATTTACACAAACATCCTCATCATCAACATCCTTATTAGCATCAGCCATACAAATATCCTGCTCATCCTGGTGCACTTCCACAGAAGCATCCTCGATTTCTATGTCAGCATGTTCATTTGTACTTACATCATCTTGTACTTACATCATGTACATTACTTGTACTTACATCACTTGTACTTACATCATCATAAGAGGCAGAACCACCTAAATAAAGGCCAAGGCCTTAGCCTTTCCTTGCCACTTCATGTGGTGAAACTGGCGTATTGCCAATTTTATGTCTTTCTGCAGCTAACTTTCCCTTTGATGGTTTCTTCTTTACCACTGTAAAAGATTGGTTCTTGATTTTAGATGCCCTGACTTAAGCCCTGTATGCCTTTGGGCATCGGCTTTAGTAGATGATGTAGATGGACTAGTATCGTCATGACTGGTGGCTCTGGCAGCAGTTCCAGCACTAGTATGTGGTTCCTGCTCTCCTCTCAAGTCTCAACTGATCGTTCTCCACATCAACATGAATGAAGTGGGGTACAGCACACACGTCAATTTGTACCAATTTTAAATATTACACAGCGGTATCAATGACCGACAGTGTCACAAGATTTATTATGAATAAGAAAAGAATTACACACTGCGCTACCACTTACAGTGTCACAAGATTATTTATGAATCAGAATAACACACTGGGCTACCACTTACAGTGATGTCATTATGGTTTATATAACATAATGCATGTTATTTAGCACTTTGTTGTAGTCGGCGTGTAGACTAATCATTTATTCACAATTGAGGAAAGAAGTGAAAAGTTGAATATTAGACTGCGCTACCACTTACAGTGTTACAAGATTAATTATTTATGAATAACACACTGTGCTACCACTTACAGTATCACAATACTTGGACGATAAACTGCGGTCATGCCGGCAGTGTCACCAAACAATAAGGACGCAGCTAAGTGGCTAACGCACACGCTAATTTCACTTTTATTATTTTTACACTGGGGAAGAGCACCCCTGAATGAGGCAGCAGCCCCTTGATGAACAACACAGACAGCACCGCTTCTTTATGGGCAACAAAGCACCCCTGCCAAGTGCGGACAGACCACCTGCAGAGTCACAAATACGTGGACGATAAACTGCGGCAGTGTCACCGTACAATAATAGCGCAGCTAAATTACTACCACACACACACACAAAAAATAACTTTTTTAGTTTTTAAACTGGGGAAGAGCACACTTAATTGACAGAGCACCCCTCCCCCGGACAACACAGCACCCCTTTATGGACTGCAGCCCTAGCCTGATGGACAGGACAACAACACAGCAGCAGCCACAGTTAATTGACAGGTCAAGTGACACAGTATCAGCACCCACTGAATGAAGCCCCCCTTTATATACTGCAGCCTAAGCCCCTTTTTGGACACACAGCAGCTGCAGCACCCACTGAAGGAAGCCCCCCTGAAATATACTACAGCCTAAGCCCCTTTATGGACAACACAGCAGCTGCAGCACCCACTGAAGGAAGCCCCCCTTTATATACTACAGCATAAGCCCCTTTATGGACACACAGCAGCTGCAGCACCCACTGAAGGAAGCCCCCCTTTATATACTACAGCCTAAGCCCCTCTATGGACAACACAGCAGCTGCAGCACCCACTGAAGGAAGCCCCCTTTATATACTACAGCCTAAGCCCCTTTATGGACACACAGCAGCTGCAGCACCCACTGAAGGAAACCCCCCTTTATATACTGCAGCCTAAGCCCCTCTATGGACAACACAGAAGCTGCAGCACCCACTGAAGGAAGTCCCCTTTATATACTACAGCCTAAGCCCCTTTATGGACAACACAGCAGCTGCAGCACCCACTGAAGGAAGCCCCCCTTTATATACTGCAGCCTAAGCCCCTTTATGGACAACACAGCAGCTGCAGCACCCACTGAAGGAAGCCCCCCTTTATATACTGCAGCCTAAGCCCCTCTATGGACAACACAGCAGCTTCAGCACCCATTGAAGGAAGCCCCCTTTATATACTGCAGCCTAAGCCCCTTTATGGACACACAGCAGCTGCAGCACCCACTGAAGGAAGCCCCCTTTATATACTGCAGCCTAAGCCCCTCTATGGACAACACAGCAGCTGCAGCACCCACTGAAGGAAGCCCCCTTTATATACTGCAGCCTAAGCCCCTTTATGGACACACAGCAGCTGCAGCACCCACTGAAGGAAGCCCCCTTTATATGCTGCAGCCTAAGCCCCTCTACGGAGAAGACAGCAGCTGCAGCACCCACTGAAGGAAGCCCCCTTTATATACTACAGCCTAAGCCCCTTTATGGACAACACAGCAGCTGCAGCACGCACTGTAGGAAGCCCCCCTTTATATACTGCAGCCTAAGCCCCTTTATGGACAACACAGCAGCAGCCTTCAGGCTAAGACCCCGACTGGACACACACACTGAGTGACTGACAGTGACTGACTACACATCTGTAGCTTCTCTCTCCACAGCCGGAGTGAAAATGACGCTTATCGCAGGGACCTTTATATAATCCAAAACCCACGAGAATCCGAAAGCGGGAGGTTCTCAGAGAACCGGTCCCGCTCATCTCAACTTATTAACAGTATAAGATACTGCAGGACAAGGACATGGTATATAAACTTTGCTGCATTAGCGATCATTACACTTAAACAAGCAGCAGGGCGCCAGCAACCAGGTGTTAGGTGCTGCTGTGAGGAGTATATACTGTATGTATAAACTTTGCCTACCCAGGACCTAACACTTTTGGGGAGGATTGTAGACAACTGCCTAGGGACTATCCACAACTAAGCCAATACCATTACACAAGCAAATATTGATTACATTTAAATTCGCTTCCCATTTTGTAAGTAGGAGAAAATACATCAATATTTACATTTGCCCTGTATCTAGGACACGAGGGAAGACGCTCATCTAAGGTGCCTCCTTATTGCAGCTATACATTGATTTATTCATGCAGCAATTTAATAGGATACTGATAATAAAAGTAATGTGAATATATAATAAGACAGAGTGTAATGGAATTGATCTACGGTGGGGGGATGGGCAATCTGGGTTCAGTGATAACGTAACTGCTGGAGTGGAGCCCAGTATATTCTAGACACACCTATCAGTAATTATACAGTATATGACTTTGTTCAAGGGTAACTGTACATAGAGGAAAACATGGCTGCCATCCGTCAGTAAATCCGCCTGTGAGAACACAAGTACAGATCACTGTGCTAATAGTTTTGTATTGGAAACCGAAGGTGAATATTTACTAAGCAGTTTTAGGAGACAGAGTGAAAAGTGATAAGAAAGTGATAAGGTGCCAGCCAATCAGCTCCCAACTGTCATCTCACAGGCTGTGTTTGAAAAATGACAGTTGGGAGCTGATTGGCTGGCACCTTATCACTTTTCACTCTGTGCCTGATTCAGACCCGCTCGCGAGCGCACAGCCGGCTCCGGCGTGCGCATGCGCGAGACCTGGCCAGCGACGGGCGCTCCGTCGCTGCGGGTCTCGCACCAAAATGGGGAGGATGTCGATTTAGATTGACAGCTTGCCCCATTTTGGAGGCAGGCACGGGGGTTGGCTGGCCAAATGGAGGTGTTCCCGAAGGAACGCCTGCCGTTTGGGGGCGGCCTCAGTAGTGAGCTTCCAGCTCTATTAGAGCCGGAAGCTCACTGGGGCTTGCGATGCATGAGACCCTACCACAAGGGTCTCGTCACAAGCCCGATGGTCGCGACCATCACCTGGCTGCTCGCAAAAGCTGTGGTTGGTCATCCACAGCTTAGCGAGCGGCCAGGAGCCCGGCTCACAAAAAAAATTTCTGCCCTGATTCAGAGCGAGCGCCCGGCTCTGAATCAGGCCCTTTGTCTCCTAACACTGCTTAGTAACTAGACCCCTACGGGAGGGCAACCTTCATGCAGGCTCCCCCTCTGTTTCCAGCTCTTTTGCTGTGTAGACTCTGATACTCTGCCATAGTTTATGGGGCATACACATATCTCTGGGAAGATGGCACCCACCCAGGACGGAACCCAAATTGGACTGTGGTAAATGATCTATTTTAAATAAATACACCGTGGTCTATTTTGTAGGGATGTTGGTTCTATTTTGGTGGATTTTACATGGAACCAAAATCGTAAATTTACCCCAAGGTCTCCCAGTGTGTGTGTGTGTGTATTGCACCAGGCTACGCAGTTGGTCGATTGTTGCATACAGTGCATGCATCGCAGTGCGCGTGAGCGAAGGCTACACTGCGATTGCACTGCGATTCTGGTAAGCCATTGCAGAGTGGGTGACAGGTAGTCAGAGTTTGGGGGTGGTGACGGGGGAGTGGTCGGAGAAACACAGGCGTGCCTGCCCATTTGAACGCCATTGCATGGGCGTGCATAAATTAGCCACTGCGCCGGTATACGCAGCTTAAGTACTCACTGCATGCGACGAAGTTAGCAATTTCTGAGTAAGGTCAGAGCTGCTGTATTTGTGCGTGAGGGTCCGATGGTTCTCGATGTTTCCAATGTGTACGTAGGACTGCGAGGCATTACAGATGTGAGATATCGGTAGTGGGAGGCAGTGGGCGGCTCTGTGCTGGCTGTACGACAGCATTGTGATAACATTCATTAGCATATTTTCGCAGCAGACCTTTGTGTGATTACGGAGCTGCGATCACAATAGCGATCTGTAATAAATCAGACTGTACCATAATGATATATCATTCCAGAGAAGAGTTGTGTCCTAGGAAACACTAATGAGGATGAGTCACATTTGCTTATTTGTTTAATTGTGTCAGACAGTCAGTCTGAGCAAACACCTAGCGCAATAAAATGAATTCGCCATATGCCGTGACAGTTAATTAAATATATTCCCAGTCTTCTCTAAACACAGGAATAATGACAAAAAAAGGAATTGGACTCTTATTAAAGTATTTACAGTTTGTTCCCCACGTGATCCCGTGAGCTGAATGTAACCCTTTTCTGGCCCAGTCCGTGCACCCAGCTGGGATTGGTCGCAGGTTGCGCCCAATGTGGCTGCGGAAAGTATGTCCCTATACCTGTAACTCCAACCTTAAACGGAAGGTCGGCATTTGCAATATCGACATTGCGAACGCGTTGATATTTTGCAGAAGTTGACATGTTAGCTGCCTACATTTCATCAATGTCGACATCATAGCTGTCGACATTTTACTGCCGACATTGTGCGTGTCGACATGCATATAAGTAAAAGAAAACATACTGTGCTTTTGCTGGGACCATTTGCTGCATTCGGTTATATAATAATAATAATAATAATGATGATAATAGGTGAACGCTGCACTATACTGAAATACTGGTAATTGAATCCATGTAAAGCGATGTAGGATAGCTATAGCATTCTTACAGAACAGGGACGCAGACTATCCAGACTGAGCCTTCGTTATCCCATATAATAATCAGAGATACATAACTCAGGAACCATTTGGAAGAATACCTATGTGCTCAGTAGATTAGGATGTCTCAGTATAATCTGACATTATTTGGGTTACCTAATGCTCAGTCTCTTCCCCACTCCACATAAAGCATTGGGACGTAGGCGCATTAATAATACCTATAATAACAAGCGTCTGCCAGTGTTTGGCTGATGCACTGAATCCCGGTGCCTCTCTGCACATGAAATGACGATTCATTTGCTCTTTGTATACTGAATTCTCTGTTTGGAGCATTACAGGCAGGAAATAAATGAGTAGGGAATCATAGAGCGTTATGTCACATAATATAGACTGTGGCTGGTACATAACATCTACAGCGTCCATAGAGTGAGGGAGTCAGCAGCTTAGTGCGCAAACAAGCAGCTTTCTCCCGATGAATAGGCGGCTCAGCGGCTGTGGGATTAACTGTCCTGTATTATATCACAGCATCCCAGTAATCAGAATAATGGTACCTGGAGTGTTTAGAACTGGAGACTGAACTAAGGGCCTGATTCAGAGCCGGTCGCTATTTGCGCTCACTCGTCCAGAAAATAGGGGTGGCTATTCAAATAAGCCGTTCGCTGTTTGCGGGCTGTTCACGCCTCTAGGTCTGAACGAGCGAACAAAACTTGCGGTCGTTTTTTGGGAAACTACGCCCCCTGGCCGCTCGCATCCTACGTCATGTCCGCTATTTATTAGATTAATCGCGTACATCGAACAGGGCATGAGCTGCTCGCTATTCTTGTGGTTGGTTTTTGCTACCACAATCTTGTGAGCAGTTCTGACTATAAAATAACCCAGTGACGTGCTCAATGACGCTGCTCTATTAATTATGCACACCCATAAAACGCCCGTTTTGACCTTTAAGCACGCCTGCGATCGGATCTCCACTCCCCGTTTTCAAGCACCTTTACCCGTTACCACCCACATACGCCTCATTCTGTCACTCAAATTAGCAGCCATTCGCTATTTTGCGAGCACTTGAATTTCGGCCGCACTGACTGGTTCGCGCATGCGTATAATGATCCGTACGCATGCACAGTTGGGCAAACATCGCTCGGAGCGAACGAGCTGCTGCTTACGAGTGGCTCTGAATCAGGCCCTAATGTCTTTAATATGGAACTCTGGGACAATGGGCCTGATTCATTACCGATCGCAACTGCGATCGGCCAGTTGTTGCGTTCTGCACATGCAGAATCCCAGTCTGCGAAGACTCCACCGCGATCGGGATTGCGATCGCAGTGACTACACAGACCCATCGCAGAGTGATTGACAGGAAGTGCCGTTTGGGGGGTGGTGACGAGGGGGTGGTCAGTGAAATGCAGGCGTTCCAGTGCCTTTGAACGCCGTTGCAGGGCCGTGCATAAATTAGCCATTGCGATGCCATACGCAGCTTCTGTAGTCACTGTGTGCGATGAGGTTAGAAATTCCTGCGTAAGGTCAGACCTAGTGCAAGTGCGCGTGAGGCTGCGATGGTACTCACTGTTACCGATGGTTTTGCAGTCTCGCTAAGTATTACGGATGTGTGTAAAGTATGGTGGGCGTCCTTATGTTAGGCTGCGTATGGCATTGCGATTGCAATCAATAGAGTATCTTCGCAGTCAGACTGCGTGTGTAATAATCGCTGTTGCGATCGCAATAGCAATCCGTAATGAATCAGGAACCCGGATCCAGAGATTTACGTTAATGCAAACGCAACTGCATTGTCTCATGGATTGCAGTTGCTAAAATATGCTACCGCTTCCCAAAGCGCAGCCCAACATAGGGACCCCCACTGCTGCCTTCTCATATCCGTCCGACGCTGTACAACAGCGCAAACATCGGTAACATCGATGTACATCAGGCAGCCATGCTTCAGACTCGGCAGCTCTCTTGACACACAGGGCCTGATTCAGAGACGCTCGTAAGCGGCCGCTCGTTCGCTCCGAGCGATGTTCGCACATCAGCGCATGAATATGGGTCATAATGCGCATGCGCCAACCAGTCAGTGCGATTGGAAATCGAGCGCTCGCCAAATAGCGAGTGCCTGCTAATTTGAGTGACAGGATGAGGCGTTTGTGGGTGGTAACAGGGGAAGGTGCTTGAAAACGGGGAGTGGAGATCCGAACGCAGGCGTGCCAAACGGTCAAAACGGGCGTTTTAAGGGTGTGCATAATTAACAAAGCAGCGTCATCGACCACGTCACTTAGTTGTTTCTTAGCCTGAACTGCTCGCATGATTGCGGTAGGAAAATCCAACCACAAGCACTGCGAGCAGTTCAGACGCCTTTCGATGTACTCGATTAATCTAATAAATAGCGGAGATGACGTAGGATGCGAGCGGCCAGGGGGCGTCTTTACAAGATAGCGAGCGCATGTTTAGTTCGCTCGCTCAGACATAGAGGCGTCAACAGACCGCAAAGAGCGAGCGCTCAATTTAAATAGCCGGCCCCTTTTTCTGAACGAGCGAGCGCAAATAGCGTCCGGCTCTGAATCAGGCCCACAGTGAGCTCCTTTGCTGAACAGGATATCACAATGTCTAATTTATGCACGCCCATGAAACAGTGTATAAACGGTCAGGCACACCTGCGTTTGTCTAGCCCCCCCTCCTCCCCCATTACCGCCCTCAAACAGTGACTACACGAATGGATCCCGTGTGCGGGCAATCGCTGCATGTGCGCAGTGCGTCTGACAGGCATGCGTGATGGCAAACAATCACTTGATCTGCGTAAAAATCGTCATTGCTTTGAATCTTTGAATCAGGCTCTCTGGGCCTGATTCAGACCGGGTCGCGAGCGCTGAGTGTTCACAACCGGGTCGATGGTGGCCCAGAGCGCATGTGCACGATGGAGCCGGCTCCGTCGTGCGCATGCGCGAGACCCGGATAGCGACGGGCACTCCGTCACTCCAGGTCTCGCACCAAAGGGGGCGTGCTGTCAATGTTGAGTGACAGCACGCCCCCTTTGGTGGGCGGGCCTGGGGGGTGGCTGCCCAGACGGAGGCGTTCCCATGAGAATGCCTACCGTCTGGGGGCGGCCTCACTGACATCAAAAGTGATGTCAGTGGGAGTGCTTTCGGCTCTGTTAGAGACGAAAGCTCTCTGGGGCTTGCGGCCACAAGACTCTACCTCAAGGGTCTCGTCGCAAGCCCGATGGTCGCGATGGTCTTGACAATCGCGACCATCTTCATGGCCGCTCGTTATAGCTGTGGGTGGTCACCCACAGCTATGCGAGCGGCCAGGAGACCGTTCTTAAAAAAAAAAAAAAAAGACCAGCCCTGATTCAGAGCGACCGTGTCTGAATCAGGGCCTCTGTGTGCAAAGCAAGGGTTAATCATAAAGTATGTTTTATGCATTCAGCATGGTCTGTCAGGTAAAGTGCTGTACAAGCTAGGGGGACAAAATTAAGTTAATTATACATTAAAAGGGACTAACTGCCCCAGGAAGCAGATGTACATCAGTATGTCAAAGGCACAAAGGTCCCTTTTGCTGTAGGGCATGCTGCAATTGTGGCTAGGCATGCTGGGGTATGTAGTTCCACAGCAGCTGGAGTGCCACAGGTTGCCTACCCCTGTACTAACCTATTTCCCTCCCACCCGGACATAGAGCCTCATTTATCAATGAGAGATATTCTTGTTATCACATGTTGCTAATCATAAATGGTGCTCCAACCAATCAGCTCTTAACTGTCACGTGACTGAAAAAAAATGACAGGAGCTGATTGGTTGGAGCACTAGACCAAGAATAACACTAACAAGAATATCACTCGTTGATAAATGAGGCCCTAAATCTGTACTAGCTGCAGTATTTACTTTAAGGTTTTCCTGCCCTAATATGGGATGAATTTGTTTCCTGAGGGGTCTCGTACTGGGGGAAAAGGGAAGTTTTTCAAAAGACTTGTGATGTTTTAGGAATTGGTTTATTCTGTGTGGTCCAGGACCAACTGCGAAGTCTGCTGCCCCCCCCGGGCATGCCACAGGCACAGCAGAATTACCTGTCTTAAGTAGGGTCACTGTTAGTTTTATTTTCAATTGCTTTTGTATTTGTCTAGTTTGTTATTTTTTTATCATATTATTATACACTGTAGGCATTTCACTTTTTTGTTTATTACGTTCCAATTTGCTCTAAATAACCCTACGACCTGTTCAAGCCTTCATTATTACATGGTGGCGTATTTTATCAGGGTTATAGAATAATACAGAGATAAGTGATATATTATACTCAGTGATAATGACAAATTATTGATTCATTGTGTAATTAATGAATAAGCCCGTCGGGAAGCGGAATGGTCTGGTTCTCTGTCAGTGTACGCTATGAATCAGTGAGGAGTAGACCATATAGAAGCAGAAGGCTGTAGGTTGGGGATACAGAGCACTTAATGTAGATACATTTATATAACCCCTACAATATATAAATAGGCACCATTACGCATGTTAATAGTAGGGGTGTGCAGCGGCCACTTTTCGTGTTTTGGTTTTGGATCTTTCTTCGTGTTTTGGATCTGGATTGGTTTTGCCAAAACCACCCTTCCGTGTTTTGGGTTCTGGGTTTTGTGTTTTGGATCTTGTGTTTTTCTGCTCCTATGCTATTATTAACCTCAATAACCTTAATTTCCACTAATTTCCAGTCTATTCTGAACACCTCACACCTCACAATATTGTTTTTATATCCAAAAGGTTGCACCGAGGTAGCTGGATGACTATGCTAAGAGATACGAGTGGGCGGCACAAACACGTGGTCCATCTAGGAGTGACACTGCAGTGGCAGACAGGATGGCAGTTTGAAAAACTAGGCCCCAAACTGTACATAATTCAAAGAAAAAAAAGAGGTGCAAGATGGAATTGTCCTTGGGCCCTCCCACCCACCCTTATGTTGTATAAACAGGACATGCACACTTTAACAAACCAATCATTTCAGCGCCAGGGTCTGCCACATGACTGTGGCTGAAATGATTGGTTCGTTTGGGCCCCCACAAAACAAGCTGGCAATTAATCTGTCCCTGCACAAACTGGCTCTACGGAGGCAAGATGTCGTCCTCATCCTCCTCATCCACCGATTCCTCACCCTCTTCAGTGTTGTGTACATCCTCATCCTCACAGAGTATTAATTCGTCCCTGCTGGAATCCACAACCACAGGTCTCTCTGTACGTTCTGGAGGCTGGTCTCCCTGGAAGAGTTGATAATTCATTTTATGAACATCATCTTCTCCACATTTTGTGGAAGCAACCTCCTTCACCTTTCGCTGACAAGGTTCCCGGCTGCACTAAACACTCTTTCGGAGTACACACTGGAGGGGGGGCAACTCAGATAAAATAGAACCAGTTTGTACAGGGACCTCCAAATTGCTTCTTTTTCCTGCCAGTACAGGTACGGACTGTCTGACATGCCTACTTGGATGCTGTCACCGATGTAATACTTTAAGAGATAGACGCACGCTTGTCGCTGCTGCTTTGAGGACAGTATCATATGCAGTGACAGTAGACTTGTCAGAAATTGTTGGCACGTCCTTCAGTCCGGACCAGATGTCCAAACCGGCCCTTGACTTATGACACAGGCGCACGCTTGGCACTGCTACTGTGTTGATGCATGTGCGGCTACATCGCACACAAGTCACAAACACATAAAAAAAATAGTTTTTTATTTTTTGGAGCACTTTGAGGGTTACACCACCCTTTAACAGACAGACGCACGCTTGTCGCTGCTGCTTTGAGGATGCAAGTGCGGCTACAGCCCACACAATTCACAAAGACAGAAAAAAAAATAAGAATATTTTTATTGTTTGTGGAGCGCACTTTGAAGGTTACACCACCCTTTAACAGACAGACGCACGCTTGTCGCTGCTGCTTTAAGGATGTAGGTGTGGCTACAGCCCACACATTTCACAAAGACAGAGAAAAAAATAAGAATTTTTTTATTGTTTGTGGAGCGCACTTTGAGGGTTACACCACCCTTTAACAGACAGACGCACGCTTGTCGCTGCTGCATTGAGGAAGCAAGTGCGGCTACAGCCACCACAATTCACAAAGACAGAAAAAAAATTAAGAATATTTTTATTGTTTGTGGAGCGCACTTTGAGGGTTACACCACCCTTTAACAGACAGACGCACGCTTGTCGCTGCTGCTTTAAGGATGCAGGTGTGGCTACAGCCCACACATTTCACAAAGACAGAAAAAAAAAGAAGAATTTTTTTATTGTTTGTGGAGCGCACTTTGAGGGTTACACCACCCTTTAACAGACAGACGCACGCTTGTCGCTGCTGCTTTAAGGATGCAGGGGCGGCTACAGCCCACACATTTCACAAAGACAGAAAAAAAAAGAAGAATTTTTTTATTGTTTGTGGAGCGCACTTTGAGGGTTACACCACCCTTTAACAGACAGACACACGCTTGTCGCTGCTGCTTTGAGGATGCAGGTGGAATCTAGACAGGATTTGGAACCGGGGACACACTACCTCCATCAATTGTCTAAATCCCACTGCACTAATGGCGGATACCGGACGCACGTCTAACACCAACATAGCAGTCAAGGCCTCAGTTATACGTTTTGCTTCAGGATGACTGCTGTCGTACTTCATCCTCATCGCTAGGGACTGTTGGAGGGTCAATTGTTTAGTAAAAGTAGTGATGTTCCTACTTCCTCTCTGGGATGATGAACAACTCCCAGCAGCAGCAACAGCACTAGGAGGAAGTGGTTCTTGATCTTTCCCTATTTTATTTTTATCGGAGAAAGTTTGGTCCTCCATTTATGTTATATTGATATATACGTGCGGCTAAGGCGCACACAAACACAGAAAATATTTTTTTATTTTTGCTGGAGAGTAGTGCACTTTGTGGGTTACACCACCCTTTAAGAAATGAGCCAGCCGGCTCTTTACTTATGGGACACAGGCGCACGCTTGGCACTACTTTGTTGATGCACGTGCGGCTACTGCGCACACAATTCACAAACACAGAAAATATTTTGTTATTTGGTTTGGAGTGTACTTTGGGGGTTACAGCACCCTTTAACGGTCAAGCCAGCCAGCCCTTTACTTATGACACAGGCGCACGCTTGGCACTACTTTGTTGATGCACGTGCGGCTACTGCGTACACAATTCACAAACACAGAAAAAATATTTTATTATTTGGTTTGGAGTGTACTTTGGGGGTTACAGCACCCTTTAACGGTCAAGCCAGCCGGCCCTTTACTTATGACACAGGCGCACGCTTGGCACTACTTTGTTGATGCACGTGCGGCTACTGCGCACACAATTCACAAACACAGAAAATATTTTGTTATTTGGTTTGGAGTGTACTTTGGGGGTTACAGCACCCTTTAACGGTCAAGCCAGCCGGCCCTTTACTTATGACACAGGCGCACGCTTGGCACTACTTTGTTGATGCACGTGCGGCTACTGCGCACACAATTCACAAACACAGAAAAAATATTATTTTTTTAGCACTTGGGGGAGCACCCCTGATGGACAGAGCACCCCTTGGACAACACTATAGCACCTCTTTAGGACTGGGACACTGCACAGGACTTTGGAGTGGACACAGCCCCTATGGAGAACTGACTGCACAACACAGTCCAGCCAGCCCCTATAGACTTTGAAGTAGTGGACACAGCCCCTATTAACAACAGCAGCACAGCACAACACAGCCAGCCCCTATGGACTTTGAAGTAGTGGACACAGCCCCTATGGACAACAGCAGCACAGCGCAGCACAGCACAGCACAACACTACTCTGCACTACACTACACTACACAGCCCAGCCAGCCCTAACTCCCACCCTCCCTCTTCACTGTCCACAGCCGAGTGAGAAAATGGCGCAGATGCGGGTACCTTATATAGGATCCAAAACCCGCGAGACCCAGAAGGCGGGATGATGACGTTTTGCCTCGATTTCAGATCCGAGTCAGGCGGGAAAAGTCGAGGCCTCCCCCCAGCAGTGCCCCCAGTAGTAGCCTCCCCCAGACAAGACACACACGTATAAAAAAAATAAATAAAAAAAATAATTCCACTTACCTTAATCCTCGTTTCGGCATCCACTCCTCTGTCCCCCGGGTCCCAGCAGTCTCCGCGGGCTGCTTTGCATGATGGGAGAGACATCATGATGTCTTTCCCATTACCCACTGAGCTCCAGCCTGGCTCCGGCAGTGGGCGCAGCAGCCGATGAGAGCTGCCGGCACCGGTGGTTGTGTGTTTGTTCCTAGTAGTGTAGTGCGGGGCAGCTGTCGATGGTGAGTGACAGCTGGCCCCGTTTTGTAGGCGGGAAGGGGGGGTGGCTGCACAAATGCAGGCGTTCCCTTCGGAATGCCTGGCGTTTGTGGGAGGCCCTACTGACATCACTAGTAATGTCAGTAGTGGACTTCCTGCTCTATTAGAGCAGGAAGTCCTCTCGGCCTTGCGGTAGCCGAGACCCTACCACAGGGTCTCGTTGCAAGGCTGATGGACGCGATAATCACGACAGCCTCCTGGCCGCTCGCACAAGCTGTGGGAAGTCTCCCACAGCCTAGCAAGCGGCCAGAGAGAAAAAAAACAAAAAACACGCCCATCAGACCCTGCGAGTTGCTTCCGGCGGCGAGCGGGTCTGAATCAGGGTCTATGGGGGTCATTCAGACCCACTCGCGAGCAGCAGTACGCTCGCAAGTGGGTCGATGGTCCCCACTGCTCAAGCGCACGACGGAGGGAGCTCCGTCGTGCGCATGCGCGAGACCCGGCGAGCGAAGGACTTTCCATCGCTCCGGGTCTCGCACCAAAGGGGGCTTGCTGTCGATGTTGATTGACAGCACGCCCCCTTTGGAGGGCAAGCCGGGGGCGTGCCTGCCAGACGGAGGCGTTCCCATGGGAACGCCTACCGTCTGAAGCCAGCCCCACTGACATCACTAGTGATGTCAGTGGGAGTGATTTTGTCTCTGATAGAGCCAAAATCACTCCTGGGCTTGTGGTTGAGAAACCCGACCACAGGGTTTCACTTGCAAGTCCGATGGTCGCGATGGTCAAGACCATCGCGACCATCTTGTTGGACGCTCGTATATGCTGTGGGTGGTGACCCACAGCTATACGAGCGTCCAGGAGGACGCTCCATTTTAATGGAGGAGGGCCCTGATTCAGAGCGAGCGCTCTGGTCAGAGCGTCCGGCTCTGAATCAGGGCCTATGTCCGTTTGGCTAGGTAGTGCTGAAAACAAATCTCCTTAGCCTCGTTCTTTTGAGCGGCTGACAGGGTTTCGGATTGTTTACTTCTGGAATCAAAGGGACTGAAGCTACTGGTGGCCTACTTTCAGCTAACAGAGCTAATCTATCCTTCCAGGGTTTTATTAGGTTTACATGATACATTTGTTCAGGCTTCCTCTTGCCTGTTTGGTATACTTTATAGTTAACCTCTCCCTGATCTCATACAGACCCTGCCATTTAGCCAAAAAACTTGCTTTCCAATGTGGATATCAAAACAAGTACTCTGTCCCCAGGGTCAAATGTACGTACTGCTTTATCAATACTGGTTTCCAGAAAAAAGGAAGGTCTGGCCCTTTAACTGAACCGGATTCCACAACTCTATGTGTGAGGCACCACAGCTCCCAGCATGTCACACTGTGAAAAAGCCTCTGCAAAGCTTCACACCTGCAATTTTACACTGTGCCATATGTAACTTCAGTCCAGACAGACACAGACTCTGGGCCTGATTCAGAGCTGAACGCTCTGACCAGAGCGCTCGCTCTGAATCAGGGCCCTCCTCCATGAAAATGGAGCGGCCTCCTGGACGCTCGTATAGCTGTAGGTGACCACCACAGCTATAGCGAGCGTCCATGATGATGGTCGTGATGGTCTTGACCATCGGGCTTGCGACAGAGACCCTGCGGTAGGGTCTCCCTGCCACAAGCCCAGGAGTGATTCAGAGCCAAAATCACTCCCACTGACATCACTAGTGATGTCAGTGGGGCCGGCTTCAGACGGTAGGCGCCCCCGGCACGCCCACCAAAGGGGGCGTGCTGTCAATCAACATCGACAGCACGCCCCCTTTGGTGCGAGACCCGGAGCGATGGAAAGCCTGTCGCTCCCCGGGTCTCGCGCATGCGCACGACGGAGCGCCCTCCGGGTCTGAATGACCCCCTCAGACTCTTTCTGCAGAGCTCTCAAAGCTGCTTCTCCCTTCACTTATGCGCAGACCACTTGTCCACATTTTCCACCACGGACAGGGCCGGGGAAACGGTACCATCTCCTGGGGTAGATGGCACTGCGCAGCAGCTGAGGGATCACACAAAGTTCATTGGTCTGGTGCAACTGACCTCGGACGGTTTTATTATAAAACAAAAACAAAATAACAAAAATAAACACCTTGCCGTCCGGCACTAACCAAACACAGAATGGTCCTAGCTAACAAATAAAATACAAGCAGTTTTACCAGGCATAGCTCACTTGGTTTCAGCAGCGTGTTTTCTCTAACAGAGACACTATAGACTCTCCTTTAGGGTCCCATACATCGTCGCGATGTAGCAATCCCGCAAGCCGCCATCACAGGACCGCTGAAATCCAACTTGTTGGATTTCACAGATATGCCAATCGCAATCAGAAAATTATCGTAATTGGCAGATCGGTGACCTTTAACATGCGGAATTTCACCGATCCTGCGACGGATCGCGGAACATCCAAGGCCGCCGGTCAGCATTTCCGACTGGCGGATCGGCGTTTACGATCCCATCACTACATTGCGACGATCCGTTGCAGATGTATGGGGACCTTTTCCCCAGGCAGTGTGTCTCACAATGATCAGCCTGACAATCCTTAATAAACACCCAATCAGCTGAAAAGCCCTAATTAGCCTCCTGTGAGATTACCAGCCCAACACAATACACCTGGGGTTTTTAGAACACACAGGTAAGAAACCTAGGAGAAATGTCTCGGCCTTCCACTGCTATACCGGCGACCTTGTCACACAACCCTCATATGTCTCGAATATCTGCACTGCGTCCCCCACAGGCTCAGTTCTTCATCATGCGTTGCTTGTGCGTTGTAAATGGCAGTAATCTGGTGGAATAAAGCACCTATCTGCAATCCTTATTCTTTTTAATTCTTCAGGTTGCACTGTTTGTTACAACAAAAGTGTATTCAATTGAATAAGGGCCACATGTGTTGGAATCGGTATGAATTACCGCTGGACCCCGAGCTGGCCGTTCAAATCAGACAACGCCTGCCCAACAGAGGAGGAAATCCCGATCGTCCCTAGGTAAGTATTCACTAACCTAATCTACCACCTAACCCTCCTTTAGGGTGCCTAACCTTCCCCCCAGTGCCTAAACCTAACCCCCCCTTCCCCGCCGCCTAAACCTAAGTCCTCCGGGGGCGGGGTGCCTAACCCTAACCCTCCCTCCCCCTAGCCTATCCCTCACCTCCTGGTGGAGTGCCTAACCCTAAGTCCCCCCCAGAAGCCCTAAACCTAACCCTCCCCCCCCCCGCGGCTGTCCGCTGCAGAGCCCGGCATCCGCCTGATCGGGATGCCGGGCGCCGGTCTCCCGACATCGGTCAAATGATAGGCGTCTAGATTTAGACGCCTGTCATTCATCCCTAGTCGGGATAACAATGTCTGGAATGCCGACCGCCGGCTTCCTGAATGTATACCCATATATCAACAAGTTTTATCATTCAGAACGAGTTGCGTATGATAAATGGTGCTCCAGCCAATCAGCTCCCAACTGTCACCTGTTTGAAAAGTAACAGTTGGGAGCGGATTGGCTGGAGCACCATTTATCATACGCAATGAGTTAATTGTGAATGATAAAACTCATTGATAAATGAGGCCCAATAGACTATATGGGAAGTAAACCACTACTGCATTCATTCAAGCCACCAATACCTTAGAATATTATAGTGAGAGCTACAGTATGTGAGAACACAACAGATATCTATACTGGGGAATCAGTCATACTAATATCCAGCTCCAGCTCAGTATTATTACCCTCAGACACCATAGACGCCTGGCTATTGTATTTATATTCAGTAACGATTGCTACAATGCACCAACGATTATAAGTAACAATAACTCTAAAGCAGTGGCGTAACTAAGGGGGGTCGAGCAGGGCGTGCGCCCTGGGCGTCGTATGACCGGCAGCGTGGGGTGGGGCGCCGGCCTGCCCTGGTTAGGCAGTGTAGCGCCGACCACAGTGCGTGCATTCAGTGCTACACATTTACACAGGAGCGGCGCTAGGCTTCCCTGCGCCCAGCACCGGTCCTGTGCTGCACAGCTGAGACCTTCCCTCCCCCTGAGCGCTGTGCAGTTTAACACACACATCGCCACCAGCACGGCAGCAATGTGTGTGTTAACCAGCAGCCAGTGAGAGTCAGATAGGTGTATTGCACAGCACTAGCAGGTCCTAGCACGGAATGGGTATGAAATACCGCCGGCCGCAGCGGAAGGCCGACAGCGCTGGAAATCCCGATCATGGATAGGTAAGTATCCACTAACCTAACCTAACCCCCCTAACCCTAACCCTTAGGGGTGCCTAACCCTAACTTCCCCCCCAAGTGCCTAACCCTAATCCCCCCTCTAAGTGCCTAACACTAACCACCCCCTTCCCCGCTACCTAAACCTAAGTCCCCCGGGGGGTGCCTAACCCTATGTCCCCCCCCGGGGGTGCCTAACCCTCCCTCCCCCTAGCCTAGCCCTAACCCTCCCGGGGGGGTGCCTAACCCTAAGTCCCCCCCGGGAGCCCTAAACCTAACCCTCCCCCACCCCGCGGCTGTCCGCTCGCGGCGCCCGGCATCACTACGATCGTGATGCCGGGTGCCGGTCTCCCGGGGTCGGGGAAATGCGGGCGTCTACATCTAGACGCCCGGCATTTCACCCATGCCGGGATAAGACAGTCGGGAAGCCGGCTGCCGGCATATAGGCAGTCGGCTTCCCGATTGCTTCCCCCTAGCACAGACGCACACACCGCAGCTACACACATGTTTATCTGACTGGAGCGTAGCATGGAGAGCACCAGCCGGTGATGTATGTGTGTAGTGGAGCAGGTATAGGACAGTATGCAGGATAATGTGGCAGGGTCTCTGGAGCTGAGTGGAACATGTCCGTGTCCCACTATGGCGCTCGTACGCAGTGACAAGATGGCGACACACATGGCCATCTTGGTTAGGTAGAACGCATCAACTATGAAGCATTCATGGAGGCAGTGCATTAGCGTACTCCATATTACAACAGGGTAACGGTGGCGCGCCAACATAGATGCCCCTGACTCTGAAAACAGACGGATATACCCATTTTATTTATTTATGCGAGGTGGTCCGTAAGTCACGATAACTGACAACAGTTTTCACTACACAATTGTTGATCCGCTGCAGAAAAAGAAAATCCCCCCCTTCCCCAAATTTACTTCCCAAAAAACTTTCCTTAGCCAAAGCGGCGCTTTTGTAGATATGACTCCAACACATGAAATGATGGACTCATGTTGGCACATCAGATAACAAGGAATCATCCCATTTATCACATCACAGAGCTGCCATATGCGACTCATTTGCAGTTGAATGTATGCCACAATTGGCGTTGCGAGCAGGAAAAAGCGTATATACCTCCAGCTCAAACACCGCAGTATTTACACCAGGCGTAGCAGTGTGTACACTTCCCCCCCCATGTGACCACTCTTCATTGTCCCCTGTACTCCAGCCTCTCCAGGCAACCAGCCGTTGCCATCCTCACACTACCGCCTGGACACTTATATCACCGTCCATCCCAGCATTTGTGCCGCAGCAGCAGTTTTCCTTCGTCTGTTGTACAAATACAAGAGCCTTATTGCTAAAAGTAGAATGGATTTCCTTAGAGAACATAGCACAGAGTTTGTGGCAGGATGTACGAGGCAAAGGGGGGTGATAGCTGCCGGAGGTCTCTTTGGTGCCCGGAGTGAGTAGATCTTCCCAAGAGACAGAGAGAGAGAGCAAATAAAATAATGACAAGAGGCCTAAAACCAGGGATGGTAATAAGCACATGCTGGTAATATAATAAACTAGATGGATTTTGTATATATAAGCAGCTTAATGGGCACACACTGAATACATTTATATTAGTTATTGTAATTAATGAGACTGTGAAAGAGATAATTGTCAGGTTTGAGAGATGAATGGTACGAGGCTGGCTATCACTCTCTGCTGTCATAGCTGGTAGGGAAGCTACTCATCCGTTCACAGGGTTTCTACAGTTTTCCGGATAAAACTTTTCACCAAAAGGATTTTAACGTTCTTCAGAGCACAGAATCAGTGACATAAGACAGACTTCGGGGGGCTATTGCCGTCTCAAACACGTTCAGACGGGAATGAATGAAAATCTCAGTTTAGTTTTATAAGAAATAAGATGTAATGGAACCTGGGGCGGATTGGGAACTCAAAGTGAACCTGGAAAAAAATTAAAAAGTGGCCTGGGCAGGGCCGAATCAAATGTAGGAGGGGCCAACACAAAATTAGGCAGGGTTAAAATAAATTTTCACTAGCAGTGAAATATTTTTTTATCTCGGTTTCCAAAACATAGCGCTGTCTACTACTGTACAATACAGTGTGCATTACAGTGACCATCTACAATGCAGAGAGTATCCTAGTGGCCTCCATATAATACAGTATACCATTGACTGACACACAATATGGAGAGCATTCTTGAGACTGCCATATTATAGAGACAATCCTAGTGATATAATACAGAATGTACTAATGACATGCATACAATACAGAGAGCCTTCTTGAGATAGCCATACAATACAGAGATCACCATAGTGATGGATAAACAACACAGACAACATTCTTGTAACCACAATAAAGATAGCATATTAATGACCACCATATAGAACAAAGAGCATTCTACTGACCACCATACAATAAGCAGAGACCAGCATACAATACACAGAGTATTCAGGTGTTCAACATACAATACAGAAAGCAACTTTTTGATTGCCATACAAATAAAGATGGCATCTAAGAACCACCATACAATGCAGAGAGCATCCTAGTGACTGCCATAAAATCCAGAGATAATACTAGGTATCTATTTGCAATACCGATCTCATGGTCAGATATTATGGCCTTTCAATCTCCATAGGTACATTTAGCTATATCATGAGCCTCCATATTTCCTTGTATTTTCTCCGGCTATCATGGTTGTATTGATTCACCCCAACTCATGTCACCATGCTTGCATTGACCCATCTATACCATGCCTCCCTTTAATGTGAGTGTTCTACCATAACTAACCACCCCCTGCACTGTTTTCATATACTATCCTATACGCACATTGGCGGTGATTCAGCTGCGGATGCAGTGGCTATCGCACCCCCGGTAGAGTAGGCATTTCTCCCACATTCTGCCCACTTCCATAATGGGGAAAAACGTGGGTTCCCGTATAGGGGGCAGGGCTGAAGGTCGTGATTCTTCCAAGGTGGGCAACTATGCCCCATAGCAAGCGCACCCTCTGTCCCTCTGTGGGTTCCCGTATAGGGGGCAGGGTTCAATGTCGCGATTCTTCCAAGGTAGGCAACTATGCCCCATAGCAAGCGCGCCCGCAGCTGCCACCATCTGAAGACACATCGCAAAAAACTACCGGGAGAGGCTTCCATAGGAACCCTTCCCAGGCAGAGGCCACGGCGCATGCGTGTTCAGTATACCGTGCATGCGCTGGCGTCATGCGATCATGAGCGCTAATGTCGCTTCGAGATCGCCTTGCAATAAATAGGCCCCCAAGGGTCAAGCACCCCGACAGGCACATATGCATCTCGTTCCAGGTCTACCTAGGTCACATATATGTGAACACGCTTTTATTACGTTCGGCCTATGCTATCCCGTCCATTCCCTAACCTAAGCATATAGAGCTGTAATCTGAAAACGCCAGCGTATAAGGGTACTACTTTCTTGTGTGCAAGCGAAGTACAGAACATAAGCCCCAATATGTACTTCGGAATAGACAGATATGGGGTGAAATATGGCAGCATGCGGTGAGTTCCCTCTGCATGTTTTTTTTTTAATTCATTGTTCGTGTGTAACATAAAAGGAGTGGTAACACAGCATCATTCAACCCTCACTAAAATCCTATCAAACATACTGTATGTATTAACCTCTACTGCGTTCTTCGCACCCAGCAACAAGGCATTTACATTTACTGCTGTAAAAGATGTGAATGTGGGTATGCATGGAGGAACATCTTGCCGTATTCGTGCCGCGCACAGACGTAATACTATATCACCAGCCCACACATAATGAAGTTATCCATTTTCCTTTACCACGTCGCCATCGTCTCTGTGTCACATAACACAGGACCCGGTTTTATTACACATCGCGCTCGCACTGGCCGGGACCTGTTTATAGCGAGAGAAAAACAAACACAAGAATTTATTCTCATGACAGATGGAGAAAAACAATGGAAACTTTCCTGCTGAAAGACTGTTTATACATTCAGGGCACAGAGCCACTTCAGGAATGATGTACGGGGTATTGAGTTGTCGTTGTGCGTGGACTCTGCAACAAGTGTTGTCTGTGTCGTGTGTGGCTTCTTGGCCTTGCAAAGCGCAATATTTCAAAAGGTTGATCAATATAATTACACAGTTTAGGGTCATTTCTATATAAAAACAAAAACAAAAAAACGAATAATGCCCCATTTGAACTGTAAAAACAATACACAGAGCAAATTGTTTTTTTTATATAGATGATTATTATCTAACAGAAGCGTTATGTAAAATGTGCATTACGGCCCAACCACCAGATGCATTTTCCTGCAGGACTTTACAGATTCTACGCCAGAGACGGCCGCAGCTAGAATAGAAAGGATTACAAGGATTACATATAGCATCATGATTAAAAAATATGCCAGAAATACAGTGTTATTAAATGAGTTTCAGACCTAGATTAGAAGCTGGAGGTTGAGCCATATAAGCAATCAAACGTGGTCGCCATGACATAGGAGGAGGCCAGCGAACACGTCGCGTGGTGCGGTGCATTAATGCTTCTGCTGTCTGGTGCGTTATGGAGAAAAAGATTTACACTGATGTCAGGTTTACAAGCAACTACGGTCCCATAAATGCTTTGCAGCTCCCATAACCGGGATCCTGTACAGCGTCACCTGCTCATTTTATTTAAAAAATAATTAAATCCTTGGCTTGGCGGCAGATGGATAATCTCCAGGTCATAAACATGTCGCGCCCTAGAACAAAGCTAACACATATAATACAATCTATGCCGGGCACAAGTATGAGGGCAGGTTTTACAAGCGGGGGCCCTGGAAAATCATAGGAAAATCATCTTTCTAGTTTGTTTAATTTTCCATCCTTTGTGCCAGACCCATACATGTTGCTATTTTGGAAACCCCCTCCCATATTTAAGTTCCTTTGCAATGTCTATTATACTCTTTAGAATGGGGTGTAACTGAATAATTGCTGAATCCTATAGCGCACTTTAGAAGGGGCCCCACCCTCGCAAAGCAGCTCACTGGGTCTAATCTGCTATTAAGGTTACAGCCACCCATAGGGATCTGCAAAATTCCACACCATTGTCAAAAACGGTAATTCTTTAACGCCACATGTACCGACCTTGTAGGACTGATAACAAGAGGGAAACTACTTGTTGCTCTCCAGCTGGCAAAGCAAAGGGCCTGAATCAGCAGCGATCGCAAATGCAAATGCGTACGCAGAAAGTTAGCAATTGCGCATAAGCCACACTGTGCGCACGCTGCGATCGCACTGCAGTTACGTACGCACAGAGGAATCCATCGCAGAGTGAGCGGCAAGCTGTCAGCGTTTGGGGGTGGTAGCGGGGGTGTGGTTGGAAAAACGCAGGCGTGCTTGCTCATTTGAACGGCGTTGCTTGAGTGTGCATAAAATAAATCAGCCACTGCGATTGCATACACAGTGTGAGTACTCACAGCGTGCAAGGAGACTTGCAGTATCTGCGGCTAGTCAGACCTGGTGTAAATGCTGCGTGACTGGCCGATGTGCGTCCATGGTACCAATGTTTCTGCAGGTGAGCGACATTGTACGCATGTGAGAAAACAGCAGTGGGCGTCTTTATGCCGGCTATGCTTTGGCAGGCATTAGTATATTTTTCACAGCTGCGTTCCATTACTAAATCACAGCTGCGATCGCATTAGTGATCGCTGCTGAATCAGGTCCTAAGTCTGCATCTTTCTCATGGCATCTGGTTACTTCTGCTGTACTACACTGCTGTGCCAGACTCCAACACAGTACATACAAGGCATCTGGTTACTTCTGCTGTACTACTACACTGCTGTGCCATACTCCAACATAGTACATGCATGGCATCTGGCTACTTCTGCTGTACTACACTGCTGTGCCATACTCCAACATAGTACATGCATGGCATCTGGCTACTTCTGCTGTACTACACTGCTGTGCCATACTCCAACACAGTACATACATAGCATCTGGTTACTTCTGCTGTACTACACTACTGTGCCATACTCCAACACAGTACATGCATGGCAGCTGGTTACTTCTGCTGTACTACTACACTGCTGTGCCATACTCCAACATAGTACATGCATGGCATCTGGCTACTTCTGCTGTACTACACTGCTGTGCCATACTCCAACATAGTACATGCATGGCATCTGGCTACTTCTGCTGTACTACACTGCTGTGCCATACTCCAACACAGTACAGGCATGGCATCTGGTTACTTCTGCTGTACTACACGGCTGTGCCATACTCCAACACAGTACAGGCATGGCATCTGGTTACTTCTGCTGTACTACACTGCTGTGCCATACTCCAACACAGTACAGGCATTGCATCTGGCTACTTCTGCTGTACTGCACTGCTGTGCCATTCTCCAACATAGTACATGCACGGCATCTGGTTACTTCTGCTGTACTACACTGATGTGCCATACCCCAACACAGTACATACATGGCATCTGGTTACTTCTGCTGTACTACACTGCTGTGCCATACTCCAACATAGTACATGCATAGCATCTGGCTACTTCTGCTGTACTACACTGCTGTGCCATACTCCAACACAGTACATGCATGGCATCTGGCTACTTCTGCTGTACTACACTCCTGTGCTATACTCCAACATAGTACAGGCATGGCATCTGGCTACTTCTGCTGTACTACACTGCTGTGCCATTCTCCAACACAGTACAGGCATGGCATCTGACTACTTCTGCTGTACTACACTGCTGTGCCATACTCTAACACAGTACATGCACGGCATCTGGTTAACTCTGCTGTACTACACTGCTGTGCCATACTCTAACACAGTACATGCAATGGAATGGATATATTGATATGTATTATTGTTGTAGAACCTGGGAGGTTTCAATAGGTACCATCAGATTGTGAAATGGAGGTTAGTGCACAAAGGATGTCCTTAACCAAGCTTGCAGGTTTATTGTTAACAGCGGTAATGCAGGTTATAGTGGTCTCGGGCATATTGGATGAGATGCCTCCCGCCAAGCATCGTATGCATACCGGTGTTTAGTAATGCCGTATGCATGATGATTTTAGTAAAGGACAGCTCTCCCGATAAGAGCTGTCCTTTGTGTGTGGTGACTTCTGGGTTTATGACCCGGGAGTCCCTTTGTGCATGCTTGGCCAGGGCATGCACAAAGATTCTATTAGGCAACCCCATCTTTAGATCTATGACGGGTCCAAGCTCCAGAAAGCTAAGTTTGGTGCATGTGGAAAATGCAGTCAAACCCCCGAAAATGCAGTTTTGACTGCATTTTTAGCATTGATGCATCCCGCCCCTGAGAAGCTAAGTACTGCACGTGTGTGCAGTTACAGTACTGTGACACTCTTACACAGTGGCATGTGTCGTGTCACGTATACTCAATGGCACTTCAGGTCTGAGGTTGCGCTTCCGGCTGACTTCGGGTCCTAGTGCCCGGAGTGTATTGCAGAGGAAGAGACAGAACAGGAGCGCACTCCTCTAACAGAATATGTATTATTGACTGATAATGGTAACTTTGTCTGCATCACTCTCACTGGTCATCACAAGGCATTGTCCACTCTATGACCCATCTCTATGACCTACCTCAATGATCCATCTCTATGACCCATCTCTATGATCTACAGTATCTCTATGACATATCTCTATGACCTAACTTAATGACCCATCGCTATGACTCATCTCTATGACTTATTTCTATGACCTAACTCAATGACTCATTTGTATGATCTACAGTATCTCTATGACCCATCGCTATGACCTTACTTAATGACCCATCTCTATGATCTTTCTCTATGACCCATCGCTATGATCTATCTCTATGACCCATCACTATGACTCATCTCTATGACTTATTTCTATGACCTAACTCAATGACCCATCTGTATGATCTACAGTATCTCTATGACCTACCTTAATAACCCATCTCTATGACCTAACTCAATGACCCATCTGTATGATCTACAGTATCTCTATGACCCATCGCTATGACCTTACTTAATGACCCATCTCTATGATCTATCTCTATGACCCATCGCTATGATCTATCTCTATGACCCATCGCTATGACCTAACTTAATGACCCATCTCTATGACCTAACTCAATGACCCATCTGTATGATCTACAGTAGCTCTATGACCCATCTCTAGGACCTTACTTAATGACCCATCTCTATGATCTATCTCTATGACCCATCTCTAGGACCCATCGCTATGACCTATCTGTCACAGAGTGTGACAAAGATAATAGATCTCTTACATTGTTTTCTAACAATAACTGCAGGTTCTCTGCTTCAGAAAAAATATTTGTACACGTTCTGTCCTGATGTTTGGAACCTCTGAGCCAGATGTAATGTTACAAAATCCAAAATGGTTCCCTCTCTTCTGTGCTGATCAGTTCAGGTTAGCAGACCATATAAGAGAGCAGGGAAAGGCAATGTGCATGGATTGCACAGATCTGCTGAGCAGTAGGGTGGGGGCCTCTCATCCTACATTGATCAACGAGCACAAAAGAAATGTATTATGTTGTAAAGAAAATTGGATTTTCAACGGTGCAAAGACTGCTGACGGGGTATTGAGCGGGTCACAGAGTGAAGTTTCAGTGTATGTCAGGAATGACATAAGTGGGTGGAATTTAGTTTCATTTAATGGTTTAGTTTTTTAAAGAAATTACAATTAAAATGCATCAGGCATGTGAAAGATTAGTGTAGGCTGTATTTACACATAGATAGATAGATAGATAGATAGATAGATAGATAGATATGAGATAGATAGATATGAGATAGATAGATAGATAGATATGAGATAGATAGATAGATAGATAGATATGATAGATATGATAGATATGAGATAGATAGATATGAGATAGATAGATATGAGATAGATAGATAGATAGATAGATAGATAGATAGATATGAGATAGATAGAGGGGGATCCAGTCAAAATTCCGACAGTCAGAATGCCGGTGTTTAGAATGGGAGGTTAGGGTCAGGCACCGGGGAGGGAGGGGTAGGGAGTGGGGGAGGGTTAGAAATGGATTCTGGCCGACAAGTGTTGGTATTCTAACCCTGTCGGGATGCCGATGCCGGGATTCTGACCGCCAGGCTGTGTCTGTCTGTTTGTTCCAAGCTGGCTCAAAAACTACTGAACAGATTTTCATTTTGTAGTGGAAACTCCTAGAAATAACCGGCACTTTGTTTCATCTCCATCCACCAAGTTAAAGCTGAGCAATAATAAAAACAAAACTTATTGACATCATCAGCGCCGTACCTAGCACTCTGAGCGACAAGTGCAGGCCTCGCCCCTTTTGCGTGTGACGTCATGATGTTGCGCATAAGGGAGCGGAGGTGCCAGCACCTGAAGCTCAAGCAGTGCCCGGAGCGTCATCAAAATGTGCCGGGCAGCTGCAAATATGGCAGGGTGTCTGTCTGTAGCGTCCACGGGATGCTACAGGCAGCACTGCTGCAGCGATGCTGGCTGCAGGGTGACATTACAGGCACCCTGCAGTCAGAAGCAGGCGCCGTGGGCTGGCAACGGTGCCGCCCACAGAACCCTGCGCTCTCTGCGGTCGCACCGGCCACACACTCTTAGTTACGGCCATGGACATCATCAATGCAAGAGATAGGTGGGCACCATGCGCGGCTGGTAAGGAGTAGAGGGAGAGGTGCTTTGGGCCCGCGGCCACATGAATATGATAGGCTACATAGCAGTCTGTGCACAGGGCACACAGTGACATTGGTGTGAGAGGTGGGTGAATAGGATAGGCTACATAGCAGTCTGTGCACAGGGCACACAGTGACATTGGTGTGAGTGGTGGGTGAGTAGGATAGGTTACATAGCAGTCTGTGCACAGGGCACACAGTGACATTGGTGTAAGTGGTGGGTGAATAGGAGAGGTTACATAGCAGTCTGTGCACAGGGCACACAGTGACATTGGTGTGAGTGGTGGATGAATAGGATAGGTTACATAGCAGTCTGTGCACAGGGCACACAGTGACATTGGTGTGAGTGGTGGGTGAATAGGATAGGTTACATAGCAGTCTGTGCACAGGGCACACAGTGACATTGGTGTGAGTGGTGGGTGAATAGGAGAGGCTACATAGCAGTCTGTGCACAGGGCACACAGTGACATTGGTGTGAGTGGTGGGTGAATAGGAGAGGTTACATAGCAGTCTGTGCACAGGGCACACAGTGACATTGGTGTGAGTAGTGGGTGAATAGGATAGGTTACATAGCAGTCTGTGCACAGGGCACACAGTGACATTGGTGTGAGTGGTGGGTGAATAGGAGAGGTTACATAGCAGTCTGTGCACAGGGCACACAGTGACATTGGTGTGAGTGGTGGGTGAGTAGGATAGGTTACATAGCAGTCTGTGCACAGGGCACACAGTGACATTGGTGTGAGTGGTGGGTGAATAGGAGAGGTTACATAGCAGTCTGTGCACAGGGCACACAGTGACATTGGTGAGATAGGTGTGGCCCCATGCGTCCGGCCAGTAAGGGGTGGGGGAGAGATGTTTTGGGCCCGCGGCCACATGAATAGGATAGGCTACATAGCAGTCTCTGCACAGGGCACACAGTGACATTGGTGTGAGAGGTGGGTGAATAGGATAGGTTACATAGCAGCCTGGGCACAGGGCACACAGTGACATTGGTGTGAGAGGTGGGTGAATAGGATAGGTTACATAGCAGCCTGGGCACAGGGCACACAGTGACATTGGTGTGAGTGGTGGGTGAATAGGATAGGTTACATAGCAGTCTGTGCACAGGGCACACAGTGACATTGGTGTGAGGGGTGGGTGAATAGGAGAGGTTACATAGCAGTCTGTGCACAGGGCACACTGTGACACTGGTGTGAGAGGTGGGTGAATAGGAGAGGTTACATAGCAGTCTGTGCACAGGGCACACAGTGACATTGGTGTGAGAGGTGGGTGAATAGGAGAGGTTACATAGCAGTCTGTGCACAGGGCACACAGTGACATTGGTGAGATAGGTGGGCACCATGAGCACGGCTGGTAAGGGGTGGGGGAGAGGTGCTTTGGGCCCGCGGTCACATGAATAGGATCGGCTACATAGCAGTTTGGGCACAGGGCACACAGTGACATTGATGTGAGTGGTGGATGATGGCACTGCTGCCAGCAGTCTGAGCCTCTCCCGCAACAGCCCATATGCAAAGCAATACAACTAGAACTGCTCAAATAAAACAAAATGTTGGCAGAAACGATTTCATTGTGGGCGACACCGGGGGCAACAGCTAGTCTATACATAGAAATACACACATATGTATATAGAAATGTGTTCTCAGACCAGGGCCAGTGCTAGGGTGTTTGGCGCCCTCCTGCAAACTACAAACTTGCACCCTTCCTTCCAGTTTCCTACAAAGGGACAGTGGGCCTGATTCAGACCCGGTCGCAAGCGCTGAGCGGTCGCAAGCGCTGAGCACTCGCAACCGGGTCGATGGTGGCCCAGAGCACATGCGCACGACAGAGCCGGCTCCGTCGTACGCATGCGCGAGACCCGGACAGCGACGGGCACTCTGTCGCTCCGGGTCTCGCACCAAAGGGGGCGTGTTGTCGATGTTGAGTGGCAGCAAGTGATGTCAGTGGGAGAGCTTTCAGCTCTGTTTGAGCCAAAAGCTCTCTGGGGCTTGCGGCCACGAGACCCTACCACAAGGGTCTCGTCGCAAGCCTGATGGTCGTGATGGTCTTGACCATCGCGACCATCATCCTGGCCACTCGCATTAGCTGTGGGTGGCAACCCACAGCAATGCGAGCAGCCAGGAGGCCCTGATTCAGAGCAAGCACTCTGTCAGAGCGTCCGGCTCTGAAACAGGGCCAGTGTGCGCCATAGGCGGACGGTGCACAACGGAGCGTGGTCTTGCAAAAAGGGGCGGGGTCACATAATCGTATCCCCAATTTAAATTACGCCACACAGTAGCACAAACTTATTCACATTACACCACACACAGTGCCCCTGATTCACATTACACCACATACTAGTGTCCCTTATTCCCGTTACAACACACAGTAGTGCCCCTTATACACAATGCCCACAGTAGTGTCCCTTATATATAATGTCCACAGTAGTAGTAGCCCTTATAAACATAATGCCCCCAGCAGTAGTGCGCCTTATATAGTGCCCCCAGCCAGTAGTAGTGCCCCTTTAACATAAAGACACAGACACACACACACACACAACACAATACTATACTTACCTGAAACCCTGTTACTGCACCCGCCACTGTCCAACTGCTCTGTCCTCGGTCCTCGAGCTGGGCAATATTCCCTTCACTCACTTCAGGAGCCGGAGCTCAGCAGTGAGCTCCAGGCTCTGGGTGTCTCTTCAGGGAAGGAGCTGCTGGGCGCCCGCTGGTAAAAAAATCTCAGTGGGCACCTGGCAAATGGAGTAGGCAGCGGTAGCGCCTTTTGCAGCCTTGCGCTTCCCTGCAGCGCAGGGCTGGCTGAGCACGTTGCGCCGGATCTGCCCCTAACCCTCCCCGCAGCCTAAATTTAGCCTCTTCCCCAGTGCCTAGCCCTAACTCTCCCTCCCCCACACCCTAAACCTAAACCCCCCCAGCAGCCTAAACCTAAACCTTCCCATAGCGCAGTGTTGGCTAACCTTGACACTCCAGCTGTTATGGAACTACATAACCCAGCATGCACTGCTACAGTTTTGCTATTAGGGCATGCTAAAACTGTGGCAGGGCATGCTGGGATATATAGTTCCACAACAGCTGGAGTGTCAAGGTTAGCCAACACTGCCTTAGCGCCTAACCCTTAACCCTCCCCCTAACCCCAGTACTTACGCTAAGGATCCTGGCGGTCGAGATGCCGGCGCCGGTATTCTGATAAGTGTCGGGATTCCAGCTATGGCATTCTGCCAGCAGGAATCCCCACAGTCGGAATTATGACCGCATCCCTAATAAGTTATTATAAATAAAATATTTAATATTTTGAATGAAATATACATTGTGTATATTTAATTTCAAATATTAAATATATTATTATATTAATACACATATACATATTACCTTAGTAAATAGATATATTATGAACATTTAAAATAAAACACTTACCTTTTTTTCTGCAACTATTTACTTCTTCTGTCTTCTTCACTCCTTTTCCATTTCTTGATGCTCCTCTCCTGACCTGTTATGAGAGGGGAGGGGAAGATAAGGAGCAGAGGGAAGAGGAGAGAGGGAGGGTAGCACTGGAGACTGCCTTTATTCAGATAGCCAGGCCAGGTGGGGAGGGGAGGAGAGCCAGGCCAGGTGGGGAGGGGAGGAGAGTCAGGCCAGATGGGGAGGGGAGGAGAGCCAGGCCAGGTGGGGAGGGGAGGAGAGCCAGGTTAGGTGGGGAAGGAAAGCCAAGTCAGGTCAGGTGGGTAAGGGAGGAGAGCCAAGTCAGGTCAGGTGGGGAGGGGAGGAGAGCCAGGATAGGCCAGATGGGGAGAGGAGGACAGCCAGGTCAGGTGGGGAGGGGAGGAGAGCCAAGTCAGGTCAGGTGGGGAGGGGAGGTGAGCCAAGTCAGGTCAGGTGGGGAGGGGAGGTGAGCCAAGTCAGGTCAGGTGGGGAGGGGAGGAGAGCCAAGTCAGGTCAGGTGGGGAGGTGAGGAGAGCCAAGTCAGGTCAGGTGGGGAGGTGAGGAGAGCCAAGTCAGGTCAGGTGGGGAGGAGAGCCAGGCCAGGTGGGGAGGGGAGCCAGGTCAGGTGGGAAGCGGAGGAGAGCCAGGTCAGGTGGGGAGGGGAGGAGAGCCAGGTCAGGTGGGGAGGGGAGGAGAGCCAGGTCAGGTGGGGTGGGGAGGAGAGCCAGGTCAGGTGGGGTGGGGAGGAGAGTCAGGTCAGGTGGGGAGGCGAGGAGAGCCAGGTCAGGTCAGGTGGGGAAGGGAGAAGAGCCAGGTCAGGTCAGGTGGGGAAGGGAGGAGAGCCAGGTCAGGTCAGGTGGGGAAGGGAGGAGAGCCAGGTCAGGTCAGGTGGGGAAGGGAGGAGAGCCAGGTCAGGTCAGGTGGGGAAGGGAGGAGAGCCAGGTCAGGTCAGGTGGGGAAGGGAGGAGAGCCAGGTCAGGTCAGGTGGGGAAGGGAGGAGAGCCAGGTCAGGTCAGGTGGGGAAGGGAGGAGAGCCAAGTCAGGTCAGTTGGGGAGGGGAGGAGAGCCAGGATAGGTCAGATGGGGAGAGGAGGAATGCTAGGTCAGATGGGGAGGGAAGGAGAGCCAAGTCAGGTCAGGTGAGGAGGGGAGGAGAGCCAAGTCAGGTCAGGTGGGGAGGGGAGGAGAGCCAAGTCAGGTCAGGTGGGGAGGGGAGGAGAGCCAAGTCAGGTCAGGTGGGGAAGGGAGGAGAGCCAAGTCAGGTCACGTGGGGAGGGGAGGAGAGCCAAGTCAGGTCACGTGGGGAGGGGAGCCAGGTCAGGTGGGGAGGGGAGGGGAGGAGAGCCAGGTCAGGTGGGGAGGGGAGGAGAGCCAGGTCAGGTGGGGAGGGAAGGAGAGCCAAGTCAGGTGGGGAGGAGAGCCACAGGTCAGGCAGAGGCGCACAGCACAGAGAGGAGAAAGGGGGGGACCCGGCCATGGGAAGACAGGAGCAACAGTGTCACCCTCCAGTGGAGGAGCCACTCAACCATGCAGGCATTTAACAGGAGGTCTCACAGGCGCAGAGGGCGCTGCTGCAGAGGTGAGGAAGGGGGAGACCCGGCCAGGGGAAACTAGCTGTGGTGCCGCCAGTGGTGGTAAGGAGGTGCTCATGACTGACACTGAGCGTGCCTACATTCAAAAGCAGGTAAGACTCAGCACAGCAGGGAGTACCGGGAAGAGCCGCTCAGACTCAGCTGCCATTCTCTACAGTAGGCAGCAGACACAAAGGACTCAGCAGCGCTGCAGGGTGAGAGCGCCTCTCCAGCCTGGCGCCTCCCTGCAATGCAGGATCTGCTGAGTGGGTTGCACTGATAACATAAGGTAAGTGCGGATCACAGGCGCTATAACTCCATAGTAACATAACAGAAGGTAAGTGCGGATCACAGGCGCTATACCTCCATAGTAACATAAAATAAGGGAAGTGCGGTTCACAGGCGCTATACCTCCATAGTAACATAACATAAGGTAAGTGCGGATCACAGGCGCTATACCTCCATAGTAACATAACATAAGGTAAGTGCGGATCACAGGCCCTATACCTCCATAGTAACATAACATAAGGTAAGTGCGGATCACAGGCGCTATACCTCCATAGTAACGTAACATAAGGTAAGTGCGGATCACAGGCGCTATCCCTCCATTGTAACATAACATAAGGTAAGTGCGGATCACAGGCGCTATACCTCCATAGTAACATAACATAAGGTAAGTGCGGATCACAGGTGCTATACCTCCATTGTAACATAACATAAGGTACTGTAAGTGCGGATCACAGGCGCTATACCTCCATAGTAACATAAGGTAAGTGCGGATCACAGGCGCTATATCTCCATAGTAACATAACATAAGGTAAGTGCGGATCACAGGCGCTATACCTCCATAGTAACATAACATAAGGTATTGTAAGTGCGGATCACAGGCGCTATACCTCCATAGTAACATAACATAAGGTAAGTGCGGATCACAGGCGCTATACCTCCATAGTAACATAACATAAGGTAAGTGCGGATCACAGGCGCTATACCTCCATAGTAACATAACATAAGGTAAGTGCGGATCACAGGCGCTATACCTCCATAGTAACATAACATAAGGTAAGTGCGGATCACAGACGCTATACCTCCATAGTAACGTAACATAAGGTAAGTGCGGATCACAGGCGCTATACCTCCATAGTAACGTAACATAAGGTAAGTGCGGATCACAGGCTCTATACCTCCATAGTAACGTAACATAAGGTAAGTGCGGATCACAGGCGCTATACCTCCATAGTAACATAACATAAGGTAAGTGTGGATCACAGGCGCTATACCTCCATAGTAACATAACATAAGATAAGTGCGGATCACAGGCGCTATATACTCCGGACTGGAGTGACGTGGATTGAACTGAAGAACTTGGGCTTTGACTCCGGACTGGAGTAACGTGGATTGAACTGAAGAACTTGGGCTTTGACTCCGGACTGGAGTGACGTGGATTGAACTGAAGAGCTTGGGCTTTGACTCTGGACTGGAGTGACGTAAATTGAACTGAATCCGGATTGGGACTGGAACGGGCAGAATCCCGGCTGGAACTGGCAAGGGCTTGGAACTTGACTCTGGACTGGAATAATGTGACAATGGCTGAAGGGAAATCAGGTAAGGCTAAGACGAGGGCTAGACAGGGTAATCTGGAAATGCTGTGACAAAGGCTGGAACTCAGGTGCAGGCTGGATTGGGTAATTGGGAAACTGGTTCAGGAAGGGATAGGTAGGTTTGGGAATTTAAGGTTCAGGTAGGAGTGGGTAGGTAGAAGGAGCAGGAGTTGATCCACAGCAGGAAGCAAGGCAGGGTAACAGTGCAGGTTTGAAGGGAGCCAGGGACCAACCAGGAGTAGGGCAAGCAGTGGAGCACAAGGCTAAGGTCAGGAGCGCAGGATCTCTCTTATAGCTGATGCTGAAACATACGAGTTGCACTGGCCTGGAAACTAGCAGGATTGCTGGATGCTCCTGGTATTGCTGTTACCAGGACTTCTGGATTTGCCAGGTATTGCTGTAAGCAGGACTTCTGGATTTGCCAGGTATTGCTGAAAGCAGAATTACCAGATGAACTGGTCTAGGAACCAGTAGGAGCAGGAGCCTGGGATACCCTTGTACTCAGAAGTAGCACGAACTAACACCACAGGAAGTAACGAGATGTTCAGGCCCAGAATGCTATAGGAGGAGGGTGTTTGTACCCTGGGTCTCGCAGGAATTGGTGGATACGGACAGGTGGTCTGGTAGTAGCACTCTGAGTGGTGGAGGCACAACATGCAGAGGAAGCAATCATCTCTGCAGTACTAAGAGTCAGAACTACACCTGCGATTCCAATCAGGGCTAGCAGTGTTCACAGACAGAGGAGGGTCCAGGTAAATAATCACTGTGGAAAGGAGAGCACACAGAGATGTGCTCCAGCCAGCATGGGGCCTGATTCAGAGCCGTTCGCTATTTGTGGTCGTTCGTTCAAAAACAAGGGGTGGCTATTCAAATGATCCGTTCGCAAATTGCAGTCTGTTCCCACCTCTAAGTCTGAACGAGCGAGCAAAACATACGCTCGTTTTTTTTATAAAAACGCCCCCTGGCCGCACGCACCATACGTCATGTCCGCTATTTATTAGGTTAATCGAGTACATCGTACAGCGTATGAACTGCTCGCTATTCTTGTGGTTGGTGTTTTCAACCGCTATTTTGCGAGCAGTTCTGAGTTAAAAAAAACCAAGTGACGTGGTCAATGACGCTGCTGTATTAAATATGCACTCCCTTAAAACGCCCGTTTTGACCTTTAAGCACGCCTGCGTTCGGATCTCCACTCCCCGTTTTCAAGCACCTTCCCCTGTTACCACCCACATATGCCTCATTCTGTCACTCAAAATAGCAGGCCCTCGCTATATTGCGTACCAACGATTTTCAGCCGCACTGACTGGTTCGCGCATGCGTACTAAAAACCGTACGCATGCGCAGATGTGCGAACATCGCTCGGAACGAGCGTACTGCCGCTAGCGAGTGGCTCTGAATGAGGGCCATGATCAGAGCAGATCTCCCAGGCAGATTACACACACAGGGCCTGATTCAGAGGTGCTCGCAAAAAGCGAGCGCTCGTTCTGAATAAGGGCGGACGCTTGGATTTTAAGTTGCGGCCTCTTGGCCGCTCGCATAACTGTGGGTTAACACCCACAGCTTATGCGAGCGGCCATGATGATGGTCGCGATGGTCAAGACCATCGCGACCATCGGGCTTGCAACGAGACCCTTGTGGTAGGGTTTCATGTCCGCAAGCCCCAGAGAGCTTTCAGCTCTAACAGAGCCGGAAGCTCTCTCACTGACATCACTGGTGATGTCAGTGAGGCCGCCCACAAATGGCAGGTGTTCGCTTGGGAATGCCTCCGTTTGTGAAGCCATCCCCTGGCCACGCCTACAAAAGGGGTCGAGCTGTCGATTAACATCGACAGCCGCCCCTTTTGTAGTGAGTCCCAGAGCGAGTGCTTTTTGTGCTCGCTCCGGGGCTCGTGCACGCGCAGTGCGCACGCCGCGCGTGTGCACTGGCCCACCATCACAGCGCTTGCGACCAGGTCTGAATCAGGCCCACAGATCCATGAGATAGTTGGCAGGGGTAATGGAGCATACACACGGTCAGATCTGTCAGATGAACGATTTGAACGATTTTACCAAAGATTTTAATGATTTTTGACTGCATTAAAATTAATGTAATCGTCCAAGTCTGACTGCAAACACATCAGATGTTAGATATCGTTATCTGACCATCGGGAACGCGCATCGTTCAAATCGTTCTTCTCACAGATCTGACAGATATGTCAGATTTTCCTTCAGATATGAACGATTGAACGATTTTTTAAATCATTATCGTTCAGATCTGCACTATTAGTCTACAGACAAAAAGGTGAAAACTAGACAGGGTCATGACAGGCTGCGATTATTCATGCAGTTCTGCTGCAAAAATATGTTAATGAATGCAATCGCAATGCCGTCACACAGCCAGCATAGAAACGCCCACTACCGCTGTCTCACACCCGTTATACCGCGCAGTCCTGCGTATACAGCGGGAACATCGAATAACGTCGGCCCCTTACGCACTATTACACCAGGTCTGACTTTACTCAGAATTTGCTAAACTATATATGGGTGTATGCCATATATATGGGTGTATGCCATCGTTGTGGCTAATTTATGCACGCCCCTGTAACGGCATTCAAATGGACTGGCACGCCTGCATTTCTCTGATTCCCCCACCCCCCATCGCCACCCCGAAATGCTACCTACCTGTCACTCTGCGATGGCTTTCCATCGTCTGCGTGATAGCAGTGCAATCGCAATTCTGCCGTCGCACATGTGCACTGCGGTGCATACACATGCGCAGTACGCAACAATCGTCCATCTGCGTACGCTATCGCAATAGTGATTGCTGAATCAGGACCTTTATCCACCTCTTTAGTGACTGTGGTCCTGGTTCAGCATTGGAGACATGCTATGCTAAATGCCGAACAGAGGGCCTGATTCAAACCCGCTTGCAATCGCTGAGGGCTCGCAAGCGGGTCGATGTTGGCCCAGTGCACATGCGCGAGACCCGGATAGCGATGGGCAAGCCGTCGCTCCGGGTCTCGTACCAAAGGGGGCGTGCTGTCGATGGTGAGTGACAGCACACTCTCTTTGGTGGGCATGGCTGCCCAGACAGAGGCGTTCCCATGGGAACTGGGCCCACTGACATCACAAGATGTCAGTGGGAGTGCCTTTGGCTCTGATAGAGCCGAAAGCACTCCAGGGCTTGCGGCAACGAGACCCTACCACAAGGGTCTCGTCACAAGCCTGATGGTCTTGACATCGCGACCATCTTCCTGGCCGCTCGCTATAGCTGTGGGTGGTCACCCACAGCTCTGCGAGCGGCCAGGAGGCCGTTCAAAAAAAATAATAGCCCAGCCCTGATTCAGAGCGAGCGCTCTGTCAGAGCATCCGACTCTGAATCAGGGCCACAGGTAGAACATACAAACCGCACACAGATAGGTCCCAGGTTGGAATTGAGCACATGACCCCATTCTAGTATATATCAGCTTGAGCATTTATGGTCTAATAATGCCTTGCTGAGAACTCTCTCTCTATGGGGGAGATGTACCAAGCCTTGCAGAGAGAAAAAGTGGAGAAGTTGCCCAAGGCGACCAATCAGCTTCTAACAGTCATCTCAAAGACTGTGCTAAACAACTGACAGTTGGAAGCTGATTGGCTGCCCTGGGCAACCTCTCCCAGGCACAGTACATCTCCATCCGAGGCTTGATACATGTCCCCCTATGGCATAAAGCTGACCAGCCATGGCTGCTACCCTCTTACCTGATTGGTTGCTATGAGTAACATCTCCACTTCTAAAAACTCTCACTTTAGTAAATTTGCCCCTGAGGGAGAATATGATACATCTGATTTTAATGTCAGTCATGGGGAACCTCCATCTGCGTCCAAAGGCCGCTCTAAAAAATAAGAAGGACGGCCCTGATTCAGAGCGAGCGCTCTGTCAGAGCGTCCGGCTCTGAATCAGGGCCAGAATCCCAATTATCAGGAATCTGCGCGTGTGCAGGACTCCTTCTGCACAAGTGCAGATTGGGTCCTGCGTGATCGGAATCAGGCCCCTGTATGCCTCTGACTGATTGACAGCCAGAGGCATTTATGGGGTATTGTGGGGGCGAGGATGGCCGGCATTCCTGGAAAAGGGGGCATGTCAGCCCAAGCTGCTTTATCCTTTAACATGCTTGCTGCTTTATAAATACGGGCATACTTGCATGTACAGTGCAGTAGCTAGTGCTCCCGGTACAGGCCACACCCCCTCTGCATGTTGTCACGTAGAGGGGGCGTGGCCTGCACCCGGCGCCGGGAGCGGGTGATTACAGCAATGCCCAGACTCCCACTCCCGGGCGCAGGCCACGTCCCTTCCACGTGACAACATGCTGTAAGGGCAGCACTGTGGCCGTCTGGAGCTCCAGTGCTGCAGAGATTCAGGCAGCAGGGTGCCATTACAGGCAACTGCAGGAGCTGTGGGTGAGCGGTGGTTCCCCCAACAGAGTGCTGCGATCTGTACAGCTGCACCACTCGCACACCCGACATTCGGGAGCCTCACAGCCAATCCCTGAGAGTAGGCAAGTATGAACGACAGGTGGTACAAGTCGGGCGTCCTATCTTCTTTTGAGTAGAATGGGCAGGTTTAACATGGCTTAATGTGGTCACATCAGCTGTCAGTAGTAGATGTGTGACGTGTCTGTCACTGGTATTATTAGGCATGGATCTACTATTCTTAAAGGTTGGCAGATTTTTATCTGTTTAAATGATTGGCCATAAGCAGGGGAGATTAAATAGAGGAGGGGGCCAGTGGGCAGCCTGGTGAGGGCTCTCTCCTCTCCGGCTGGCTTTGTGCCAGAGTCTACTGCGCATACCCAGGTCTTCGGGAACATGGTGCCAGCGTGATGTATGATTGGTTGTTATGGGCAACATCTCCACTTCTAATAACTCTCACTTTAGTAAATATCCCCCATGGTGTTATTGTAATTATCTAATTTGCTTTTAATTAATTAGCACTACCTTACCAAAAGAAGAGAAGGTCATCTATAAGGGTTGGGTATGGAATGCTACCGCTGGGGATCCTGGCTGTCAGAATAACGTCCAACAGGGTTCAGATACCTAACCCTACCCCTCCCTCCCTGCACCCTAAACCTAGCCCTCCCCCCCAGTGCCTAAACCTAACCCCCCCTAGTGCCTAACACTAACCCTCCCCCTAGAGCCTAACCCTCCCTCTAATGCCTAACCCTCCCCTAGTGCCTAAACCTAACCCTCCCCCTAAGGCCTAAACCTAACCCTCCCCCTAGTGCCTAACCCTAACCCTCCCCCTAGTGACTAAACCTAACCCTCCCACTAGTGCCTAACCCTCCCCCTAGTGCCTAACCCTAACCCTCCCCCTAATGCCTAACCCTCCCCCTAGTGCCTAACCCTTCCCCTAATGCCTAACCCTAACCCTCCCCCTAGTGCCTAACCCTAACCCTCCCCCTAGTGCCTAACCCTCCCCCTAGTGCCTACCCCTAACCCTCCCCCTAATGCCTAACCCTAACCCTTCCCCTGGTGCCTAATATGCACACACATACATATATCACACATAAATTACAAACACACTTACCTGTCCACAGCTGCGGGTTGTAGAGATGGGGACAAGACCTGGCACTGTAATTAGGCCCCAGGGGGCGGGGCCAACTGACACGATTCTAATGGAATTTCATCATATTGGCTCCGCCTCCTCCCGATTGACCCGCGAATCGCAGCAATTTTCTGCTAGGGGCGGGGCTTAATAATATGGCGCTCGCTTGTCTTATCAGTCAGGGGGGGTTTCTGGGTGCTCAGAACCCCCCTCACCTACATGCGCTACTGTAGTGCCTAATGCTAACCCCTAACTCTATCCCCCCCCCTTAACCCCAGTACTTACTCTCAGATATACCAGCGGCCGGGATTCTGAATGGTGTCGGGATTGCGCCGGAGGCATTCTGAGCACCGACATCCCGACAGCCAGCATTTCAACTACATTCTGTCTATAAACCTTGTGTATAGTATTATTGTGTTGGTAATGGTACTAATACAGAAAAGCAATTCTTTTTCCACCATGTACATAATGGATTTGGCCAGACACCTGTAAGTAATATTTACATCAAATAGGAAAAAGTTCCTGGTAAGTACGGCACAAGGTTAAGTCATTCCAACAATAAACCAATTTTTTTTTTTTTCAAAAATATTTTTATTATGACTCTTTAGCACACAAAGAGAAGTAATATACAATTTTGTACAGTTATATAAGTAAAACACATAACATACAGCACATAATATAATTTTGATACCATACAAAATTCCAACAATAAAACATAACACATAACTTTGATAGTTAATTTTTTTAGTTTCTATACTAGCAGATTACAATTATTAAATCTTACCACCATGCGGATAGAGGCCCCCTCCCTTTACATCAATATCGATGGGTCATTATCCACCATTCTTAGTTCGAACCATGATGTAGGAGAAAAGCATTTGTGAAGCAGTTGCCTTGTACTCAGTGGCAGAGTGGTCACATAGCTCTCCCACATTTCAAAAAACCTACCAACCCTACTCTCCCTCTCCAAGGATGCCTCTATCCAGTCCATCCTGAAAAGAGAGAACAACTTCTCTCAAAACAGACTAAAAGGAGGGGTTTCTGGCTGAATCCACATCCGAAGGATAGTTTTCTTTGCTGCGGCACTTATTGCCAAAAGAAGTTTCCGCCCTCCCCTAGATATCCTCTGATCTGCTGGTAATATGCCCAATATGGCCCACTCCGCAGTAAAGGGTAAAAAAGTTCACTAGGTGGTCAATTGCAAATTTCCTGACACCCAACCAGAAGATTCTCACTAGAGGGCACGCCCAGAGACAGTGAAATATATCTGCATTGTCTTCCGGGCATCTATAACATCTGTGTGAAGAGGAAGACCCCATCAAAAAACTTCTGTGAGGGCTTATATATGTCCTATGAAATATATTCAAAAATAATTCTCTGTAAGAGCTAGCAGGTATGAAATAACAAGATTTTTCTAATCATCAATTGACAGTTCCGGAAAATGGTATAACCAACGAGATAGCCCTGTTTGAATACTCTCATAATCAAGCTTTACTCGTAGAAAATTATAGTGAATGGAGATGGCCTTAGATATGGGTGGAGGATTGGCCAATAAGGGGTCTAAAGAATTGGACCAATCTTGTGCAGAAAAAAACCTAATAGTTTCACTAACGTAATGTTGGGCTTGATAGTATGCAAATGGAAAAGATAAGAGAAAATCATGTTTCCCCACCGCATGTTGGAACGTGAGAGGTCTCTTTGTATTATAGTCTAATAAACATCCAACTGATCCAAGTCCATTTGACGCCCATGTGGTAAATGGGTGGCCAGCCTGACCTCGTTGAAGCTCAGGATTAAGCACAAAAGAGTTAAAAGTTGATCTGTTAGCATTTAAATTTGATTTGTGTCTCAATATACACCACAGTTTGCGCGTGCTCCATAGAAGAGGATTTTCCCTCAAGTTGGGAAGAATATCATGGTCTGACATGTGTAAGAAAGATTACCAAAGAGTACCAAATTACAATCAGGGAGGAAGCCACCCTCCAAATCAGAGTTAGTATATGTGTCTGTGCAATGTAGCCAGTCTCGGAGATGACGTAAAATAGCCGCGTGGTTATATTGAGTAACATTAGGGAAGTTTATTCCTCCATTCGATTTCAATTGTTGTAAACTGTCCGTTGTAGGCCTATTCTGCGACGCCCCTTATTCCAAATAAAATTTACAAACTCTGTATTTATCTTCTTGGTATCCTCTAAAGACAGCAGGAGTGGAAGGGACTGCTGGAGATACATTATCCTAGGAAAGGACACCATTTTTAGCAGACTAGCCCTGCCCAAGTAAGAGAGCTGGAGACGACCCCACCCTCCCAACTCTCTGCGGAGTCCCGTTAGAGCTCTAGTGATGTTCATACTGTAAAGAGATGCAGGATTTTTGGTGATCTGAACTCCCAAATACATAAAACTCTTTTTCGCCCACACAAAAGGGGTATTAGCATGCCAAGAGGGGCGCATGTATCCCGGCCGAAGATATAAGGCAGTCGATTTTTCTGAGTTAATCTGCAAACCCGACACAATTCCAAAATCTTGAAGCAAATTCAGTAGATGATTTAAAGAAGAAGAGGGTCTAGAGATATATAACAATATATCATCTGCAAAAGCAGTAATTTTCAATTCTCAGTTGCCTATCGAAATACCCCGGATATCTAGATTTTGTTGAATGAGCCGTAATAGCGGATCAAGGGATAGATTAAATTGAAGGGGGGATAGGGGACAACCCTGATGGGTTCCCCTAAACATTTCCACCGTTCCCCCGCGCACCCCATTTACTAGTAAAGAAGTCTTAGGAGATGAATAAAAATAGCAAATTAAATCTATGAAGTCCTGGCCAAAGGCTCGTCGTGCCAAGACTCCACAAAGGTGAGGCCAGAGAACAGTGTCAAATGCCTTATGACAGTCTAGGCTGAGGAGCATATTATTGGAGGATGGGTTACCAGAGGAGACTACTGTAGCTGCTATCGCTGCTCTTATGCCCTTTACAGAATGCCTACCCTGTACAAAGCCTAGCTGGTGGGAAGTAAGGAGATCAGGAAGTATACTTTGCAATCGTGTGGCCATTATTTTGGCCAATATTTTAAAATCAACGTTAAGCAACGTGATTGGTCTATAATAGGCCACTAACTGGGGATCTTTATCTGGCTTAGGTAGGAAGATGGTATATGCTGAGTTAAAAGTAGCATATAAAGGAGCATGTTTGTGCATACGCCTATAAAGTTCCAATAGTGTGGGGGCTATATTATGTCGCAGTAATTTGTAGTATCTCCTGAAAGACCATCTGGACCCGGAGTCTTGTGAGTTTTAAGGCTTGAGATAGTATCATTGATCTCAGTAGGAGATATGTCTCTATCCAGCCTATCTTTCTGCTCTCTGGTCAGTCTAGGGAGGCGCGCTTCACTCAGTAGTCTATCTTGAAGACTCGAGTCAATAGGTCTGTCTTCATAGAGAAGTTCATAGTATTTCTGAAATTGTTTAGAGATTAAATCTGTCTAAGAATATGAGGTCCCAGAGGTTGGATCCCTAATCATATGTATGAAACTCCTCCCACCTCTAGCCCTGGACATGGTAGCCAGCAGTTTTCCTGGTCTATTACCCCATCGGAAATATTTATTTTTGGCATAGTCTAATTTACATTTGGCTTGGGAAAGTAAGAAGGATTCCATCAATTTACGTGCCTGTTTATAATCTCGAAAGTCTCTCTGACTGGATTAGAAATATATAGTTGGAAGGCCGAGGACATGGCCGCTTGTAGAGACTTATGTTGAATATTAGCTTCTTTACATTTTCTAGAGACATAATTAATAATATGGCCCCGCATCACCGCCTTTGACGCCTCCAAAAAGAGCACAGGGTCATCCCAATGCTCTATATTGTCATCAAGATATTCATTCCACTTGGTTGTTAAGAAATTACGAAAATCTTCTGATTTGGACAAGTATGTGGGGAAGCGCCAAAGGCGGGAGGCAGCTACCAGAGATGTATTATACAGAGAAATTCTGATTGGGGCATGATCGGAAATGACTATATCACCCAAGTTTACGTCTTGTATTTTTGAAAATAATGCAAACCATAGTCTATTGTCATCAAGAAATTCATTCCACTTGGTTGTTAAGAAATTACGAAAATCTTCTGATTTGGACAAGTATGTGGGGAAGCACCAAAGGCGGGAGGCAGCTACCAGAGATGTATTATACAGAGAAATACTGATTGGGGCATGATCGGAAATGACTATATCACCCAAGTTTACGTCTTGTATTTTTGAAAATAATGCAAACCATAGTCTAATTTACATTTGGCTTGGGAAAGTAAGAAGGATTCCATCAGTTTACGTGCATGTTTATAGATCTCGAAAGTCTCTCTGACTGGATTAGAAATATATAGTTGGAAGGCCGAGGACATGGCCGCTTGTAGAGAGTTATGTTGAATATTAGCTTCTTTACATTTTCTAGAGACATAATTAATAATATGGCCCCGCATCACCACCTTTGACGCCTCCAAAGAGAGCACAGGGTCATCCCAATGCTCTATATTGTCATCAAGATATTCATTCCACTTGGTTGTTAAGAAATTACGAAAATCTTCTGATTTGGACAAGTATGTGGGGAAGCGCCAAAGGCGGGAGGCAGCTACCAGAGATGTATCATACAGAGAAATTCTGATTGGGGCATGATCGGAAATGACTATATCACCCAAGTTTACGTCTTGTATTTTTGAAAATAATGCATCCGCCACCAAAATATAGTCAATACAGGATAGAGTTCTGTGGGCTGCCGATAGATGCGTATAAGATCAATTAGTAGGGTTTAGGATCCTCCATGGGTCAATTAGGCTAAGGAGAGATTCAAATCGTGCCAGATGTTGCCAATAAACCGAGTGAGGTCTCACCGGAGGGGTAGATCTATCCAATATTGCGTCCGCAACTGTATTGAAATCACCTCCCACTATTAAAATCGGAGTATTTCTTGTCATTAGAAACTGAGAAAGATCATTTATAAAGTCGGCCGGAGTGTTAGGTACGTAAAGATTCAGTAGAGTATATTTAGTGTGTGAGATAGAGATGTCTAGAAGAATAAAATGCCCCCCTGGATCCAAGTATGTATCATGAATCACATATGGTAAGGCTCGGTGTAATAATATGCTACCCCTCGTGATTTATTTCTAAAGGGAGCAGATATACACTCATTTGTCCAGGAATCTCTCAACATGGAATCGTCTCCAGCCCTCCAATGCGTCTCCTGCAAAAACATTATAGAAGGTTTAAGCTTTTTAAGAAATGTTGTAACCCTCTTTCTTTTAATAGGTGTATTGAGGCCTCCCAAATTCCATGAAATTATCTTTAAAGTATTATCTATCTGAGGAGTTGAAAGCAAGGGTGACGCCATTAACCTATACCTTTAGGAGGGAATACAATCAAAAAATACATAGTAAGAAGAACAAACATCTCCCCGTCCCAGCATAAACCAATTTTTAGCACCTGTGTAGTAGACATTATATCTGTAATTACAGTAAGTGTTGGGTTGCTTGTAAACCCGATGTACAGTATGTGAGATCATAGAATACAGACTTGTCACTTCAATGCAACCAAAATAACAAGTAGCACGGACATCTCCCAGTTGCTGTGTAAGGAAAGCATTAGTGTCCTTGGGGATTATTAAAGTATTTTGGATGCAAGGTTGCAAAAAAGCATCCAGGTAGGTGGATACTAGTTGGTACTAGTTGGGCGGTTCCTCCAGATGTTTGTGTGCCATGGCACTGTATACATGAGGGGGGCTATACATACATTCACAGGGCTGATAATCGTTTATAAACACAGTCTGTGCATGTGCACAGTGTCAGACTGAGGCATGAAGGGCCCACCTGGGAATGCAGTGTTAGGGGCCCATGCTTATGGGGTGTGGTTATCCATCACAGGGGGTGTGGCCAGCCACCCAAAATGCTTGGCTAACCAATAGGTGTAGATTCTATAGAAGGGAACCAATCACCCATATTGATCAGTGGTACTGCTCCACCAGATAACTGACCATCTAATAGAGTAACAATGTATAATTTGAGGTCTGGAACCTGACACCTTGAAGAGGGGGTGGGCCATTAGGCAGTGGGGCCCACCGGGGATTTCCCCTGTACCCGTGTGGGCCAGTCCAACCCTGCATGTGCAGAACGGGTCCTGCCTGATCGATAGCGGTCCTCTCTTAGCCGCAGCTATATCAACATGCTGCGGCATTTAGGTGGCAGAGACTAGGATCGTTGTACAAAACAGGGGTGTGATGCCGCCCTTTTGTAGGCGTGCCAAGCCCAGGGTCTGCGTCGTCGGACGCAGACTTCCTGGACCTGACTGGGCAGTTGTGACGGCCAGTCTGAGTAAGCTGCAGCTTACGCAGACTGGCCGAGTGCTGCGACCATCGCTATCGGTGGTTGCCATGGTGATCCAATGCACTCGGATTGCAGATGCATGCAGACACCTCCGGCTGTATTTGCATTTGAGTTGTACGGGATTCTCTTCGCTCGGCTGTGAGATCGTGCGCATCAGAATCAGGCCCTATGACCTTGTAGACATTGTGAATGATGATGTTTTGACTGCGAACATTTTGTCCATGCCGACACCCTGAATATGGACCGACATAGTAGTGGAGAGTGCAGTAGATCAATGCCTTATACTGTATACACACTCAAAGATATATTTGTGTATATATATATATATATATATTATATATATATATCCTTTAACTCTCCTCCTAAATGTCTCATTTGCCTGTGTGAACTTAAACCCTTACAGAGACCCAGGAGTGAATCTGACTCCCAGAAACCTCTACGGCCGCCTGTTCACTAACTGTCCAGAATGATGACAATTCCCAGCTGGGCAGATTTTATTGCTGAAACATATGTCTGTGTCAGGCTCTCTGCTCTGGGAGTGTAACGCTCCATAAATAATAATCACTTACACATATACATGCCATAAAACCCCTGCTTAACACTCTATGGCCTGTCTCCTAAGATGCCTTTCAGCTGTGGAAGTCATCTTAAAGCAAACACTCACCAAATCATTATTCTGTTCTGCTGATATTTATGCATCTTACACAGAAGCTCCCAACTGTGAAAATAATTTGTAACACGGGGGTGTAGAAATGAGGACTCAAGACAGGCAGGTACTCGGTAAGGCAGTGTCATTACTGGCAGCAGACACTGCACTTTAGCATGCATAGACTTAAGGGGCCTATCCATTTGCCGACTTTCTGCACAATGCCACCAAAACCAGGAGATTTTGGTCGGAGCGTGCAGAAAGTCTGCTAGTGGATAGCCAGCAAGGTCCAGCGATGCGCGTGCATGCTGGGTCCTTGCCGACCCGACTATCTATCGAACATGCCGGTCAACCTGACAACGGTCATCAGTTTCGGCATGTTAATAGATAGGGAGGTTGGGCTCCTGCACTGAAGACGTTCAGTGCCCGCACCTCAGCGACATGAAAGTCTGAACGCTGGATGTTCAGACTTTCATGTCGTTAAATGGATAGGCCCCTTTAGGCCTGTATATATAGGCAAATAACACAAATAAATGTCCCAGCACTCCCAGAGCTTAATAGTCAGTCCCTGGCACTACAACACTCTGGCCTACTACACGGGCCGCTAGTCAGCATCAGTGCAAAGAGCATCAGGCAGATGAGAGTTATAAACTCTTCCTGTTCTCCAGTGATTATTCCAGCTGGGTTTGTACAACTGTGAAAACCTGGAATTCCACACTTCCACTGCTACTGCAGAACGCCCAGGCTTCACTCCTTGGAGGGAGCTGACCCCACAGGCAGGGCTGCCAAGAGCCACACTGGGCCCGGGTGAAGGGGGGCATGGCCTAATTGCAGGAGGTGCCCTCCTTAAGAAGTTAAAAACATTGTTGCAGCGGTGCTGCGCGCTGGGGAGGGGGTACTGTGAGCCCATCAGCCCAGCGCATATCTGGGGGAGCGGATGATCGCTCCCCCCCAGGCAGAGGAGACTGCTGCTGCTGATTTGCAGCAGCAAGCAGTCTCCCTTTGCAGCCCAGCACACAGCAGCATGCGCTGGGCTGATCATCTGACAGGAAAGAGGTGGGTTGCGTTGGACCCGGGCCCCTCCAGCAAGCCCGGGTAATTAGTACCTGCTACCCTCCCCGCTTGGCGCCCCTGCTCCTGCGAGTCAGCCCACGTGGGAACTGTCAGTAGCTGGAGCCAATCAGTTAGCGGCAGATGATTGGCAGGCGGGACGAGGGAAACCTTGTGACGTCCCATCAGCTGGCATTCGCGAGGTATCTGTATGTGTGGCAACACACATACTGATAGTGGGTCCGTGGCTCAGATAAGTCGTATTGTTTTTTTGCAAAGTCTCGGGGATGCTGCGGAGACCAGCTCCAGGATATAGGTGAGTATAGATTATTTTTTTGCAGGGCCAGTCTTTATGGATTCTACATGGGACAAGTGGACAGAACGGCTGGTATAGGTAAGTATGTGTGAGTGAGGTAGGTGTATGCAGTAAACTTTTATGGTGTGTGTGTTTTGTCTTTATTTAACTATTTATTTTACAGTGGGGGTACAGGTGCCGGCCGCTTGCTGGCACTTGTAGTTCCACAACTGCCAAAGGGCAGGCATGCTGGCACCTATAGTTCCACTGTAAAATACTATAGTTTCATATTCACATTCACTTTTGTACAATCTGTTTTAAGTCATTTGCCTATACTGTCTTTGGTATTTAGCTGATGCCTGGTTAAGTAGGTATTGCTGTTTATTGCTTTGAGTGGTGTAAGTTTCCCGAATTTTGTTGGACATATTTATTGACGCATTTCCACACATACATAGTTATATATATATATATATATATATATATATATATTATTTTGGGCCTGACAGGCTGATATATAATATTTAGTACACAGTCATAAGGTGGCACCACTGGGATTTGCACCATGGTCTTTAGCAATTCCTTCTGAGTGAGCCTGACATCTGAGCCAGCTGTAGCTGGCTTTCCCTATTCCTAGTATACTTTCATTGCATCTCAAACTCTCATATGTTTCTCATAAACGTCCCATTGTATTCCCCTTCTCTGATCCTGGACCAGTCCTGTCATATTTCTGCTGCAACAACTCGCTCACCAGAATATGACCCACCCGTGACGGGTGATCTTATGAATTCTGGGCATTCCTCAAAGCGTGGGAGACACATCTATGTCCCACTCCCTCCTGAATCCAACCGGAATTTCTGATTTGTTCTAACTGTTAACCTACAGTACATATCCCAGTGGGAATGGTAAGAAGCAATATTCTGTGTCATCCAAATTACTACGCATCATACAAAGGACGTTAATGACCCAGCCTAGGAGCGGCCGGCTTTTCCCAAAGCATCACAGGGAGAACAGCTGTCACACAGCAGGAAATCTGCTCCATGCCAAGTCACATTGGGAGTCGGACCCTTACAGTATTTGGGACTGGCTCCCTGCAGGCTCTGGTCTTGTTATCGTTTCAGTATTGTTTTAGGATTCCAAAAGCAAATACATATAAGGAATGATAGAAAATATTGTGATAATGTTACCGTTACCATCATTCCTGAGTGATAATGTAACCGTAACCATCATTCCTGAGTGATAATGTTACCGTTACCATCATTCCTGAGTGACAATGTTACCGTTACCATCATTCCTGAGTGACAATGTTACCGTTACCATCATTCCTGAGTGATAATGTAACCGTTAGACCATCATTCTGAGTGATAATGTAACCGTTACCATCATTCCTGAGTGACAATGTAACCGTTACCATCATTCCTGAGTGATAATGTAACCGTTACCATCATTCCTGAGTGATAATGTTACCGTTACCATCATTCCTGAGTGACAATGTAACCGTTACCATCATTCCTGAGTGATAATGTAACCGTTACCCTCATTCCTGAGTGATAATGTTACCGTTACCATAATTCCTGAGTGATAATGTAACCATTACCATCATTCCTGGGTGATAATGTTACCGTTACATAATTCCTGAGTGATAATGTAACCGTTACCATCATTCCTGAGTGACAATGTAACCGTTACCCTCATTCCTGAGTGATAATGTAACCGTTACCCTCATTCCTGAGTAATAATGTTACCGTTACCATCATTCCTGAGTGATAATGTAACCGTTACCATCATTCCTGAGTGACAATGTAATCGTTACCATCATTCCTGAGTGATAATGTAACCGTTACCATCATTCCTGAGTGATAATGTAACCGTTACCCTCATTCCTGAGTAATAATGTTACCGTTACCATCATTCCTGAGTGATAATGTAACCGTTACCATCATTCCTGAGTGATAATGTTACCGTTACCATCATTCCTGAGTGACAATGTAACCGTTACCATCATTCCTGAGTGATAATGTAACCGTTACCCTCATTCCTGAGTGATAATGTTACCGTAACCATCATTCCTGAGTGATAATGTAACCGTTACCATCATTCCTGAGTGATAATGTAACCGTTACCATCATTCCTGAGTGATAATGTCATCGTTACCATCATTCCTGAGTGATAATATAACCGTTACCATCATTCCTGAGTGATAATGTAACCGTTACCATCATTCCTGAGTGATAATGTAACCGTTACCATCATTCCTGAATGATAATGTAACCGTTACCATCATTCCTGAGTGATAATGTAACCGTAACCATCATTCCTGAGTGACAATGTTACCGTTACCATCATTCCTGAGTGATAATGTCATCATTACCATCATTCCTGAGTGATAATGTAACCGTAACCATCATTCCTGAGTGATAATGTTACCGTTACCATCATTCCTGAGTGATAATGTAACCGTTACCATCATTCCTGAGTGATAATGTAACCGTTACCATCATTCCTGAGTGATAATGTAACCGTTACCATCATTCCTGAGTGATAATGTAACCGTTACCATCATTCCTGAGTGACAATGTAATCGTTACCATCATTCCTGAGTGATAATGTAACCGTTACCATCATTCCTGAGTGATAATGTAACCGTAACCATCATTCCTGAGTGATAATGTAACCGTTACCATCATTCCTGAGTGATAATGTAACCGTTACCATCATTCCTGAATGATAATGTAACCGTTACCATCATTCCTGAGTGATAATGTAACCGTAACCATCATTCCTGAGTGACAATGTTACCGTTACCATCATTCCTGAGTGATAATGTAATCGTTACCATCATTCCTGAGTGATAATGTAACCGTTACCATCATTCCTGAGTGATAATGTAACCGTTACCATCATTCCTGAGTGATAATGTAACCGTTACCATCATTCCTGAGTGATAATGTAACCGTTACCATCATTCCTGAGTGACAATGTAATCGTTACCATCATTCCTGAGTGATAATGTTACCGTTACCATCATTCCTGAGTGACAATGTAACCGTTACCATCATTCCTGAGTGATAATGTAACCGTTACCCTCATTCCTGAGTGATAATGTTACCGTAACCATCATTTCTGAGTGATAATGTAACCGTTACCATCATTCCTGAGTGATAATGTAACCGTTACCATCATTCCTGAGTGATAATGTCATCGTTACCATCATTCCTGAGTGATAATATAACCGTTACCATCATTCCTGAGTGATAATGTAACCGTTACCATCATTCCTGAGTGATAATGTAACCGTTACCATCATTCCTGAGTGATAATGTTACCGTTACCATCATTCCTGAGTGATAATGTAATCGTTACCATCATTCCTGAGTGATAATGTAACCGTTACCATCATTCCTGAGTGATAATGTAACCGTTACCATCATTCCTGAGTGATAATGTAACCATTACCATCATTCCTGAGTGATAATGTCATCGTTACCATCATTCCTGAGTGATAATATAACCGTTACCATCATTCCTGAGTGATAATGTAACCGTTACCATCATTCCTGAGTGATAATGTAACCGTTACCATCATTCCTGAGTGATAATGTAACCGTTACCATCATTCCTGAATGATAATGTAACCGTTACCATCATTCCTGAGTGATAATGTAACCGTAACCATCATTCCTGAGTGACAATGTTACCGTTACCATCATTCCTGAGTGATAATGTCATCATTACCATCATTCCTGAGTGATAATGTAACCGTAACCATAATTCCTGAGTGATAATGTTACCGTTACCATCATTCCTGAGTGATAATGTAACCGTAACCATCATTCCTGAGTGATAATGTAACCGTTACCATCATTCCTGAGTGATAATGTAACCGTTACCATCATTCCTGAGTGATAATGTAACCGTTACCATCATTCCTGAGTGATAATGTAACCGTTACCATCATTCCTGAGTGATAATGTTACCGTTACCATCATTCCTGAGTGACAATGTAACCGTTACCATCATTCCTGAGTGATAATGTAACCGTTACCATCATTCCTGAGTGATAATGTAACCGTTACCATCATTCCTGAGTGACAATGTAATCGTTACCATCATTCCTGAGTGATAATGTAACCGTTACCATCATTCCTGAGTGATAATGTAACCGTAACCATCATTCCTGAGTGATAATGTAACCGTTACCATCATTCCTGAGTGATAATGTAACCGTTACCATCATTCCTGAGTGATAATGTAACCGTTACCATCATTCCTGAGTGATAATGTAACCGTTACCATCATTCCTGAGTGACAATGTAACCGTTACCATCATTCCTGAGTGACAATGTTACCGTTACCATCATTCCTGAGTGATAATGTAACAGTTACCATCATTCCTGAGTGATAATGTAACCGTTACATCATTCCTGAGTGATAATGTTACCGTTACCATCATTCCTGAGTGATAATGTAATCGTTACCATCATTCCTGAGTGATAATGTAACCGTTACCATCATTCCTGAGTGATAATGTCATCGTTACCATCATTCCTGAGTGATAATGTAACCGTTACCATCATTCCTGAGTGATAATGTAACCGTTACCATCATTCCTGAGTGACAATGTAATCGTTACCATCATTCCTGAGTGATAATGTAACCGTTACCATCATTCCTGAGTGATAATGTAACCGTAACCATCATTCCTGAGTGATAATGTAACCGTTACCATCATTCCTGAGTGATAATGTAACCGTTACCATCATTCCTGAGTGATAATGTAACCGTTACCATCATTCCTGAGTGATAATGTAACCGTTACCATCATTCCTGAGTGACAATGTAACCGTTACCATCATTCCTGAGTGACAATGTTACCGTTACCATCATTCCTGAGTGATAATGTAACAGTTACCATCATTCCTGAGTGATAATGTAACCGTTACATCATTCCTGAGTGATAATGTTACCGTTACCATCATTCCTGAGTGATAATGTAATCGTTACCATCATTCCTGAGTGATAATGTAACCGTTACCATCATTCCTGAGTGATAATGTCATCGTTACCATCATTCCTGAGTGATAATGTAACCGTTACCATCATTCCTGAGTGATAATGTAACCGTTACCATCATTCCTGAGTGATAATGTTACCGTTACATAATTCCTGAGTGATAATGTAACCGTTACCATCATTCCTGAGTGATAATATAACCATTAGACCATCATTCCTGAGTGATAATGTCATCATTACCATCATTCCTGAGTGATAATGTAACCGTTACCATCATTCCTGAGTGATAATGTAACCGTTAGACCATCATTCCTGAGTGATAATGTAACCGTTACCATCATTCCTGAGTGATAATGTAACCGTTACCATCATTCCTGAGTAATAATGTAACCGTTACCTTCATTCCTGAGTGATAATGTCATCGTTACCATCATTCCTGAGTGATAATGTCATCGTTACCATCATTCCTGAGTGATAATGTAACCGTTACCATCATTCCTGAGTGATAATGTAACCGTTACCGTCATTCCTGAGTGATAATGTTACCGTTACCATCATTCCTGAGTGATAATGTAACCGTTACCATCATTCCTGAGTGATAATGTAATCGTTACATTATTCCTGAGTGATAATGTAACCGTTACCCTCATTCCTGAGTGATAATGTTACCGTTACCATCATTCCTGTGTGATAATGTAACCATTACCATCATTCCTGAGTGATAATGTAACCGTTACCATCATTCCTGAGTGATAATGTTACCGTTACCATCATTCCTGAGTGTTAATGTAACCGTTACCGTCATTCCTGAGTGATAATGTTACCGTTACCATCATTCCTGAGTGATAATGTAACCGTTACCATCATTCCTGAGTGATAATATAACCGTTACCATCATTCCTGAGTGATAATATAACCGTTACCATCATTCCTGAGTGATAATGTTACCGTTACCATCATTCCTGAGTGATAATGTAATCGTTACCATCATTCCTGAGTGATAATGTAACCGTTACCATCATTCCTGAGTGATAATGTAACCGTTACCATCATTCCTGAGTGATAATGTAACCGTTACCATCATTCCTGAGTGATAATGTAACCGTTACCATCATTCCTGAGTGACAATGTAATCGTTACCATCATTCCTGAGTGATAATGTTACCGTTACCATCATTCCTGAGTGACAATGTAACCGTTACCATCATTCCTGAGTGATAATGTAACCGTTACCCTCATTCCTGAGTGATAATGTTACCGTAACCATCATTTCTGAGTGATAATGTAACCGTTACCATCATTCCTGAGTGATAATGTAACCGTTACCATCATTCCTGAGTGATAATGTCATCGTTACCATCATTCCTGAGTGATAATATAACCGTTACCATCATTCCTGAGTGATAATGTAACCGTTACCATCATTCCTGAGTGATAATGTAACCGTTACCATCATTCCTGAGTGATAATGTTACCGTTACCATCATTCCTGAGTGATAATGTAATCGTTACCATCATTCCTGAGTGATAATGTAACCGTTACCATCATTCCTGAGTGATAATGTAACCGTTACCATCATTCCTGAGTGATAATGTAACCATTACCATCATTCCTGAGTGATAATGTCATCGTTACCATCATTCCTGAGTGATAATATAACCGTTACCATCATTCCTGAGTGATAATGTAACCGTTACCATCATTCCTGAGTGATAATGTAACCGTTACCATCATTCCTGAGTGATAATGTAACCGTTACCATCATTCCTGAATGATAATGTAACCGTTACCATCATTCCTGAGTGATAATGTAACCGTAACCATCATTCCTGAGTGACAATGTTACCGTTACCATCATTCCTGAGTGATAATGTCATCATTACCATCATTCCTGAGTGATAATGTAACCGTAACCATAATTCCTGAGTGATAATGTTACCGTTACCATCATTCCTGAGTGATAATGTAACCGTAACCATCATTCCTGAGTGATAATGTAACCGTTACCATCATTCCTGAGTGATAATGTAACCGTTACCATCATTCCTGAGTGATAATGTAACCGTTACCATCATTCCTGAGTGATAATGTAACCGTTACCATCATTCCTGAGTGATAATGTTACCGTTACCATCATTCCTGAGTGACAATGTAACCGTTACCATCATTCCTGAGTGATAATGTAACCGTTACCATCATTCCTGAGTGATAATGTAACCGTTACCATCATTCCTGAGTGACAATGTAATCGTTACCATCATTCCTGAGTGATAATGTAACTGTTACCATCATTCCTGAGTGATAATGTAACCGTAACCATCATTCCTGAGTGATAATGTAACCGTTACCATCATTCCTGAGTGATAATGTAACCGTTACCATCATTCCTGAGTGATAATGTAACCGTTACCATCATTCCTGAGTGATAATGTAACCGTTACCATCATTCCTGAGTGACAATGTAACCGTTACCATCATTCCTGAGTGACAATGTTACCGTTACCATCATTCCTGAGTGATAATGTAACAGTTACCATCATTCCTGAGTGATAATGTAACCGTTACATCATTCCTGAGTGATAATGTTACCGTTACCATCATTCCTGAGTGATAATGTAATCGTTACCATCATTCCTGAGTGATAATGTAACCGTTACCATCATTCCTGAGTGATAATGTCATCGTTACCATCATTCCTGAGTGATAATGTAACCGTTACCATCATTCCTGAGTGATAATGTAACCGTTACCATCATTCCTGAGTGACAATGTAATCGTTACCATCATTCCTGAGTGATAATGTAACCGTTACCATCATTCCTGAGTGATAATGTAACCGTAACCATCATTCCTGAGTGATAATGTAACCGTTACCATCATTCCTGAGTGATAATGTAACCGTTACCATCATTCCTGAGTGATAATGTAACCGTTACCATCATTCCTGAGTGATAATGTAACCGTTACCATCATTCCTGAGTGACAATGTAACCGTTACCATCATTCCTGAGTGACAATGTTACCGTTACCATCATTCCTGAGTGATAATGTAACAGTTACCATCATTCCTGAGTGATAATGTAACCGTTACATCATTCCTGAGTGATAATGTTACCGTTACCATCATTCCTGAGTGATAATGTAATCGTTACCATCATTCCTGAGTGATAATGTAACCGTTACCATCATTCCTGAGTGATAATGTCATCGTTACCATCATTCCTGAGTGATAATGTAACCGTTACCATCATTCCTGAGTGATAATATAACCGTTACCATCATTCCTGAGTGATAATGTTACCGTTACATAATTCCTGAGTGATAATGTAACCGTTACCATCATTCCTGAGTGATAATATAACCATTAGACCATCATTCCTGAGTGATAATGTCATCATTACCATCATTCCTGAGTGATAATGTAACCGTTACCATCATTCCTGAGTGATAATGTAACCGTTAGACCATCATTCCTGAGTGATAATGTAACCGTTACCATCATTCCTGAGTGATAATGTAACCGTTACCATCATTCCTGAGTAATAATGTAACCGTTACCTTCATTCCTGAGTGATAATGTCATCGTTACCATCATTCCTGAGTGATAATGTCATCGTTACCATCATTCCTGAGTGATAATGTAACCGTTACCATCATTCCTGAGTGATAATGTAACCGTTACCGTCATTCCTGAGTGATAATGTTACCGTTACCATCATTCCTGAGTGATAATGTAACCGTTACCATCATTCCTGAGTGATAATGTAATCGTTACATTATTCCTGAGTGATAATGTAACCGTTACCCTCATTCCTGAGTGATAATGTTACCGTTACCATCATTCCTGTGTGATAATGTAACCATTACCATCATTCCTGAGTGATAATGTAACCGTTACCATCATTCCTGAGTGATAATGTTACCGTTACCATCATTCCTGAGTGTTAATGTAACCGTTACCGTCATTCCTGAGTGATAATGTTACCGTTACCATCATTCCTGAGTGATAATGTAACCGTTACCATCATTCCTGAGTGATAATATAACCGTTACCATCATTCCTGAGTGATAATATAACCGTTACCATCATTCCTGAGTGATAATGTTACCGTTACCATCATTCCTGAGTGATAATGTCATCGTTACCATCATTCCTGAGTGATAATGTAACCGTAACCATCATTCCTGAGTGATAATGTTACCGTTACCATCATTCCTGAGTGATAATGTCATCGTTACCATCATTCCTGAGTGATAATATAACCGTTACCATCATTCCTGAGTGATAATGTAATCGTCACCATCATTCCTGAGTGATAAAAGTTATATAGCAAAAACTTTAAGCAAATTACTATTTGGCCTAGTCATAAAATAACGTTTTTAAGGAAATTTTCCTTAATTACAGTCATTTTAGTATTCATGAAGACACTTAACACAGGAGATATCACTGATATCTCCTGTGTAAAGTCCCCCTGCTTTAATTTTCACATTCCCCATACACCTACCCTCCAACATGACCCGTTCCATTAGGTACAAAACACTCTGCTCCTGGTCTTCCCACCAAATGTATGATTGCAGACACCTGTGTTGAACTAGGTAATTGATGAGACAGGTGTTTCAACACAGGTGTCTGCAGTCATAAATTAAGAGGGAAGTCCTGGAGCAGAGCATTTTATACCTAATGGAATGGATCATGTTGGAGGGTCTGCATACATTAGTACATTAGTATGAGGATATGGAAATTATGTTATTCATCAAATTCCGAAAAATTATGTATTTTCGGAATTTGATGGAGTTACTATCCGCCACTGTGAGGTGGCGAATAGCAGGTGACACTTACCTGTGTCAGTGTGGGCAAGTCCCCCGGCGTCTTCCTCCATTGCTCTGGTCCTTCCTCCGGCTCCGTCTGCTGCTCGGACACTGTGTTCTCCCAACAGAACACAATAAAGTTTATTTTAAAAAAAAAAGTTTTTTTTTTGTAAACTGTACTGAGTTCTACCCGAAGAACACGTGTCAGCACAGCAGACGTAGCTGGAGGCGGCTGCAGCGGGCAGGTAAGTGCGGGACAGGGGGGAGGTATGCGGAGGGGGGTTGGAGGGGACACACACAAAATGACCACAGCTCTAGGCAGTGCTGCGCTTGCTCTTCTTTTATGGATGTAACGGCGCATGCGCAGCACTGTTTCCAACTGCGGTAAGTTAGAGCAGGCAGGGAAAAGTATCTGTTTCCTGAAAAGCTGTCATCGCAAAAATGACACCTTGTCGGAATAGATACTGATGGGGAGGAGGAATGATGAATCCTCCGGTAATTAGGTAGAACTCCATGCAAGTTCTAAACCTAATTACCTCTAGAGAAATTTTAGATATGATGAATAGGCCCCTATATTTGAAGCAAGTGGGTGGACCAGCATTAACCTCTGCTTAGATGTCATCCAGTGCCAATGAAGGTTACAACCAGTTGTAACGTCCTAGGGGGCCTATTTATCAAGCATTTGTTTCATAAAATTACATAGAATCTGCAATTTTTCTGCATCATTTTATGAATGGCCACCTTGCTAGATGGTGGTAACCTATGGAGATAATCTCAAGGAAAGGCATCTTAAGATCCCTCTCCCGTAGCCTTTGTTCGGCTCTGGGCAATGGTTCTATGGTCACGACCAGGGTTTCGCGGCATGGAGGTTTGCGGTCCTTGCAGGTGAGGGCGCTGTGGCGCAGTCCTTCCGGCGAGGGAGCCGGCACGTGAAGACTGGCATTGGGTGTGCGCAGGGGTCTGCCAGCGTTGGGCCATCCTGGCAAGGGTAAGTCTAGCGGCGTCTCAGCACCACAGGTGCATGGGCGCGGCCATCTTGCCTCAGGTCATGTGACATAGTGGGCCTATCCGGATGTGTCAGGTGATCTTTCCAGCCACTCACGCTCTGCTGCTGTGTACTTAAGGGAGTTTAGAGCTCCCTGTAGTTGCCAGTGCAACGTGTTTCACAGCGTCAGCTGTGAGAGAGCTCCTGCGCTCCTGAACCTTAGTCTTGTGCTCCGGTGCTTGCCCTAACTCCTTGTTGGCCACTGGCTTCCTGCATAGCTGCACCACTCGGCCTTCCCTTGCTCTCTGCTGGAGATCAGCCCTGCACCTTCCACCAGACCCACTCCTGCCTGAACCTGTCTCCTCAGTTAACCCATTCCAGTGCAGTCATCTCTCAAGCATTTCTGGATTTCCCTTCAGCCATTATCACAGCATTTCTGGATTTCTCTTCAGCCATTTTCACAGCATAACCAAATTTCCCTTCAGCCATTATCACAGCATTACCAGATTTCCCTTCAGCCATTATCTCAGCATTACTGGATTTCCCTCTAAGTCACTGTTCTGCATACCTGGATATTCACTTCACTTTCACAGCCTAATTGGACTCACGTGATTCATCTTTGTCACTGACCTGGACATTTCTTTACTCCCATCCACCTCAGTCTCCTTCAGTCACATTCTGCAACACATTACTGTCATTACTGGACTTTAGTTATATTAATATTCATGTATACCAACATTCACATTAAACAACCCACCTTTCAATTTGAATCTGTTTCGGGGTCTACTCCTGTTTACAACCCAGGTCCACAACAAACACAGGTCCTAACATCTACTAGCCGTGTTTTGCTAGTAAAATAATTGACCTTTTACATTTCAGGCATAAATAAGATCTGAAGTGCCGGGCTACAGAACCTGAGGCTAAGTAAATAAACCCCTTTATACATAGCGGAGATATTTTCATTAAAAATTAAAATATTCATCATGATACAGACTATTAATAATCGAGACAGTGCTGAGTTTATTAATACACAGGCCCATAAATACAGTAAATGGTAAAGTATGACCAGTATTCCTGCTGGCATGTTTCTCATACAGTACTTAAATATAATACAGTACACTGACTACACAAGGTCACCCACTGGTCACACAAGGTCACCCACTGACAACACTAGGTCACCCACTAGCTACAAAAATTCACCCACTGACCACACAAGGTCACCCACTGGTCACAAAAGGTCACACGAGGTCACCCACTAGCTACACAAGGTCACCCCTGACCACACAAGGTCACCCACTGACCACACAAGGTCACTGACTAGCTAGACGAGGGTACCCACTATCTATACAAAGTCACTCGGTCACCCACTGGCCACACAAGGTCACCCTCTAGCTACACAAGGTCACCCACTAAGTTCACAAGGTCACCCACTGGCCACACAAGGTGACCCACTAACTTCGCAAGGTCACCCACTGGCTACACAAGGTCACCCACTGGCTACACAAGGCCACCCACTGACCACACAAGGTCACCCACTAGCTACACAAGGTCACCCACTGGCCACACAAGGTCACCCACTGGCTACACAAGGTCACCCACTGACCACACAAGGAAGATTTTACTTGCTCGATATAGTAGTTTTATGCCATTGTAGCCAACTGTGCCACATGGGAGCCTCAGACCTGAGCGAGTCGGATCACATAGATCACGGACAACATAAATTTGGGTCCAGTGATGACAATTGCTGCCTGTTGGAGAACCATGGCTTTTGACCTGTTTGACCCTGGTGTGTGGTTGTGGTACAGGCATTATATTGTTGCGCTGCGGCTTGGAGTGACGCATATGTTGGCACTATATAAATAACGGGTTATAATAATGAGTACACAATGTGAATTGCATTCCAGTTGTTCACATGGGGTTAAAAGAGCTGGACTGCAGAGCTTGTGGGGGCAATTACATTGTATCACCTGCACCGCTATAGTGACCATGTATCACCTGGACCGCTATAGTGCCCCTGTATCACCTGCACCACTGTAGTGACCCTGTATCACCTGCACCACTATAGTGACCCTGTATCACCTGCACAGCTATAGTGACCCTGTATCACCTGCACCACTATAGTGATCCTGTATTACCTGCACCGGTATAGTGACCCTGTATCACCTGCACCGGTATAGTGACCCTGTATCACCTGCACCGCTATAGTGACCCAGTATCATCTGCACCGGTATAGTGACCCTATATCATCTGCACCGCTGTAGTGACCCTGTATCAAATTCACCGCTATAGTGACCCTGTATCACCTGCACCGGTATAGTGACCCTGTATCACCTGCACCACTATAGTGACCCTGTATCACCTGCACCACTATAGTGACCCTGTATCACCTGCACAGCTATAGTGAACCTGTATCACCTGCACCGATAGAGTGACCCTAAGTCATCTACGCCGCTAGTGACCGTGTCACCTACGCCACTATAGTGACCCTGTATCACCTGCACCGCTGTAGTGACCCTATATCACCTGCACTGCAATAGTGACCCTGTATCACCTGCACCGGTATAGTGACCCTGTATCACCTGCACAGCTATAGTGATCCTGTATCACCTGCACCGGTATAGTGACCCTGTATGACCTGCACAGCTATAGTGACCCTGTATCACCTGCACCACTGTAGTGACCCTGTATCACCTGCACAGCTATAGTGACCCTGTATCACCTGCACCGCTATACTGACCCTGTATCACCTGCACAGCTATAATGACCCAGTATCACCTGCACCACTGTAGTTACCCCGTATCACCTGCACCACTATACTGACCCTGTATCACCTGCACAGCTATAGTGACCCTGTATCACCTGCACCGCTATAGTGACCCTGTATCACCTGCACCACTGTAGTTACCCCGTATTAACTGCACCACTGTAGTTACCCCATATCACCTGCACCGCTATAGTGATCCCGTATCACCTGCACCGCTATAGTGACCCTGTATCACCTGCACTGCTATAGTGACCCTGTATCACCAGCACAGCTATAGTGACCCTGTATCACCTGCACCGGTATAGTGACCCTGTATCACCTGCACCGCTATACTGACCCTCTATCACCTGCACCACTATACTGACCCTGTATAATCTGCACAGCTATAGTGACCCTGTATCACCTGCACAGCTATAGTGACCCTGTATCACCTGCACCGCTATAGTGACCCTGTATCACCTGCACCACTGTAGTTAGCCCGTATCACCTGCACCGCTGTAGTGATCCTGTATCACCTGCACCACTGTAGTGATCCCGTATCACCTGCACCGGTATAGTGACCCTGTATCACCTGCACAACTATAGTGACCCTGTATCACCTGCATCGCTATGCTGACCCTGTATCACCTGCACAGCTATAGTGACCCTGTATCACCTGCACCGCTATAGTGACCCTGTATCACCTGTACCGCTATAGTGATCCCGTATCACCTGCACCGCTATAATGATCCCGAATCACCTGCACCGCTATAGTGACCCTGTATCACCTGCACAGCTATAGTGACCCTGTATCACCTGCACCACTGTAGTGACCCTGTATCACCTGCACAGCTATAGTGACCCTGTATCACCTGCACCGCTATACTGACCCTGTATCACCTGCACAGCTATAATGACCCAGTATCACCTGCACCACTGTAGTTACCCCGTATCACCTGCACCACTATACTGACCCTGTATCACCTGCACCGCTATAGTGACCCTGTATCACCTGCACCGCTATAGTGACCCTGTATCTCCTGCACCACTGTAGTTACCCCGTATTAACTGCACCACTGTAGTTACCCCATATCACCTGCACCGCTATAGTGATCCCGTATCACCTGCACCGCTATAGTGACCCTGTATCACCTGCACAGCTATAGTGACCCTGTATCACCTGCATCGCTATACTGACCCTGTATCACCTGCACAGCTATAGTGACCCTGTATCACCTGCACCGCTATAGTGACCCTGTATCACCTGCACAGCTATAGTGACCCTGTATCACCTGCACCACTATAGTGACCCTGTATCACCTGCACAGCTATAGTGACCCTGTATCACCTGCACGGCTATACTGACCCTGTATCACCTGCACAGCTATAATGACCCAGTATCACCTGCACCACTGTAGTTACCCCGTATCACCTGCACCACTATACTGACCCTGTATCACCTGCACCGCTATAGTGACCCTGTATCACCTGCACCGCTATAGTGACCCTGTATCTCCTGCACCACTGTAGTTACCCCGTATTAACTGCACAACTGTAGTTACCCCATATCACCTGCACCGCTATAGTGATCCCGTATCACCTGCACCGCTATTGTGACCCTGTAACACCTGCACAGCTATAGTGACCCTGTATCACCTGCACCGGTATAGTGACCCTGTATCACATGCACGGCTATACTGACCCTCTATCACCTGCACCACTATACTGACCCTGTATAATCTGCACAGCTATAGTGACCCTGTATCACCTGCACCGCTATAGTGACCCTGTATCACCTGCACCGGTATAGTGACCCTGTATCACCTGCACCGCTATACTGACCCTCTATCACCTGCACCACTATAATGACCCTGTATAATCTGCACAGCTATAGAGACCCTGTATCACCTGCACCGCTATAGTGACCCTGTATCAACTGCACCACTGTAGTTACCCCGTATCACATGCACCACTGTAGTTACCCCGTATCACTTGCACCGCTGTAGTGATCCCGTATCACCTGCACCACTGTAGTGATCCCGTATCACCTGCACCGGTATAGTGACCCTGTATCACCTGCACAGCTATAGTGACCCTGTATCACCTGCACAGCTATACTGACCCTGTATCACCTGCACCGCTATAGTGACCCTGTATCACCTGTACCGCTATAGTGATCCCGTATCACCTGCACCGCTATAATGATCCCGTATCACCTGCACCGCTATAGTGACCCTGTATCACCTGCACAGCTATAGTGACCCTGTATCACCTGCACCGGTATAGTGACCCTGTATCACCTGCACCGCTATAGTGACCCTGTATCACCTGCACCGGTATAGTGACCCTGTATCACCTGCACCGCTGTAGTGACCCTGTATCACCTGCACCGCTGTAGTGACCCTGTATCACCTGCACCGGTATAGTGACCCTGTATCACCTGCACCGCTAGAGTGACCCTGTGTCACCTACGCCGCTATAGTGACCCTGAATCACCTGCGCCGCTGTATTGACACTGTATCACCTGCACCGCTATAGTGACCCTGTATCACATGCACCGCTGTAGTGACCCTGTATCACCTGCACAGCTATAGTGACCCTGTATCACCTGCACTGATAAAGTGACCCTGTATCACCTGCACAGCTATAGTGAGCCCGTATCACCTGCACCTGTATAGTGACCCTGTATCACCTGCACCACTGTAGTTACCCCGAATCACCTGCACCACTGTAGTTACCCCGTATCACCTGCACCGCTATAGTGATCCCGTATCACCTGCACCGCTATAGTGACCCTGTATCACCTGCACTGCTATAGTGACCCGCACCGGTATAGTGACTCTGTATCACCTGCACTGCTATACTGACCCTGTAGCACCTGCACCGCTATACTGACCCTGTATCACCTGCACAGCTATAGTGATCCCGTATCACCTGCACCGGTATAGTGACCCTGTATCACCTGCACAGCTATAGTGACCCTGTATCACCTGCATCGCTATACTGACCCTGTATCACCTGCACAGCTATAGTGACCCTGTATCACCTGCACCACTGTAGTGACCCTGTATCACCTGCACAGCTATACTGATCCTGTATCACCTGCATCGCTATACTTACCCTGTATCACCTGCACAGCTATAGTGACCCTGTATAACCTGCACAGCAATAGTGACCCTGTATCACCTGCACTGCTATAGTGACCCTGTATCACCTGCACAGCTATAGTGACCCTGTATCACCTGCACCGCTATACTGACCCTGTATAACTTGCAGAGTTATAGTGAGCCTGTATCACCTGCACAGCTATAGTGACCCTCTATCACCTGCACCGCTATACACCGGTATGGTGACCCTGTATCACCTGCACCGCTATAGTGACCCTGTATCACCTGCACCGGTATAGTGACCCTGTTTCACCTGCACCGCTGTAGTGACCCTGTATCACCTGCACCGGTATAGTGACCCTGTATCACCTGCACCGGTATAGTGACCCTGTAGCACCTGCACCGCTAGAGTGACCCTGTGTCACCTGCGCCACTGTAGTGACATTGTATCACCTGCGCCGCTGTAGTGACCCTGTATCACCTGCACCGCTGTAGTGAACCTGTATCACCTGCACAGCTATAGTGACCCTGTATCACCTGCACCGATAAAGTGACCCTGTATCACCTGCACAGCTATAGTGAGCCCGTATCACCTGCACCTGTATAGTGACCCTGTATCACCTGCACCACTGTAGTTACCCCGTAACACCTGCACCTCTATAGTGATCCCGTATCACCTGCACCGCTATAGTGACCCTGTATCACCTGCACTGCTATATTGACCCGCACCGGTATAGTGACCCTGTATCACCTGCACTGCTATACTGACCCTGTAGCACCTGCACCGCTATACTGACCCTGTATCACCTGCACCGCTATAGTGACCCTGTATCACCTGCACCGCTATAGTGACCCTGTATCACCTGCACCGCTATAGAGACAGTGTAGCACCTGCACCGCTATAGTGACCCAGTATCACCTGCACCGCTGTAGTTACCCCGTATCACATGCACCGCTGTAGTTACCCCGTATCACCTGCACCGCTGTAGTGATCCCTTATCACCTGCACCGCTGTAGTGATCCCGTATCACCTGCACCGGTATAGTGACCCTGTATCGCCTGCACAGCTATAGTGACCCTGTATCACCAGCACCGCTATAGTGACCCTGTATAACCTGCACCGCTGTAGTGACCCTGTATCACCTGCACAGCTATAGTGACCCTGTATCACCTGCACCGATAAAGTGACCCTGTATCACCTGCACAGCTATAGTGAGCCCGTATCACCTGCACCTGTATAGTGACCCTGTATCACCTGCACCACTGTAGTTACCCCAAATCACCTGCACCACTGTAGTTACCCCGTATCACCTGCACCGCTATAGTGATCCCGTATCACCTGCACCGCTATAGTGACCCTGTATCACCTGCACTGCTATAGTGACCCGCACCGGTATAGTGACCCTGTATCACCTGCACTGCTATACTGACCCTGTAGCACCTGCACCGCTATACTGACCCTGAATCACCTGCACCGCTATAGTGACCCTGTATCACCTGCACAGCTATAGTGACCCTGTATCACCTGCACCGATAAAGTGACCCTGTATCACCTGCACAGCTATAGTGAGCCCGTATCACCTGCACCTGTATAGTGACCCTGTATCACCTGCACCACTGTAGTTACCCCAAATCACCTGCACCACTGTAGTTACCCCGTATCACCTGCACCGCTATAGTGATCCCGTATCACCTGCACCGCTATAGTGACCCTGTATCACCTGCACTGCTATAGTGACCCGCACCGCTATAGTGACCCTGTATCACCTGCACTGCTATACTGACCCTGTAGCACCTGCACCGCTATACTGACCCTGCATCACCTGCACCGCTATAGTGACCCTGTATCACCTGCACCACTGTAGTTACCCCGTATCACATGCACCACTGTAGTTACCTCGTATCACCTGCACCGCTGTAGTGATCCCGTATCACCTGCACCGCTGTAGTGATCCCGTATCTCCTGCACCGGTATAGTGACCCTGTATCACCTGCACAGCTATAGTGACCCTGTATCACCTGCACCACTGTAGTGACCCTGTATCACCTGCACAGCTATACTGGTCCTGTATCACCTGCATCGCTATACTGACCCTGTATCTCCTGCACAGCTATAGTGACCCTGTATCACCTGCACAGCTATAGTGACCCTGTATCACCTGCACCACTGTAGTGACCGTGTATCACCTGCACAGCTATACTGATCCTGTATCACCTGCATCGCTATACTGACCCTGTATCACATGCACCGCTATAGTGACCCTGTATCACCTGCACCGCTATAGAGACCCTGTATAACCTGCACCGCTATAGTGACCCTGTATCACCTGCACCGCTATAGTGACCCCGTAGCACCTGCACAGCTATAGTGACCCCGTATCACCTGCACCACTGTAGTTACCCCGTATCACATGCACCACTGTAGTTACCCCGTATCACCTGCACCGCTGTAGTGATCCCGTATCACCTGCACCGCTGTAGTGATCCCGTATCACCTGCACCGGTATAGTGACCCTGTATCACCTGCACAGCTATAGTGACCCTGTATCACCTGCACCGCTGTAGTGACCCTGTATCACCTGCACAGCTATACTGGTCCTGTATCACCTGCATCGCTATACTGACCCTGTATCTCCTGCACAGCTATAGTGACCCTGTAACACCTGCACCGCTATAGTGACCCTGTATCACCTGCACCGCTATAGTGACCCTGTATCACCTGCACCGCTATACTGACCCTGTATAACTTGCCGAGTTATAGTGACCCTGTATCACCTGCACCGCTATAGTGACCCTGTATCACCTGCACCGCTATAGTGACCCTGTATCACCTGCACAGCTATAGTGAACCTGTATCACCTACACCGCTATAGTGACCCTGTATCACCTGCACCGCTATAGTGACCCTGTATCACCTGCACCTCTATAGTGACCCTGTATCACCTGCACAACTATAGTGACCCTGTATCACCTGCACCGCTATAGTGACCCTGTATCACCTGCACCGCTATAGTGACCCTGTATCACCTGCACCGCTATAGTGAACCTGTATCACCTGCACCGCTATAGTGACCCTGTATCACCTGCACCGCTATAGTGACCCTGTATCACCTGCACCGCTATAGTGACCCTGTATCACCTGCACAACTATAGTGACCCTGTATCACCTGCACAGCTATAGTGACCCTGTATCACCTGCACCGCTATACTGACCCTGTATCACCTGCACCGCTGTAGTTACCCCATATCACCTGCACCACTGTAGTTACCCAGTATCACCTGCACCGGTATAGTGATCCTGTATCACCTGCACCGGTATAGTGACCCTGTATCACCTGCACCGCTATACTGACCCTTTAGCACCTGCACCGCTATTCTGACCCTGTATCACCTGCACCACTATAGTGACCCTGTATCACCTGCACCGCTATAGTGAACCTGTATCACCTGCACCGCTATAGTGACCCTGTATCACCTGCACCGCTATAGAGACCGTGTAGCACCTGCACAGCTATAGTGACCCTGTATCACCTGCACTGCTGTAGGGGTACATGCACCACTGTAGTTACCCAGTATCACCTGCACCGCTGTAGTGATCCCTTATCACCTGCACCGCTTTAGTGATCCCGTATCACCTGCACCGGTATAGTGACCCTGTATCACCTGCACAGCTATAGTGACCCTGTATCACCAGCACCGCTATAGTGAGCCTGTATCACCTGCACTGCTGTAGTGACCCTGTATCATCTGCACAGCTATAGTGACCCTGTATCACCTGCACCGATAAAGTGACCCTGTATCACCTGCACAGCTATAGTGAGCCCGTATCACCTGCACCTGTATAGTAACCCTGTATCACCTGCACCACTGTAGTTACCCCAAATCACCTGCACCACTGTAGTTACCCCGTATCACCTGCACCGCTATAGTGATCCCGTATCACCTGCACCGCTATAGTGACCCTGTATCACCTGCACTGCTGTAGTGACCCTGTATCACCTGCACAGCTATACTGGTCCTGTATCACATCGCTATACTGATCCTGTATCTCCTGCACAGCTATAGAGACCCTGTATCACCTGCACAGCTATAGTGACCCTGTATCACCTGCACCACTGTAGTGACCGTGTATCACCTGCACAGCTATACTGGTCCTGTATCACCTGCATCGCTATACTGACCCTGTATCACCTGCACAGCTATAGTGACCCTGTATCACCTGCACCGCTATAGAGACCCTGTATCACCTGCACCGCTATAGTGACCCCGTATCACCTGCACCGCTATAGTGACCCCGTAGCACCTGCACCGCTATAGTGACCCCGTAGCACCTGCACAGCTATAGTGACTCCGTATCACCTGCACCGCTGTAGTTACCCCGTATCACATGCACCACTGTAGTTACCCCGTATCACCTGCACTGCTGTAGTGATCCCGTATCACCTGCACCGCTGTAGTGATCCCGTATCACCTGCACCGGTATAGTGAACCTGTATCACCTGCACAGCTATAGTGACCCTGTATCACCTGCACCACTGTAGTGACCCTGTATCACCTGCACAGCTATACTGGTCCTGTATCACCTGCATCGCTATACTGACCCTGTATCTCCTGCACCGCTATAGTGACCCTGTATCACCTGCACCGCTATAGTGACCCTGTATCACCTGCACCGCTATAGTGACCCTGTATCACCTGCACCGCTATACTGACCCTGTATAACTTGCCGAGTTATAGTGACCCTGTATCACCTGCACCGCTATAGTGACCCTGTATCACCTGCACCGCTATAGTGACCCTGTATCACCTGCACCGCTATAGTGAACCTGTATCACCTGCACCGCTATAGTGAACCTGTATCACCTGCACCGCTATAGTGACCCTGTATCACCTGCACCTCTATAGTGACCCTGTATCACCTGCACAACTATAGTGACCCTGTATCACCTGCACCGCTATAGTGACCCTGTATCACCTGCACCGCTATAGTGACCCTGTATCACCTGCACCGCTATAGTGACCCTGTATCACCTGCACAGCTATAGTGACCCTGTATCACCTGCATCGCTATGCTGACCCTGTATCACCTGCACCGCTATAGTGACCCTGTATCACCTGCACCGCTATAGTGACCCTGTATCACCTGTACCGCTATAGTGATCCCGTATCACCTGCACCGCTATAATGATCCCGAATCACCTGCACTGCTATAGTGACCCTGTATCACCTGCACAGCTATAGTGACCCTGTATCACCTGCACCACTGTAGTGACCCTGTATCACCTGCACAGCTATAGTGACCCTGTATCACCTGCACCGCTATACTGACCCTGTATCACCTGCACAGCTATAATGACCCAGTATCACCTGCACCACTGTAGTTACCCCGTATCACCTGCACCACTATACTGACCCTGTATCACCTGCACCGCTATAGTGACCCTGTATCACCTGCACCGCTATAGTGACCCTGTATCTCCTGCATCACTGTAGTTACCCCGTATTAACTGCACCACTGTAGTTACCCCATATCACCTGCACCGCTATAGTGATCCCGTATCACCTGCACCGCTATAGTGACCCTGTATCACCTGCACAGCTATAGTGACCCTGTAACACCTGCACAGCTATAGTGACCCTGTATCACCTGCACCGCTATAGTGACCCTGTATCACCTGCACAGCTATAGTAACCCAGTATCACCTGCACCACTATAGTGACCCTGTATCACCTGCACAGCTATAGTGACCCTGTATCACCTGCACCGCTATACTGACCCTGTATCACCTGCACAGCTATAATGACCCCGTATCACCTGCACCACTGTAGTTACCCCGTATCACCTGCACCGCTATAGTGACCCTGTATCTCCTGCACCACTGTAGTTACCCCGTATTAACTGCACAACTGTAGTTACCCCATATCACCTGCACCGCTATAGTGATCCCGTATCACCTGCACCGCTATTGTGACCCTGTAACACCTGCACAGGTATAGTGACCCTGTATCACCTGCACAGCTATAGTGACCCTGTATCACCTGCATCGCTATACTGACCCTGTATCACCTGCACAGCTATAGTGACCCTGTATCACCTGCACCGCTATAGTGACCCTGTATCACCTGTACCGCTATAGTGATCCCGTATCACCTGCACCGCTATAGTGATCCCATATCACCTGCACCGCTATAGTGACCCTGTATCACCTGCACAGCTATAGTGACCCTGTATCACCTGCACCACTGTAGTGACCCTGCATCACCTGCACCGCTATACTGATCCTGTATCACCTGCACCGCTATACTGACCCTGTATCACCTGCACAGCTATAGTGACCCTGTATAACCTGCACAGCTATAGTGACCCTGTATCACCTGCACTGCTATAGTGACCCTGTATCACCTGCACAGCTATAGTGACCCTGTATCATCTGTACCGCTATACTGACCCTGTATCACTTGCAGAGTTATACTGACCCTGTATCACCTGCACCGTTATAGTGACCCTGTATCACCTGCACCGCTATAATGACCCTATATCACCTGCACAGCTATAGTGAACCTGTATCACCTGCACCGCTATAGTGACCCTGTATCACCTGCACCGCTATAGTGACCCTGTATCACCTGCACAACTATAGTGACCCTGTATCACCTGCACAGCTATAGTGACACTGTATCTCCTGCACCGGTATAGTGACCCTGTATCACCTGCACCGCTATAGTGACCCTGTATCACCTGCACCGGTATAGTGACCCTGTATCACCTGCACCGCTGTAGTGACCCTGTATCACCTGCACTGCTGTAGTGACCCTGTATCACCTGCACCGGTATAGAGACCCTGTATCACCTGCACCGCTAGAGTGACCCTGTGTCACCTACGCCGCTATAGTGACCCTGAGTCACCTACCCGCTGTATTGACACTGTATCACCTGCGCCGCTATAGTGACCCTGTATCACCTGCACCGCTGTAGTGACCCTGTATCACCTGCACAGCTATAGTGACCCTGTATCACCTGCACTGATAATGTGACCCTGTATCACCTGCACAGCTATAGTGAGCCCGTATCACCTGCACCTGTATAGTGACCCTGTATCACCTGCACCACTGTAGTTACCCCGAATCACCTGCACCACTGTAGTTACCCCGTATCACCTGCACCGCTATAGTGATCCCGTATCACCTGCACCGCTATAGTGACCCTGTATCACCTGCACTGCTATAGTGACCCGCACCGGTATAGTGAGCCTGTATCACCTGCACTGCTATACTGACCCTGTAGCACCTGCACCGCTATACTGACCCTGTATCACCTGCACAGCTATAGTGATCCCGTATCACCTGCACCGGTATAGTGACCCTGTATCACCTGCACAGCTATAGTGACCCTGTATCACCTGCATCGCTATACTGACCCTGTATCACCTGCACAGCTATAGTGACCCTGTATCACCTGCACCACTGTAGTGACCCTGTATCACCTGCACAGCTATACTGATCCTGTATCACCTGCATCGCTATACTTACCCTGTATCACCTGCACAGCTATAGTGACCCTGTATAACCTGCACAGCAATAGTGACCCTGTATCACCTGCACTGCTATAGTGACCCTGTATCACCTGCACAGCTATAGTGACCCTGTATCACCTGCACCGCTATACTGACCCTGTATAACTTGCAGAGTCATAGTGAGCCTGTATCACCTGCACCGCTATAGTGACCCTGTATCACCTGCACCGCTATAGTGACCCTGTATCACCTGCACCGCTATAGTGACCCTGTATCACCTGCACAGCTATAGTGACCCTGTATCACCTGCATCGCTATGCTGACCCTGTATCACCTGCACCGCTATAGTGACCCTGTATCACCTGCACCGCTATAGTGACCCTGTATCACCTGTACCGCTATAGTGATCCCGTATCACCTGCACCGCTATAATTATCCCGAATCACCTGCACCGCTATAATGACCCTATATCACCTGCACAGCTATAGTGAACCTGTATCACCTGCACCGCTATAGTGACCCTGTATCACCTGCACCGCTATAGTGACCCTGTATCACCTGCACAACTATAGTGACCCTGTATCACCTGCACAGCTATAGTGACACTGTATCTCCTGCACCGGTATAGTGACCCTGTATCACCTGCACCGCTATAGTGACCCTGTATCACCTGCACCGGTATAGTGACCCTGTATCACCTGCACCGCTGTAGTGACCCTGTATCACCTGCACCGCTGTAGTGACCCTGTATCACCTGCACCGGTATAGAGACCCTGTATCACCTGCACCGCTAGAGTGACCCTGTGTCACCTACGCCGCTATAGTGACCCTGAGTCACCTACCCGCTGTATTGACACTGTATCACCTGCGCCGCTATAGTGACCCTGTATCACCTGCACCGCTGTAGTGACCCTGTATCACCTGCACAGCTATAGTGACCCTGTATCACCTGCACTGATAATGTGACCCTGTATCACCTGCACAGCTATAGTGACCCTGTATCACCTGCATCGCTATACTGACCCTGTATCACCTGCACAGCTATAGTGACCCTGTATCACCTGCACCGCTATAGTGACCCTGTATCACCTGTACCGCTATAGTGATCCCGTATCACCTGCACCGCTATAGTGATCCCATATCACCTGCACCGCTATAGTGACCCTGTATCACCTGCACAGCTATAGTGACCCTGTATCACCTGCACCACTGTAGTGACCCTGCATCACCTGCACCGCTATACTGATCCTGTATCACCTGCACCGCTATACTGACCCTGTATCACCTGCACAGCTATAGTGACCCTGTATAACCTGCACAGCTATAGTGACCCTGTATCACCTGCACTGCTATAGTGACCCTGTATCACCTGCACAGCTATAGTGACCCTGTATCATCTGTACCGCTATACTGACCCTGTATCACTTGCAGAGTTATACTGACCCTGTATCACCTGCACCGTTATAGTGACCCTGTATCACCTGCACCGCTATAATGACCCTATATCACCTGCACAGCTATAGTGAACCTGTATCACCTGCACCGCTATAGTGACCCTGTATCACCTGCACCGCTATAGTGACCCTGTATCACCTGCACAACTATAGTGACCCTGTATCACCTGCACAGCTATAGTGACACTGTATCTCCTGCACCGGTATAGTGACCCTGTATCACCTGCACCGCTATAGTGACCCTGTATCACCTGCACCGGTATAGTGACCCTGTATCACCTGCACCGCTGTAGTGACCCTGTATCACCTGCACTGCTGTAGTGACCCTGTATCACCTGCACCGGTATAGAGACCCTGTATCACCTGCACCGCTAGAGTGACCCTGTGTCACCTACGCCGCTATAGTGACCCTGAGTCACCTACCCGCTGTATTGACACTGTATCACCTGCGCCGCTATAGTGACCCTGTATCACCTGCACCGCTGTAGTGACCCTGTATCACCTGCACAGCTATAGTGACCCTGTATCACCTGCACTGATAATGTGACCCTGTATCACCTGCACAGCTATAGTGAGCCCGTATCACCTGCACCTGTATAGTGACCCTGTATCACCTGCACCACTGTAGTTACCCCGAATCACCTGCACCACTGTAGTTACCCCGTATCACCTGCACCGCTATAGTGATCCCGTATCACCTGCACCGCTATAGTGACCCTGTATCACCTGCACTGCTATAGTGACCCGCACCGGTATAGTGAGCCTGTATCACCTGCACTGCTATACTGACCCTGTAGCACCTGCACCGCTATACTGACCCTGTATCACCTGCACAGCTATAGTGATCCCGTATCACCTGCACCGGTATAGTGACCCTGTATCACCTGCACAGCTATAGTGACCCTGTATCACCTGCATCGCTATACTGACCCTGTATCACCTGCACAGCTATAGTGACCCTGTATCACCTGCACCACTGTAGTGACCCTGTATCACCTGCACAGCTATACTGATCCTGTATCACCTGCATCGCTATACTTACCCTGTATCACCTGCACAGCTATAGTGACCCTGTATAACCTGCACAGCAATAGTGACCCTGTATCACCTGCACTGCTATAGTGACCCTGTATCACCTGCACAGCTATAGTGACCCTGTATCACCTGCACCGCTATACTGACCCTGTATAACTTGCAGAGTCATAGTGAGCCTGTATCACCTGCACCGCTATAGTGACCCTGTATCACCTGCACCGCTATAGTGACCCTGTATCACCTGCACTGCTATAGTGACCCTGTATCACCTGCACAGCTATAGTGACCCTGTATCACCTGCATCGCTATGCTGACCCTGTATCACCTGCACCGCTATAGTGACCCTGTATCACCTGCACCGCTATAGTGACCCTGTATCACCTGTACCGCTATAGTGATCCCGTATCACCTGCACCGCTATAATGATCCCGAATCACCTGCACCGCTATAATGACCCTATATCACCTGCACAGCTATAGTGAACCTGTATCACCTGCACCGCTATAGTGACCCTGTATCACCTGCACCGCTATAGTGACCCTGTATCACCTGCACAACTATAGTGACCCTGTATCACCTGCACAGCTATAGTGACACTGTATCTCCTGCACCGGTATAGTGACCCTGTATCACGTGGCACCGCTATAGTGACCCTGTATCACCTGCACCGGTATAGTGACCCTGTATCACCTGCACCGCTGTAGTGACCCTGTATCACCTGCACCGCTGTAGTGACCCTGTATCACCTGCACCGGTATAGAGACCCTGTATCACCTGCACCGCTAGAGTGACCCTGTGTCACCTACGCCGCTATAGTGACCCTGAGTCACCTACCCGCTGTATTGACACTGTATCACCTGCGCCGCTATAGTGACCCTGTATCACCTGCACCGCTGTAGTGACCCTGTATCACCTGCACAGCTATAGTGACCCTGTATCACCTGCACTGATAATGTGACCCTGTATCACCTGCACAGCTATAGTGAGCCCGTATCACCTGCACCTGTATAGTGACCCTGTATCACCTGCACCACTGTAGTTACCCCGAATCACCTGCACCACTGTAGTTACCCCGTATCACCTGCACCGCTATAGTGATCCCGTATCACCTGCACCGCTATAGTGACCCTGTATCACCTGCACTGCTATAGTGACCCGCACCGGTATAGTGAGCCTGTATCACCTGCACTGCTATACTGACCCTGTAGCACCTGCACCGCTATACTGACCCTGTATCACCTGCACAGCTATAGTGATCCCGTATCACCTGCACCGGTATAGTGACCCTGTATCACCTGCACAGCTATAGTGACCCTGTATCACCTGCATCGCTATACTGACCCTGTATCACCTGCACAGCTATAGTGACCCTGTATCACCTGTACCACTGTAGTGACCCTGTATCACCTGCACAGCTATACTGATCCTGTATCACCTGCATCGCTATACTTACCCTGTATCACCTGCACAGCTATAGTGACCCTGTATAACCTGCACAGCAATAGTGACCCTGTATCACCTGCACTGCTATAGTGACCCTGTATCACCTGCACAGCTATAGTGACCCTGTATCACCTGCACCGCTATACTGACCCTGTATAACTTGCAGAGTCATAGTGAGCCTGTATCACCTGCACAGCTATAGTGAACCTCTATCACCTGCACCGCTATACACCGGTATGGTGACCCTGTATCACTTTCACCGCTATAGTGACCCTGTATCACCTGCACCGGTATAGAGACCGTGTAGCACCTGCACAGCTATAGTGTCCCTGTATCACCAGCACCGCTATAGTGACCCTGTATCATCTGCACCGCTGTAGTGACCCTGTATCACCTGCACAGCTATAGTGACCCTGTATCACCTGCACCGATAAAGTGACCCTGTATCACCTGCACAGCTATAGTGAGCCCGTATCACCTGCACCTGTATAGTGACCCTGTATCACCTGCACCACTGTAGTTACCCCAAATCACCTGCACCACTGTAGTTACCCCGTATCACCTGCACCGCTATAGTGATCCCGTATCACCTGCACCGCTATAGTGACCCTGTATCACCTGCACTGCTATAGTGACCCGCACCGGTATAGTGACCCTGTATCACCTGCACCGCTATACTGACCCTGTATAACTTGCCGAGTTATAGTGACCCTGTATCACCTGCACCGCTATAGTGACCCTATATCACCTGCACCGCTATAGTGACCCTGTATCACCTGCACCGCTATAGTGAACCTGTATCACCTGCACCGCTATAGTGACCCTGTATCACCTGCACTGCTATAGTGACCCTGTATCACCTGCACCGCTATAGTGACCCTGTATCACCTGCACAACTATAGTGACCCTGTATCACCTGCACCGCTATAGTGACCCTGTATCACCTGCACCGCTATAGTGAACCTGTATCACCTGCACCGCTATAGTGACCCTGTATCACCTGCACCGCTATAGTGACCCTGTATCACCTGCACAACTATAGTGACCCTGTTTCACCTGCACAGCTATAGTGACCATGTATCACCTGCACAGCTATAGTGAGCACGAATCAACCGGCACCTGTATAGTGACCCTGTATCACCTGCACAGCTATTGTGACCCTGTATCACCTGCACCACTGTAGTGACCCTGTATCACCAGCACAGCTGTAGTGACCCTGTATCACCTGCACCACTGTAGTTACCCCATATCACCTGCACCACTATACTGACCCTGTATCACCTGCACCGCTATAGTGACCCTGTATCACCTGCACCGCTATACTGACCCTGTATCACCTGCACCGCTGTAGTTACCCCGTATCACCTGCACCACTGTAGCTACCCAGTATCACCTGCACCGCTGTTGTGATCCCGTATCACTTGCACAGCTATAGTGACCCTGTATCAGCTGCACCGATAAAGTGACCCTGTATCACCTGCACCACTGTAGTTACCTCGAATCACCTGAACCACTCTAGTTACCCCGTATCACCTGCACCGCTATAGTGATCCCGTATCACCTGCACCGGTATAGTGACCCTGTATCACCTGCACTGCTATACTGACCCTGTAGCACCTGCACCGCTATACTGACCCTGTATCACCTGCACCGCTATAGTGACCCTGTATCACCTGCACCGCTATAGTGAACCTGTATCACCTGCACCGCTATAGTGACCCTGTATCACCTGCACCGCTATAGAGACCGTGTAGCACCTGCACAGATATAGTGACCCTGTATCACCTGCACCGCTGTAATTACCCCGTATCACCTGCACCACTGTAGTTACCCCGTATCACCTGCACCGCTGTAGTGATCCCTTATCACCTGCACCGCTGTAGTGATCCCGTATCACCTGCACCGGTATAGTGACCCTGTATCACCTGCACAGCTATAGTGACCCTGTATCACCAGCACCGCTATAGTGAGCCTGTATCACCTGCACCGCTGTAGTGACCCTGTATCACCTGCACAGCTATAGTGACCCTGTATCACCTGCACCTGTATAGTGACCCTGTATCACCTGCACCACTGTAGTTACCCCAAATCACCTGCACCACTGTAGTTACCGCGTATCACCTGCACAGCTATAGTGATCCCGTATCACCTGCACCGCTATAGTGACCCTGTATCACCTGCACCGCTATAGTGACCCTGTAGCACCTGCACCGCTATACTGACTCTGCATCAACTGCACCGCTATAGTGACCCTGTATCACCTGCACCGCTATAGTGACCCTGTATCACCTGCACAGCTATAGTGACCCTGTAGCACCTGCACAGCTATAGTGACCCTGTATCACCTGCACCACTGTAGTTACCCCTTATCACATGCACCACTGTAGTTACCCCGTATCACCTGCACCGCTGTAGTGATCCCGTATCACCTGCACCGCTGTAGTGATCCCGTATCACCTGCACCGGTATAGTGACCCTGTATCACCTGCACAGCTATAGTGACCCTGTATCACCTGCACCACTGTAGTGACCCTGTATCACCTGCACAGCTATACTGGTCCTGTATCACCTGCATCGCTATACTTACGCTGTATCTCCTGCACAGCTATAGTGACCCTGTATCACCTGCACAGCTATAGTGACCCTGTATCACCTGCACCACTGTAGTGACCGTGTATCACCTGCACAGCTATACTGATCCTGTATCACCTGCATCGCTATACTGACCCTGTATCACCTGCACAGCTATAGTGACCCTGTATCACCTGCACCGCTATAGAGACCCTGTATCACCTGCACCGCTATAGTGACCCTGTATCACCTGCACCGCTATGGTGACCCTGTAGCACCTGCACAGCTATAGTGACCCCGTATCACCTGCACCACTGTAGATACCCCGTATCACATGCACCACTGTAGTTACCCCGTATCACCTGCACCGCTGTAGTGATCCCGTATCACCTGCACCGGTATAGTGACCCTGTATCACCTGCACAGCTATAGTGACCCTGTATCACCTGCACCGCTGTAGTGACCCTGTATCACCTGCACAGCTATACTGGTCCTGTATCACCTGCATCGCTATACTGACCCTGTATCTCCTGCACCGCTATAGTGACCCTGTATCACCTGCACCGCTATAGTGACCCTGTATCACCTGCACCGCTATAGTGACCCTGTATCACCTGCACCGCTATACTGACCCTGTATAACTTGCCGAGTTATAGTGACCCTGTATCACCTGCACCGCTATAGTGACCCTGTATCACCTGCACAGCTATAGTGACCCTGTAGCACCTGCACAGCTATAGTGACCCTGTATCACCTGCACCACTGTAGTTACCCCTTATCACATGCACCACTGTAGTTACCCCGTATCACCTGCACCGCTGTAGTGATCCCGTATCACCTGCACCGCTGTAGTGATCCCGTATCACCTGCACCGGTATAGTGACCCTGTATCACCTGCACAGCTATAGTGACCCTGTATCACCTGCACCACTGTAGTGACCCTGTATCACCTGCACAGCTATACTGGTCCTGTATCACCTGCATCGCTATACTGACGCTGTATCTCCTGCACAGCTATAGTGACCCTGTATCACCTGCACAGCTATAGTGACCCTGTATCACCTGCACCACTGTAGTGACCGTGTATCACCTGCACAGCTATACTGATCCTGTATCACCTGCATCGCTATACTGACCCTGTATCACCTGCACAGCTATAGTGACCCTGTATCACCTGCACCGCTATAGAGACCCTGTATCACCTGCACCGCTATAGTGACCCTGTATCACCTGCACCGCTATGGTGACCCTGTAGCACCTGCACAGCTATAGTGACCCCGTATCACCTGCACCACTGTAGATACCCCGTATCACATGCACCACTGTAGTTACCCCGTATCACCTGCACCGCTGTAGTGATCCCGTATCACCTGCACCGGTATAGTGACCCTGTATCACCTGCACAGCTATAGTGACCCTGTATCACCTGCACCGCTGTAGTGACCCTGTATCACCTGCACAGCTATACTGGTCCTGTATCACCTGCATCGCTATACTGACCCTGTATCTCCTGCACCGCTATAGTGACCCTGTATCACCTGCACCGCTATAGTGACCCTGTATCACCTGCACCGCTATAGTGACCCTGTATCACCTGCACCGCTATACTGACCCTGTATAACTTGCCGAGTTATAGTGACCCTGTATCACCTGCACCGCTATAGTGACCCTGTATCACCTGCACCGCTATAGTGACCCTGTATCACCTGCACCGCTATAGTGAACCTGTATCACCTGCACCGCTATAGTGAACCTGTATCACCTGCACCGCTATAGTGACCCTGTATCACCTGCACCTCTATAGTGACCCTGTATCACCTGCACAACTATAGTGACCCTGTATCACCTGCACCGCTATAGTGACCCTGTATCACCTGCACCGCTATAGTGACCCTGTATCACCTGCACCGCTATAGTGACCCTGTATCACCTGCACCGCTATAGTGACCCTGTATCACCTGCACCGCTATAGTGACCCTGTATCACCTGCACAACTATAGTGACCCTGTATCACCTGCACAGCTATAGAGACCCTGTATCACCTGCACAGCTATAGTGAGCACGAATCAACCGGCACCTGTATAGTGACCTGTATCACCTGCACAGCTATTGTGACCCTGTATCACCTGCACCACTGTAGTGACCCTGTATCACCAGCACAGCTGTAGTGACCCTGTATCACCTGCACCACTGTAGTTACCCCATATCACCTGCACCAGTATACTGACCCTGTATCACCTGCACCGCTATAGTGACCCTGTATCACCTGCACCGCTATACTGACCCTGTATCACCTGCACCGCTGTAGTTACCCCGTATCACCTGCACCACTGTAGTTACCCAGTATCACCTGCACCGGTATAGTGATCCCGTATCACCCGCACCGGTATAGTGACCCTGTATCACCTGCACTGCTATACTGACCCTGTAGCACCTGCACCGCTATACTGACCCTGTATCACCTGCACCGCTATAGTGACCCTGTATCACCTGCACCACTGTAGTTACCCCGTATCACCTGCACCACTGTAGTTACCCCGTATCACCTGCACCGCTGTAGTGATCCCGTATCACCTGCACCGCTGTTTTGATCCCGTATCACCTGCACCGGTATAGTGACCCTGTATCACCTGCACAGCTATAGTGACCCTGTATCACCTGCACCACTGTAGTGACCCTGTATCACCTGCACAGCTATACTGGTTCTGTATCACCTGCATCGCTATCCTGCACCGCTATAGTGAACCTGTATCACCTGCACCGCTATAGTGACCCTGTATCACCTGCACAACTATAGTGACCCTGTATCACCTGCACCGCTTTAGTGACCCTGTATCTCCTGCACCGGTATAGTGACCCTGTATCACCTGCACCGGTATAGTGACCCTGTATCACCTGCACCGCTGTAGAGACCCTGTATCACCTGCACAGCTGTAGTGACCCTGTATCACGTGCACCGCTATAGTGACCCTATATCACCTGCACCGCTATACTGACCCTGTATAACTTGCAGAGTTATAATGACCCTGTATCACCTGCACATCTACAATGACCCTGTATCACCTGCACCGCTATAGTGACCCTGTATCACCAGCACCGCTATATTGATCACATATCACCTGCACCGCTATAATGATCCCATATCATCTGCACCGCTATAGTGACCCTGTATCACCTACACAGCTATAGTGTCCCTCTATCACCTGCACCACTGTAGTGACCCTGTATCACCTGCACCGCTATAGTGACCCTGTATCACCTGCACCGCTGTAGTGACCCTGTATCACCTGCACAGCTATAGTGACACTGTATCATCTTCACTGCTATAGTGACCCTATATCACCTGCACAGCTATAGTGCCCCTGTATCACCTGCACCGCCATAGTGATTCCGTATCACCTGCACCGCTATAATGATCCCGTATCACCTGCAAAGCTATAGTGACCCTGTATCAACTGCACCACTGTAGTGCCCCTGTATCACCTGCACCGCTATATTGATTCCGTATCACCTGCACCGCTGTAGTGACCCTGTATCACCTGCACAGCTATAGTGACCCTGTATCACTTGCACTGCTATACTGACCCTGTCACCTGCACCACTGTAGTTACCCTGTATCACCTGCACCGGTACAGTGACCCTGTATCACCTGCACCACTGTAGTTACCCTGTATCACTTGCACAGCTATAGTGACCCTGTATAACCTGCACAGCTATAGTGACCCTGTATCACCTGCTCCGCTATAGTGACCCTGTATCACCTGCACAGCTATAGTGATCCCATATCACCTGCACCGCTATAGTGACCCCCTATCACCTGCACCACTGTAGAGACCCTGTATCAACTGCACCGGTATAGTGACCCTGTATCACCTGCACCGCTATACTGACCCTGTAGCACCTGCACCGCTATACTGACCCTGTATCACCTGCACCGCTATAGTGACCCTGTATCACCTGCACCGCTATAGTGACCCTGTATCACCTGCACCGCTATAGTGACCCTGTATCAAATGCACAGCTATAGTGACCCTGTTTCACCTGCACCACTATAGTGACCCTGTATCACCTGCACAGCTATAGTGACCCTGTATCACCTGCACCGGTATAGTGACCCTGTATCACCTGCACCGCTATAGTGACCCTGTATCATCTGCACCGCTATAGTGACCCTGTATCATCTGCACCGCTGTAGTGACCCTGTATCTAATTCACGGCTATAGTGACCCTGTATCACCTGCACCGGTATAGTGACCCTGTATCACCTGCACCACTATAGTGACCCTGTATCACCTGCACCACTATAGTGACCCTGTATCACCTGCACAGCTATAGTGACCCTGTATCACCTGCACCGATAGAGTGACCCTAAGTCATCTACGCCGCTAGTGACCGTGTCACCTACGCCACTATAGTGACCCTGTATCACCTGCACCGCTGTAGTGACCCTGTATCACCTGCACCGCTATAGTGACCCTGTATCACCTGCACAACTATAGTGACCCTGTATCACCTGCACCGCTATAGTGACCCTGTATCTCCTGCTCCGGTTTAGTGACCCTGTATCACCTGCACCGCTATAGTGACCCTGTATCACCTGCACCGGTATAGTGACCCTGTATCACCTGGACCCCTATAGTGACCCTGTATCACCTGCACCGTTATAGTGACCCTGTATCACCTGCACCGCTATATTGATCACGTATCACCTGCACCGCTATAATGATCACGTATCATCTGCACCGCTATAGTGACCCTGTATCACCTGCGCAGATATAGTGTCCCTATATCACCTGCACCACTGTAGTGACCCTGTATCACCTGCACCGATATAGTGACCCTGTATCACCTGCACCGCTGTAGTGACCCTGTTTCACCTGCACAGCTATAGTGACCCTGTATAACCTTCACTGCTATAGTGACCCTATATCACCTGCACCGCTATAGTGCCCCTGTATCACCTGCACCGATATAGTGATCCCGTATCACCTGCATCGCTATAATGATCCCGTATCACCTGCACAGCTATAGTGACTCTGTATCACCTGCACCACTGTAGTGACCTTGTATCACCTGCACCGGTACAGTGACCCTGTATCACCTGCACAGCTGTAGTGCCCTGTATCACCTGCACAGCTATAGTGACCCTGTATCACCTGCACTGCTATACTGACCCTGTCACCTGCACCACTGTAGATACCCTGTATCACCTGCACCGGTATAGTGACCCTGTATCATCTGCACCGCTATGCTGACCCTGTATCACTTGCACAGTTATAGTGACCCTGTATAACCTGCACAGCTATAGTGACCCTGTATCACCTGCTCCGCTATAGTGACCCTGTATCACTTGCACAGCTATAGTGATCCCATATCACCTGCACCGCTATAGAGACCCCGTATCACCTGCACCACTGTAGAGACCCTGTATCAACTGCACCGATATAGTGACCCTGTATCACCTGCACCGCTATACTGACCCAGAAGCACCTGCACCGCTATTCTGACCCTGTATCACCTGCACCGCTATAGTGACCCTGTATCACCTGCACCGCTATAGTGACCCTGTATCACCAGCACCGCTATAGTGACCCTGTATCACCTGCACAGCTATAGTGACCCTGTTTCACCTGCACCACTATAGTGACCCTGTATCACCTGCACCGCTATAGTGACTCTGTATCACCTGCACCGGTATAGTGACCCTGTATCACCTGCACCGCTATAGTGACCCTGTATCATCTGCACCGCTGTAGTGACCCTGTATCAAATTCACGGCTATAGTGACCCTGTATCACCTGCACCGGTATAGTGACCCTGTATCACCTGCACCACTATAGTGACCCTGTATCACCTGCACCACTATAGTGACCCTGTATCACCTGTACAGCTATAGTGACCCTGTATCACCTGCACCGATAGAATGACCCTAAGTCATCTACGCCGCTAGTGACCGTGTCACCTACGCCTCTATAGTGACCCTGTATCACCAGCACCGCTGTAGTGACCCTATATCACCTGCACTGCTATAGTGACCCTGTATCACCTGCACCGGTATAGTGACCCTGTATCACCTGCACAGCTATAGTGACCCTGAATCACCTGCACCGGTATAGTGACCCTGTATGACCTGCACAGCTATAGTGACCCTGTATCTCCTGCACCACTGTAGTGACCCTGTATCACCTGCACAGCTATAGTGACCCTGTATCACCTGCACCGCTATACTGACCCTGTATCACCTGCACAGCTATAATGACCCAGTATCATCTGCACCACTGTAGTTACCCCGTATCACCTGCACCACTATACTGACCCTGAATCACCTGCACCGCTGTAGTGACCCTGTATCAAATTCACGGCTTTAGTGACCCTGTATCACCTGCACCGATATAGTGACCCTGTATCACCTGCACCACTATAGTGACACTGTTTCACCTGCACCACTATAGTGACCCTGTATCACCTGTACAGCTATAGTGACACTGTATCACCTGCACCGATAGAGTGACCCTAAGTCATCTACGCCGCTAGTGACCGTGTCACCTACGCCACTATAGTGACCCTGTATCACCTGCACCGCTGTAGTGACCCTATATCACCTGCACTGCTATAGTGACCCTGTATCACCTGCACCGGTATAGTGACCCTGTATCACCTGCACAGCTATAGTGACCCTGAATCACCTGCACCGGTAAAGTGACCCTGTATGACCTGCACAGCTATAGTGACCCTGTATCACCTGCACCACTGTAGTGACCCTGTATCACCTGCACAGCTATAGTGACCCTGTATCACCTGCACCGCAATACTGACCCTGTATCACCTGCACAGCTATAATGACCCAGTATCATCTGCACCACTGTAGTTACCCAGTTTCACCTGCACCACTATACTGACCCTGAATCACCTGCACCGCTATAGTGACCCTGTATCACCTGCACCGCTATAGTGACCCTGTATCACCTGCACCACTGTAGTGACCCCGTATTAACTGCACCACTGTAGTTACCCCATATCACCTGCACCGCTATAGTGATCCCGTATCACCTGCACCGCTATAGTGACCCTGTATCACCTGCACTGCTATAGTGACCCTGTATCACCTGCACAGCTATAGTGACCCTGTATCTCCTGCTCCGGTTTAGTGACCCTGTATCACCTGCACCGCTATAGTGACCCTGTATCACCTGCACCGGTATAGTGACCCTGTATCACCTGGACCCCTATAGTGACCCTGTATCACCTGCACCGTTATAGTGACCCTGTATCACCTGCACCGCTATATTGATCACGTATCACCTGCACCGCTATAATGATCACGTATCATCTGCACCGCTATAGTGACCCTGTATCACCTGCGCAGATATAGTGTCCCTATATCACCTGCACCACTGTAGTGACCCTGTATCACCTGCACCGATATAGTGACCCTGTATCACCTGCACCGCTGTAGTGACCCTGTTTCACCTGCACAGCTATAGTGACCCTGTATAACCTTCACTGCTATAGTGACCCTATATCACCTGCACCGCTATAGTGCCCCTGTATCACCTGCACCGCTATAGTGATCCCGTATCACCTGCACCGCTATAATGATCCCGTATCACCTGCACAGCTATAGTGACTCTGTATCACCTGCACCACTGTAGTGACCTTGTATCACCTGCACCGGTACAGTGACCCTGTATCACCTGCACAGCTGTAGTGCCCTGTATCACCTGCACAGCTATAGTGACCCTGTATCACCTGCACTGCTATACTGACCCTGTCACCTGCACCACTGTAGATACCCTGTATCACCTGCACCGGTATAGTGACCCTGTATCATCTGCACCGCTATGCTGACCCTGTATCACTTGCACAGTTATAGTGACCCTGTATAACCTGCACAGCTATAGTGACCCTGTATCACCTGCTCCGCTATAGTGACCCTGTATCACTTGCACAGCTATAGTGATCCCATATCACCTGCACCGCTATAGAGACCCCGTATCACCTGCACCACTGTAGAGACCCTGTATCAACTGCACCGATATAGTGACCCTGTATCACCTGCACCGCTATACTGACCCAGAAGCACCTGCACCGCTATTCTGACCCTGTATCACCTGCACCGCTATAGTGACCCTGTATCACCTGCACCGCTATAGTGACCCTGTATCACCAGCACCGCTATAGTGACCCTGTATCACCTGCACAGCTATAGTGACCCTGTTTCACCTGCACCACTATAGTGACCCTGTATCACCTGCACCGCTATAGTGACTCTGTATCACCTGCACCGCTATAGTGACCCTGTATCACCTGCACCGCTATAGTGACCCTGTATCATCTGCACCGCTGTAGTGACCCTGTATCAAATTCACGGCTATAGTGACCCTGTATCACCTGCACCGGTATAGTGACCCTGTATCACCTGCACCACTATAGTGACCCTGTATCACCTGCACCACTATAGTGACCCTGTATCACCTGTACAGCTATAGTGACCCTGTATCACCTGCACCGATAGAATGACCCTAAGTCATCTACGCCGCTAGTGACCGTGTCACCTACGCCTCTATAGTGACCCTGTATCACCAGCACCGCTGTAGTGACCCTATATCACCTGCACTGCTATAGTGACCCTGTATCACCTGCACCGGTATAGTGACCCTGTATCACCTGCACAGCTATAGTGACCCTGAATCACCTGCACCGGTATAGTGACCCTGTATGACTTGCACAGCTATAGTGACCCTGTATCTCCTGCACCACTGTAGTGACCCTGTATCACCTGCACAGCTATAGTGACCCTGTATCACCTGCACCGCTATACTGACCCTGTATCACCTGCACAGCTATAATGACCCAGTATCATCTGCACCACTGTAGTTACCCCGTATCACCTGCACCACTATACTGACCCTGAATCACCTGCACCGCTGTAGTGACCCTGTATCAAATTCACGGCTTTAGTGACCCTGTATCACCTGCACCGATATAGTGACCCTGTATCACCTGCACCACTATAGTGACACTGTTTCACCTGCACCACTATAGTGACCCTGTATCACCTGTACAGCTATAGTGACCCTGTATCACCTGCAACGATAGAGTGACCCTAAGTCATCTACGCCGCTAGTGACCGTGTCACCTACGCCACTATAGTGACCCTGTATCACCTGCACCGCTGTAGTGACCCTATATCACCTGCACTGCTATAGTGACCCTGTATCACCTGCACCGGTATAGTGACCCTGTATCACCTGCACAGCTATAGTGACCCTGAATCACCTGCACCGGTATAGTGACCCTGTATGACCTGCACAGCTATAGTGACCCTGTATCACCTGCACCACTGTAGTGACCCTGTATCACCTGCACAGCTATAGTGACCCTGTATCACCTGCACCGCAATACTGACCCTGTATCACCTGCACAGCTATAATGACCCAGTATCATCTGCACCACTGTAGTTACCCAGTTTCACCTGCACCACTATACTGACCCTGAATCACCTGCACCGCTATAGTGACCCTGTATCACCTGCACCGCTATAGTGACCCTGTATCACCTGCACCACTGTAGTGACCCCGTATTAACTGCACCACTGTAGTTACCCCATATCACCTGCACCGCTATAGTGATCCCGTATCACCTGCACCGCTATAGTGACCCTGTATCACCTGCACTGCTATAGTGACCCTGTATCACCTGCACAGCTATAGTGACCCTGTATCACCTGCACCTGTATAGTGACCCTGTATCACCTGCACCGCTATACTGACCCTCTATCACCTGCACCGCTATACTGACCCTGTATAATCTGCACAGCTATAGTGACCCTGTATCACCTGCACCGGTATAGTGACCCTGTATCACCTGCACCGCTATATTGACCCTCTATCACCTGCACCGCTATACTGACCCTGTATAATCAGCACAGCTATAGTGACCATGTATCACCTGCACCGCTGTAGTGACCCTGTATCACCTGCACCACTGTAGTGACCCCGTATCACCTGCACCGCTATAGTCACCCCGTATCACCTGCACCGCTATAGTGATCCCGTTTCACCTGCACCGCTATAATGATCCCGTATCACCTGCACCGCTATAGTGACCCTGTATCACCTGCACAGCTATAGTGACCCTGTATCACCTGCACCACTGTAGTGACCCTGTATCACCTGCACAGCTATACTGATCCTGTATCACCTGCACAGCTATAGTGACCCTGTATCACCTGCACCGGTATAGTGACCCTGTATCACCTGCACCGCTGTAGTGACCCTGTATCACCTGCACCGCTGTAGTGACCCTGAATCACCTGCACCGGTATAGTGACCCTGTATCACCTGCACCGCTAGAGTGACCCTGTGTCACCTACGCCGCTATAGTGACCCTGTATCACCTGCGCCGCTGTATTGACACTGTATCACCTGCACCGCTATAGTGATGCTGTATCACCTGCACCGCTGTAGTGACCCTGTATCACCTGCACAGCTATAGTGACCCTGTATCACCTGCACCGATAAAGTGACCCTGTATCACCTGCACAGCTATAGTGAGCCCGTATCACCTGCACCTGTATAGTGACCCTGTATCACCTGCACCACTGTAGTTACCCCAAATCACCTGCACCACTGTAGTTACCCCGTATCACCAGCACCGCTATAGTGATCCCGTATCACCTGCACCGCTATTGTGACCCTGTATCACCTGCACTGCTATAGTGACCCGCACCGGTATAGTGACCCTGTATCACCTGCACTGCTATACTGACCCTGTAGCACCTGCACCGCTATAGTGACCCTGTATCACCTGCACCGCTATAGTGACCCTGTATCACCTGCACCGCTATAGTGACCCTGTAGCACCTGCACAGCTATAGTGACCCTGTATCACCTGCACAGCTGTAGTGCCCTGTATCACCTGCACAGCTATAGTGACCCTGTATCACCTGCACTGCTATACTGACCCTGTCACCTGCACCACTGTAGATACCCTGTATCACCTGCACCGGTATAGTGACCCTGTATCATCTGCACCGCTATGCTGACCCTGTATCACTTGCACAGTTATAGTGACCCTGTATAACCTGCACAGCTATAGTGACCCTGTATCACCTGCTCCGCTATAGTGACCCTGTATCACTTGCACCGCTATAGTGATCCCATATCACCTGCACCGCTATAGAGACCCCGTATCACCTGCACCACTGTAGAGACCCTGTATCAACTGCACCGATATAGTGACCCTGTATCACCTGCACCGCTATACTGACCCAGAAGCACCTGCACCGCTATTCTGACCCTGTATCACCTGCACCGCTATAGTGACCCTGTATCACCTGCACCGCTATAGTGACCCTGTATCACCTGCACAGCTATAGTGACCCTGTTTCACCTGCACCACTATAGTGACCCTGTATCACCTGCACCGCTATAGTGACTCTGTATCACCTGCACCGGTATAGTGACCCTGTATCACCTGCACCGCTATAGTGACCCTGTATCATCTGCACCGCTGTAGTGACCCTGTATCAAATTCACGGCTATAGTGACCCTGTATCACCTGCACCGGTATAGTGACCCTGTATCACCTGCACCACTATAGTGACCCTGTATCACCTGCACCACTATAGTGACCCTGTATCACCTGTACAGCTATAGTGACCCTGTATCACCTGCACCGATAGAATGACCCTAAGTCATCTACGCCGCTAGTGACCGTGTCACCTACGCCTCTATAGTGACCCTGTATCACCAGCACCGCTGTAGTGACCCTATATCACCTGCACTGCTATAGTGACCCTGTATCACCTGCACCGGTATAGTGACCCTGTATCACCTGCACAGCTATAGTGACCCTGAATCACCTGCACCGGTATAGTGACCCTGTATGACCTGCACAGCTATAGTGACCCTGTATCTCCTGCACCACTGTAGTGACCCTGTATCACCTGCACAGCTATAGTGACCCTGTATCACCTGCACCGCTATACTGACCCTGTATCACCTGCACAGCTATAATGACCCAGTATCATCTGCACCACTGTAGTTACCCCGTATCACCTGCACCACTATACTGACCCTGAATCACCTGCACCGCTGTAGTGACCCTGTATCAAATTCACGGCTTTAGTGACCCTGTATCACCTGCACCGATATAGTGACCCTGTATCACCTGCACCACTATAGTGACACTGTTTCACCTGCACCACTATAGTGACCCTGTATCACCTGTACAGCTATAGTGACCCTGTATCACCTGCACCGATAGAGTGACCCTAAGTCATCTACGCCGCTAGTGACCGTGTCACCTACGCCACTATAGTGACCCTGTATCACCTGCACCGCTGTAGTGACCCTATATCACCTGCACTGCTATAGTGACCCTGTATCACCTGCACCGGTATAGTGACCCTGTATCACCTGCACAGCTATAGTGACCCTGAATCACCTGCACCGGTATAGTGACCCTGTATGACCTGCACAGCTATAGTGACCCTGTATCACCTGCACCGCTGTAGTGACCCTGTATCACCTGCACAGCTATAGTGACCCTGTATCACCTGCACCGCAATACTGACCCTGTATCACCTGCACAGCTATAATGACCCAGTATCATCTGCACCACTGTAGTTACCCAGTTTCACCTGCACCACTATACTGACCCTGAATCACCTGCACCGCTATAGTGACCCTGTATCACCTGTACCGCTATAGTGACCCTGTATCACCTGCACCACTGTAGTGACCCCGTATTAACTGCACCACTGTAGTTACCCCATATCACCTGCACCGCTATAGTGATCCCGTATCACCTGCACCGCTATAGTGACCCTGTATCACCTGCACTGCTATAGTGACCCTGTATCACCTGCACAGCTATAGTGACCCTGTATCACCTGCACCTGTATAGTGACCCTGTATCACCTGCACCGCTATACTGACCCTCTATCACCTGCACCGCTATACTGACCCTGTATAATCAGCACAGCTATAGTGACCATGTATCACCTGCACCGCTGTAGTGACCCTGTATCACCTGCACCACTGTAGTGACCCCGTATCACCTGCACCGCTATAGTCACCCCGTATCACCTGCACCGCTATAGTGATCCCGTTTCACCTGCACCGCTATAATGATCCCGTATCACCTGCACCGCTATAGTGACCCTGTATCACCTGCACAGCTATAGTGACCCTGTATCACCTGCACCACTGTAGTGACCCTGTATCACCTGCACAGCTATACTGATCCTGTATCACCTGCACAGCTATAGTGACCCTGTATCACCTGCACCGGTATAGTGACCCTGTATCACCTGCACCGCTGTAGTGACCCTGTATCACCTGCACCGCTGTAGTGACCCTGTATCACCTGCACCGGTATAGTGACCCTGTGTCACCTATGCCGCTATAGTGACCCTGTATCACCTGCGCCGCTGTATTGACACTGTATCACCTGCACCGCTATAGTGATGCTGTATCACCTGCACCGCTGTAGTGACCCTGTATCACCTGCACAGCTATAGTGACCCTGTATCACCTGCACCGATAAAGTGACCCTGTATCACCTGCACAGCTATAGTGAGCCCGTATCACCTGCACCTGTATAGTGACCCTGTATCACCTGCACCACTGTAGTTACCCCAAATCACCTGCACCACTGTAGTTACCCCGTATCACCAGCACCGCTATAGTGATCCCGTATCACCTGCACCGCTATTGTGACCCTGTATCACCTGCACTGCTATAGTGACCCGCACCGGTATAGTGACCCTGTATCACCTGCACTGCTATACTGACCCTGTAGCACCTGCACCGCTATAGTGACCCTGTATCACCTGCACCGCTATAGTGACCCTGTATCACCTGCACCGCTATAGTGAGCCTGTAGCACCTGCACAGCTATAGTGACCCTGTATCACCTGCACCACTGTAGTTACCCCATATCACATGCACCACTGTAGTTACCCCATATCACCTGCACCGCTGTAGTGATCCCGTATCACCTGCACAACTATAGTGACCCTGTATCACCTGCACAGCTATAGTGACCCTGTATCACCTGCACCGGTATGGTGACCCTGTATCACCTGCACAGCTATAGTGACCCCGTATCACCTGCATCGCTATACTGACCCCGTATCACCTGCACCGCTATAGTGACCCCGTATCACCTGCACCGCTATAGTGATCCCGTATCACCTGCACCGCTATAATGATCCCGTTTCACCTGCACCGCTATAGTGACCCTGTATCACCTGCACAGCTATAGTGACCCTGTATCACCTGCACCACTGTAGTGACCCTGTATCACCTGCACAACTATAGTGACCCTGTATCACCTGCACAGCTATAGTGACCCTGTATCACCTGCACCGGTATGGTGACCCTGTATCACCTGCACCGCTATAGTGAACCTGTATCACCTGCACCGTTATAGTGACCCTGTATCACCTGCACCGCCGTAGTGACCCTTTATCACCTGCACCGCTGTAGTGACCCTGTATCACCTGCACCGGTATAGTGAACCTGTATCACCTGCACCGCTAGAGTGACCCTGTGTCACCTACGCCGCTAGAGTGACCCTGTGTCACCTGCGCCCCTGTAGTGACATTGTATCACCTGCGCCGCTATAGTGACCCTGTATCACCTGCACCGCTATAGTGACCCTGTATCACCTGCACAGCTATGGTGACCCTGTATCACCTGCACCGATAAAGTGACCCTGTATCACCTGCACAGCTATAGTGAGCCGGTATCACCTGCACCTGTATAGTTACCCTGTATCACCTGCACCAATGTAGTTACCCAGTATCACCTGCACCGCTATAGTGATCCCGTATCACCTGCACTGCTATAGTGACCCGCACCGGTATAGTGACCCTGTATCACCTGCACTGCTATACTGACCCTGTAGCACCTGCACCGCTATACTGACCCTGTATCTCCTGCACCGCTATAGTGACCCTGTATCACCTGCACCGCTATAGTGACCCTGTATCACCTGCACCGCTATAGTGACCCTGTATCACCTGCACCACTGTAGTTACCCCGTATCACATGCACCACTGTAGTTACCCCGTATCACCTGCACCGCTGTAGAGATCCCTTATCACCTGCACCGCTGTTGTGATCCCGTATCACCTGCACAGCTATAGTGACCCTGTATCACCTGCACCGATAAAGTGACCCTGTATCACCTGCACAGCTATAGTGAGCCCGTATCACCTGCACATGTATAGTGACCCTGTATCACCTGCACCACTGTAGTTACCCCGAATCACCTGAACCACTCTAGTTACCCCGTATCACCTGCACCGCTATAGTGATCCCGTATCACCTGCACTGCTATAGTGACCCTGTATCACCTGCACTGCTATAGTGACCCGCACCGGTATAGTGACCCTGTATCACCTGCACTGCTATACTGACCCTGTAGCAACTGCACCACTAAACTGACCCTGTATCACCTGCACCGGTATAGTGACCCTTTATCACCTGCACCGCTATAGTGACCCTGTATCACCTGCACCGCTATAGTGACCCTGTAGCACCTGCACAGCTATAGTGACCCTGTATCACCTGCACTGCTGTAGTGATCCCGTATCACCTGCACCGCTGTAGTGATCCCATATCACCTGCACCGGTATAGTGACCCTGTATCACCTGCACAGCTATAGTGACCCTGTATCACCTGCACCACTGTAGTAACCCTGTATCACCTGCACAGCTATACTGGTCCTGTATCACCTGCATCGCTATACTGACCCTGTATCACCTGCACAGCTATAGTGACCCTGTATCACCTTCACTGCTATAGTGACCCTGTATCACCTGCACCGCTATAGTGACCCTGTATCACCTGCACCGCTATACTGACCCTGTATAACTTGCAGAGATATAGTCACCTTGTATAACCTGCACAGCTATAGTGACCCTGTATCACCTGCACCGCTATAGTGACCCTGTATCATCTGCACCTGTATAGTGACCCTGTATCACCTGCACAGCTATTGTGACCCTGTATCACCTGCACCACTGTAGTGACCCTGTATCACCTGCACCGCTATAGTGACCCTGTATCACCTGTACAACTATAGTGACCCTGTATCACCTGCACAGCTATAGTGACCCTGTATCACCTGCACAGCTATAGTGAGCCTGTATCACCTGCACCTGTATAGTGACCCTGTATCACCTGCACAGCTATTGTGACCCTGTATCACCTGCACCACTGTAGTGACCCTGTATCACCTGCACAGCTGTAGTGACCCTGTATCACCTGCACCACTGTAGTTACCCCGTATCACCTGCACAGCTGTAGTGACCCTGTATCACCTGCACCACTGTAGTTACCCCGTATCACCTGCACCACTATACTGACCCTGTATCACCTGCACCGCTATAGTGACCCTGTATCACCTGCACCGCTATAGTGACCCTGTATCACCTGCACCGCTGTAGTGACCCCGTATCACCTGCACCACTGTAGTTACCCAGTATCACCTGCACCGGTATAGTGATCCCATATCACCTGCACTGCTATACTGACCCTGTAGCACCTGCACCGCTATACTGACCCTGTATCACCTGCACCGCTATAGTGACCCTGTATCACCTGCACCGCTATAGTGACCCTGTATCACCTGCACCGCTATAGTGAAACTGTAGCACCTGCACAGCTATAGTGACCCTGTAGCACCTGCACCACTGTAGTTACCCCGTATCACATGCACCACTGTAGTTACCCTGTATCACCTGCACCGCTGTAGTGATCCCGTATCACCTGCACCGCTGTTTTGATCCCGTATCACCTGCACCGGTATAGTGACCCTGTATCACCTGCACCACTGTAGTGACCCTGTATCACCTGCACAGCTATACTGGTCCTGTATCACCTGCATCGCTATCCTGCACCGCTATAGTGACCCTGTATCACCTGCACCGCTATAGTGACCCTGTATCACCTGCACCGCTATAGTGAACCTGTATCACCTGCACCGCTATAGTGACCCTGTATCCCCTGCACAGCTATAGTGACCCTGTATCACCTGCACCGCTATAGTGACCCTGTATCTCCTGCACCGGTATAGTGACCCTGTATCACCTGCACCGCTATAGTGACCCTGTATCACCTGCACCGGTATAGTGACTCTGTATCACCTGCACCGCTGTAGTGACCCTGTATCACCTGCACCGCTATAGTGACCCTGTATCACCTGCACCGCTATAGTGACCCTGTATCACCTGCACCGGTTTAGTGACCCTGTATCACCTGGACCGCTATAGTGACCCTGTATCACCTGGACCGTTATAGTGACCCTGTTTCACCTGCACCGCTATATTGATCACGTATCACCTGCACCGATATAATGATCCCATATCATCTGCACCGCTATAGTGACACTGTATCACCTGCACAGCTATAGTGTCCCTGTATCACCTGCACCACTGTAGTGACCCTGTATCACCTGCACCGATATAGTGACCCTGTATCACCTGCACCGCTGTAGTGACCCTGTATCACCTGCACAGCTATAGTGACCCTGTATCACCTTCACTGCTATAGTCACCCTATATCACCTGCACAGCTATAGTGCCCCTGTATCACCTGCACCGCTATAGTGACCCCGTATCACCTGCACCGCTATAATGATCCCGTATCACCTGCACAGCTATAGTGACCCTGTATCACCTGCACCACTGTAGTGACCCTGTATCACCTGCACCGGTACAGTGACCCTGTATCACCTGCACCGCTGTAGTGACCCTTTATCACCTGCACCGCTGTAGTGACCCTGTATCACCTGCACCGGTATAGTGACCCTGTATCACCTGCACCGCTAGAGTGACCCTGTGTCACCTACGCCGCTATAGTGACCCTGTGTCACCTGCGCCGCTGTAGTGACATTGTATCACCTGCGCCGCTATAGTGACCCTGTATCGCCTGAACCGCTGTAGTAACCCTGTATCACCTGCACAGCTATAGTGACCCTGTATCACCTGCACCGATAAAGTGACCCTGTATCACCTGCACAGCTATAGTGAGCCCGTATCACCTGCACCTGTATAGTGACCCTGTATCACCTGCACCACTGTAGTTACCCAGTATCACCTGCACCGCTATAGTGATCCCGACTCACCTGCACTGCTATAGTGACCCGCACCGGTATAGTGCCCCTGTATCACCTGCACTGCTATACTGACCCTGTAGCACCTGCACCGCTATACTCACCCTGTATCACCTGCACCGCTATAGTGACCCTGTATCACCTGCACCGCTATAGTGACCCTGTATCACCTGCACCGCTATAGTGACCCTGTAGCACCTGCACAGCTATAGTGACCCTGTATCACCTGCACCACTGTAGTTACCCCGTATCACATGCACCACTGTAGTTACCCCGTATCACCTGCTCCGCTGTAGTAATCCCTTATCACCTGCACCGCTGTTGTGATCCCGTATCACCTGCACCGGTATAGTGACCCTGTATCACCTGCACAGCTATAGTGACCCTGTATGACCTGCACCGATAAAGTGACCCTGTATCACCTGCACAGCTATAGTGAGGCCGTATCACCTGCACCTGTATAGTGACCCTGTATCACCTGCACCCCTGTAGTTACCCCGAATCACCTGAACCACTGTAGTTACCCCATATCACCTGCACCGCTATAGTGATCCCGTTTCACCTGCACCGCTATAGTGACCCTGTATCACCTGCACTGCTATAGTGACCCGCACCGGTATAGTGACCCTGTATCACCTGCACTGCTATACTGACCCTGTAGCAACTGCACCGCTATACTGACCCTGTATCACCAGCACCGCTATAGTGACCCTTTATCACCTGCACCGCTATAGTGACCCTGTATCACCTGCACCGCTATAGTGACCCTGTAGCACCAGCACAGCTATAGTGACCCTGTATCACCTGCACCACTGTAGTTACCCCGTATCACATGCACCACTGTAGTTACCCCATATCACCTGCACCGCTGTAGAGATCCCGTATCACCTGCACCGCTGTAGTGATCCCATATCACCTGCACCGCTATAGTGACCCTGTATCACCTGCACAGCTATAGTGACCCTGTATCACCTGCACCACTGTAGTGACCCTGTATCACCTGCACAGCTATACTGGTCCTGTATCACCTGCATCGCTATACTGACCCTGTATCACCTGCACAGCTATAGTGACCCTGTATCACCTTCACTGCTATAGTGACCCTGTATCACCTGTACCGCTATAGTGACCCTGTATCACCTGCACCGCTATACTGACCCTGTATAACTTGCAGAGTTATAGTGAACCTGTATAACCTGCACAGCTATAGTGACCCTGTATCACCTGCACCGCTATAGTGACCCTGTATCACCTGCACCGCTATAGTGACCCTGTATCACCTGCACAGCTATAGTGAACCTGTATCACCTGCACCGCTATAGTGACCCTGTATCACCTGCACCGCTATAGTGACCCTGTATCACCTGCACCGCTATAGTGACCCTGTATCACCTGCACAGCTATAGTGACCCTGTATCACCTGCACAGCTATAGTGAGCCCGTATCATCTGCACCTGTATAGTGACCCTGTATCACCTGCACAGCTATTGTGACCCTGTATCACCTGCACCACTGTAGTGACCCTGTATCACCTGCACAGCTGTAGTGACCCTGTATCACCTGCACCGCTGTAGTTACCCCATATCACCTGCACCGCTATAGTGACCCTGTATCACCTGCACCGCTATAGTGACCCTGTATCACCTGCACAACTATAGTGACCCTGTATCACCTGCACAGCTATAGTGACCCTGTAGCACCTGCACCACTGTAGTTACCCCGTATCACATGCACCACTGTAGTTACCCTGTATCACCTGCACCGCTGTAGTGATCCCGTATCACCTGCACCGCTGTTTTGATCCCGTATCACCTGCACCAATATAGTGACCCTGTATCACCTGCACCACTGTAGTGACCCTGTATCACCTGCACAGCTATACTGGTCCTGTATCACCTGCATCGCTATCCTGCACCGCTATAGTGAACCTGTATCACCTGCACCGCTATAGTGACCCTGTATCACCTGCACAACTATAGTGACCCTGTATCACCTGCACCGCTATAGTGACCCTGTATCTCCTGCACCGGTATAGTGACCCTGTATCACCTGCACCGCTATAGTGACCCTGTATCACCTGCACCGCTATAGTGACCCTGTATCACCTGCACAACTATAGTGACCCTGTATCACCTGCACAGCTATAGTGACCCTGTATCACCTGCACAGCTATAGTGAGCCCGTATCACCTGCACCTGTATAGTGACCCTGTATCACCTGCACCGCTATAGTGACCCTGTATCACCTGCACCGCTATAGTGACCCTGTATCACCTGTACCGCTATAGTGACCCTGTATCACCTGCACCGCTGTAGTTACCCCGTATCACCTGCACCACTGTAGTTACCCAGTATCACCTGCACCGGTATAGTGATCCTGTATCACCTGCACCGGTATAGTGACCCTGTATCACCTGCACTGCTATACTGACCCTGTAGCACCTGCACCACTATACTGACCTTGTATCACCTGCACCGCTACAGTGACCCTGTATCACCTGCACCGCTATAGTGACCCTGTATCACCTGCACAGCTATAGTGACCCTGTAGCACCTGCACCACTGTAGTTACCCCGTATCACATGCACCACTGTAGTTACCCTGTATCACCTGCACCGCTGTAGTGATCCCGTATCACCTGCACCGCTGTTTTGATCCCGTATCACCTGCACCAATATAGTGACCCTGTATCACCTGCACCACTGTAGTGACCCTGTATCACCTGCACAGCTATACTGGTCCTGTATCACCTGCATCGCTATCCTGCACCGCTATAGTGAACCTGTATCACCTGCACCGCTATAGTGACCCTGTATCACCTGCACAACTATAGTGACCCTGTATCACCTGCACCGCTATAGTGACCCTGTATCTCCTGCACCGGTATAGTGACCCTGTATCACCTGCACCGCTATAGTGACCCTGTATCACCTGCACCGGTATAGTGACCCTGTATCACCTGCACCGCTATAGTGACCCTGTATCACCTGCACCGCTTTAGTGACCCTGTATCACCTGCACCGCTATAGTGACCCTGTATCACCTGCACGGCTATAGTGAACCTGTATCACCTGCACCGCTATAGTGACCCTGTTTCACCTGCACCGCTATAGTGACACTGTATCACCTGCACAACTATAGTGACCCTGTATCACCTGCACCGCTATAGTGACCCTGTATCTCCTGCACCAGTATAGTGACCCTGTATCACCTGCACCGCTGTAGTGACCCTGTATCACCTGCACAGCTGTAGTGACCCTGTATCACCTGCACCGCTGTAGTGACCCTGTATCACCTGCACCGGTATAGTGACCCTGTATCACCTGCACCGGTATAGTGTCCCTGTATCACCTGGACCGCTATAGTGACCCTGTATCACCTGCACTGTTATAGTGACCCTGTATCACCTGCACCGCTATATTGATCACGTATCACCTGGACCGCTATAGTGACCCTGTAGCACCTGCACAGCTATAGTGACCCCGTATCACCTGCACCACTGTAGTTACCCCGTATCACATGCACCACTGTAGTTACCCCGTATCACCTGCACCGCTGTTGTGAACCCGTATCACCTGCACCGGTATAGTGACCCTGTATCACCTGCACAGCTATAGTGACCCTGTATGACCTGCACCGATAAAGTGACCCTGTATCACCTGCACAGCTATAGTGAGCCCGTATCACCTGCACCTGTATAGTGACCCTGTATCACCTGCACCCCTGTAGTTACCCCGAATCACCTGAACCACTGTAGTTACCCCATATCACCTGCACCGCTATAGTGATCCCGTTTCACCTGCACCGCTATAGTGACCCTGTATCACCTGCACTGCTATAGTGACCCGCACCGGTATAGTGACCCTGTATCACCTGCACTGCTATACTGACCCTGTAGCAACTGCACCGCTATACTGACCCTGTATCACCAGCACCGCTATAGTGACCCTTTATCACCTGCACCGCTATAGTGACCCTGTATCACCTGCACCGCTATAGTGACCCTGTAGCACCAGCACAGCTATAGTGACCCTGTATCACCTGCACCACTGTAGTTACCCCGTATCACATGCACCACTGTAGTTACCCCATATCACCTGCACTGCTGTAGTGATCCCGTATCACCTGCACCGCTGTAGTGATCCCATATCACCTGCACCGCTGTAGTGACCCTGTATCACCTGCACAGCTATAGTGACCCTGTATCACCTGCACCACTGTAGTGACCCTGTATCACCTGCACAGCTATACTGGTCCTGTATCACCTGCATCGCTATACTGACCCTGTATCACCTGCACAGCTATAGTGACCCTGTATCACCTTCACTGCTATAGTGACCCTGTATCACCTGTACCGCTATAGTGACCCTGTATCACCTGCACCGCTATACTGACCCTGTATAACTTGCAGAGTTATAGTGACCCTGTATCACCTGCACCGCTATAGTGACCCTGTATCACCTGCACAGCTATAGTGAACCTGTATCACCTGCACCGCTATAGTGACCCTGTATCACCTGCACCGCTATAGTGACCCTGTATCACCTGCACCGCTATAGTGACCCTGTATCACCTGCACAGCTATAGTGACCCTGTATCACCTGCACAGCTATAGTGAGCCTGTATCACCTGCACCTGTATAGTGACCCTGTATCACCTGCACAGCTATTGTGACCCTGTATCACCTGCACCACTGTAGTGACCCAGTATCACCTGCACAGCTGTAGTGACCCTGTATCACCTGCACCGCTGTAGTTACCCCATATCACCTGCACCACTATGCTGACCCTGTATCACCTGCACCGCTATAGTGACCCTGTATCACCTGCACCGCTATAGTGACCCTGTATCACCTGCACCGCTGTAGTTACCCCGTATCACCTGCACCACTGTAGTTACCCAGTATCACCTGCACCGGTATAGTGATCCTGTATCACCTGCACCGGTATAGTGACCCTGTATCACCTGCACCGCTATACTGACCCTGTAGCACCTGCACCACTATACTGACCTTGTATCACCTGCACCGCTACAATGACCCTGTATCACCTGCACAGCTATAGTGACCCTGTATCACCTGCACAGCTATAGTGACCCTGTAGCACCTGCACCACTGTAGTTACCCCGTATCACATGCACCACTGTAGTTACCCTGTATCACCTGCACCGCTGTAGTGATCCCGTATCACCTGCACCGCTGTTTTGATCCCGTATCACCTGCACCGATATAGTGACCCTGTATCACCTGCACCACTGTAGTGACCCTGTATCACCTGCACAGCTATACTGGTCCTGTATCACCTGCATCGCTATCCTGCACCGCTATAGTGAACCTGTATCACCTGCACCGCTATAGTGACCCTGTATCACCTGCACAACTATAGTGACCCTGTATCACCTGCACCGCTATAGTGACCCTGTATCTACTGCACCGGTATAGTGACCCTGTATCACCTGCACCGCTATAGTGACCCTGTATCACCTGCACCGGTATAGTGACCCTGTATCACCTGCACCGCTATAGTGACCCTGTATCACCTGCACCGCTTTAGTGACCCTGTATCACCTGCACCGCTATAGTGACCCTGTATCACCTGCACGGCTATAGTGAACCTGTATCACCTGCACCGCTATAGTGACCCTGTTTCACCTGCACCGCTATAGTGACCCTGTATCACCTGCACAACTATAGTGACCCTGTATCACCTGCACCGCTATAGTGACCCTGTATCTCCTGCACCGGTATAGTGACCCTGTATCACCTGCACCGCTGTAGTGACCCTGTATCACCTGCACAGCTGTAGTGACCCTGTATCACCTGCACCGCTATAGTGACCCTGTATCACCTGCACCGGTATAGTGACCCTGTATCACCTGCACCGGTATAGTGTCCCTGTATCACCTGGACCGCTATAGTGACCCTGTATCACCTGCACTGTTATAGTGACCCTGTATCACCTGCACCGCTATATTGATCACGTATCACCTGCACCGCTATAATGATCCCATATCACCTGCACCGCTATAGTGACCCTGTATCAACTGCACAGCTATAGTGTCCCTGTATCACCTGCACCACTGTAGTGACCCTGTATCACCTGCACCGGTACAGTGACCCTGTATCACCTGCACCGCTGTAGTGACCCTGTATCACCTGCACAGCTATAGTGACCCTGTATCACCTGCACTGCTATACTGACCCTGTCACCTGCACCACTGTAGTTACCCTGTATCACCTGCACATGTATAGTGACCCTTTATCACCTGCACCGCTATACTGACCCTGTATCACTTGCACAGTTATAGTGACCCTGTATAACCTGCACAGCTATAGTGACCCATATCACCTGCACAGCTATAGTGATCCCATATCACCTGCACCGCTATAGTGACCCCGTATCACCTGCACCGCTGTAGTGACCCTGTATCAACTGCACCGGTATAGTGACCCTGTATCACCTGCACCGCTATACTGACCCTGTAGCACCTGCACCGCTATACTGACCCTGTATCACCTGCACCGCTATAGTGACCCTGTATCACCTGCACCGCTATAGTGACCCTGTATCACCTGCACCGCTATAGTGACCCTGTATCACCTGCACAGCTATAGTGACCCTGTATCACCTGCACAACTATAGTGACCCTGTATCACCTGCACCGCTATAGTGACCCTGTATCTCCTGCACCGGTATAGTGACCCTGTATCACCTGCACCGCTATAGTGACCCTGTATCACCTGCACCGGTATAGTGACCCTGTATCACCTGCACCGCTATAGTGACCCTGTATCACCTGCACAACTATAGTGACCCTGAATCACCTGCACAGCTTAAGTGACCCTGTATCACCTGCACCGGTATAGTGACCCTGTATCACCTGCACCGCTATAGTGACCCTGTATCACCTGCACCGGTACAGTGAGCCGCACCGGTATAGTGACCCTGTATCACCTGCACTGCTATACTGACCCTGTAGCAACTGCACCGCTATACTGACCCTGTATCACCAGCAACGCTATAGTGACCCTTTATCACCTGCACCGCTATAGTGACCCTGTATCACCTGCACCGCTATAGTGACCCTGTAGCACCAGCACAGCTATAGTGACCCTGTATCACCTGCACCACTGTAGTTACCCCGTATCACATGCACCACTGTAGTTACCCCATATCACCTGCACTGCTGTAGTGATCCCGTATCACCTGCACCGCTGTAGTGATCCCATATCACCTGCACCGCTATAGTGACCCTGTATCACCTGCACAGCTATAGTGACCCTGTATCACCTGCACCACTGTAGTGACCCTGTATCACCTGCACAGCTATACTGTTCCTGTATCACCTGCATCGCTATACTGACCCAGTATCACCTGCACAGCTATAGTGACCCTGTATCACCTTCACTGCTATAGTGACCCTGTATCACCTGTACCGCTATAGTGACCCTGTATCACCTGCACCGCTATACTGACCCTGTATAACTTGCAGAGTTATAGTGACCCTGTATAACCTGCACAGCTATAGTGACCCTGTATCACCTGCACCGCTATAGTGACCCTGTATCACCTGCACCGCTATAGTGACCCTGTATCACCTGCACCGCTATAGTGACCCTGTATCACCTGCACCTCTATAGTGAACCTGTATCACCTGCACGGCTATAGTGAACCTGTATCACCTGCACCGCTATAGTGACCCTGTTTCACCTGCACCGCTATAGTGACCCTGTATCACCTGCACCGCTATAGTGACCCTGTATCTCCTGCACCGGTATAGTGACCCTGTATCACCTGCACCGCTGTAGTGACCCTGTATCACCTGCACAGCTGTAGTGACCCTGTATCACCTGCACCGCTATAGTGACCCTGTATCACCTGCACCGGTATAGTGACCCTGTATCACCTGCACCGGTATAGTGTCCCTGTATCACCTGGACCGCTATAGTGACCCTGTATCACCTGCACTGTTATAGTGACCCTGTATCACCTGCACTGCTATATTGATCACGTATCACCTGCACCGCTATAATGATCCCATATCACCTGCACCACTATAGTGACCCTGTATCAACTGCACAGCTATAGTGTCCCTGTATCACCTGCACCACTGTAGTGACCCTGTATCACCTGCACCGGTACAGTGACCCTGTATCACCTGCACCGCTGTAGTGACCCTGTATCACCTGCACAGCTATAGTGACCCTGTATCACCTGCACTGCTATATTGACCCTGTCACCTGCACCACTGTAGTTACCCTGTATCACCTGCACATGTATAGTGACCCTTTATCACCTGCACCGCTATACTGACCCTGTATCACTTGCACAGTTATAGTGACCCTGTATAACCTGCACAGCTATAGTGACCCGTATCACCTGCACAGCTATAGTGATCCCATATCACCTGCACCGCTATAGTGACCCCGTATCACCTGCACCGCTGTAGTGACCCTGTATCAACTGCACCGGTATAGTGACCCTGTATCACCTGCACCGCTATACTGACCCTGTAGCACCTGCACCGCTATACTGACCCTGTATCACCTGCACCGCTATAGTGACCCTGTATCACCTGCACCGCTATAGTGACCCTGTATCACCTGCACCGCTATAGTGACCCTGTATCACCTGCACAGCTATAGTGACCCTGTATCACCTGCACCGCTATAGTGACACTGTATCACCTGCACCGCTATAGTGACCCTGTATCTCCTGCACCGGTATAGTGACCCTGTATCACCTGCACCGCTATAGTGACCCTGTATCACCTGCACCGGTATAGTGACCCTGTATCACCTGCACCGCTATAGTGACCCTGTATCACCTGCACAACTATAGTGACCCTGAATCACCTGCACAGCTTAAGTGACCCTGTATCACCTGCACCGGTATAGTGACCCTGTATCACCTGCACCACTATAATGACCCTGTATCAGCTGCACCGGTATAGTGAACCCGTATCACCTGCACAGCTATAGTGACCCCGTATCACCTGCACCTGTATAGTGACCCTGTATCACCTGCACAGCTATAGTGACCCTGTATCACCTGCACCACTGTAGTGACCCTGTATCACCTGCACCGATATAGTGACCCTGTATCACCTGCACCTCTGTAGTGACCCTGTATCACCTGCACCGCTGTAGTGACCCCGTATCACCTGCACCGCTATAGTGACCCTGTATCACCTGCACCGGTATAGTGAACCCGTATCACCTGCACAGCTATAGTGACCCCGTATCACCTGCACCTGTATAGTGACCCTGTATCACCTGCACAGCTATAGTGACCCTGTATCACCTGCACCACTGTAGTGACCCTGTATCACCTGCACAGCTGTAGTGACCCTGTATCACCTGCACCGCTGTAGTGACCCTGTATCACATTCCAGCTATAATGACCCTGTATCAACTGCACAGCTATAGTGACCCTGTATCACCTGCACTGCTATAGTGACCCTGTATCACCTGCACAGCTATAGTGACCCTGTATCACCTGCACCGCTATATTGATCACGTATCACCTGCACCGCTATAATGATCCCGTATCACCTGCACCGCTATAGTGACCCTGTATCACCTGCACAGCTATAGTGTCCCTGTATCACCTGCACCACTGTAGTGACCCTGTATCACCTGCACCGATATGATGACCCTGTATCACCTGCACCGCTGTAGTGACCCTGTATCACCTGCACAGCTATTGTGACCCTGTATCACCTTCACTTCTATAGTGACCCTATATCACCTGCACAGCTGTAGTGCCCCTGTATCACCTGCACCGCTATAGTGACCCTGTATCACCTGCACAGCTATAGTGACCCTGTATCACCTGCACCGCTATAGTGACACTGTATCACCTGCACCGCTATAGTGACCCTGTATCTCCTGCACCGGTATAGTGACCCTGTATCACCTGCACCGCTATAGTGACCCTGTATCACCTGCACCGGTATAGTGACCCTGTATCACCTGCACCGCTATAGTGACCCTGTATCACCTGCACAACTATAGTGACCCTGAATCACCTGCACAGCTTAAGTGACCCTGTTTCACCTGCACCGGTATAGTGACCCTGTATCACCTGCACCGCTATAGTGACCCTGTATCAGCTGCACCGGTATAGTGAACCCGTATCACCTGCACAGCTATAGTGACCCCGTATCACCTGCACCTGTATAGTGACCCTGTATCACCTGCACAGCTATAGTGACCCTGTATCACCTGCACCACTGTAGTGACCCTGTATCACCTGCACCGATATAGTGACCCTGTATCACCTGCACCTCTGTAGTGACCCTGTATCACCTGCACCGCTGTAGTGACCCCGTATCACCTGCACCGCTATAGTGACCCTGTATCACCTGCACCGGTATAGTGAACCCGTATCACCTGCACAGCTATAGTGACCCCGTATCACCTGCACCTGTATAGTGACCCTGTATCACCTGCACAGCTATAGTGACCCTGTATCACCTGCACCACTGTAGTGACCCTGTATCACCTGCACAGCTGTAGTGACCCTGTATCACCTGCACCGCTGTAGTGACCCTGTATCACATTCCAGCTATAATGACCCTGTATCAACTGCACAGCTATAGTGACCCTGTATCACCTGCACTGCTATAGTGACCCTGTATCACCTGCACAGCTATAGTGACCCTGTATCACCTGCACCGCTATATTGATCACGTATCACCTGCACCGCTATAATGATCCCGTATCACCTGCACCGCTATAGTGACCCTGTATCACCTGCACAGCTATAGTGTCCCTGTATCACCTGCACCACTGTAGTGACCCTGTATCACCTGCACCGATATGATGACCCTGTATCACCTGCACCGCTGTAGTGACCCTGTATCACCTGCACAGCTATTGTGACCCTGTATCACCTTCACTTCTATAGTGACCCTATATCACCTGCACAGCTGTAGTGCCCCTGTATCACCTGCACCGCAATAGTGATCCCGTATCACCTGCACCGCTATAATGATCCCGTATCACCTGCACAGCTATAGTGACCCTGTATCACCTGCACCACTGTAGTGACCCTGTATCACCTGCACCCGTACAGTGACCCTGTATCACCTGCACCGCTGTAGTGACCCTGTATCACCTGCACTGCTATACTGACCCTGTCACCTGCACCACTGTAGTTACCCTGTATCACCTGAAACGGTATAGTGACCCTGTATCACCTGCACAGTTATAGTGACCCTGTATCACCTGCACTGCTATACTGACCCTGTCACCTGCACCGGTATAGTGACCCTGTATCACCTGCACCGCTATACTGACCCTGTATCACTTGCACAGTTAAAGTGACCCTGTATAACCTGCACAGCTATAGTGACCCTATATCACCTGCACCGGTATAGTGACCCCGTATCACCTGCACAGCTATAGTGACCCCGTATCACCTGCACCTGTATAGTGACCCTGTATCACCTGCACAGCTATAGTGACCCTGTATCACCTGCACCACTGTAGTGACCCTGTATCACCTGCACAGCTGTAGTGACCCCGTATCACCTGCACCACTGTAGTTACCCCGTATCACCTGCACCACTATACTGACCCTGTATCACTTGCACCGCTATAGTGACCCTGTATCACCTGCACCGCTATAGTGACCCCGTATCACCTGCACCACTGTAGTTACCCCGTATCACCTGAACCACTGTAGTTACCCCGTATCACCTGCACCGCTATAGTGATCCCGTATCTCCTGCACCGCTATAGTGACCCTGTAACACCTGCACTGCTATAGTGACCCGCACCGGTATAGTGACCCTGTATCACCTGCACTGCTATACTGACCCTGTATCACCTGCACCGCTATACTGACCCTGTATCACCTGCACCGCAATACTGACCCTGTATCACCTGCACCGTTATAGTGACCCTGTATCACCTGCACCGCTATGGTGACCCTGTATCACCTGCACTGCTATAGTGACCCCGTATCACCTGCACCGCTCTAGTGACCCCGTATCACCTGCACCGCTATAGTGACCCCGTATCACCTGCACCGCTATAGTGACCCCATATCACCTGCACCGCTGTAGTGACCCCATGTCACCTGCACCGGTATTTTGACCCTGTATCACCTGCACCGGTATAGTGACCCTTTATCACCTGCACCGCTATAGTGACCCTGTATCACCTGCACCGCTATAGTGACCCTGTATCACCTGCACCGCTATAGTGACCCTGTATCACCTGCTCCACTGTAGTTACCCCGTATCACCTGCACCGCTGTAGTTACGAAGTATCACCTGCACCGCTGTAGTGATCCCTTATAACCTGCACCGCTGTAGTGATTCCGTATCACCTGCACCGGTATTGTGACCCTGTATCACCTGCACAGCTATAGTGACCCTGTATCACCTGCATCGCTATACTGACCCTATATCACCTTCACAGCTATAATGACCCTGTATCACCTGCACAGCTATAGTGACCCTGTATCACCTGCACCGCTATAGTGACCTTGTATCACCTGCACCGCTATAGTGACCCTGTATCACCTGCACCGCTATACTGATCACGTATCACCTGCACAGCTATAGTGACCCTGTATCCCCTGCACCGCTGTAGTGACCCTGTTTTACCTGCACCGATATAGTGACCCTGTATCACCTGCACCGCTATAGTGACCCCGTATCACCTGCACCGCTGTAGTTACCCCGTATCACCTGCACCGGTATAGTGACCCTGTATCACCTGCTTCGGTATAGTGACCCTGTATCACCTGCACCGCTATAGTGACCCTGTATCACCTGCACCACTGTAGTTACCACGTATCACCTGCACCGATATACTGACCCTGTATCACCTGCACCGCTGTAGTTATCCCGTATCACCTGCACCGCTGTAGTGATCCCGTATCACCTGCACCGCTATACTGACCCTGTATCACCTGCACCGCTGTAGTGATTCCGTATCACCTGCACCGGTATTGTGACCCTGTATCACCTGCACAGCTATTGTGACCCTGTATCACCTGCATCGCTATACTGACCCTATATCACCTTCACAGCTATAATGACCCTGTATCACCTGCACAGCTATAGTGACCCTGTATCACCTGCACCTGTATAGTGACCCTGTATCACCTGCACAGCTATAGTGACCCTGTATCACCTGCACCACTGTAGTGACCCTGTATCACCTGCACAGCTGTAGTGACCCTGTATCACCTGCACCGCTGTAGTGACCCTGTATCACATTCCAGCTATAATGACCCTGTATCAACTGCACAGCTATAGTGACCCTGTATCACCTGCACTGCTATAGTGACCCTGTATCACCTGCACAGCTATAGTGACCCTGTATCACCTGCACCGCTATATTGATCACGTATCACCTGCACCGCTATAATGATCCCGTATCACCTGCACCGCTATAGTGACCCTGTATCACCTGCACAGCTATAGTGTCCCTGTATCACCTGCACCACTGTAGTGACCCTGTATCACCTGCACCGATATGATGACCCTGTATCACCTGCACCGCTGTAGTGACCCTGTATCACCTGCACAGCTATTGTGACCCTGTATCACCTTCACTTCTATAGTGACCCTATATCACCTGCACAGCTGTAGTGCCCCTGTATCACCTGCACCGCAATAGTGATCCCATATCACCTGCACCGCTATAATGATCCCGTATCACCTGCACAGCTATAGTGACCCTGTATCACCTGCACCACTGTAGTGACCCTGTATCACCTGCACCCGTACAGTGACCCTGTATCACCTGCACCGCTGTAGTGACCCTGTATCACCTGCACTGCTATACTGACCCTGTCACCTGCACCACTGTAGTTACCCTGTATCACCTGAAACGGTATAGTGACCCTGTATCACCTGCACAGTTATAGTGACCCTGTATCACCTGCACTGCTATACTGACCCTGTCACCTGCACCGGTATAGTGACCCTGTATCACCTGCACCGCTATACTGACCCTGTATCACTTGCACAGTTAAAGTGACCCTGTATAACCTGCACAGCTATAGTGACCCTATATCACCTGCACCGGTATAGTGACCCCGTATCACCTGCACAGCTATAGTGACCCCGTATCACCTGCACCTGTATAGTGACCCTGTATCACCTGCACAGCTATAGTGACCCTGTATCACCTGCACCACTGTAGTGACCCTGTATCACCTGCACAGCTGTAGTGACCCCGTATCACCTGCACCACTGTAGTTACCCCGTATCACCTGCACCACTATACTGACCCTGTATCACTTGCACCGCTATAGTGACCCTGTATCACCTGCACCGCTATAGTGACCCCGTATCACCTGCACCACTGTAGTTACCCCGTATCACCTGAACCACTGTAGTTACCCCGTATCACCTGCACCGCTATAGTGATCCCGTATCTCCTGCACCGCTATAGTGACCCTGTAACACCTGCACTGCTATAGTGACCCGCACCGGTATAGTGACCCTGTATCACCTGCACTGCTATACTGACCCTGTATCACCTGCACCGCTATACTGACCCTGTATCACCTGCACCGCAATACTGACCCTGTATCACCTGCACCGTTATAGTGACCCTGTATCACCTGCACCGCTATGGTGACCCTGTATCACCTGCACTGCTATAGTGACCCCGTATCACCTGCACCGCTCTAGTGACCCCGTATCACCTGCACCGCTATAGTGACCCCGTATCACCTGCACCGCTATAGTGACCCCATATCACCTGCACCGCTGTAGTGACCCCATGTCACCTGCACCGGTATTTTGACCCTGTATCACCTGCACCGGTATAGTGACCCTTTATCACCTGCACCGCTATAGTGACCCTGTATCACCTGCACCGCTATAGTGACCCTGTATCACCTGCACCGCTATAGTGACCTTGTATCACCTGCTCCACTGTAGTTACCCCGTATCACCTGCACCGCTGTAGTTACGAAGTATCACCTGCACCGCTGTAGTGATCCCTTATAACCTGCACCGCTGTAGTGATTCCGTATCACCTGCACCGGTATTGTGACCCTGTATCACCTGCACAGCTATAGTGACCCTGTATCACCTGCATCGCTATACTGACCCTATATCACCTTCACAGCTATAATGACCCTGTATCACCTGCACAGCTATAGTGACCCTGTATCACCTGCACCGCTATAGTGACCTTGTATCACCTGCACCGCTATAGTGACCCTGTATCACCTGCACCGCTATACTGATCACGTATCACCTGCACAGCTATAGTGACCCTGTATCCCCTGCACCGCTGTAGTGACCCTGTTTCACCTGCACCGATATAGTGACCCTGTATCACCTGCACCGCTGTAGTTACCCCGTATCACCTGCACCGGTATAGTGACCCTGTATCACCTGCTTCGGTATAGTGACCCTGTATCACCTGCACCGCTATAGTGACCCTGTATCACCTGCACCACTGTAGTTACCACGTATCACCTGCACCGATATACTGACCCTGTATCACCTGCACCGCTGTAGTTATCCCGTATCACCTGCACCGCTGTAGTGATCCCGTATCACCTGCACCGCTATACTGACCCTGTATCACCTGCACCGCTGTAGTGATTCCGTATCACCTGCACCGGTATTGTGACCCTGTATCACCTGCACAGCTATTGTGACCCTGTATCACCTGCATCGCTATACTGACCCTATATCACCTTCACAGCTATAATGACCCTGTATCACCTGCACAGCTATAGTGACCCTGTATCACCTGCACCGCTATAGTGACCTTGTATCACCTGCACTGCTATAGTGACCCTGTATCACCTGCACCGCTATACTGATCACGTATCACCTGCACCGCTATAGTGACCCTGTATCACCTGCACAGCTATAGTGACCCTGTATCCCCTGCACCACTGTAGTGACCCTGTATCACCTGCACCGATATAGTGACCCTGTATCACCTGCACCGCTGTAGTGACCCTGTATCACCTGCACAGCTATAGTGACGCTGTATCACCTTCACTGCTATAGTGACCCTATATCACCTGCACAGCTATAGTGACCCTGTATCACCTGCACCGCTATAGTGATCCCGTATCACCTGCACCGCTATAATGATCCCGTATCACCTGCACAGCTATAGTGACCCTGTATCACCTGCAGCGGTACAGTGACCCTGTATCACCTGCACCGGTACAGTGACCCTGTATCACCTGCACCGGTATAGTGACCCTGTATCACCTGCACTGCTATACTGACCCTGTATCACTTGCACAGTTATAGTGACCCTGTATAACCTGCACAGCTATAGTGACCCTGTATCACCTGCTCCGCTATAGTGACCCTGTATCACCTGCACAGCTATAGTGATCCCGTATCACCTGCACCCCTATAATGGTCCCGTATCACCTGCACCGCTATAGTGAGCCTGTATCACCTGCACCGGTATAGTGACCCTGTAGCACCTGCACAGCTATAGTGACCCTGTATCACCTGCACCACTGTAGTGACCCTGTATCACCTGCACAGCTATAGTGACCCTGTATCACCTGCACTGCTAGACTGACACTGTCACTTGCACCACTGTAGTGACCCTGTATCACCAGCACCGCTATTGTGATCCTGTATCACCTGCACCGCTATACTGACCCTGTATCACCTGCACCGCTATTGTGATCCTGTATCACCTGCACCGCTATAGTGACCCTGTATCACCTGCACCGGTATAGTGACCCTGTATCACCTGCACCGCTGTAGTGACCCTATATCACCTGCACCACTATAGTGACCCTGTATCACCTGCACCGCTATACTGACCCTGTATCACCTGCACAGCTATAGTGACACTGTATCACCAGCACAGCTATAGTGACCCTGTATCACCTGCACCGCTATAGTGACCCTGTATCACCTGCACAGCTATAGTGACCCTGTATCACCTGCACAGCTATAGTGACCCTGTATCACCTGCACAGCTATAGTGACCCTGTATCACCTGCACCGCTATACTGGCCCTGTATCACCTACACCACTATAGTGACCCCGTATCACCTGCACAGCTATAGTGACCCCGTATCACCTGCATCGCTATAGTGACCCCGTATCACCTGCACCACTTTCGTTACCCTGTATCACCTACACCACTATAGTGACCCCGTATCACCTGCTCCGCTATAGTGACCCTGTATCACCTGCACAGCTATAGTGACCCTGTTTCACCTGCATCGCTATAGTGACCCTATATCACCTGCACCACTTTCGTTACCCCGTATCACCTGCACCACTATTATTACCCTGTATCACCTGCACCGCTATAGTGACCCTGTATCACCTGCACCGCTGTAGTGACCCTGTATCACCTGCACCGCTGTAGTGACCCTGTATCACCTGCACCACTTTCGTTACCCCGTATCACCTGCACCACTATTGTGATCCTGTATCACCTGCACAGCTATAGTGACCCTGCATCACCTGCACAGCTATAGTGACCCTGTATCACCTGCACAGCTATAGTGACCCTGTATCACCTGCACCGATATAATGACCCTGTATCACCTGCACCGCTGTAGTTATCCCGTATCACCTGCACCGCTGTAGTGATCCCGTATCACCTGCACCGCTATACTGACCCTGTATCACCTGCACCGCTGTAGTGATTCCGTATCACCTGCACCGGTATTGTGACCCTGTATCACCTGCACAGCTATTGTGACCCTGTATCACCTGCATCGCTATACTGACCCTATATCACCTTCACAGCTATAATGACCCTATATCACCTGCACAGCTATAGTGACCCTGTATCACCTGCACCGCTATAGTGACCTTGTATCACCTGCACTGCTATAGTGACCCTGTATCACCTGCACCGCTATACTGATCACGTATCACCTGCACCGCTATAATGATCCCATATCACCTGCACCGCTATAGTGACCCTGTATCACCTGCACAGCTATAGTGACCCTGTATCCCCTGCACCACTGTAGTGACCCTGTATCACCTGCACCGATATAGTGACCCTGTATCACCTGCACCGCTGTAGTGACCCTGTATCACCTGCACAGCTATAGTGACGCTGTATCACCTTCACTGCTATAGTGACCCTATATCACCTGCACAGCTATAGTGACCCTGTATCACCTGCACCGCTATAGTGATCCCGTATCACCTGCACCGCTATAATGATCCCGTATCACCTGCACAGCTATAGTGACCCTGTATCACCTGCAGCGGTACAGTGACCCTGTATCACCTGCACCGGTACAGTGACCCTGTATCACCTGCACCGGTATAGTGACCCTGTATCACCTGCACTGCTATACTGACCCTGTATCACTTGCACAGTTATAGTGACCCTGTATAACCTGCACAGCTATAGTGACCCTGTATCACCTGCTCCGCTATAGTGACCCTGTATCACCTGCACAGCTATAGTGATCCCGTATCACCTGCACCCCTATAATGGTCCCGTATCACCTGCACCGCTATAGTGACCCTGTATCACCTGCACCGGTATAGTGACCCTGTAGCACCTGCACAGCTATAGTGACCCTGTATCACCTGCACCGCTGTAGTGACCCTGTATCACCTGCACAGCTATAGTGACCCTGTATCACCTGCACTGCTATACTGACCCTGTCACTTGCACCACTGTAGTGACCCTGTATCACCAGCACCGCTATTGTGATCCTGTATCACCTGCACCGCTATACTGACCCTGTATCACCTGCACAGCTATTGTGATCCTGTATCACCTGCACCGCTATAGTGACCCTGTATCACCTGCACCACTGTAGTTACCACGTATCACCTGCATCGATATACTGACCCTGTATCACCTGCACCGCTGTAGTTATCCAGTATCACCTGCACCGCTGTAGTGATCCCCAATCACCTGCACCGCTATACTGACCCTGTATCACCTGCACCGCTGTAGTGATTCCGTATCACCTGCACCGGTATTGTGACCCTGTATCACCTGCACAGCTATTGTGACCCTGTATCACCTGCATCGCTATACTGACCCTATATCACCTTCACAGCTATAATGACCCTGTATCACCTGCACAGCTATAGTGACCCTGTATCACCTGCACCGCTATAGTGACCTTGTATCACCTGCACTGCTATAGTGACCCTGTATCACCTGCACCGCTATACTGATCACGTATCACCTGCACCGCTATAATGATCCCATATCACCTGCACCGCTATAGTGACCCTGTATCACCTGCACAGCTATAGTGACCCTGTATCCCCTGCACCACTGTAGTGACCCTGTATCACCTGCACCGATATAGTGACCCTGTATCACCTGCACCGCTGTAGTGACCCTGTATCACCTGCACAGCTATAGTGATGCTGTATCACCTTCACTGCTATAGTGACCCTATATCACCTGCACAGCTATAGTGACCCTGTATCACCTGCACCGCTATAGTGATCCCGTATCACCTGCACCGCTATAATGATCCCGTATCACCTGCACAGCTATAGTGACCCTGTATCACCTGCAGCGGTACAGTGACCCTGTATCACCTGCACCGGTACAGTGACCCTGTATCACCTGCACCGGTATAGTGACCCTGTATCACCTGCACTGCTATACTGACCCTGTATCACTTGCACAGTTATAGTGACCCTGTATAACCTGCACAGCTATAGTGACCCTGTATCACCTGCTCCGCTATAGTGACCCTGTATCACCTGCACAGCTATAGTGATCCCGTATCACCTGCACCCCTATAATGGTCCCGTATCACCTGCACCGCTATAGTGAGCCTGTATCACCTGCACCGGTATAGTGACCCTGTAGCACCTGCACAGCTATAGTGACCCTGTATCACCTGCACCACTGTAGTGACCCTGTATCACCTGCACAGCTATAGTGACCCTGTATCACCTGCACTGCTATACTGACCCTGTCACTTGCACCACTGTAGTGACCCTGTATCACCAGCACCGCTATTGTGATCCTGTATCACCTGCACCGCTATACTGACCCTGTATCACCTGCACAGCTATTGTGATCCTGTATCACCTGCACCGCTATAGTGACCCTGTATCACCTGCACCGGTATAGTGACCCTGTATCACCTGCACCGCTGTAGTGACCCTATATCACCTGCACCACTATAGTGACCCTGTATCACCTGCACCGCTATACTGACCCTGTATCACCTGCACAGCTATAGTGACCCTGTATCACCAGCACAGCTATAGTGACCCTGTATCACCTGCACCGCTATAGTGACCCTGTATCACCTGCACAGCTATAGTGACCCTGTATCACCTGCACAGCTATAGTGATCCTGTATCACCTGCACAGCTATAGTGACCCTGTATCACCTGCACAGCTATAGTTATCCTGTACCACCTGCACAGCTATACTGACGCTGTATCACCTGCACCGCTATACTGACTCTGTATCACCTGCACCGCTATACTGGCCCTGTATCACCTACACCACTATAGTGACCCCGTATCACCTGCACAGCTATAGTGACCCCGTATCACCTGCATCGCTATAGTGACCCCGTATCACCTGCACCACTTTCGTTACCCTGTATCACCTACACCACTATAGTGACCCCGTATCACCTGCTCCGCTATAGTGACCCTGTATCACCTGCACAGCTATAGTGACCCTGTTTCACCTGCATCGCTATAGTGACCCTATATCACCTGCACCACTTTCGTTACCCCGTATCACCTGCACCACTATTATTACCCTGTATCACCTGCACCGCTATAGTGACCCTGTATCACCTGCACCGCTGTAGTGACCCTGTATCACCTGCACCGCTGTAGTGACCCTGTATCACCTGCACCACTTTCGTTACCCCGTATCACCTGCACCACTATTGTGATCCTGTATCACCTGCACAGCTATAGTGACCCTGCATCACCTGCACAGCTATAGTGACCCTGTATCACCTGCACAGCTATAGTGACCCTGTATCACCTGCACAGCTATAGTGACCCCGTATCACCTGCATCGCTATAGTGACCCCGTATCACCTGCACCACTTTCGTTACCCCGTATCACCTGCACCACTATAGTGACCCTGTTTCACCTGCACCGCTATAGTGACCCTGTATCACCTGCACAGCTATAGTGACCCCATTTCACCTGCATCGCTATAGTGACCCTATATCACCTGCACCACTTTCGTTACCCCGTATCACTTGCACCACTATAGTGACCCAGTATCACCTGCACCGCTATAGTGACCCTGTATCACCTGCACCGCTGTAGTGACCCTGTATCACCTGCACCGCTGTAGTGACCCTGTATCACCTGCACCGCTGTAGTGACCCTGTATCACCTGCACAGCTATAGTGACCCTGTATCACCTGCACTGCTATACTGACCCTGTCACTTGCACCACTGTAGTGACCCTGTATCACCAGCACCGCTATTGTGATCCTGTATCACCTGCACCGCTATACTGACCCTGTATCACCTGCACAGCTATTGTGATCCTGTATCACCTGCACCGCTATAGTGACCCTGTATCACCTGCACCGGTATAGTGACCCTGTATCACCTGCACCGCTGTAGTGACCCTATATCACCTGCACCACTATAGTGACCCTGTATCACCTGCACCGCTATACTGACCCTGTATCACCTGCACAGCTATAGTGACCCTGTATCACCAGCACAGCTATAGTGACCCTGTATCACCTGCACCGCTATAGTGACCCTGTATCACCTGCACAGCTATAGTGACCCTGTATCACCTGCACAGCTATAGTGATCCTGTATCACCTGCAAAGCTATAGTGACCCTGTATCACCTGCACAGCTATAGTTATCCTGTACCACCTGCACAGCTATACTGACCCTGTATCACCTGCACCGCTATACTGACTCTGTATCACCTGCACCGCTATACTGGCCCTGTATCACCTACACCACTATAGTGACCCCGTATCACCTGCACAGCTATAGTGACCCCGTATCACCTGCATCGCTATAGTGACCCCGTATCACCTGCACCACTTTCGTTACCCTGTATCACCTACACCACTATAGTGACCCCGTATCACCTGCTCCGCTATAGTGACCCTGTATCACCTGCACAGCTATAGTGACCCTGTTTCACCTGCATCGCTATAGTGACCCTATATCACCTGCACCACTTTCGTTACCCCGTATCACCTGCACCACTATTATTACCCTGTATCACCTGCACCGCTATAGTGACCCTGTATCACCTGCACCGCTGTAGTGACCCTGTATCACCTGCACCGCTGTAGTGACCCTGTATCACCTGCACCACTTTCGTTACCCCGTATCACCTGCACCACTATTGTGATCCTGTATCACCTGCACAGCTATAGTGACCCTGCATCACCTGCACAGCTATAGTGACCCTGTATCACCTGCACAGCTATAGTGACCCTGTATCACCTGCACAGCTATAGTGACCCCGTATCACCTGCATCGCTATAGTGACCCCGTATCACCTGCACCACTTTCGTTACCCCGTATCACCTGCACCACTATAGTGACCCTGTTTCACCTGCACCGCTATAGTGACCCTGTATCACCTGCACAGCTATAGTGACCCCATTTCACCTGCATCGCTATAGTGACCCTATATCACCTGCACCACTTTCGTTACCCCGTATCACTTGCACCACTATAGTGACCCTGTATCACCTGCACCGCTATAGTGACCCTGTATCACCTGCACCGCTGTAGTGACCCTGTATCACCTGCACCGCTGTAGTGACCCTGTATCACCTGCACCGCTGTAGTGACCCTGTATCACCTGCACCGCTATAGTGACCCTGTGTCACCTGCACTGCTGTAGTGCCCCTGTATCACCTGCACCTCTGTATAGCCTGCGTGCCTACCTCATATATCTATAGCCTGCATGCATACTGTATATCATATCTATAGCCTGCATGCATACATCATATATCTATAGCATGAGTGCATACATCATATCTATAGCCTGCGTGCATACATCATATATCTATAGTCTGAGTGCATATATCATATATATATAGCCTGCATGCATATATCATATCTATAGCCTGCATGCATATATCATATCTATAGCCTGCATGCATACATCATATCTATAGCCTGTGTGCATATATCATATCTATAGCCTGTGTGCATACATCATATCTATACTATAGCCTGCGTGCATATATCATATCTATAGCCTGTGTGCATACATCATATCTAAAGCCTGCATGCATACATCATATATCTATAGCCTGAGTGCATATATCATATATGTATAGCCTGCATGCATATATCATATCTATAGCCTGCGTTCATACATCATATCTAAAGCCTGCATGCATACATCATATATCTATAGCCTGAGTGCATATATCATATATCTATAGCCTGAGTGCATACATCATATCTATAGCCTGCGTGCATACATCATATATCTATTGCCTGAGTGCATATATCATATATATATATATATATATAGCCTACATGCATACATCATATCTAAAGCCTGCATGCATACATCATATATCTGTAGCCTGAGTGCATATATCATATATCTATAGCCTACATGCATATATCATATCTATAGCCTGCATGCATACCTCATATATCTATAGCCTGCATGCATACATCATATATCTATAGTATATCATATATCTATAGCCTGCATGCATATATCATATCTATAGCCTGCGTGCCGACCTCATATATCTATAGCCTGCATGCCTACCTCATATATCTATAGCCTGAGTGCATACATCATGTATCTATAGCCTGCGTGCATATATCATATCTATAGCCTGCATGCATATATCATATCTATAGCCTGCATGCATATATCATATCTATAGCCTGCGTGCCTACCTCATCTATCTATAGCCTGAGTGCATACATCATATCTATAGCCTGCGTGCCTACCTCATATAGCTATATCCTGAGTGCATACATCATCTATCTATAGCCTGAGTGCATACATCATATCTATAGCCTGGATGCATACATCATATATCTATAGCCTGCTTGCATACATCATATATCTATAGCCTGAGTGCATACATCATATCTCTATAGCCTGAGTGCATACATCATATATCTATAGCCTGCGTGCATACATCATACATCTATAGCCTGAGTGCATACATCATATCTATAGCCTGCATGCATGCATCATATATCTATAGCCTGAGTGCATATATCATATATCTATAGCCTGCATGCATTTATCATATCTATAGCCTGCATGCATACATCATATCTAAAGCCTGCATGCATACATCATATATCTATAGCCTGAATGCATATATCATATATCTATAGCCTGCATGCATATATCATATCTATAGCCTGCATGCATACCTCATATATCTATAGCCTGTGTGCATACATCATGTATCTATAGGCTGCATGCATACATCATATATCTATAGTATATCATATATCTATAGCCTGCATGCATATATCATATCTATAGCCTGCCTGCCTCCCTCCCTTCCAGGAGGGAGCAGCCAGATCGGCAGAACAGGGGGCGTGGCCGGGAAAAGGAGGCGGTCCAAATGAGCTGAGGTCGGTTTGCGGGCGTGACAGGGGGCGGGGCCACACGATTGCATCATTGTAGCCCTGCCCCCGCTACACAATGCAGAAAAAAAGCATTGCGAAGCAGGGGGCGGGGCCAAAATGACGCAAATCGCATTAGCGGCCCCCCCCGCTGCAGGGGTTTATCAGGTAATGGGGAGGGGGGTTAGTGGGAACGGCGGCAGGCAGGAGGCTTGCCTGCCTTTCCGGGGGGGGCGGGAGCTGCACCCGTTTATCGGGAGGCTCCCGCCCGAATCGGGAGGGTAGGCAACCCTGCATCATATCTATAGCCTGCGTGCAGCTTTGCAATTGATCCTTGCTAAATGAGGCCCATAGATTGTAAGCTCCACAGTGCAGGGAGTGAATTATTAAATCGTCTTTGAGAAGCGCTGCTAAAAATGTTAGGACGATAAACTGTATATTAAACTTTTATATATATTTTTTTTAAATCAGAGAGTTTATAGACCCTTTAAAATCTCCCTTGTAACATGCTGCTTGTCAACCAGCGTGAAATCAGAATCTGCAGCCTGTGGTGATACACACTGTATAAGGCTCCTGCTTACATTAGTTTATCTGCCACTTATCTTGCCCAAGGGTGACAAAACTCGGCGACATGTACTTCAAATATCAATCTTTCTAACCACGTCCGGAAGGATCTATTTCAAAGCTGCCTAAAAGGCCCAGGGACTTGCGTGTTCTATTAGAACCAGTGGAATCACAGCCCTATCACACGTGAGATGTAGGAAGCAGGACGAGGTCTGATCCTGGGATGCTGACGCGCTGCAGCTTCTGATCCTGCAGCCGGAGAAGGATTTCCTTCGGGAGCGCAGTTTCTGAAAAGCAAAAATGAACATGACAAGATGAAAATGATGTTTTTTTTTTTCTTTCTTCTTTTCCCATAAGGATTATTTGTTATTCTGCTGACAAAAAGGTTTTGGACTGTAAAGAGCAATAAATGTAGGAATCGGTATGATTTCCCACCGGAAGCATGTCCGGGCGGTTGGAATCCCGACAGCGTCCCTAAGGTAAGTATTCACTAACCTAATTCCCTTCCCTAACCCTCCCTTAGGGGTGCCTAGCCCTAACCTTCCCCCCAGTGCCTAACCCTAATCCCCCCATCTAAGTGCCTAAACCTAACCCCACCTTCCCCGCCGCCTAAACCTAACCTCCCGGGGGGGGTGCCTAATCCGATGCCCCCCCAGGAACCCTAAACCTAATGCAGCTATCCGCGCTCGACGCCCGGCATCACTTCGATCAGGATGCCGGGCACCGGTCTCCTGGCGTCGGTAAAATGACAGGCGTCTAGATTTAGATGCCTGTCATTTAACCCTCGCCGGGATTAAGCAGTCGGGAAGCTTGTTGTCGGGATTAGGTCGACCGGCATCCCGACTGCATACCCTAAATGTACTGTGGCTGCAGCACGATGCTATTACCATCAAAGAGAAAACCGGAAGGTACCAATGTGTAATATGTTACTTTTATCCCTCTCCTGAAATGAGATATTCACATGTCATGCAGTATAGAAATGTTTTGCTAGTGAATCCCCTACTCGCGATATCAGAATGGCAGGGTTCCGATGCCCAGAGAAATGAAAAAGTGCTCCAATTAAATTATCAGCCACGTGATGGGTGCTATCACTCTAACATACTGTAGCTGTTCACATGAGGGGGAAAATTTAGACCCCGTTTTGCTGTAAGAGTCTCTTCTGCAATCTTTCACGTCACTGGAGAACGTGCAATCTGTTTATTTAAGGATCCAAATTGGCCATTTTAAAAGTAGAGCGTTATAAATATTTGCAGGTGCCGTAGAGCAGAAACGAAAGATCCAAGCCCGTAGTTCCGTGGCCTCCGCTAAGTCTCGTGAACGATGACTTATTAAAAATAGACACTGGCCCTGATTCAGAGCCGGACACTCTGACAGAGCGCTTGCTCTGAATCAGGGCCGCCGTTCTTAATTTTTAGAGCTGCCTCCCGGCCGCTCTTATAGCTGTGGGTGACCACCCACAGCTATAGCGAGTGGCCAGGAAGATGGTCGCGATGGTCAAGACCATCGCAACCATCGGGCTTGCGATGAGACATTTGTAGTAGGGTCTCGTTGCCGCAAGCCCTGGAGTGCTTTCGGCTCTATCAGAGCCGAAAGCGCTCCCACTGATATCACTTGTGATGTCAGTGGGGCCGGCCCCAGGTGGTAGGCGTTCCCATGGGAACGCGTCCGTCTGGCCAGCCATGCCCCCAGGCCGCCCACCAAAGGGGGCGTGCTGTCACTCAACATCGACAGCACGCCCCCTTTGGTATGAGACCCGGAGCGACGGCTTGCCCATCGCTATCCAGGTCTCGCGCATGCGCACGACGGACCTGGCTCCGTCGTGCGCATGCGCACTGTGCCAACATCGACCTGCTTGCGAGCGCTCAGTGCTCGCGAGCGGGTCTGAATCAGGCCCATAATTCTGTAAATCACAGCTGAACTGATACAATATTCATTATAACAAAATAGCAAGTTGTATGTATCTAAACTGTCCATTTATTTGTTTCTATAGATATTGTAGTAGCTGTGTGACATTGCTGCAAACATGTAATAAAGAACTGAGGGCCTGATTCCCTGCGGAACGCAACTGCCAATGCAATAGCGACTACGCACGCAGTTCAACTGTGATAGTATGCTAATCCATTGCAATCGCCTTGCAATCTCAGCACAATATAAGGACGCCCACTTTACCTTACACACATCCGTAATGTTTAGCAAGACTGCCAAAACATCGGTACAATCGAGGACCATCGCAGCCTCACGCACACACTTGCACAAGCCCTGACCTTACTCAGAAATAGCTAACTTGCAAACCACGCACGCTATCAAGCCTCAGGCTGCGCAGGCCACCACAGTGACTGATTTATGCACGCCCCTGCAACGGCATTCAAACGCCCTGGCATGCCTGCATTCGGCCGACCAACCCCCTGTAACCACCCACAAACACCACTTCCTGTCAATCACTCTATGATGGGTCTTCGTAGGCACTGCGATCGCAGTCCCGCATACGCAGTATGCAACAACCGGCAGATTGCGTGCTTATTAGCAACTGCGTTCCTTGCTGAATGAGGCCCTGAGTACTGAAAATTAAATATATCAGAATACTTGGATAAGGAATACAGTGACTCTAAATAGTGCATCTAGACAAATCAATGTGCAGTTAATAATAATGCATGTCCCTGCTCTCTACCGTATATAATATCCATTTCTCAAAGGAAAGATAAATTGAACAGTATTAGCTTGCACAAAATATAAAACAAACAAATCAATGGAGGAAGTAAGTAGATAATATTGCTGTCAGTCACTCTTCTAATGACTCTAGGACAGGACGGAACCTCTGTCACTGCCCTTATGCACTGCAGATTTATATCTTACATAATCTACATTATTGATTGCCAGATGCTGTGTGAAAGCATTGCGGTATTAGAGACTTTGAATTATAGCCATCAAATCAAAGAAGAAAGTCTAATATTACATAAATCAATGGAAATAAAAATAAAAAAATAGTCGCCAATGAGAGAAACACACAATAGTAATACACTATGGGGATTCCATTAAGTATATAGCAAAGAGAAGTAGTACTGCATAGTGACCATACAAACACAGCACAGAGAAGTAGTACTGCATAGTGACCATACAAACACAGCACAGAGAAGTAGTACTGCATAGTGACCATACAGCATGCAGCACAGAGAAGTAATTATACATGTAACCATACAGCATACAGCACAGAGAAGTAGTTATACATGTACCATACAGCATACAGCACAGAGAAGTAGATATACATGTACCATACAGCATACAGCACAGAGAAGTAGTACTGCATAGTGACCATACAGTACACAGCACAGAGAAGTAGTACTGCATAGTGACCATACAGTATACAGCACAGAGAAGTAGTTCTGCATAATGACCATACAGCATACAACACAGAGAAGTAGTACTGAATAGTGACCATACAGCATACAGCACAGAGATGTAGTACTGCATAGTGACCATACAGCATACAGCACAGAGAAGTAGTTATGCATAGTGACCATATAGCATAAAGCACAGAGAAGTAGTTATACATGTACCATACACCATACAGCACAGAGAAGTAGTACTGCATAGTGACCATACAGCATACAGCACAGAGAAGTAATACTGGATAGTGACCATACAGCATATAGAACAGAGAAGTAGTACTGCATAGTGACCATACAGCACAGAGAAGTAGTTATGCATAGTGACCATACAGCATACAGCACAGAGAAGTAGTACTGCATAGTGACCATACAGCATACAGCACAGAGAAGTAGTACTGCATAGTCACCATACAGCATACAGCACAGAGTAGTAGTACTGCATAGTGACCTTACAGCAAACAGCACAGAGAAGTAGTACTGCATAGTGACCATACAGCATACAGCACAGAGCAGTAGTACTGCATAGTGACCATAGAGCATACAGCACAGAGAAGTAGTACTGCATAGTGACAATTCAGTATACAGCACAGAGAAGTAGTACTGCACAGTAACCATACAGCATACAGCACAGAGAAGTAGTACTGCATAGTGACCATATAGCATACAGCACAGAGTAGTACTGCATAGTGACCATACAGCATACAGCACAGAGAAGTAGTACAGCACAGTAACCTTACAGCATACAGCACAGATAAGTAGTACTGCATAGTAACCATACAATATACAGTACAGAGAAGTAGTACTGCATAGTGACCATACAGCATACAGCACAGAGAAGTAGTACTGCATAGTGACCATACAGCATACAGCACAGAGTAGTAGTACTGCATAGTGACCATAGAGCATACAGCACAGAGAAGTAGTACTGCATAGTGACAATTCAGTATACAGCACAGAGAAGTAGTACTGCACAGTAACCATACAGCATACAGCACAGAGAAGTAGTACTGCATAGTGACCATATAGCATACAGCACAGAGTAGTACTGCATAGTGACCATACAGCATACAGCACAGAGAAGTAGTACAGCACAGTAACCTTACAGCATACAGCACAGATAAGTAGCACTGCATAGTAACCATACAATATACAGTACAGAGAAGTAGTACTGCATAGTGACCATACAGCATACAGCACAGAGAAGTAGTACTGCACAGTCACCATACAGTATACAGCACAGAGAAGTAGTACTGCATAGTGACCATACAGCATACAGCACAGAGAAGTAGTACTGCATAGTGCCCATACAGTATACAGCACAGAGAAGTAGTACTGCATAGTGACCTTACAGTATACAGCACAGAGAAGTAGTACTGCACAGTCACCATACAGTATACAGCACAGAGAAGTAGTACTGCAAAGTGACCTTACAGCATACAGCACAGAGAAGTAGTACTGCATATTAGAGATGAGCGGGTTCAGATCTCAGAGATCTGAACCCATCCGAATTTAGAGATCCACTGTGAGAACCGAACGTGCGTTCGGTTTCCCCGCCGGCCCCGGATCTCAAACCGAGGCAAAACCTCAGAGACGAAAACTTGGGTTGCTATATAAGGAGTCCCTGTGGTGGCGACATTTCATTTCGGCTGTGGAGAGTGAACAGGGAGGGTTGGTAGTGTAGGGCTGGTGCTGTCTGCTGTGTCCATCTGGGCTGGTGCTGTCTGCTGTGTCCATCTGGGCTTGTGCTGTCTGCTGTGTCCATCTGGCCAGGTGCTGTCTACTGTGTCCACCTGGCCAGGTGCTGTCTGCTGTGTCCATCTGGCTAGCTGCTGTCTGCTATGTCCATCTGGGCTGGTGCTGTCTGCTATGTCCATCTGGGCTGGTGCTGTCTGCTATGTCCATCTGGGCTGGTGCTGTCTGCTGTGTCCATCTGGGCTGCTGCTGTCTGCTGTGTCCATCTGGGCAGGTGCTTTCTGCTATGTCCTTCTGGGCTGGTGCTGTCAGCTGTGTCCATCTGGGCTGGTGCTGTCTGCTGTGTCCATCTGGGCTTGTGCTGTCTGCTGTGTCCATCTGGGCTTGTGCTGTCTGCTATGTCCATCTGGCCAAGTGCTGTCTGCTGTGTCCATCTGGCCAGGTGCTGTCTACTGTGTCCACCTGGCCAGGTGCTGTCTGCTGTGTCCATTTGGCTAGCTGCTGTCTGCTATGTCCATCTGGGCTGGTGCTGTCTGCTATGTCCATCTGGGCTGGTGCTGTATGCTGTGTCCATCTGGGCTGCTGCTGTCTGCTGTGTCCATCTGGGCTGGTGCTGTCTGCTGTTTCCATCTGGCCAGGTGCTGTCTGCTGTGTCCATCTGGCCAGGTGCTGTCTACTGTGTCCACCTGGCCAGGTGCTGTCTGCTGTGTCCATCTAGCTAGCTGCTGTCTGCTATGTCCATCTGGGCAGGTGCTGTCTGCTGTGTCCATCTGGGCTGCTGCTGTCTGCTGTGTCCATCTGGGCAGGTGCTGTCTGCTGTGTCCTTCTGGGCTGGTGCTGTCTGCTGTGTCCATCTGGGCTTTTGCTGTGTCCATCTTGGATGGTGCTGTCTGCTGTGTCCATTTGGGCAGGTGCTGTCTGCTGTGTCCATCTGGGCTGGTGCTGTCTGCTGTGTCCATCTGGGCTGGTCTGTGTCCATATGGCCAGGTGCTGTCTGCTGTGTCCATCTGGGCTGGTGCTGTCTTCTGTGTCCATCTGGGCTGGTGCTGTCTGCTGTGTCCATCTGGGCTGGTCTGTGTCCATCTGGGCTGGTGCTGTCTGCTGTGTCCATCTGGGCTGGTGCTGTCTGCTGTGTCCATCTGGGCTGGTGCTGTCCTCTGTGTCCATCTGGGCTGGTCTGTGTCAATATGGCCAGGTGCTGTCTGCTGTGTCCATCTGGGCTGGTGCTGTCTGCTGTGTCCATCTGGGCTGGTGCTGTCTGCTGTGTCCATCTGGGCTGGTGCTGTCTGCTGTGTCCATCTGGGCAGGTGCTGTCTGCTATGTCCTTCTGGGCTGGTGCTGTCTGCTGTGTCCATCTGGGCTGCTGCTGTCTGCTGTGTCCATTTGGGCAGGTGCTGTCTGCTGTGTCCATCTGGGCTGGTGCTGTCTGCTGTGTCCATCTGGGCTGGTGCTGTCTTCTGTGTCCATCTGGGCTGGTGCTGTCTGCTGTGTCCATCTGGGCTGGTCTGTGTCCATATGGCCAGGTGCTGTCTGCTGTGTCCATCTGGGCTGGTGCTGTCTGCTGTGTCCATCTGGGCTGGTGCTGTCTGCTGTGTCCATCTGGGCTGGTGCTGTCTGCTGTGTCCATCTGGGCTGGTCTGTGTCCATATGGCCAGGTGCTGTCTGCTGTGTCCATCTGGGCTGGTGCTGTCTGCTGTGTCCATCTGGGCTGGTGCTGTCTGCTGTGTCCATCTGGGCAGCTGCTATCTTCTGTGTCCATCTGGGCTGGTGCTGTCTGCTGTGTCCATCTGGGCTGGTGCTGTCTGCTGAGTCCATCTGGCCAGGTGCTGTCTGCGGTGTCCATCTGGGCCGGTGCTGTCTTCTTTGTCCATCTGGGCTGGTGCTGTCCTCTGTGTCCATCTGGGCTGGTGCTGTCCTCTGTTTCCATTTGGGCAGGTGCTGTCTGCTGTGTCCATCTGGCCAGGTGCTGTCTGCGGTGTCCATCTTGGCTGATGCCGTCTGCTGTGTCCATCTGGGCTGGTGCTGTCTTCTTTGTCCATCTGGGCTGGTGCTGTCTTCTGTGTCCATCTGGGCTGGTGCTGTCCTCTGTGTCCATCTGGCCAAGTGCTGTCTCCTGTGTCCATTTGGACTGCTGTGCTATGTCCATCTGGGCTGGTAGCATTATGCCTGTGTCGTCGACTGCTGCTGCCTCGGTCAGAGGTGCTCCAGGCCCTAAGTTCTGGACAAAAAAAGAAAAAAATGATAAAAGTGTATTTTTTTTTCTGTGTGTGCGTGTGTTAGCCACACTTATTATCAGACAGCAGTAACCTAGTGCTGCCTGTGTCGTCAATCACTGCTGACTCAGTCAGGGCTCCGGGCCCAAAGTTCTGGAAAAAAATATAAAAATTGTAAAATCAATATTGTGAGCTGTGAGGTGGTCAAAATTGATTGCAAATGACTGGGAATAAATGTTATTAAGGTTAATAATACTGTCGGAACATAAACAGGGCCAAGTTATGTGGTTTTACCTGTTTTTATATATTTTTATATATTTTTTAAAAAAAGATCCAGAACCAAAACATACAAGGATGGTTTTCCAAAAAGGAGATACAGATCCAAAACCGAAAACAAAAACAAAACACGGGGGTCGGCGCACATCCCTACTGCATAGTGACCATACCACACACAGCACAGAGAAGTACTGCATAGTGACCATATAGCATACAGCACAGAGTAGTACTGCATAGTGACCATACAGCATACAGCACAGAGAAGTAGTACTGCACAGTGACCTTACAGCATACAGCACAGATAAGTAGTACTGCATAGTAACCATACAATATACAGTACAGAGAAGTAGTACTGCATAGTGACCATACAGCATACAGCACAGAGAAGTAGTACTGCATAGTGACCTTACAGTATACAGCACAGAGAAGTAGTACTGCATATTAGAGATGAGCGGGTTCAGATCTCAGAGATCTGAACCCATCCGAATTTAGAGATCCACTGTGAGAACCGAACGTGCGTTCGGTTTCCCCGCCGGCCCCGGATCTCAAACTGAGGCAAAACCTCAGAGACGAAAACGCGGGTTGCTATATAAGGAGTCCCTGTGGTGGCGACATTTCATTTCGGCTGTGGAGAGTGAACAGGGAGGGTTGGTAGTGTAGGGCTGGTGCTGTCTGCTGTGTCCATCTGGGCTGGTGCTGTCTGCTGTGTCCATCTGGGCTTGTGCTGTCTGCTGTGTCCATCTGGCCAGGTGCTGTCTACTGTGTCCACCTGGCCAGGTGCTGTCTGCTGTGTCCATCTGGCTAGCTGCTGTCTGCTATGTCCATCTGGGCTGGTGCTGTCTGCTATGTCCATCTGGGCTGGTGCTGTCTGCTGTGTCCATCTGGGCTGCTGCTGTCTGCTGTGTCCATCTAGGCAGGTGCTGTCTGCTATGTCCTTCTGGGCTGGTGCTGTCAGCTATGTCCATCTGGGCTGGTGCTGTCTACTGTGTCCACCTGGCCAGGTGCTGTCTGCTGTGTCCATCTGGCTAGCTGCTGTCTGCTATGTCCATCTGGGCTGGTGCTGTATGCTGTGTCCATCTGGGCTGCTGCTGTCTGCTGTGTCCATCTGGGCAGGTGCTGTCTGCTGTGTCCTTCTGGGCTGGTGCTGTCAGCTATGTCCATCTGGGCTGGTGCTGTCTGCTGTGTCCATCTGGGCTGGTGCTGTCTGCTGTGTCCATCTGGCCAGGTGCTGTCTGCTGTGTCCATCTGGCCAGGTGCTGTCTACTGTGTCCACCTGGCCAGGTGCTGTCTGCTGTGTCCATCTGGCTAGCTGCTGTCTGCTATGTCCATCTGGGCTGGTGCTGTCTGCTGTGTCCATCTGGGCTGCTGCTGTCTGCTGTGTCCATCTGGGCAGGTGCTGTCTGCTGTGTCCTTCTGGGCTGGTGCTGTCTGCTGTGTCCATCTGGGCTTTTGCTGTGTCCATCTTGGATGGTGCTGTCTGCTGTGTCCATTTGGGCAGGTGCTGGCTGCTGTGTCCATCTGGGCAGGTGCTGTCTGCTGTGTCCATCTGGGCTGGTGCTGTCTGCTGTGTCCATCTGGGCTGGTCTGTGTCCATATGGCCAGGTGCTGTCTGCTGTGTCCATCTGGGCTGGTGCTGTCTTCTGTGTCCATCTGGGATGGTGCTGTCTGCTGTGTCCATCTAGGCTGGTCTGTGTCCATATGGCCAGGTGCTGTCTGCTGTGTCCATCTGGGCTGGTGCTGTCTGCTGTGTCCATCTGGGCTGGTGCTGTCTGCTGTGTCCATCTGGGCTGGTGCTGTCTGCTGTGTCCATCTGGGCTGGTGCTGTCCTCTGTGTCCATCTGGGCTGGTCTGTGTTAATATGGCCAGGTGCTGTCTGCTGTGTCCATCTGGGCTGGTGCTGTCTGCTGTGTCCATCTGGGCTGGTGCTGTCTGCTATGTCCATCTGGGCTGGTGCTGTCTGCTGTGACCATCTGGGCTGCTGCTGTCTGCTGTGTCCATCTGGGCAGGTGCTGTCTGCTGTGTCCTTCTGGGCTGGTGCTGTCTGCTGTGTCCATCTGGGCTGGTGCTGTCTGCTGTGTCCATTTGGGCAGGTGCTGTCTGCTGTGTCCATCTGGGCAGGTGCTGTCTGCTGTGTCCATCTGGGCTGGTGCTGTCTGCTGTGTCCATCTGGGCTGGTGCTGTCTGCTGTGTCCATCTGGGCTGGTGCTGTCTGCTGTGTCCATCTGGGCTGGTGCTGTCTGCTGTGTCCATCTGGGCTGGTCTGTGTCCATATGGCCAGGTGCTGTCTGCTGTGTCCATCTGGGCTGGTGCTGTCTGCTGTGTCCATCTGGGCTGGTGCTGTCTGCTGTGTCCATCTGGGCAGCTGCTATCTTCTGTGTCCATCTGGGCTGGTGCTGTCTGCTGTGTCCATCTGGGCTGGTGCTGTCTGCTGAGTCCATCTGGCCAGGTGCTGTCTGCGGTGTCCATCTGGGCCGGTGCTGTCTTCTTTGTCCTTCTGGGCTGGTGCTGTCCTCTGTGTCCATCTGGGCTGGTGCTGTCCTCTGTTTCCATTTGGGCAGGTGCTGTCTGCTGTGTCCATCTGGCCAGGTGCTGTCTGCGGTGTCCATCTGGGCTGATGCTGTCTGCTGTGTCCATCTGGGCTGGTGCTGTCTTCTTTGTCCATCTGGGCTGGTGCTGTCTTCTGTGTCCATCTGGGCTGGTGCTGTCCTCTGTGTCCATCTGGCCAAGTGCTGTCTCCTGTGTCCATTTGGACTGCTGTGCTATGTCCATCTGGGCTGGTAGCATTATGCCTGTGTCGTCGACTGCTGCTGCCTCGGTCAAAGGTGCTCCAGGCCCTAAGTTCTGGACAAAAAAAGAAAAAAATGATAAAAGTGTATTTTTTTTTCTGTGTGTGCGTGTGTTAGCCACACTTATTATCAGACAGCAGTAACCTAGTGCTGCCTGTGTCGTCAATCATTGCTGACTCAGTCAGGGCTCCGGGCCCAAAGTTCTGGAAAAAAATATAAAAATTGTAAAATCAATATTGTGAGCTGTGAGGTGGTCAAAATTGATTGCAAATGACTGGGAATAAATGTTATTAAGGTTAATAATACTGTCGGAACATAAACAGGGCCAAGTTATGTGGTTTTACCTGTTTTTATATATTTTTATATATTTTTTAAAAAAAGATTCAGAACCAAAACATACAAGGGTGGTTTTCCAAAAAGGAGATACAGATCCAAAACCGAAAACAAAAACAAAACACGGGGGTCGGCGCACATCCCTACTGCATAGTGACCATACCACACACAGCACAGAGAAGTACTGCATAGTGACAATTAGCACAGAGAAGTAGTACTGCATAGTGACCATACAGCATACAGCACAGAGAAGTAGTACTGCACAGTGACCATATAGCATACAGCACAGAGAAGTAGTACTGCATAGTGACCATACAGCATACAGCACAGAGAAATAGTACTGCACAGTGACCATACAGCATACAGCACAGAGAAGTAGTACTGCATAGTGACCATACAGCATACAGCACAGAGAAGTAGTACTGCATAGTGACCATCCAGCATACAGCACAGAGAAGTAATACTGCATAGTGGCCATACAGCATACAGCACAGAGAAGTAGTACTGCACAGTGACCTTACAGTATACAGCACAGAGAAGTAGTACTGCACAGTGACCTTACAGTATACAGCACAGAGAAGTAGTACTGCATAGTGGCCATACAGCATACAGCACAGAGAAGTAGTACTGCATAGTGGCCATACAGCATACAGCACAGAGTAGTAGTACTGCATAGTGGACCTAATTCAGAGTCGGTCGTTGTGGCCGCTCTGTCGTACGCCACTGATATTCGCTAAACTGCGCATGCGTAAAATTTGCAATGCGCGTGCGTAAACTAGCTGTTACGATCAGAAATTCCTCTCTCCTTGAAGACAGCCAGGTCGTTAGTTTGAGTGACAGGATGAGGCGTTTGTGGGTGGTAACAGGGGAAGGTGCTTGTGAACGGGGGAGTGGAGATCTGAACGCAGGCGTGCCTGACTATGCAAACGGCGTTTTATGGGAGTGCATAATTAACAAAGTAGCGTCATGGCACATGTGACATGGGAGGTTTTTACACTGACTTGATCGTAGTGCTTAAGAGAGGGTATGGTCAACCTTAAGCTCTACAACCAGCTCCGATGGTTCCAGATGGTCTCGATTAATCCTTATATGCCCGGAGATGATGTGTAATGCGAAAGAGAAGGGGGCGTATTTTTAGTCTTACAGCTGAATCCTCCCCTTGGTCGTCCAGCTAACGATCCCATGTTAACAATGCAACTTGCAAGCACTTCATTTGCATATCCAGCCCCTTTTACCTTACGACCGAGCGGCCACAACGACCGACTCTGAATGAGGTCTAGTGACCTTACAGTATAAAGCACAGAGAAGTAGTACTGCATAGTAAACCTTACAGTATACAGCACAGAGAAGTAGTACTGCATAGTGACCATACAGCATATAGCACAGAAAAGTAGTACTGCATAGTGACCATACAGCATACAGCACAGAGAAGTAGTACTGCACAGTGACCTTACAGCATACAGCACAGAGAAGTAGTACTGCATAGTGACGTTACAGCATACAGCACAGAGAAGTAGTACTGCATAGTGACCATACAGCATACAGCACAGAGAAGTAGTACTGCATAGTGACCTTACAGTATACAGCACAGAGAAGTAGTACTGCATAGTGACCATACAGCATACAGCACAGAGAAGTAGTACTGCATAGTGACCTTACAGTATACAGCACAGAGAAGTAGTACTGCATAGTGACCATACAGTATACAGCACAGATAATTAGTACTGCATAGTGACCTTACAGTATACAGCACAGAGAAGTAGTACTGCATAGTGACCTTACAGTATACACCACAGAGAAGTAGTACTGCACAGTGACCTTACAGCATACAGCACAGAGAAGTAGTACTGCATAGTGACCTTACAGTATACAGCACAGAGACGTAGTACTGCATAGTGACCATACAGTATACAGCACAGAGAAGTAGTACTGCATAGTGACCTTACAGTATACAGCACAGAGAAGTAGTACTGCATAGTGACCTTACAGTATACAGCACAGAGAAGTAGTACTGCATAGTGACCTTACAGTATACAGCACAGAGAAGTAATACTGCACAGTGACCTTACAGTATACAGCACAGAGAAGTAGTACTGCATAGTGACCTTACAGTATACAGCACAGAGAAGTAGTACTGCATAGTTACCATACAGCATACAGCACAGAGACGTAGTACTGCATAATGACCTTAGGGTGTACAGCACAGAGAAGTAGTACTGTGTTGTGACCATAATACATACAGCACAAAGAAGTAGTACTGCATAGTGACCATACAGCATACAGCACAGAGAAGTAATACTGCACAGTGGCCCTCATTCAGAGCCGTACGCTCTGAGCAGAGCGCATGCTCTGAATGAGGGCCGTCCTCCATAACTATGGAGCGTCCTCCTGAACGCTCGTATAGCTGTGGGTCACCACCCACAGCCTATACGAGCGTGCAGTTTGATGGCCGCGATGGTCTTGACCATCGCGACCATCGAAACTGCGAGCCGGAGCCTGCGGTTGAGGTTTTCAACCGCAAGGCCCGGAGTGATTTTGGCTCTATCAGAGCCAATATCACTCCCACTGACATCACTAGTGATGTCAGTGGGCCGGCTTCTGATGGTAGGCGTTCCCTTAGGAACGCCCCCGTCAGGGAGGCACGCCCCCAGCTTGCCCACCAAAGGGGGCGTGCTGTCAATCAACATCGACAGCACGCCCCCTTTGATCAGACACAATGAGCGAAGGAAAGTCCTTCGCTCGTAGCGTCTGGCGCATGCGCACGACGGAGCTCCCTCCGTCGTGCGCATGCTCAGTGCAGAACATCGACCCACTTGTTAGCGGACAGCCGCTCGTGAGTGGGTCTGAATCAGGCCCCTTGACCATACAGCATACAGCAACGAGAACTAGTACTGCATAATGACCATACAGCACAGAGAAGTAGTACTGCATAGTGACCATACAGCATACAGCACAGAGAAGTAGTACTGCATAGTGACCCTACAGCATACAGCACAGAGAAGTAGTACTGCATAGTGACCAAACAGCATACAGCACAGAGAAGTATTACTGCATAGTCACCATACAGTATACAGCACAGAGAAGTAGTACTGCATAGGGACCATACAGCACAGAGAAGTAGTACTGCATAGTGACCATACAGCATACAGCACAGAGAAGTAGTACTGCATAGTGACCATACAGCATACGGCTCCGGCAGCTGTGTGTTTGTTTTGAGTGTCAGCCAATGAGAGTCTGTCAGACTCTCTCTGACTGCTGCTGCGCCCACTGCAGGAGCCGCTCCATCTTCCGGCTCCTGCAGTGGGTAATGGGAGAGACATCATGATGTCATATGACGTCTCTCCCATAATGCAGTGCGGCCCGGCCCGGGAGGACAGATGGAGGAACGGATGGCGGCTTGAGCTGGGATTCAGGTAAGTGGTTTTTTTAAAATATTTATTACGTGTGTGTGTGTACTGTGGGAGGAGGGGGGACCACTACTGGGGGCACTACAAGGAGGGGGGACTACTACTGGGGACTCTATAAGGGGGATAACACTACTGGGGGCACTACATGAGTGACTACTACTGGGAGCACAACAAGGGGGGGGGCTACTACTGGGGGCATTACAAGGGGGGATTACTACTAGGGGGATTACAAGGGGGGGCTACTACTGGGGGCACTACAAGGGGGAGAGCACTAATGGGGGCACTACAAGGGGGGGACTACTACTGGGGGCACAACAAGGGGGGCTACTACTGGGGGCATTACAAGGGGGGATTACTACTGGGGGAATTACAAGGGGGGTCTACTTTTGGGGGCACTACAAGAGGGAGAGTACTACTGGGGGCACTACAAGGGGGGGACTACTACTGGGGACACTACAAGGGGGAGAACACTACTAGGGACACTACAAGGGGGGGTCTACTACTGGGGACACTACAAGGGGGATAACACTACTGGGGGCACTACAAGGGGGAGAGCACTACTGAGGACACTACAAGAGTGACTACTACTGGGAGCACAACCAGGGGGGCTACTACTGGGGGAATTACAAGGGGGGGATTACTACGGGGGGCACTACAAGGGAGAGATCACTACTGGAGGCACTACAAGGGGGGGACTACTACTGGGGGCACAACATGAAGGACTACTACTGGGGGCACAACAAGGGGGGGCTAATACTGGGGGCACTAAAAGGGGGGACTACTACTGGGGGCACAACAAGGGGGACTACTACTGGGGGCACAATAAGAGGGGCTACTACTGGGGGCACTACAAGGGGGACTACTACTGGGGGCACAACAAGGCGGGGCTACTACTGGGGGCATTACAAGGGGAGGATTACTAATGGGGGAATTACAAGGGGGTCTACTACTGGGGGCACTACAAGGGGAAGAGCACTACTGGGGGCACTACAAGTGGGGACTATTACTGGGGGCACAACAAGGGAGGGCTACTACTGGGGGCAATACAAGGGGGGGATTTCTACAGGGGGCACTAGAAGGGGGGGCTGCTACTAGGGGAACAGCAAAGGGGGGACTACTACTGGGGGCATTACAAAGGGGGGACTACTAGTGGGGGCACTACAAGGGGGAGAGCACTACTGGGGGCACTACAAGGGGGAGTACTACTGGGGGCACTACTAGGGGGGGACAACTACTGGGGGCACTACAAGGGGGGGACTACTACTGGGGGCACTGCATAGGGGGTACCTCTACTGGGGACACTATATAAGAAGCTTACTACTGGGGTCACAAGGGGCACAGCACAGAGAAGTAGTACTGCATAGTGACCATACAGCATACAGCACAGAGAATTAGTACTGCATAGTGACCTTACAGTATACAGCACAGAGAAGTAGTACTGCACAGTGACCATACAGTATACAGCACAGAGAAGTAGTACTGCATAGTTACCATAAAGTATACAGCACAGAGAAGTAGTACTGCACAGTGACCTTACAGTATACAGCACAGAGAATTAGTACTGCATAGTGACCTTACAGTATACAGCACAGAGAAGTAGTACTGCACAGTGACCTTACAGTATACAGCACAGAGAAGTAGTACTGCATAGATACCATAGAGCATACAGCACAGAGACGTAGTACTCCATAGTGACCATACAGTATACAGCACAGAGAAGTAGTACTGCACAGTGACCTTACAGTATACAGCACAGAGAAGTAGTACTGCACAGTCACCATACAGTATACAGCACAGAGAAGTAGTACTGCACAGTGACCATACAGCATACAGCACAGAGAAGTAGTACTGCATAGTTACCATACAGCATACAGCACAGAGACGTAGTACTGCATAATGACCTTACGGTGTACAGCACAGAGAAGTAGTACAGTGTAGTGACCGTAATACATACAGCACAAAGAAGTAGTACTGCATAGTGACCATACAGCATACAGCACAGAGAAGTAATACTGCATAGTGACCATACAGCACAGAGAAGTAGTACTGCATAGTGACCATACAGCATACAGCACAGAGAAGTAGTACTGCATAGTGACCATTCAGCATACAGCATAGAGAAGTATTACTGCATAGTCACCATACAGTATACAGCACAGAGAAGTAGTACTGCATAGTGACCATACAGCACAGAGAAGTAGTACTGCTTAGGGACCATACAGCATACAGCACAGAGAAGTAGAACTGCACAGTGACCATACAGCATACAGCACAGAAAAGTAGTACTGCACAGTCACCATACAGTATACAGCAGAGAAGTAGTACTGCATAGTGACCATACAGCATACAGCACAGAGAAGTAGTACTGCATAGTCACCATACAGTATACAGCACAGAGAAGTAGTACTGCATAGTGATCATACAGCACAGAGAAGTAGTACTGCATAGTCACCTTACAGTATACAGCACAGAGAAGTAGTACTGTACAGTGACCTTACAGTATACAGCACAGAGAAGTAGTACTGCATTGTTACCATACAGCATACAGCACAGAGACGTAGTACTGCATAATGACCTTACGGTGTACAGCACAGAGAAGTAGTACTGTGTAGTGACCATAATACATACAGCACAAAGAAGTAGTACTGCATAGAGACCATACAGCATACAGCACAGAGAAGTAATACTGCACAGTCACCATACAGCATACAGCAACGAGAAGTAGTACTGCATAGTGACCATACAGCATACAGCATAGAGAAGTAGTACTGCATAGTGACCATACAGCATATAGCACAGATAAGTAGTACTGCATAGTGACCATTCAGCATACCGCACAGAGAAGTATTACTGCATAGTCACCATACAGTATACAGCACAGAGAAGTAGTACTGCTTACGGACCATACAGCATACAGCACAGAGAAGTAGTACTGCACAGTGACCATACAGCATACAGCACAGAAAAGTAGTACTGCACAGTCATCATACAGTATACAGCACAGAGAAGTAGTACTGCATAGTGACCATACAGCATACAGCACAGAGAAGTAGTACTGCACAGTGACCATACAGCATACAGCACAGAAAAGTAGTACTGCACAGTCACCATACAGTATACAGCACAGAGAAGTAGTACTGCACAGTGACCATACAGCATACAGCACAGAGAATTAGTACTGCATAGTGACCTTACAGTATACAGCACAGAGAAGTAGTACTGCACAGTGACCATACAGTATACAGCACAGAGAAGTAGTACTGCATAGTTACCATAAAGTATACAGCACAGAGAAGTAGTACTGCACAGTGACCTTACAGTATACAGCACAGAGAATTAGTACTGCATAGTGACCTTACAGTATACAGCACAGAGAAGTAGTACTGCACAGTGACCTTACAGTATACAGCACAGAGAAGTAGTACTGCATAGATACCATAGAGCATACAGCACAGAGACGTAGTACTCCATAGTGACCATACAGTATACAGCACAGAGAAGTAGTACTGCACAGTGACCTTACAGTATACAGCACAGAGAAGTAGTACTGCACAGTCACCATACAGTATACAGCACAGAGAAGTAGTACTGCACAGTGACCATACAGCATACAGCACAGAGAAGTAGTACTGCATAGTTACCATACAGCATACAGCACAGAGACGTAGTACTGCATAATGACCTTACGGTGTACAGCACAGAGAAGTAGTACAGTGTAGTGACCATAATACATACAGCACAAAGAAGTAGTACTGCATAGTGACCATACAGCATACAGCACAGAGAAGTAATACTGCATAGTGACCATACAGCACAGAGAAGTAGTACTGCATAGTGACCATACAGCATACAGCACAGAGAAGTAGTACTGCATAGTGACCATTCAGCATACAGCATAGAGAAGTATTACTGCATAGTCAACATACAGTATACAGCACAGAGAAGTAGTACTGCATAGTGACCATATAGCACAGAGAAGTAGTACTGCTTAGGGACCATACAGCATACAGCACAGAGAAGTAGTACTGCACAGTGACCATACAGCATACAGCACAGAAAAGTAGTACTGCACAGTCACCATACAGTATACAGCAGAGAAGTAGTACTGCATAGTGACCATACAGCATACAGCACAGAGAAGTAGTACTGCATAGTCACCATACAGTATACAGCACCAAGAAGTAGTACTGCATAGTGATCAGAGAAGTAGTACTGCATAGTCACCTTACAGTATACAGCACAGAGAAGTAGTACTGCACAGTGACCATACAGCATACAGCACAGAGAAGTAGTACTGCATAGTTACCATACAGCATACAGCACAGAGACGTAGTACTGCATAATGACCTTACGGTGTACAGCACAGAGAAGTAGTACAGTGTAGTGACCATAATACATACAGCACAAAGAAGTAGTACTGCATAGTGACCATACAGCATACAGCACAGAGAAGTAATACTGCATAGTGACCATACAGCACAGAGAAGTAGTACTGCATAGTGACCATACAGCATACAGCACAGAGAAGTAGTACTGCATAGTGACCATTCAGCATACAGCATAGAGAAGTATTACTGCATAGTCAACATACAGTATACAGCACAGAGAAGTAGTACTGCATAGTGACCATATAGCACAGAGAAGTAGTACTGCTTAGGGACCATACAGCATACAGCACAGAGAAGTAGTACTGCACAGTGACCATACAGCATACAGCACAGAAAAGTAGTACTGCACAGTCACCATACAGTATACAGCAGAGAAGTAGTACTGCATAGTGACCATACAGCATACAGCACAGAGAAGTAGTACTGCATAGTCACCATACAGTATACAGCACCAAGAAGTAGTACTGCATAGTGATCAGAGAAGTAGTACTGCATAGTCACCTTACAGTATACAGCACAGAGAAGTAGTACTGCACAGTGACCTTACAGTATACAGCACAGAGAAGTAGTACTGCATTGTTACCATACAGCATACAGCACAGAGACATAGTACTGCATAATGACCTTACGGTGTACAGCACAGAGAAGTAGTACTGTGTAGTGACCATAATACATACAGCACAAAGAAGTAGTACTGCATAGAGACCATACAGCATACAGCACAGAGAAGTAATACTGCACAGTCACCATACAGCATACAGCAACGAGAAGTAGTACTGCATAGTGACCATACAGCACAGAGAAGTAGTACTGCAAAGTGACCATACAGCATACAGCACAGAGAAGTAATACTGCATAGTGACCATTCAGCATACAGCACAGAGAAGTAGTACTGCATAGTGACCATACAGCACAGAGAAGTAGTACTGCTTAGGGACCATACAGCATACAGCACAGAGAAGTAGTACTGCACAGTGACCATACAGCATACAGCACAGAGAAGTAGTACTGCATAGTGACCATACAGCATACAGCACAGAGAAGTAGTACTGCATAGTCACCATACAGTATACAGCACAGAGAAGTAGTACTGCATAGTGACCATACAGCACAGAGAAGTAGTACTGCACAGTCACCATACAGTTTACAGCACAGAGAAGTAGTACTGCATAGTGACCATACAGCATACAGCACAGAGAAGTAGTACTGCATAGTCACCATACAGTATACAGCACAGAGAAGTAGTACTGCATAGTGACCATACAGCACAGAGAAGTAGTACTGCACAGTCACCATACAGTATACAGCACAGAGAAGTAGTACTGCATAGTGACCATACAGCATACAGCACAGAGAAGTAGTACTGCATATTAGAGATGAGCGGGTTCAGATCTCAGAGATCTGAACCCATCCGAATTTAGAGATCCAGTGTGAGAACCGAAGGTGCGTTCGGTTCCCCCGCCTGCCCCGGATCTCAAACCGAGGCAAAACCTCAGAGATGAAAACGTGGGTCGCGAGCTTTCGTCTCTGCTATATAAGGAGTCCCCGTGGTGGTGCCATTTCATTTCGGCTGTGGAGAGTGAACAGGGAGGGTTGGTAGTGTAGGGCTGGTGCTGTCTGCTGTGTCTATCTGGGCTGGTGCTGTCTGCTGTGTCCATCTGGGCTGGTGCTGTCTGCTGTGTCCATCTGGGCTGGTGCTGTCTGCTGTGCCCATCTGGGCTTGTGCTGTCTGCTGTGTCCATCTGGCCAGATGCTGCCTGCTGTGTCCATTTGGGCTGCTGTGCTGTGTCCATCTGGGCTGGTAGCATTCTGCCTGTGCCGTCGACCGCTGCTGCCTCGGTCAGAGGTGCTCCGGGCCCCAATTTCTGGCCCAAAAAAAAAAAATTATAAAAGTTTTTTTTTTCTGTGTGTGCGTGTGTGTTAGCCACACTTATTATCAGATAGCAGTAACCTAGTGCTGCCTGTGTCATCAATCACTGCTGACTAGGTCAGGGCTCCGGGCCCAAAGCTCTCGAAAAAAAAATAAAAAGTGTAAAATCAATATTGTGAGCTGTGAGGTGGTCAAAATTGACTGCAAATGACTGGGAATACATGTTATTAAGATTAATAATACTGTAGGAACATAAACAGGCCCAAATTTTGTGGTTTTACCTGTTTTTATATTATTTTTTAAAAAGATTCAGAACTAAAACATACAAGGGTGGTTTTCCAAAACCAGATCCAGATCCAAAATATGAAGAAGATACAGATTCAAAACCGAAAACAAAAAGAAAACACGGGGGTCGGCGCATAGTGACCATACCACACACAGCACAGAGAAGTAGTACTGCATAGTGACCATACCACACACAGCACAGAGAAGTAGTACTGCATAGTGACCATACAGCACAGAGAAGTAGTACTGCATAGTGACCATACCACGCACAGCACAGAGAAGTAGTACTGATTAGTGACCATACAGTATACAGCACAGAGAAGTAGTACTGCATAGTGACCATACAGCATACAGCACAGAGAAGTAGTACTGCATAGTGACCATACAGCATACAGCACAGAGTAGAACTGCATAGTGACAATAAGCACAGAGAAGTAGAACTGCATAGTGACCCTACAGCATACAGCACGAAGAAGTAGTACTGCATAGTGACAATACAGCATAGAGAAGTAGTACTGCATAGTGACCCTACAGCTAACAGCACAGAGAAGTAGTACTGTATAGTGACCATTCAACATACAGCACAGAGAAGTAGTTCTGCATAGTGACCATACAGCACAGAAAAGTAGTACTGCATAGTGACCATACAGCAAACAGCACAGAGTAATACCGCATAGTGACAATAAGCACAGAGAAGTAGTACTGCATAGTGACCCTACAGCATACAGCACAATGAAGTAGTACTGCATAGTGACCATACAACATACAGCACAGAGTAGAACTGCATAGTGACAATAAGCACAGAGAAGTAGAACTGCATAGTGACCCTACAGCATACAGCACGAAGAAGTAGTACTGCATAGTGACTATACAGCATAGAGAAGTAGTACTGCATAGTGACCCTACAGCTAACAGCACAGAGAAGTAGTACTGTATAGTGACCATTCAACATACAGCACAGAGAAGTAGTTCTGCATAGTGACCATACAGCACAGAAAAGTAGTACTGCATAGTGACCATACAGCAAACAGCACAGAGTAATACTGCATAGTGACAATAAGCACAGAGAAGTAGTATTGCATAGTGACCCTACAGCATACAGCACAATGAAGTAGTACTGCATAGTGACCATACAACATACAGCACAGAGTAGTACTGCATAGTGACAATAAGCATAGAGAAGTAGTACTGCATAGTGAATCTACAGCATACAGCACAAAGAAGTAGTACTGCATAGTGTCCATACAGCATACAGCACAGAGTAGTACTGCATAGTGACAATAAGCATAGAGAAGTAGTACTGCATAGTGACAATAAGCATAGAGAAGTAGAACTACAGCATACAGCACAAAGAAGTAGTACTGCATAGTGACCATACAGCATAGAGAAATAGTACTGCATAGTGACCATACAGCAAACAGCATAGAGAAGTAGTACTGTATAGTGACCATACAGCATACAGCACAGAGTAGTACTGCATAGTGACAATAAGCACAGAGTAGTACTGCATAGTGACCCTACAGCATACAGCACAAAGAAGTAGTACTGCATAGTGACCATACAGTATACAGCACAGGTTAGTACTGCATAGTGACAATAAGCACAGAGAAGTAGTACTGCATAGTGACCATACAGCATGCAGCACAAAGAAGTAGTACTGCATAGTGACCATACAGGATACAGCACAGAGAAGTAGTACTGCATAGTGACCATACAGCATACAGCACAGAGAAGTAGTTGTGCGTAGTTATCATACAGCATACAGCAGAGAAGTAGTACTGCATAGTGACCACACAATATACAGCACAGAGAAGTAGTATTGCATAGTGACCATACCGCATACAGCGCAGTGAAGTAGTACTGCATAGTGACCACACAGTATTGAGCACAGAGAAGTAGTACTGCATAGTGACCACACAGCATGCAGGTCAGAGAAGTAGTACTGCATATTGACCATATAGTATACAGCACAGAGAAGTAGTACTGCATAGTGACCACACAATATACAGCACAGAGAAGTAGTATTGCATAGTGACCATACCGCATACAGCGCAGTGAAGTAGTACTGCATAGTGACCACACAGTATTGAGCACAGAGAAGTAGTACTGCATAGTGACCACACAGCATGCAGGTCAGAGAAGTAGTACTGCATATTGACCATATAGTATACAGCACAGAGAAGTAGTACTGCATAGTGACCATACAGTATACAGCACAGAGAAGTAGTACTGCATAGTCACCCTACAGCATACAGCACAGAGAAGTAGTACTGCATAGTGACCCTACAGCATACAGCACAGAGAAGTAGTACTGCATAGTGACCATACAGCATACAACTTAGTAGCAGTACTGCATAGTTACCATACAGCACATAGAAGTGGTACTATACAGTGGCCATACAACACAGAAAAGTGATGCTGCATGGTGACTATACAGCACAGAGTAGTTTTACTGCACTGAGGGGGTGATTCAGACCCGTACGCAGTGCTGCGCTCGCACGCAGACGCCAGGGGGCCAGGTATGCAAATCCCACAATCGCTCAGCAAGACATAAGGACACCCTCTATGTCTTAGCCTGCGGCAGCAATGTCCTCGCAAGCCAGTGTAATGACGTCCACTTGTCCTTCATTACACCCGTCATCTCCAGGAAGTGTATATAACAATCAGTAACATTGGGAACCTTCGTAGGCTTACGTAGTGCTTGTGTTAGACCCTACTCTACCGCAAGCACTATGAGTGTTTCAGTAAAAAAAAAAGCCAGGTGACGTGTACAATGACGCAGCCTTGAAATTATGGATGCCCATAAAATGCCATTTTGCCACTCAGACACGCCTGCTTTTGAACCACCACTCCCCTTCCAGGACCTTCCCCGAGAGAGCGCAGCTTAGCGGCCGGGTCTGAATCGATCCCTGAGGCCATACAGCACAGAGAAGTGGTACTACACGGTGGCCATACAGCATAGAGAAGTGGTACTGCACGGTGGCCATACAGCATAGAGAAGTGGTACTGCACGGTGGCCATACAGCAAAGAGAAGTGGTACTGCACGGTGGCCATACATCACAGAGAAATGGTACTACACGTTGACTATACAGCACAGAGAAGTGGTACTGCACGGTGGCCATACAGCACAGAGAAGTGGTACTGCACGGTGGCCATAGAGCACAGAGAAGTGGTACTGCACGGTGACTATACAGCACAGAGAAGTGGTACTGCACGGTTGCCATAGAGCACAGAGAAATGGTACTGCATGGTGACCATAGAGCACAGAGAAGTGGTACTGCATGGGGGCCATACAGCATAGAGAAGTGGTACTGCACGGTGGCCATAGAGCACAGAGAAGTGGTACTGCACGGGGGCCATACAGCACAGAGAAGTGGTACTGCACGGTGGCCATACAGCACAGAGAAGTGGTACTGCACGGTGGCCATACAGCACAGAGAAGTGGTACTGCACGGTGGCCATACAGCACAGAGAAGTGGTACTGCATGGTGACCATACAGCACAGAGAAGTGGTACTGCACGGTGACCAAACATCACAGAGAAGTGGTACTGCACGGTGGCTATACAGCATAGGGAAGCGGTACTGCACGCTGGCCATACAGCACAGAGAAGTGGTACTGCACGGTGGCCATACATCACAGAGAAGTGGTACTGCACACTGGCCATACAGCATAGAGAAGTGGTACTGCATGCTGGCCATACAGCACAGAGAAGTGGTACTGCACGGTGACTATACAGCACAGAGAAGTGGTACTGCACGGTGACCATACAGCACAGAGAAGTGGTACTGCATGGTGACCAAACATCACAGAGAAGTGGTACTGCACGGTGGCCATACAGCATAGGGAAGTGGTACTGCACGCTGGCCATACAGCACAGAGAAGTGGTACTGCACGGTGGCCATACAGCACAGAGAAGTGGTACTGCACGGTGGCCATACAGCACAGAGAAGTGGTACTGCACGGTGACCATACAGCACAGAGAAATGGTACTGCACGGTGGCCATACAGCACAGAGAAGTGGTACTGCATGCGGGTCATACAGCACAGAGAAGTGGTACTGCACGGTGACTAGACATCACAGAGAAATGGTACTGCACGGTGACCATACAGCACAGAGAAGTGGTACTGCACGGTGACTAGACAGCACAGAGATGTGGTACTGCACGGTGACTAGACAGCACAGAGAAGTGGTACTGCCTGTTGGCCATACAGCACAGAGAATGGTACTGCACGGTGGCCATACAGCACAGAGAAGTGGTACTGCATGGTGGCCATACAGCACAGAGATGTGGTACTGCACGGTGGCCATACCACACGGAGAAGTGGTACTGCACGGTGACCATACAGCACAGAGAAGTGGTACTGCACGGTGGCCATACAGCACAGAGAAGTGGTACTGCATGGGGGCCATACAGCACAGAGAAGTGGTACTGCGCAGTGACTATACAGCACAGAGAAGTGGTACTGCACGGTGACTATACAGTACAGAGAAGTGGTACTACACAGTGACTAGACAGCACAGAGAAGTGGTACTGCACGGTGACTAGACAGCACAGAGAAGTGGTACTGGACTGTTTATAAGACAATGACTGAACGCTAAGCTCCTTGTTGCAGCAGCTGTGTGAGTTGTCTCTTGCGGATAAGAGAGTCCCGAGAGATGTGTTGTCAGACGCTCACATCTAATGCACCAGTAGGATTTATGCCAGCCCACAGTGTAGACATTGCACTGTTACAGTACATCAGAATGGTTTTATCTTATTAATGAAAGACAGGGCTAGTATTTTTGGGTCATATTTAAAATATTACATAAGATTATTTCTGTTCTAAATACAGTATTATAAATGTATCACATAATAATCTACATCAACTGTAAAATCTTCATGGCAATCTGCACACTATAATTAATCACAGGTAGGAAACAATACATCCTTCAATGTGCTCATGTATTTACACTACAGATGTGTCTGAAAACCAAGCCCACCCGGAAGTCTCCGATCTGAGTGAATCTGAGTGGTGGCTTGGGTGTTTCTTGCTCAGATTTCAAATCGAGGCAAAAAGTCATCATCCCAGCATCAGATTCTCGTGGGATTTGGATTCTCTATAAGTCCTCCTGTGGTGATTTGGGTGCCATTTCACACTGACTCCAGTCTAGGCTGATGTGTCCAGTGGCTGCTGCTGTGTCCATCCTCTCCACCTCCACTGGCTGCTGCTGTGTCCATCCTCTCCACCTCCACTGGCTGCTGCTGTGTCCATCCTCTCCACCTCCACTGGCTGCTGCTGTGTCCATCCTCTCCACCTCCACTGGCTGCTGCTGTGTCCATCCTCTCCACCTCCACTGGCTGCTGCTGTGTCCATCCTCTCCACCTCCACTGGCTGCTGCTGTGTCCATCCTCTCCACCTCCACTGGCTGCTGCTGTATCCATCCTCTCCACCTCCACTGGCTGCTGCTGTGTCCATCCTCTATACCTCCAGTGGCTGCTGCTGTGCTGTGTCCACTCCAGTCCCTGTGTCCAGTGGCTGCTGCTGTGTCCATCCACTCCCTATGTCTAGTGTCTGATGTGCTGTGTCAATCATCTCCACCTCCAGTGGCTGCTGCTGTGCTGTGTCCACTCCAGTCCCCTTATTCTTAAATACTGAATGTAGTGTTACTATTGGCTGAGCTAGATTTACAGTACAGAGAGATAGCAAATCATTGTTTATTATTTTTATAGTACAGGAATTATTATAGAAGTCATATGGTGGTGCTGCACTCTGACTCCACAGGCCATACCCCAACATGATATAAGCAATGTGACTCCGCAGTTGTCGTTTGTGAAGAAAGTTTTGAAAAAATTTTTTGTTTATATAACCTGTATGCGATCTCCCAAGTGCATTTGTTCACCTACATATAAAAGCACTGTATCGCTCCATGCAGTGTCAGCTGAGCTGCCAATTATAAAATTTGCTTTAGAATCAAAAAATATTTACATTTACATATGAATCAATGATTCCTTCATTCATTTCCCTCCTTCCACTACATACATACTCCACCTCTCTTGGGCCTCTGATCTACCTCTTGCTTAATAAAAACATTCTTGATTTCTAATATGGGGTCGTATAGTTTATTAAAGTGTCATTCTGTCTGTCACTGCAGTGCCACTCTGTTTCCTAGAGGTGCCATGTTGGAAGTTGAAATGTGTTTGTGCTGCCTACTGCTGTCACTTAGCTAAGACAGCCAGCTAGCTCAGTGCAATCATTTGGCCTAAACAGGATGAAAACAATATTGTGAGGTGGTCAATATTGTGAGGTGGTCACAATTGACTGGAAATTACTGGAAATGAATGTTATTGAGGTTAATAATACTGTGGGAACAAAAACAGGCCTAAATTATGTGATTTTAGCATTTTTTATCAGTTTTAGAGAAAAATTCAGATCCAAAACCAAATCCGTGATTGTGGTTCAGACAGAACCAAAACACAAACTTTATACAGCTCCAAAACACGGGGGTCGGAGCACACTATGGGCCTGATTCAGGGTCGCTCGCTAGATGCGGTTGCTTGCTCCCAGCATATGCAAATCCAGTGCACGCCCAGCAAGGCAGGCGATTGCACGGCAAAGCATTAGCACTCCCACTATGTCCTTGCGAGTGATCACTTTGTGCATGCAGATGCCCACCAGCCATTCATAAGACACCCACTTGCGCACGTCATCTCCTGGAAGTGCATGAAAACATTGGTACATCGAGCACCATCGGATGTGCTCGCAGCGCTTGAGGTTGACTATACCTGGCTGCAAGCACTGCGATTACTTCAAGTGTGAAATACAACCAGGTGACATGTACTATGACGCTGCCTGTGAATTACGCACGCCTATGAAACGGCGTTGAAACACACAGGCACATCTGCGTTCGTACCTACACTCCCCCGTTTCTAGTGGCCTGCCCCTGTTACCACCCACAAACGGCCTCTTCTGTCACTCATTCAACTGGGCTGTCTATGCTGGGTGAGCGAGCGCTTCCCGATCTGTCACAGTTTTTTGCGCACGCGCATTGTGATGCATACGCATGCACAGAATGCAAATATCGGCCAGGTACGAGTGAGCAGGTCTGAATCAGGTTCTATATCTTTAATTTACACTAGTGGTTCTCAACTCACAGCTGAGCTAATGTATTTTAGCTGGGTCAGTTATAAACCCTGATCTCAGAGACAGAAATCCTCAAAACATGACCTGTTGGGAAAATTTCAGGGTTGAGGTTGAGAACCAGTTTGTTAGACATTGGTGGAGTGTGATTGCTCACGCACCCTCTGGTTTCATCCAATCCTGGTGACCTGGTCTTCCAGATTTAAGCAGTTTAATTTATTTCTGTTCTTTAGACATTTTTCAAGACCAGCTGGTCTTGAAAAATAGAACCAAATGTCACCTTTTATGCTAGTGTTATGTTCTAAATAAAACTTCTTAAATCTGCAACAATGGTGAGTGCCCTCTATACACAGTTGCACACAATATATTTTTATAATTGCCTTTGGACATCATTGAGGATACACTCCTATCACAGCCCCTGGTCCCGGGTGTGTCTTCTAATACATTCTGGTGGTATATGATTTCTTATGACAAATGTTGATAGGAAATTATAGTGATCGCATCCACAACCTCATAATATAACAAATAGGACCCTAAGACTCGAGGCCAGGTTCATGTAATCCATCACATACTGTATCCTTGGGAACACAGTTACTCATGCAGTCACTGTGATGCTCTATGTATTGAATGTTGGTCACTGTGATGTTCTTTGCGTTACATGGTGCTCACTGTGATGTTCCCTGTATTGTATAGCAGTCACCATGATGTTCTCTGCATTATATAGTGGTCACTGTTATGCTCTCTGTAATATATGATGGTCACTGTAATGCTCAATGTGTTTGTCAGGAACCAGCCTTACCCTATTCACACTGCCTTATCTTGGAGGGTGCCCGGCTGGGGAGCTCTCAAACTGCACTGTTGATGGGTTCCTAACATGGTGGTAGTCTCAGGGGCCCAGAGCTCTGGCGGCGTTCCTGATAGCTCTGGACACTGGGCACTACATGGCGGAACTGCTTAGCTGACTGCATGCTGTCAGCTCCCAGCATGGTGGCGGTCTCAGGAGGCTTTGAGCCCTGGTGGCGTTTCTGCTGGCTCCGGACACTGGGCACTACATGGTGGAACTGCTTAGCTGACTGCATGCTGTCGGCTCTCAGCGTAGTGGCGGCCTCAGGAGGCTTGGAGCTCTGGTGGGGTTCCTACTGGCTCCGGACACTGAGCGTTTCCATATTGGTCATGGTCAGCTGATCACAAGTCTCCACTGTTAACCAGGCCAGTGTCCACCTGACCACAGATGCCAATCTCTGTGATACCCAGGGTATAAGTGTCCTGCACTGACAGCAGTCAGTGCCTGAGCTTTGTCGCCTATATATGTCCTAAGCTCTGCTCCTGACTTATTACTCTTTGGCGATTCCACTTCTGCTCCATTCTGAGATTCCATTTTGGCTCCAATTAACATTCCACTCTGGTCCTATGCCAGATCCAGTCTATATGCTAAGTCCGGTCCCATTCCGGATCCGTCTATGTTCAAGTCCGATCCCATTCCATATCCAGTCTATGTTAAAGTCCGGTCCCATTCTTAATCCAGTCTATGGTCCAGTCTGGACCCATTCCGGATCCAGTTGTGTTTAAATTCCAGTTCCATTCAGGCTCCAGTGTACATTCCAGTCCGTTCCCATTACGGATTCAGTTAATCTACAAAGTTTCAGACTTCGGTGTACATTCCTAGTCCAGTCTTGATCTGTTTCAGTCTGATTCCAGTATTGACAACAGTACTAGTTCTATCATTGCTTAATGCACCTTTCCTTACAATACTGTCCTGTTGCATTTCTAATAGTACTGTAAAATCTATGAGGAAGAGTTAAATTCAACCTTCCCTACTCCAACAGTCCTGTACCATTGCTGAGCAGGTATATAGGTATCTTCTGGGAAATCCAGAGTCCTGACAGTGTTGTATTGTGATCACTAGATGTTCTCTGTATTATATGGTGGACACTGTTATATTCCCTGAATTGTATGGTGGTCACTGTAATGCTGTTTATATTGTATGGTGGTCACTGTGATGTACTCTGTATTATATGGTGGTCATTGTGATACTGTATGTATTGTATGGCTGTCACTGTGATGTTATCTGTATTATATGGTAATCACTGTGATGTTCTCTGTAATATATGGTGGTCAATGTGATGTACTCTGCATTATTTAGTGATCACTGTGATCCTCACTGTATTATATAGCAGTCACTGTGATGCTCTCTGTATTATATGGTGGTTACTGTGATGGTCTCTATAATATATGGTGGTCACTGTGATTTACTTTGCATTATATGGTGGTCACTGTTTTGTGTGGATGAGGGAATACAGACTAGCACAATGGGAGAACTCATAACAGTGGGGATTGAGGACAGACTGGTGCAGATGGTGGGGACAAAGTGGTGCAGATGGAAGATGTAAGAGGGGAACAGAAGAGGGAAAGACAGTGGAATGGCTGGGGGGAAGGCAGTGGTGCAGATGGAAGGAAACAGAGTGGCACGGATGCATGAAGACAAAGCAGCGCAGATTGGGAAAAACAGATTGGTGCGGATGAGGGAATACAGACTTACACAGTTGGGAGACCACACAGCAGCATGGATTGGGGAAGACCTAGCTGAATGGAGGCATATAGGGGAAGAAAGTGTATATGCATAGACAGAGTATGATAGTTTTGGCAATTAGGAATCTGAATGAGTTGGATGTATAGAGTGATGAGGATGAGGATGTTGTAACCCAGTGGGATTGTTGTGGTGACTGAATTGGAATTGGCTCAGACCTCAGTTTCATAGACTGCATGTGTGTATTCCAATGAGCACACAATTCTGTGAATTAGCAGCTCCACCATTTTGTGTGTGACAGCAATCTGACTCTGTGAGAGTGCTGAATCTGCAGTTAACCACAGGGAGTGATGGCATACCATATTTGTATTGCGCAAGGAACACGTCCATTTAGGCGTCAGCCTTAATGATCATAATTTCATTGCTTTTTTAAGTCTGAGTGGCAGAAAATCTGTAGGTTTTGTGAAATTTCAGATCATGTCTAAGAAGCTTAATGGGACATGTGAAACGTAAGGTTTTTTGTCTATGGAATAAATATATAATTGCCTATATATATATCAATGTTCTGTTTTGAGCATAACCTTGTACTAAATATATATTTGTGTACTGGGGTTAATTAGTAGTGCTGAGTAGGAAGTTAAAACAATGTTATGGTGGGTATCTACTAAGTGTTATGGTGCGTACAGACGGTACGATCAATCAGCTATAACGATATTGGTGACTGATCATCCTGCACCTTCCCTGAGTGCTGGATGATCGATATCAATCATCCAGCACACCACCAACGACAGCCAATGACCCGCGATCAGCGATTGTGGGTCCCTATAGTAACCTGGTCGATATCGACCAGGTTCGCCTGCATGCATGGGCGATGGATGATATCATTATCGTCCATGCATGCCCGCGCATCGTAGGTCATTGGTGGATTGGAAGGGACCAAAAAATGCACGATATGAACGATAACAATATGATCAATGTCATTATCGTTCATATGGAACATTTTAATCGTCCCATGTGTACGCACCGTTAGAATCTAATTTGGTAGCCCTACTGACTTAAAATTAATAAGCATTCAGTATGGTATGGTATGCTCTTCCTCAGCTAATGACCTGCTCAATTCCCTACCTGAACCCTCTGGCACATTCTCTTCATTTGAAACCACAAATGAAGATGAAGTATCTACACTCTTCTTATCCTCCTACTCTATTACCTCTCCTCTAGATCCTATACCCTCACAAATCAGTAAAGCTCTGTATCCAGTGCTCATCCCAACCCTAACTAAAAACTGTAATCTTTCTCTCTCTCTACTGGCATCTTTCCATCACTGTTCAAACATGCAGTGATTACTCCCATTCTGAAAAAACAAAATTCTGACCCCAACACTCTCTCAAATTACCGTCCTATCTCCCAGCTCCCATGCACCTCCAAGCTACTTCAGAGACTTGTCTACACCCGCCTCACACACTTAACTCACACAACTTATTGGACCCACTTCAGTCCGGCTTTCATTCCCAACATTCCACAGAGACAGCACTGACTAAGGTAGTAAATGATCTGGTCACTGCCAAGGTCATTACTCACTCCTAATTCTTCTAGATCTCTCTGCTGCTTTTGACACTGTTGACCACTCTCTTCTCTAACAAACACTACAATCCCTAGGTCTTAAGGACACAGCTCTTTCTTGGTTCTCTTCCTACATATCTGATCGCTCTTTTACTGTTCGTTTTTCTGATTCTGCCTTCTCTTCGCTACCTCTATCAGTTGGAGTACCGCAAGGCTCTGTCTTAGGTCCTTTGCTATTCTCAATCTATACCACCTCTCTTGGCAAACTAATCCGCTCTTTTGGATTTCAGTACCATCTGTATGCAGTTGATACTCAAATCTACCTATCCTCCCCAGATTTATCACCACCATCTGTATTGATCCGTGTCACTGAATGTCTTTCTGCCATTTCATCTTGGATGTCATCTCACCACCTGAAACTTAATATTTCTAAAATAGAATAAATTATATTTCCAGCGGCCAATAATAGTTACCAACCTGATCTCTCAATCTCTGTTGATAACTCAACAATCCACCCTGCCCCACAAGCTCGCTGCCTTGGTGTCATCCTTGCCTCTGAACTGCCCTTTGTTTCCCACATTCAATCTGTCTCAAAATCATGTTACATACATCTAAAAAACATATCCAAAATTTGACCATATCTCACACAAGACACTGCTAAAACTGTAATCCATGCACTTATTATTTTCCGCATTGACTATTGCAATAGTCTCCTTACTGGCCTTCCCAAAAACAGGCTATCACCATTACAATCCATTATGAATGCAGCTGCGAGGCTTATCTTCCTTGCCAAACGTTCATCGTCTGCTGCACCACTCTGTCAGTCCCTCCATTGGCTGCCGGTTTTCTACTGTATTCAATATAAAATACTTTTACTTACACATAAGGCTATTAACCAAACCACACCAACATACATCTCTTCACTCATTTCAAAATATCTCCCAACCCGACCTCTCAGCTCAGCACAAGATATGCGTCTCTCATCCCCACGCATTACTTGCTCCCATTCACGGTTACAGGACTTTCTTCAGGCTGCATCCACTCTATGGAATGCCTTACCACGCACAATAAGACTTTCCTCTAGTCTTCAATCCTTCATGCGTTCCCTGAAAACTCACCTCTTCAGGCAAGCTTATCAGATTCCAGAACCGCCCACATAACCTTCATAGCTTCCATATCTAATTACATCCCCTTTCACAGTCCACACATAACCTCACACATTGTCTTTCTTTCACATTCTCCTGATATTTGGCTGACATTCCTGTGTGACTGGATCATGCAGCCCACCAAGAAACTCTCCATTCTGGCTGGACCAAAATTGCAGTTTATAGCACCTATCCTTGTGTATCAATGCATATTTCCCTATAGATTGTAAGCTTACGAGCAGGGCCTTCCTACCTATATATCTGTCTGTTATTACTTATTACCCAGTTTTGTTCTATTTATGTTTCCAATTGTAAAGCGCAACGGAATATGCTGCGCTATATAAGAAACTGTTAATAAATAAATAAATTCAGTGTGGGGAAGTTAGAAAACCTTAAATAGATATATCTTGGTTTACAGGTGCCTAAATTATCTTGATACATATTGTACTTAAATGTTATAAATATTGCAAGTGATATTGGACCTCATTCAGACCCGCTTGCAAGCGGGTCGGTGGTGGGGCACTCTGGGGCTCGCTACAAACGGGGCCACTGTTGATGTTGATTGACAGCTCGCCCCGTTTTGTAGGTGGGGAGGGGGGTGGCTGGACAAATGGAGGCGTTCCTGAAGGAACGCCAGCTATTTGAGGGCGGCCCTACTGACATTACTCGTGATGTCAGTAGTGAGCTTCCTGCTTTATTTGAGCAGGAAGCTCACGAGGGTCTCGTTGCAAGACCGATGGATGCGATAATCTCGACCATCACTTGGCCGCTTGCAAAAGCTGTGGGTGGTAACCCACAGCTTAGCGAGCGGCCAGGAGGCCGGGTTAAAAAAAACAAAAACGGCCGCCCTGATTCAGAGCGAGCGCTCGCTTTTTACGAGCGCCTCTGAATGAGGTTCATTGTCCTAATATATTCAACATTCCATAAGTATCCTTTCCTTTTAAACCCTAGTGTTCCAACAGAATAAAACAAGTACTCTTTTGTTGGGATGCCCTTTGTCTGTGTGTGGTGTTAATGTTTGAGACCTTAATAGGTAGTAGCCGTTTCTCTACACCCATTCACTATTGTAGGGGTTTCCCGAGCCAACCCATTAGTCCACTGTCATCAAACAAGCATTAACTACTCGGGTGGAGGCATTGCCAAGGTGAGACAGCTACGAGACCTTTGTAACTCTGCTGAACCCCAGAAAGAGACTACAGAAGAGCAGTAAGCAGCGGTTACAACTGAAAAGTGATGACGCTGAATGCAGGCGAATATCTCGTACTGAGCTGACAGTAACCAATATACATAAGCTGCAGGGTATTGTAGCCATCCCTAACACTGTGTGCAACCTCCTTCTTTTCCCAAATAAGCAGAAAACGTGCCATATAAGGGGGGAATGGCTGACATTGTTAATCTACATTTGATACATTTTATTGTGTGTTTAGGCTGCACTGACGAGGAGCAATCAATAAAGCACAATTTATAATGTTTGGCGACTGAATCTGGAATTAAACGTTCTCTTAATGTAAACACAGAACATTCATTTGGAGCTCAGCCGGGAATTAGTGACTCTGGGAATATAGTGCACAATAATTAAATTCCTGTGATGAATTCGGAGAAAATACTAAACTCTTTCTGTGAAACGTTTAAACTCCCATGAGCCCGGGACCTGGGATTCATCTTTCTCCTGTACCAAAACGTCAGTGCGGGTTTTTACAAATAGAGATGTTGCCCATAGCAACCAATCAGATCCTACTTAACATGTATCTAGCACCTTCTACAAGATAATAGCTAGAATCTGATTGGTTGCTATGGGCAACATCTCCACCTCTAAAAACCTGCACTTTAGTAAATATACCCTGTTGTATATAATGTGGCGGGACACTACATTGCTGCTGACCAAAGCAAAATTCTGAAAGGGGTCATCAATTGTATATTTACTTGGGCTCTATATCCCTTTCTATATTGCTGTCTACATGGAAATATCCTATTGAAAGAGGACATTGATTTTAACAGCCAGTGTCTTTTTCCCTTGGGTAGTGGAGAGGGTATGCAATCGGGAAGCCGACTGCCTAAATACCGGCAGCCGGCTTCCCGACTGTCATATCCCGGCAAGGGTGAAATGCCGGGCATCTAGATGTAGACGCCCGCATTTCCCCGACGCCAGGAGACCGGCGCCCGGCATCCCGATCGTAGCAATGCCGGGTGCCGCGAGCGGACAGCCGCAGGGGGGGAGGGTTAGGTTTAGTGCTCCCGGGGGGGACTTAGGGCTGGGCACCCCCCCGGGAGGGTTAGGGTTAAGCTAGGGGGAGGGAGGGTTAGGGTTAGGCACCCCCAGGGGAGATTTTGGGTTAGGCAACCCCCCCGGTTTAGGCAGTGGGGTGGTTAGGGTTAGGCACTTAGAGGGGGGATTAGGGTTAGGCACTTGGGGGGGAAGTTAGGGTTAGGCACCCCTAAGGAGGGTTAGGGTTAGGGGGGTTAGGTTAGGTTAGTAGATACTCACCTATCCACGATCGGGATTTCCAGTGCTGTCGGGCTTCCGCTGCTTCGAACTCTGCTCATGTCGGGCTGCCGCTGACGGGAATCGAACCGCCGGCCGCATGGCCATTCCGTGGAGAGTATAGTAAGAGCATAACAAGTTATACGGACAATAGAAGGAGAGGGACTCAAATAGGGATTCCGCATTCTATCCTGAGTGCTCTTTTCTTTCATGACCCCATGTTTATTGTGTTCAATAAGTGAGACCGTGTGGTAAACGTAATGACATTTGCAGAAGTTTTAATAAATTGTTCTTAATAACTGTGTGGTCTCTTGATCCAAACTAGCGCACCACATTTTGGATTTGCACAGAAGCCAGCAAGATCTCCACTTGCGGCTAAATGGGTTTAACTAGACGGCCAATGGGCAGTGGCGTCACAAGTGGGGTGCGGGGGGTGCGGGCCGCACCTAGTGTCACCCTCCAAGGGGGTGACACCAAAAGCAGAATGCTTATGCCTGCACACCCTTGCCACCACATTCCCTCTGCGGCCACATACTCATAGTGAACTATTTTCCCGGATCCACCCACTTCCCCGGCCACCACCCGCCCCTGCCGCCGTCACCGTGCTTCAAAGTTTGTTATTTTTTAAAGAAAGTGCGCGGCGCGTGACTTCATGGTGTCACTGCGCCGCCGCTGCTGGAATAGAGGAGCCCGCTGCCTTCACACTCCCCCACCCGCCGCTGCTGGAATAGAGGAGCCCGCTGCCCGTCGTCCATTCACCCACTTGCCGCCGCTGCTGCCAGAAGGTAAGTATGAGAGGGCTGGGCTGGACCCAAAAGGGAGACAGGCTGTCTGGGGACAAAGAAGGGGGTGCATGCTGTCTGGGGACATAGAGGGGGTGCATGCTGTCTGGGGACACAGAAGGGGGGGCATGCTGTCTGGGGACAAAGAAGGTTGGGTATTGCTGTCAGGGGACATAGAGGGGGGGAGCATACTGCCTGGGGACAAAGAAGGGGGGGGCATGCTGTGGGTGGACACAGAAGGGTGGCATGGTGTCTGGGGACAAAGAAGGTGGGGTATTGCTGTTTGGGGACACAGAGGGGGGTATGCTGTCTGGGGACACAGAAGGTGGGGTATTACTGTCTGGGGTCAAAGAAGGGGGGGCATGCTATGGGTGGACACAGAAGGGGGGCATGGTGTCTGGGGACAAAAAAGGGAGCATGGTGTCTGGGGACAAAGAAAAGGAACATGCTTTCTAGGGACAGAAGAGGGGGCAGGCTATGGGGGGGCATGCTGTCTGCGGACACAGAAGTGGGTGCTGTCTGAGGACACAAGGGGCAGCAGGCTGTCTGGGGATACAGAAGGGGAGGGCATGCTGTCTGGGGACAAAGAAGGGGGAAATGCTGTCTGGGGACACAGAAGGGGGGGCAGGCTGTGAAGGGAGCATATTTTCTGGGGATACAGAAGGGGGGCATGCTTTCTGGGGACACAGAAGTGGGGCATGCTGTCTGGGGACACAGAAGAGAAACATGCTGTCTGGGGACACAGAAGAGAAACATGCTGTCTGGGGACACAGAAGTGGGCGCTGTCTGAGGACACAAGGGGCAGCAGGCTGTCTGGGGACACAGAAGGGGGGGCAGGCTGTGAAGGGAGCATATTTTCTGGGGATACAGAAGGGGGGCAGGCTGTCTGGGGACACAGAAGGGGGGGTTGGCTGGATACAGAAGGGGGGGCATGCTGTCTGGGGACACAGAAGAGAAACATGCTTTCTGGAGACACAGAAGGGGGGCAGGCTGTCTGGGGAAACCGTGGTTTTATACCATATGATAATATGAACTATTGATAGCACGTTGTATTACATATGATTTATGTGATTGGCTATAAGGGGATATAATGTATCTCTTGCTTTGGTGATGTTTACAGTATAATTTAATTATCCTTCCTGATATATAGATAATTATTACGTGTTATAACTTTCCTGCGATTGTGTTTTAGATATGCATTAGACAATGTATTGTTGCAATATGTATCTTTTAGAACTATTGCTCATTTATAATTATATACGTATTTATTTGACTGTATGCACTTTAGATGTCTATTGAATCCTTATGTGAGTTCAGCACCCAATGAAAACTTGAGCCAGGCTTGTGTGCATTTTTTTTCTGATATACAGATTTTTTATTTTTTATTTTTTGGTGGAGGGGGGGTGGGGTGTCACCATGAGTTCTAGCACCGGGTGACACCAACCCTAGTGACGCCTCTGCCAATGGGCTGTTCACAATTAGCCAGGGGCGTATTTATAATGGGTGCAAGTTGTGTGGAGCACACAGACCCCTGTGTCCAGGGGCCCCACACACCTCACACCTTCCACCCATTTAAAATATACTTACCTCTCCGTCGTCCTGGCGCTGTCTGCTGAGCTGCAGAAATCACTTGGAAAATGTCCACCGCAGCCATTATCCGGTGATTCACGCATGTGCAGTAGAGATGTCCCGGGAACGCATAGTGTAAACCTGCTGTGGGCATGTCGGCAGAATTGTATTTGGTGTATTTAAATAGTCTCAATAGGTGCTGTTTTGCGTATTTGCATAAGTGGTGAAAAATAGCATTTTGTTTTATTTTTTGTAGAAAATAACTAGCCCCAGGAAATTTGGGGTACCAGAAAATGGGGGGTAGCATGTTTTAAAGTTGCTAAAGTATAGTTTTAAAAAATTTGAAAAACCCACCTGCCGCAAGCACCTGCAATGAAAAACACCTGGGGCATACTTGGGGACACCCCAGGAGTCTATTTCGCTAGTTTTCAACTTTGTCCCCCAACTTTGTTTTTTTTCGCCCCCAAAATGAAAGTAATTTTTTGTGTGTTCTTAAGTCTTTTTTTCAAAAATGTTTTTGATGCAGTTTACCTTTGGGGGACTGTCTGAAGGCTGCACAGGGGGTTCCTGCAAAGTTGTACCCCAAAACCACAATTCTGCACTTTTTACCGTCTGCTATTCATAGGTGAAACTTTTCCGCCAGGTCCATTGCATTGACTTTCTGCCTAGGCGAAAAGTCTCTGAAATTGAATATGGCGAAAAGTTTCCGCCTGGCGAAATGACGTCACCCCCGATACTTTTTTGCCGAAACTGACTTTTCGCCTCAAATTGAATACGGCCCTAAAGCGTTTGCCTCAGGAACCCAACATGGCAGTGGCAAAACAAAAGTGATTTCAATAGATGCAGCGGCAGCTACAGAGCCCAGTTATGGGGCCCAGCAACGATGTTCCATACACTCACCTGGCCCTTTGGTTCCATGACCGTTTGGGCTTTCCGGGGTAGATGTACCAATGCTGGCCACACACATAGCGATATTTTACCCGATCTGGCCGATTCCGACACATTGGAACGACAGATCGTGTAAAACATGGCCAAATCCTGAGTATATCGTGAGTGCCCACTCACGATCACGATGCGCGTCCCTGCTGGTCGCACATCGCATCGTCAGATCTGCCGTGCAGTAAGGCAGATCTGACCATCTAGTAGGCAATGTACTGTGACAGTCTGGATGCAGGAGAGATCGTTTGAAGATTGGACACCAAATCGTGTACAGATCGTGTGGAGATTGTGTGCAGAGCTGCCGGGGAGAGCTTCAAGGGAAAGCGTACACAAATTGTACACATCGGCTGATCGTGACCACATCGCCATGTGTGTGGCCAGCTTAAGCCTTGGAGAGAGATAAATCAGCGCCTAACTGTCACTTTTCAAACACAGCCTGTAAACCATACTTACTCTCCCGGGACTACCGGGAGCCTCCCGCAAGAGTAGACAAGTCCCCCGGAATGGCGGCTGACCATTTGCAAATGCCGCGAAAGTGGGTGGTCCGGGGGTGCGATGACGCGATTCGTGCTGAATCGCATCATCGTAGCCCCCTGCATTATAATGCCAGTAATATCGGCATTTTAAAGCAGGGGGCAGGGCCGCGATGACACGATCACGTCGGCACGCCCCCGCTCCGCCTGCCTAAACCACCCCCAACCGCCCTGTTGCAGCGACCTGGCAGCCCCCTTCCGGAGGCTGTTGGCCAAATGTCGGTAAGTATTCTGTAAACTGACCATTAGGAGCTGACTGGTTGGTACTTTATCTCTCTCCAAGACTTAGTACATCTACTCCTCAGTTCTTTGTAGAAACACTCGGGTCTAGGATCTCACGTTTTTAGTCTAATATCCCGATATTTTATAGAAGGACATGCATTGTGTACAATGTATTATATAGTTATACTCTCCTCTGCATATAAAACAGATCAGGCATTACAGGCTCCATACTATCTCTGGGCCTGTTTCAGACCCGCTCGCGAGTGCTGAACGCTCGCAAGCGGGTCGATGGTGGCCCAGTGCGCATGCACACGACGGAGCCGGCTCCGTCGTGCGCATGCGTGAGACCCAGATAGCGACGGGCAAACTGTCGCTCCGGGTCTCGTACCAAAGGGGGCGTGCTGTTGATGTTGAGTGACAGCACGCCCCCTTTGGTGGGCGTGCCGGGGGCGTGGCTGCCCAGACTACTGTCTGGTGCCGGCCCCACTGACATCACAAGTGATGTCAGTGGGAGTGCTTTCGGCTCTGTTTGAGCCAAAAGCACTCTAGGGCTTGCGGCAACGAGACCCTACCACAAGGGTCTTGTCGCAAGCCCGATGGTCGCGATGGTCTTGACTATCGCGACCATCTTCCTGGATGCTCGCTATAGCTGTGGGTGGTCACCCACAGCTATACGAGCGGCCAGGAGGCCGCTTTGAAAAACAAGAAGGACGGCCCTGATTCAGAGCGAGCGCTCTGTCAGAGCGTCCGGCTCTGAATCAGGGCCTCTGCCTGCTCGCTAGTTGCGTTCGCACCCAGAGAAAGTATGCAAATCTGCGATCACACGGCAAGGCAATGGCGCACACCCACTATGTCTTAGCGTGCGATCGCTCTGTGTATGCAGACGCCCACCAACCTGTCTTAAGACGCCCACTTTCCCATGTCATCTCCAGGAGGTGTATGTAACCATCGGTAACATCGAGTACCATCAGAAGCGATCGCAGCGCTTGTGGCTGACCATACCCTACCGCAAGCACTGTCAGTGACTCAGTGTGTAATGCAACCATGTGACGTGTACTATGACGCTGCGTCTCAATTATGCACCCCTCTGAAACGGCGTAAAGACGCTCAGGCACGCCTACGTTCGCACCACCACTCCCCCGTTTTCATGGACCATCCCCTGTCACCGCCCACAAATGGCTTCTCCTGTCACTCTAGCTAGCGAGCTGTCTATGCTCAGTGAGTGAACGCTTCCCGATCGCAGGGACTAGTTCGCGCACGCGCACTGCGATGCGTATGCATGCGCAAATTGCAAAAATCGTCTGGCTGCGTGCGAATGCAGCCTAGCGAGCGGGTCTGAATCGCGCCCAGAGTGACTGTGAAACGCTGGGAGAATATCTAACAGTCTCCTCTTCTCACCCTGGGGAACTGCAATCACCCTCCTGCATGTGTTTGGGCCTCCCCACTGCTCAGACTCCTGCGGGAACGGACTGACCGCAGTTTCCGCTGCAACTTTGTCATTTATCAAACCCTCCTGACATTATTATTATTAGGGATTAGAACAATCTTTCTTCTATGGGCCTGATTCAGCTTCGGTCGCAAGAGCTATCACATTTGCTAACCTGGTAGCAGCTGCGATAGGACTATTGTGGAATCCTGGCCCCTTCGCCCCCTTCCCAACCGTGGGGAGATGCCTCTGTTTTGGGAAACGGAGGCCGTCGCCACCCCTTCCCCGCCCACAAATGGCAGCAGACTGACAAACACTGACAGTCTGCTACCAGTCTGCGTGCGGGATCCCAGATCAGTACTGCACTTGCGTCCGGCGCATGCGCGGATTCCCGGAATCACAATGAATCCAAAGCTGAATCAGCCCCCACGTTCTGTTTGAAATTTTAATTCTTAAAGTAGCATTTTTGACAAAAACTTATACATAAAAGACCTGATGAAATGACTCTACTACTCTTTAGATCAGTGGTCCCCAAACCCAAACTTTCTTGAATTATGGTGCCCGCAGAGTACCAGCCTCTTTAGTTATTTCACGGCACCCCTAGTCCAAAATTTTCTTATTGAGAAACTCACCAAAAAGAATGAAAAATAAATTATGCTTATAGTACTTGTCCTCCCTGTGTGCAGTTATGTGGTGGTGGACAGGTTTACGCGTCTGTTTGCACACATATTATATGCTTGGTAGCTGCCAGCGCTGGCTTTTCCTTTGACACTGACCATAACTAATGCGATTTGGTCCTGGAGCACCAACCCCTGGCATCAGGGGCGTAACCAGGTATTTGAAGACCCCATAGCAAAAGTGTGTAAGGGCCCCTATGTACCACCTAATGGTGTAACATGTATATAACACATGTAACTCTGAGAAGGAAGATGGGCCCCTCTCAGCTCTGGGCCACATAACAGCTGCACCCCTTGCCCCTATGGTAGTTACACCCCTGCAAGTGCCATGGCACCCAGTTTTATATAGTTACTTGCTTTATTTTGTTTGTCTCATCTCTCTTCCACAACATACAGTAACATTTTATTAGTTTTGTTACTCGGCAGGGAGACATAATAACACTTCTTAATGGTCCGTATGGGTTTATATTCTCAGCAATTTTATGCACTGTATAAATCCCCCAAACGGCTGAAATTAGTAACACACCAGGCGCTGGCACTCATCCTGGTGTAAGATAATCTTTTTATAATCACAACACCTAGATAAAGAGCGGGAAGGGATGGGGTAATGATAATATATTAGGATCACAAAACCGCTTGTACTGCACCAATTTCTCCAGACTTCCAAACATTTGTCATGCAAACTATTTAATAGACCTCACGGATTTTCATTTATCATCATTTTATCCAGCTGGTGTATTAGGAGTGTGTAATGCCATAGCACCTGGCGCTCTTGTCATGCAATGACCATTCATAATGTACCCTTGTCCTATATATAAACTAATACGTTTTTAGATTCCTTAAGTAATACGTATAGACAGGGGTTGGGTATGCGAATCAGGCGCACAGAATGTCGGCAGTCGGAATCCCGAAGGTTGAAATACAGACGCCTGCAGGTAAGTAATTTAACCCTTCCCCCTAACCCTAACCCTCCCCTCCCGCAGCCTAACCCTCCCCTCCCATAGCCTAACTCTAAGCCTCCCCACCCACAGCCTAACAATAACCCTCCCCTCCCGCAGCCTAACCCTAACCCTCACCTCCCACGGCCTAACTGTAACCTCCCCTCCCACAGCCTAACCCTACCTCCCCTCCCACAGCCTAACCCTATTGTACCTCCCCTCCCACAGCCTAACCCTACCTCCCCTCCCACATCCTAACGCTCTCCTCCCACAGCCTAACCCTAACCTCCTCTCCCACAGCCTAACCCTAACCCTCCCCTCCCGCAGCCTAACCCTAACCCTCACCTCCCACAGCCTAACCCTAACCTCCCCTCCCACAGCCTAACCGTAACCTCCCAAAGCCTAACCCTAACCACCCCTCCCACAGCCTAACCCTAACCCTCCGCTCCCGCAGCCTAACCCTCCCCTCCTGCAGCCTAACCCTAAATTCCACTCCCGCAGCCTAAATCTAACCTCCCCTCCCGCAGCCTAACCCTAACCCTCCCCTCCTGTAGCCTAACCCTAACCTCCGCTCCCACAGTGTAACTCTAACCTCCAGTCCCACAGCCTAACCCTCCTCTCCCACAGCCTAACCCTAGCCCTCCCATCCCGCAGCCTAACCCTAACCTCCCACAGCCTAACCCTAACCCTCCCCTCCCACAGCCCAACCCTCCCCTCCCACAGCCTAACCCTGACCCTTCCCTCCTACAGCCCAACCCTCCCCTTCCACAGCCTAACCCTCCCCTCCCGCAGCCTAACCCTAACCCTCCCGCAGCCTAACCCTAACCCTCCCGCAGCCTAACTCTAACCTCCCCTCCCATAGCCTAACCCTAACCCTCCTCTCTTGCAGCCCAACCCTAACCTTCCCCTTAGTGCTTAAACCAAATCCCTAACACTTACCTTTGAGATCGCAGCCGCCAGGAATGACGAGCCGAAATTCTGACCCCTGTTGGGACACCAGCGCCGGGCTTGCGAGTGCCAGAATTCAGAGCTCTAGGATCTCAGCTACATCCCTAGATGGGTTAATAATGTGCCATAGGCCTGCTCCACCCCGCAATGTGAGGGGTGGGGCTACCCTGACCATGAAGCAAATTAAATACCGGTGCCCTTGGGGAAGTGATGGTACTGCCCACTAGGCCCTGGGCCCTGGGTTGTCTGATGGATATTTGTATTTGTATTGTATCCTTTCTCAATGCAAAACTACAGTAGATTTCCAAAATGGTTTAATTATTGGACGTGTCCATCAAACATAATAGAACTCTGTTGTGCACCTTGGCTGTGTGGTGAATAGAGTCACATTGCCACAGATTTCTGAGAAAAGCAAAGAGGTAACAAAATGCGATAATTGTGAGAATCTGAAAAACCCGGAGTATATTCCAGGCAATGATCCCGCTACTATGCAAGAGGTCTTCTGCTGTAATGAGCTCTGGAGGTCACCACTGCGAGAACCCAGATGATCTCAGCCCAGGGAGAATGGCAGGATTCTTTCATAATGGGAGTTTATGGAAATTTCCAGGAGGAGATGGCTCTGACCATAAAATTGGACAGTGGAGAATTAAATTATTAGCCTAATCAGGTAGACAGTAGAAAGGCAGTTGGTGGCGACCATTGCTTTCTGTTTGGACCTTACTGGTCTCCATTGGGCATGGCTTTGTAATGAGACATCATGAACATCATGAGATGTGGCCTAGTCAGAGCCCTGTGGGACTGACTATCCTCCCACAGCCTAACCCTAACCCTCCCCTCCCACATTCTAACCCTAACCCTCCCCTCCCACAGCCTAACCCTAACCCCCTTCTCCGGCAGCCTAACCCTAACCCTCCCCTCCCGCAGCCTAACCCTAACCCTCCTCTCCCACAGCCTAACCCTAACCCTTCCACAGCCTAACCCTACCCTCCCACAGCCCAACCCTAACCCTCCCCTACCGCAGCCTAACCCTCCCCTACCGCAGCCTAACCCTCCCCTCCCACAGCCCAACCCTCCCCTCCTGCATCCTAACCCTGACCCTCCCCTCCCACAGCCTAACCCTAACCCTCCCCTCCCACAGCCCAACCCTCCCCTCCTGCATCCTAACACTCCCCTCCCGCAGCCTAACCCTAACCCTCCCCTCCCGCAGCTCCGGAGGCCACCACTAATCTCAGCCCAGGGAGAAAAGCAGGATTTGTCCATAATGGGGGTTTATAGAAATTTCTAGGAGGAGATGGCACAGACCATAAAATTGGACAGTGATGAAGTAAAGGATTAGCCTAATCAGGTAGACAGTTTGGAACCCTTAGGGTGAAAGGCAGATGGAGGCAACCATTACTTTCTGTTTGGACCTTGCTGGTCTTTATTGGACACTAATCTCATGGCTTTGTAATGAGACATCATGAACATCAAGAGATGTGGCCTAGTCAGAGCCCTGTGGGAGTGACTCAGAGATGGACGGTATCGCACTACAGCTTAGAAGCGGCTGTGCAAGACCATCCGGCAAAATGTAAATGCAAGTGCAGAGTCTGTAGATCACCATTGCCTGGAATCACCATCGCTACTCCTTTAGCCAGGCTGCGTAAGCCGAAGCTTAACTCCTCGTGGCAAGTCCCTGGTCACTTGCGAGCAGACCCTGCCCTCATCCTTCCCAGAAAACGGGATTGGCATGCCCCTGTTTCCGGGAGCGGTAACCAGCCACGCCCCCCAAATAGGGGGGGGGACTGTGAGCGAGATCGCAGAACCCATTCTGCCTCTGCGCAGACCCCTAAACATCAGAGCTGTGCGCTAACCGCTGAGTAAGCATATATCTCTGGATCAGGTCGTGTATAAGATATGCCCCTTCTTACTAATACAATCACAGTAACACCTAGCCAAGCCATGGTGCAGAGATATGCACTGATACAGTAACACCTTACTAATACAGTAACACCTAGCCAAGCCATGGTGCAGAGATATGCACTGATACAGTAACACCTTACTAATACAGTAACACCTAGCCAAGCCATGGTGCAGAGATATTCACTGATATAGTAACACCTTACTAATACAGTAACACCTAGCCAAGCCATGGTGCAGAGATATGCACTGATACAGTAACACCTTACTAATACAGTAAAACCTAGCCAAGCCATGGTGCAGAGATATGCACTGATATAGTAACACCTTACTAATACAGTAACACCTAGCCAAGCCACGGTGCAGAGATATGCACTGATACAGTAACACCTTACTAGTGCAATGACAGTAACACCTAGCCAAGCCATGGTGCAGAGATATGCACTGATACAGTAACACCTTACTAATACAGTAACACCTAGCCAAGCCACGGTGCAGAGATATGCACTGATACAGTAACACCTTACTTATACAATGACAGTAACACCTAGTCAAGCCACGGTGCAGAGATATGTACTGATACAGTAACACCTTACTAATACAGTAACACCTAGCCAAGCCACGGTGCAGAGATATGCACTGATACAGTAACACCTTACTAATACAATGACAGTAACACCTAGTCAAGCCACGGTGCAGAGATATGTACTGATACAGTAACACCTTACTAATACAGTAACACCTAGCCAAGCCACGGTGCAGAGATATGCACTGATACAGTAACACCTTACTAATACAGTAACACCTAGCCAAGCCATGGTGCAGAGATATGCACTGATACAGTAACACCTTACTAGTACAATGACAGTAACACCTAGCCAAGCCATGGTGCAGAGATATGCACTGATACAGTAACACCTTACTAATACAGTAACACCTAGCCAAGCCACGGTGCAGAGATATGCACTGATACAGTAACACCTTACTAATACAATGACAGTAACACCTAGTCAAGCCACGGTGCAGAGATATGTACTGATACAGTAACACCTTACTAATACAGTAACACCTAGCCAAGCCATGGTGCAGAGATATGAACTGATACAGTAACACCTTACTAATACAGTAACACCTAGTCAAGCCACGGTGCAGAGATATGTACTGATACAGTAACACCTTACTAATACAGTAACACCTAGCCAAGCCACGGTGCAGAGATATGTACTGATACAGTAACACCTTACTACTACAGTAACACCTTACTAATACAGTATCTAGCCAAGCCATGGTGCAGAGATGCACTGATACAGTAACACCTTACTAATACAGTAACACCTAGCCAAGCCATGGTGCAGAGATATTCACTGATATAGTAACACCTTACTAATACAGTAACACCTAGCCAAGCCATGGTGCAGAGATATGCACTGATACAGTAACACCTTACTAATACAGTAAAACCTAGCCAAGCCATGGTGCAGAGATATGCACTGATATAGTAACACCTTACTTATACAGTAACACCTAGCCAAGCCACGGTGCAGAGATAAGCACTGATACAGTAACACCTTACTAATACAGTAACACCTAGCCAAGCCACGGTGCAGAGATATGCACTGATACAGTAACACCTTACTAATACAATGACAGTAACACCTAGTCAAGCCACGGTGCAGAGATATGTACTGATACAGTAACACCTAACTAATACAGTAACACCTAGCCAAGCCACGGTGCAGAGATATGCACTGATACAGTAACACCTTACTAATACAGTAACACCTAGCCAAGCCATGGTGCAGAGATATGCACTGATACAGTAACACCTTACTAATACAGTAACACCTAGCCAAGCCACGGTGCAGAGATATGCACTGATACAGTAACACCTTACTAGTACAATGACAGTAACACCTAGCCAAGCCATGGTGCAGAGATATGCACTGATACAGTAACACCTTACTAATACAGTAACACCTAGCCAAGCCACGGTGCAGAGATATGCACTGATACAGTAACACCTTACTAATACAATGACAGTAACACCTAGTCAAGCCACGGTGCAGAGATATGTACTGATACAGTAACACCTTACTAATACAGTAACACCTAGCCAAGCCATGGTGCAGAGATATGCACTGATACAGTAACACCTTACTAATACAGTAACACCTAGTCAAGCCACGGTGCAGAGATATGTACTGATACAGTAACACCTTACTAATACAGTAACACCTAGCCAAGCCACGGTGCAGAGATATGTACTGATACAGTAACACCTTACTACTACAGTAACACCTTACTAATACAGTAACATCTAGCCAAGCCATGGTGCAGAGATGCACTGATACAGTAACACCTTACTAATACAGTAACACCTAGCCAAGCCACGGTGCAGAGATATGTACTGATACAGTAACACCTAACTAATACAGTAACACCTAGCCAAGCCACGGTGCAGAGATATGTACTGATACAGTAACACCTAACTAATACAGTAACACCTAGCCAAGCCACGGTGCAGAGATATCCACTGATACAGTAACACCTTACTAATACAGTAACACCTAGCCAAGCCATGGTGCAGACATGCACTGATACAGTAACACCTTACTAATACAGTAACACCTAGCCAAGCCATGGTGCAGAGATATGCACTGATACAGTAACACCTTACTAGTACAATGACAGTAACACCTAGCCAAGCCATGGTGCAGAGATATGCACTGATACAGTAACACCTTACTAATACAGTAACACCTAGCCAAGCCACGGTGCAGAGATATGCACTGATACAGTAACACCTTACTAATACAATGACAGTAACACCTAGTCAAGCCACGGTGCAGAGATATGTACTGATACAGTAACACCTTACTAATACAGTAACACCTAGCCAAGCCATGGTGCAGAGATATGCACTGATACAGTAACACCTTACTAATACAGTAACACCTAGTCAAGCCACGGTGCAGAGATATGTACTGATACAGTAACACCTTACTAATACAGTAACACCTAGCCAAGCCACGGTGCAGAGATATGTACTGATACAGTAACACCTTACTACTACAGTAACACCTAGCCAAGCCACGGTGCAGAGATGCACTGATACAGTAACACCTTACTAATACAGTAACACCTAGCCAAGCCATGGTGCAGAGATATTCACTGATATAGTAACACCTTACTAATACAGTAACACCTAGCCAAGCCACGGTGCAGAGATATGCACTGATACAGTAACACCTTACTAATACAGTAACACCTAGCCAAGCCACGGTGCAGAGATATGCACTGATACAGTAACACCTTACTAATACAATGACAGTAACACCTAGTCAAGCCACGGTGCAGAGATATGTACTGATACAGTAACACCTTACTAATACAGTAACACCTAGCCAAGCCACGGTGCAGAGATATGCACTGATACAGTAACACCTTACTAATACAGTAACACCTAGCCAAGCCACAGTGCAGAGATATGCACTGATACAGTAACACCTTACTAGTACAATGACAGTAACACCTAGCCAAGCCATGGTGCAGAGATATGCACTGATACAGTAACACCTTACTAATACAGTAACACCTAGCCAAGCCACGGTGCAGAGATATGCACTGATACAGTAACACCTTACTAATACAATGACAGTAACACCTAGTCAAGCCACGGTGCAGAGATATGTACTGATACAGTAACACCTTACTAATACAGTAACACCTAGCCAAGCCATGGTGCAGAGATATGCACTGATACAGTAACACCTTACTAATACAGTAACACCTAGTCAAGCCACGGTGCAGAGATATGTACTGATACAGTAACACCTTACTAATACAGTAACACCTAGCCAAGCCACGGTGCAGAGATATGTACTGATACAGTAACACCTTACTACTACAGTAACACCTTACTAATACAGTAACATCTAGCCAAGCCATGGTGCAGAGATGCACTGATACAGTAACACCTTACTAATACAGTAACATCTAGCCAAGCCACGGTGCAGAGATATGTACTGATACAGTAACACCTAACTAATACAGTAACACCTAGCCAAGCCACGGTGCAGAGATATGTACTGATACAGTAACACCTAACTAATACAGTAACACCTAGCCAAGCCACGGTGCAGAGATATCCACTGATACAGTAACACCTTACTAATACAGTAACACCTAGCCAAGCCATGGTGCAGAGATGCACTGATACAGTAACACCTTACTAATACAGTAACACCTAGCCAAGCCATGGTGCAGAGATGCACTGATACAGTAACACCTTACTAATACAGTAACACCTAGCCAAGCCATGGTGCAGAGATGCACTGATATAGTAACACCTTACTAATACAGTAACACCTAGCCAAGCCACGGTGCAGAGATATGCACTGATACAGTAACACCTTACTAATACAGTAACATCTAGCCAAGCCATGGTGCAGAGATGCACTGATACAGTAACACCTTACTAATACAGTAACACCTAGCCAAGCCATGGTGCAGAGATATTCACTGATATAGTAACACCTTACTAATACAGTAACACCTAGCCAAGCCATGGTGCAGAGATATGCACTGATACAGTAACACCTTACTAATACAGTAAAACCTAGCCAAGCCATGGTGCAGAGATATGCACTGATATAGTAACACCTTACTAATACAGTAACACCTAGCCAAGCCACGGTGCAGAGATATGCACTGATACAGTAACACCTTACTAATACAGTAACACCTAGCCAAGCCACGGTGCAGAGATATGCACTGATACAGTAACACCTTACTAATACAATGACAGTAACACCTAGTCAAGCCACGGTGCAGAGATATGTACTGATACAGTAACACCTTACTAATACAGTAACACCTAGCCAAGCCACGGTGCAGAGATATGCACTGATACAGTAACACCTTACTAATACAGTAACACCTAGCCAAGCCACAGTGCAGAGATATGCACTGATACAGTAACACCTTACTAGTACAATGACAGTAACACCTAGCCAAGCCATGGTGCAGAGATATGCACTGATACAGTAACACCTTACTAATACAGTAACACCTAGCCAAGCCACGGTGCAGAGATATGCACTGATACAGTAACACCTTACTAATACAATGACAGTAACACCTAGTCAAGCCACGGTGCAGAGATATGTACTGATACAGTAACACCTTACTAATACAGTAACACCTAGCCAAGCCATGGTGCAGAGATATGCACTGATACAGTAACACCTTACTAATACAGTAACACCTAGTCAAGCCACGGTGCAGAGATATGTACTGATACAGTAACACCTTACTAATACAGTAACACCTAGCCAAGCCACGGTGCAGAGATATGTACTGATACAGTAACACCTTACTACTACAGTAACACCTTACTAATACAGTAACATCTAGCCAAGCCATGGTGCAGAGATGCACTGATACAGTAACACCTTACTAATACAGTAACACCTAGCCAAGCCACGGTGCAGAGATATGTACTGATACAGTAACACCTAACTAATACAGTAACACCTAGCCAAGCCACGGTGCAGAGATATGTACTGATACAGTAACACCTAACTAATACAGTAACACCTAGCCAAGCCACGGTGCAGAGATATCCACTGATACAGTAACACCTTACTAATACAGTAACACCTAGCCAAGCCATGGTGCAGAGATGCACTGATACAGTAACACCTTACTAATACAGTAACACCTAGCCAAGCCATGGTGCAGAGATGCACTGATACAGTAACACCTTACTAATACAGTAACACCTAGCCAAGCCATGGTGCAGAGATGCACTGATACAGTAACACCTTACTAATACAGTAACACCTAGCCAAGCCACGGTGCAGAGATATGCACTGATACAGTAACACCTTACTAATACAGTAACACCTAGCCAAGCCACGGTGCAGAGATATGCACTGATACAGTAACACCTTACTAATACAATGACAGTAACACCTAGCCAAGCCACGGTGCAGAGATATGCACTGATACAGTAACACCTTACTAATACAATGACAGTAACACCTAGCCAAGCCACGGTGCAGAGATATGCACTGATACAGTAACACCTTACTAATACAGTAACACCTAGCCAAGCCACGGTGCAGAGATATGTACTGATACAGTAACACATTACTACTACAGTAACACCTTACTAATACAGTAACACCTAGTCAAGCCACGGTGCAGAGATATGCACTGATACAGTAACACCTTACTAATACAGTAACACCTAGCCAAGCCACGGTGCAGAGATATGTACTGATACAGTAACTCATTACTACTACAGTAACACCTTACTAATACAGTAACACCTAGCCAAGCCACGGTGCAGAGATATGCACTGATACAGTAATATCTTACTAATACAGTAACACCTAGCCAAGCCACGGTGCAGAGATATGCACTGATACAGTAACACCTTACTAATACAGTAACACCTAGCCAAGCCATGGTGCAGAGATGTTCACTGATACAGTAACACCTTACTAATACAGTAACACCTAGCCAAGCCATGGTGCAGAGATTTTCACTGATACAGTGCTCATAGCCTAAGCTGGGGTTAGTTTTATATTAACCATTGGCTTGCTACAGAAAAAATTCTGGAGTTTAATAAAGAAGGGAATGTGGGATTTGATGTGTCATTATTTCTAGTTAAGAATTCTTATCATGTCAATATATGGGCCTGGTTCAGTTAGCCGCTGTCATTTATGGCATGAGGAAAAGGGTGGTAGCCCAGGGCATTCATTTACAACCCCTTTTCATTGTGCGGTAACCTTGTGGCTAATGCTCGTAAACTCATCGGTTCCAGGAAAAATCTATGGAGCTTTGGGTTAACGCGTTCACGGCACCCAAGATAAGGGCACTTATTGCAGATTTCTGTTCAAGCCTCCCTCAGGCTTGAACAGAAAACCCACATTAAGTGCAGCGTACGGGCTGCTATGGACTGTAATTAATTAGCCCCAGCCGGCCAACTAGCCCGCAGTTAACTACCCCGGCTAATTGAATCTGGCGCTGTTTTATTTGCAATTAGTTCAGTATGTGGGACTACGGGCCTGATTCAGAGCCGGACGCTATTTGCGGACGGTCGTTCCTAAAAAGGGGCTGGCTATTTAAATTGAGCGCTCGCTCATTGCGGTTTGTTGACGCCTCTATGTCTGAGTGAGCGAATGAAACATGCGTTCGCTATTTGTAAAGACGCCCCTTTGCCGCTCGCATCACACGTCATCTCCGGTATTTATTCGATTAATCGGGAACATCGAAAGGCATCTGAACTGCTTGCAGTGATTGTGGTAGGATTTTCTTACCGCTATCACTGCGAGCAGTTCAGGCTAAAAGACAACCAAGTGACGTGGTCGATGACGCTCCTTTACCAATTATGCACTCCCATTAAACACCCTTTTTACCATTAGGCAAGCCTGCGTTTGGATCTCCACTCCCCCGTTTTCAAGCACCTTCCCCTGTTACCACCCACAAACGTAAATTCTGTCAATCAAATCAGCAGCCCCTCGCTGTTTTGCGAGCGCTCAACTTCTGACCGCAAAGACTGGTTTGCGCATGCGCATTACGATCCATACGCATGCGCAGTTGTGCGAACATCGCTCATAGCAAACGAGCGGCCGCTTACGAGCGGCTCTGAATCAGGCCGTACAAGCACCAGCATGCTATTCAAACGAGGGGCCTGCAGACACTTGTAGTTCTACAAAATCTAGCATGACCAGGCCTTCTGTAGCCTTAATAGCGTTTGCAGTAAAAGAAAACATTTTTTTTTTTTGCGACCCACACTTGGGTTTACAGTACATCCAACTTTTATTACCCCTGACATTAAGCCTGGAGCAAGATTATTTTCTGAAGAAGACAGAGTACATTTAGTCAGCTGAGGCTGTCAGAAGCTTTTTCTATATCAAGTGTAAGTAGTATCAAAGGAACATGTCATGTTTGACAGAAATGAAAGAGAAAAATAACCACAGGGAAGCCCTGTACGCTCTCGCAAGGGCCGAACTAACCATCTAGCAGTTCTGGCAAATGCCAAAAGGGCAGATAGCCAGATGGACCAGTCTGACCAGTGCCGCCAAGGGAGGCCCTGGTAGCAGCAGTATGGATTTGGTGCCGAGCCACCAGCTGATTACACACCCCTTGAGAGACAGTGCCGCTGTCATTCAAATCTAGCACCAGTCCGTGTGCTCAGATTTGGCTCACGAGTGGTGCCATATATACGAAATGCCTACGGCGCTGTCACTCCATGGCTACAGGTGCATGGCGGTGCGCTGGTGGCATGACACAAAATCCTCATCTGCTGATGGCACACTTGGGAAGGCAGGAGGCTGCTGGATGGACACAGGGGGAGGAAAGAGACTGCTGGAGGGACACAGGGGGAGGCGAGTTGCTGGGCGGTATAATATGTAAAAGGCGTTACTGTGTGGCATAATGTTATAAGAGGCATTACTGCATGTGGCATAATGTGTAAGGGGCAATAGTGTGTGGCATAATGTGTAAGGGGCATTACTGTGTGTGGCATAATGTGTAAGGGGCATTACTGTATGTCATAATGTATAAGGGGCACTACTACTGCGTGGCATAAAGTGCTATAACGGTCACTACTACTTTGTGGCATAATGTGTACAAGGAGTACCACTGTGTGGCATAACATGAATGGCATCTGTATGGCATAACGTAAAAGGCCTCTGTGTGGCATAATGTGAATGGACATGACTGTGTGGTGTGCCATGAATAAGGGGCACTACTATACAATGTAATGTGACTAAGGGACACTACTGTGTGGTGTAATGTGACAAAGGGACACTACTGTGTGGTGTCATGTGACTAAGGGACACTACTGCGCGGTGTAATGTGACTAATGGACACTACTGCGTGGTGCAATGTGACTAAGGAACACTACTGCATGGCGTAATGTGACTAAGGGACACAACAGTGTGGTGTAATGTGACTAAGGGACACTACTGTGCGGTGTAATGTGACTAAGGGACACTACTGTGATGTGTACTGTAACTAAGGGACACTACTGTGTGGTGTCATGTGACTAAGGGACACTACTGCATGGTATAATGTGACTAAAGGACACTACTGTGTGGTGTCAAGTGACTAAGGAACACTACTGTGTGGTGTAATGTGACTAAGGGACACTACTGTGTGGTGTAATGTGACTAAGGCACACTACTGTGCAGTGTAATGTGACTAAGGGACACTACTGTGATGTGTACTGTGACTAAGGGGCACTACTGTGTGGTGTCATGTGACTAAGGGACACTACTGTGTTGTGTAATGTGACTAAGGGACACTACTGTGTGGTGTAATGTGACTAAGGGACACTACTGTGTTGTGTAATGTGACTAAGGGACACTACTGTGTGATGTCATGTGACTAAGGGACACTACTGAGCTGTGTAATGTGACTAAGGGACACTACTGTGTGGTGTCATGTGACTAAAGGACACTACTGTGTTGTGCAATGTCACTAAGGGACACTACTGTGTGGTGTCATGTGACTAAGAAACACTACTGTGTGGTGTAATGTGACTAAGGGACACTACTATGTTGTGTAATGTGACTAAGGGACACTACTGTGCAATGTAATGTGACAAAGGGGCACTACTGTGTGGTGTTATGTGATTATGGGACACTACTGTGTGGTGTAATGTGACTAAGAAACACTACTGTGTGGTGTAATGTGACTAAGGGACACTACTATGTTGTGTAATGTGACTAAGGGACACTACTGTGCAATGTAATGTGACAAAGGGGCACTACTGTGTGGTGTTATGTGACTATGGGACACTACTGTGTGGTGTAATGTGACTAAGGGAGACTACTGTGTGGTGTAATGTGACTAAGGGACACTACTGTGTGGAATAATTTGAATTGGGGGTACTAGTGTGTGATCATGCCCCTTCCTAGTTAGATCACACCTGTTTTTTTCAGCAGCACTCTCCTTGCTTTAATTATGGATTGGGGCACCAATGCTCTTTGTGTACACAGGGCACTAAAATGTGTAGTGAACACTATTTAATGCTGTACAGCTGCTAAGCCAGGGCTTGGTTATTGGGAAAATGCTTTCCCTTCTCTTTGTATGTGACCTACACCAATGTAGTGCCAGCTTTACCAAACAGAACCAACCAAATACCTAATGTCTGACTATGGCACATGTAGGATTCCCCTGCAGGATGTGCGTTGTGTGTGTTTTAATACTGAGAATGATGTACACTTGTAAGTTGTTCTCATATTAATCATATGTGTAAGAGCATAGACTAAGCAGTGGGAGGAGTCAGGAATAGTAAGGGGAGGAGTCTATGCCAGGAGTCAGATGCTGACGTGAGGTGGGCCTGTGTGCTTAAAATGCCTGGTGCTTATTTTTAGTCCCAGTCTGGCCCTGGCTCTCACATATACCTTCACTTGAGTAAGTGTGCGTGTAGCAGAGTGATAATGTATGACTGATAGGAGAGGACATCACTAGGAGCACTCTCTAAAATGAACAGTGTAGAGTATGGAAAAACCTCAAAATATGACAAAAATGACACATAAAGGAGTTGTGTGAAAAACTGGAGCAGTGAAGATGTTGCTCTTTTCACTGCTTGATATATTTCCCTCAAAGGCACAGATTTAAATGACATTATTTATCCCATGCAAACATAGGGCATGATTCAGATATGGACAGTATTGCACAGCAGCACAGAAGCAGTACAGGAGCACAGAAGCAGCACAAAAAGCAGCACACCCATACAGCAGCACAGAAGCAGTACAGGAGCACAGAAGCAGCACAGCCATACAGCAGCACAGAAGCAGTACAGGAGCACAGAAGCAGCACACCCATACAGCAGCACAGAAGCAGTACAGGAGCACAGAAGCAGCACAGCCATACAGCAGCACAGAAGCAGTACAGGAGCACAGAAGCAGCACACCCATACAGCAGCACAGAAGCAGTACAGGAGCACAGAAGCAGCACACCCATACAGCAGCACAGAAGCAGTACAGGAGCACAGAAGCAGCACAGCCATACAGCAGCACAGAAGCAGTACAGGAGCACAGAAGCAGCACAGCCATACAGCAGCACAGAAGCAGTACAGGAGCACAGAAGCAGCACAGCCATACAGCAGCACAGAAGTAGCACAGCAGCACAGAAGCAGCACAGCCATACAGCAGCACAGCAGTACAGGAGCACAGAATCAGCACAGCCACACAGCAGCACAGCAGCACAGCCACACAACAGCACAGAAGCAGCACAGAATCAGCACAGCTGCACAGGAACACAGAAGCCACACAGAAGCAGCACAGAAGAAGCACAGCCGTACAGAAGCAGCACAGCAGCAAAAAAGCCACACAGCAGCACAGAAGCAGCACAGCAGCACAAAAGCCACACAGCAGCACAGAAGCAGCACAGCAGCACAAAAGCCACACAGCAGTACAGGAGCACAGAATCAGCACAGCCACACAGCAGCACAGCAGCACAGCCACACAGAAGCAGCACAGAATCAGCACAGCTGCACAGCAGCACAGAAGCAGCACAGCAACACAGAAGCCACACAGAAGCAGCACAGAAGCAGCACAGCCATACAGCAGCACAGAAGCAGTACAGGAGCACAGAAGCAGCACAGCCATACAGCAGCACAGAAGCAGTACAGGAGCACAGAAGCAGCACAGCCATACAGCAGCACAGAAGTAGCACAGCAGCACAGAAGCAGCACAGCCATACAGCAGCACAGCAGTACAGGAGCACAGAATCAGCACAGCCACACAGCAGCACAGCAGCACAGCCACACAGCAGCACAGAAGCAGCACAGAATCAGCACAGCTGCACAGCAGCACAGAAGCAGCACAGCAACACAGAAGCCACACAGAAGCAGCACAGAAGAAGCACAGCCGTACAGAAGCAGCACAGCAGCAAAAAAGCCACACAGCAGCACAGAAGCAGCACAGCAGCACAAAAGCCACACAGCAGCACAGAAGCAGCACAAAAGCCACACAGCAGCACAGAAGCAGCTGTGCAATACCTTCCAACAAAATGCAATTGCAGCAGGAGGTGTGTGTGTATAGGAAATAGACATATCCTACACTGCATTTGCGATCTGAGTACGGCATCTGTGGACGCTGTCTCGTATCACCATCACAACCATCGTGACCGGTTGTCCCTTTGGCCAAGCTGCGTAAGATGAAGCTCACCTCAGCCTGGCCGGTGCATGGTCACTTGGGACACCAGTAAGTGCCCAGGCCCTCCCAGAAAACAGGGACGTGCCAGCCCTGCCCCCCAAGCGCACTGCGGCTAAGTGGGGACTGTGAATGATATTGCAGGACCCGCTCTGCACATGCTCAGTGGAGGTGTACGCTCACCATGGAGATTTGGGAAAAATATGGTTTTATTGGAGAAAACTAAGAAGGACCAATTTCAGTGTCACATCCCCTATATAAGCACAGATGGTGTAATGGTTAGCGTTACTGCCTCACAGCATTGAGGTTGTTGGTTCGATACCCACTATGGCCCTAACTGTGTGGAGTTTGTATATTCTCCCTGTGCTTGCATGGGCTTCCTCCGGGTACTCTGGTTTCCTCCCACACTCCAAAAATATACTAGTAGGTTAATTGGCTCCTAACAAAATTACCCCTAGTGTGTATGTGTGTGAGCATGTGATAGGGAATATAGCGTGTAAGCTCCACTGGGGCAGGGACTGATGTGAATGGCCAAATATTCTCTGAAAAGCGCTGTGGAATATGTGTGCGCTATATAAATAACTGGTACTACTACTAAATAAGCAAAGAGGTGTATGTAAGTTAGGGGAAGATGGGTGTAGGAGTCGGGGGAGACAGATTTGTGCTTCTCGGACAGCAGCAATAGTGAGTTATTATCAGTATATGAGTGCTGTATTATTAGCTGCATTGTCTATTGCATCCTGGGGCCTATTCATCATTACATAATTATCATATTGTCTTTTGCTGTGAAAATACAGGTCCCAGCAAGCCTTCCCTGCATGGTGGTACTTGGAGAACCACAAGCAACCAGCATGCGGGGCATTAAGGGCCCGCTGGTACCTGTAGTTCCACAGCAAAAGAAATATAAAAATAAACACACTACACAGATTTTTAAAAAGATTTATTCAGCTGCACCTTCACCTGGGGGGCGGCGGCGCCCCAGGACTTTCAGGCGTCTTCTTTCTTCGGGAGTTCTCCCACTCTCCCTCCCTCCCGACCGAAGGACTGCCATGCCACAGCCTCGCACTGGCTTACATAAGCCAGCCGAAGGGGTGGGACAATGAAGTCACGAGCCGTGATTGGCTGGCGGTGGCCATCTTTGAAGTGAACTTGCTGCGAGTTTAAAGAACCATCATTCATCATGCCTCCTTGATTAAAGTATCACTTCCGAAAAACTGCTGTTATTGCAGAGTCAGTTTTTCGGAATTGTGATCCTTTCCTCGTTTTAGCTATGCTGCTTGCACTTTCAGCCCGCTGTCCCTGCCCATGTCTTCCCTCTCCCAGCCAGCAGTCACAGCCCTGTCTGTGCCCTCTCACAGACTCCTACCCTGCGTGATCTAACCACTTTCACATCTTTATACCCACTGTTCCTTGCAGCTCAAAACCCCTTCCCTCCCGCAGCCATCATTGTCACTGTATGTAAATCCTCCCCAGGCCCGGTGTCTGTCCATCCACAGCTGCTCTTCCCTCAGTCGGACATTACTACCGCTCTCCCCCTTCCTCTCTGGTGTCCGTCCCACTGCCTCTCTAGCTGGTCTCCGTTCCACTGCTGTACCGCTGTATGTACACCGCTGTATTTAGTCTGGCGACGTTCTAAATACCAGCACTGAAATTCTGACAGCACCAGTATCCCGACCACTAGCATCCCAAAGATAAGTATCGGCAGTTAGGGGAGGATGCAGGGTTAGGGTTAGGCACTAGGGGGAGGGTTAGGCACCGGGGAGGGAGTGTTAGGTTTAGGGTGCTGGGAGGGGGAGGTTAGGCTTAGCCACTGGGGGGTGAGGTTAGGTTTAGGCACCAGGGAGGGAGGTTAGGGTAGGGGTTAGGGTTAGTGCTAGAATACTTGTGATTCTGTGAGGAGACCTTGAAAACATGCACTGTTTGGGGCCCTGAGGACAGAGGCCCTGATTCAGAGCTGGATGCTCTTTGTGAGCGCTCGCTCTGAATCTGGGTGGCCTGTTTTTGTTTCAATCCGGCCTCCTGGCCGCTTGCTAAGCTGTGGGTGACCATCCACAGCTTTTGCAAGCGGCCAGGTGATGGTTGCGATGGTCGCGACCATCTGGCTTGCAACAAGCCCTTGTGGTAGGGTCTCATTCCCGAAAGCCCCAGTGGACTTCCTGCTCAAATAGAGCAGGAAGCTCAACTACTGACATCACGAGTGATGTCAGTAGGGCTGCCCTCAAACGGCAGGCATTCCTTCAGGGTCCCCCCACAAAAGACTAACCAGCCCTGGACTTGCCAGCCAGTCCTGGTTCTTAAAATTACAGGGATCAAAATGTGTAGGGTTCCATGGTAATTTAAGAACCAGCACCAGGCAGCATGGCCAGACCTGGTTTGAAATATATTTAGAAAAAAAATTGGCATGAGGTTCCCCGTATATTTAAAACCAGCTCTGGACCCTTTCTAGCAGGGGACTGATGTCACAGCCAGAGGTGCCCTTTCACCCAGCCCCCCAACTGCAGCATAAGCCCTGACCGCTAGTCAGCCCCAGCCCACGTGGACTCAGCCAATGAGCGGCCGCTAATGTTAAGCCCATGAGGGTCCCAGCCAATGAGCAGCCGCTAATGTTAAGCTGCCACTGATTGGCTAGCGGCCTGGGACTAATGACATCTCATTCCTTGAGCTGTCATTAGCGTACTGTATCAACATGCTGTAGCGTGTTGATACAGTGTGTCCGGGGCCCTAATTCTCTCATCTAATTCTCCTTAATATCTCTGCTGCTTTTGACACTGTGGACCACCCTCTCCTGCTGCATATTCTTCACTCCCTTGGTCTATGTGACACTGCCCTCTCCTGGTTGTCGTCCTACCTCTCTGACCATTCCTTCTCAGTTTCCTCTCATGACTCCTCTCCCCCCCCACAGCCACTTACAGTAGGTGTTCCCCAAGGTTCTGCTCTTGGACCTCTCCTATTCTCCCTCTATACTTCCTCTCTAGGTGAACTCATCAGCTCTTTTGACCTACATTATCATCTCTATGCATATGATACTCAAATCTACTTTTCCTCCCCTGATCTCTCCCCCTCTCTTCTGACTTGTATCTCCAACTGTCTCTCTGCTATCTCTTCCTGGATGTCCCAGCAATTTCTTAAACTTAATATGTCTAAGACAGAGCTGATCGTCTTCCCACCCTCCCACATCACCTCACCTCTCACTATTTCTTTATCAATTGATGAAATAACTACTGTATCTCATCTAGTCCCAAGGTGCACTGTCTTGGAGTTATCCTGGACTCATCCCTCTCCTTCAAACCACATATCCAGAAACTTTCACAGTCCTATCGTTTCCATCTCAAAAATATTTCTAAGATCAGACCCTATCTCACCCAGGATGCTACTAAAACCCTCATTCACTCACTGGTCATCTCCTGATTGAACTATTGTTACCTCCTCCTATCTGGCCTCACCAATTCCCATCTCTATCCTCTCCAGTCTGTCCTTAATGCTGCTGCTCGGCTCATCTTCCTCTCCAAATGCTCTACATCTGCCTCCCCTCTCCTACAAGCCCTCCACTGGCTCCCCTTCCCTTTTAGAACCCAATTTAAGGTTCTCATGCTCACTTACAAAGCCCTCACCCAATCTTCTCCCATATACATCTCTGATCTCATCTTCCTTCACTCTCATCTCTGCTCTCTTCGTACTACTAATGCACGCCACCTTTCATGCCAGCTGATTACTTCCTCCCACTCCCGCCTCCAAGATTTTGCCCACACTGCTCCTCACCTCTAGAACTCTCTCCCACTCCCCATAAGACTCTCCACCTCTTTGCAATCCTTAACAGGCTCTCAAGACCCACTACTTTATCAAAGCCTTCCAGCTATCATTCTAACTCCCTGCTACATGCTCCTTCCTCCCCATCTACCCCATCTGTGTCACCCCTATTTGTCTTCCCCTCCCTTTTAGAATGTAAGCTCTTAAGAGCAGGGCCCTCTACCCTCTCGTGCTTTTCCCTACTTTAGTTTCATCTACTTCTTACTCACCACTAGGGCACCTAACACCTGGTTGCTTATGCTCTGTTGCTTATCTGGGTGTTATGGTCACTAATGTAGCAATAAATATTATCCATGTCCTGGTCCTGTATTGTATTGTTCTGTAAGTCGCTTGTCTACTATTTGTTTATGTACTATGTAACGCGCTGCAGAACACTTGTGGCACCATATAAATAAATGATAATAATAATAATAATATTTGGATTACTGCGGAGAACATCGTGGGACAAAAGGTATCTTTTTTTACAGGTACTTCCATTGGATACTTTACATTGAGTAGGGGACGTGAACATCTGGCAGCAGGTATGTGTGAGTATGTATGGATGTAATAAATCTTTATTTTCACTGTGTGTGTGTCTTGTGTTTTTTTACACATTTCTTTACAGGTGAACTACACTTACCAGCGGGCCCTTAATGCCCTGCATGCTGGCACTTATGGTTCTCCAAGTACCAGCATGTTAAATTATGTATTAGAAAGTGTGCAGAGATTACTGTTTTATTTCTCTGCAGGTGTATTTAACTGTGGAGATATGTATAGGTTGAACTGCTATATATATTGTTCTAGCAATAAGAATTATAGGTTTAAAATGTACAGAACAGCTGACAGTAGCAGATGTCATTTTTTATATAAACAAATGAGCTAACTGAGATAGCATGTAACTGCAATAATCAGAAATGAAGGCTAAATGGGCGACCATGACAGATTACTACATGGGAACAATAAGATAACGTGTAATTATGTCATTATTATGTCTTGGGCATAGATAGCCAATAAAGACTTAGGGCCTGATTCAGACCCGCTCGCGAGCGCACAGCAGGTCGATGGTCCCCCACTGCGCATGCGCACGCAGGAGCCGGCTTTGGTGTGCGCATATGCGAGCCCCGGAGTGACAGCGAAATTCTCTCACTCCGGGACTCACCGCAAAAGGGGCAGCTGTCGATGTTGATTGACCGCTTGCCCCATTTTGTAGGTGGGACAGGGGGGTGGCTATACAAATGAGGGGTTCCCGAAATAACGCCTGCCATTTGTGGGCGGCCCTATTGACACCACTCATGATGTCAGTAGGTGGACTTCCTGCTCTATTAGAGCAGGAAGTCCACTGGGGCTTGCGTCAATGAGACCCTACCACAAGGGTCTCGTCGCAAGCCCAATGGTCACAATGGTCTTGACCATCGCGACCATCACCTGGCCCACGCATAAGCTGTGGGTGGTCATCCACAGCTATGCGAGCGGCCAGGAGGCCGTCTGTTAAAAAAAAAGGGACACCCTGATTCAGAGCAAGCACTCTCAAAGAGCGTCCTGCTCTGAATCAGGCCCTTAGTACGTACAAATATTAATTGGATTAATTTGACTAATTGGTTTGAGTGTATAAACAAAAATAAGGTATAAATATTAGCAGAGAAAGAGGGAGATGGAGCAGTCAGAGAACAGAGGAGAGAGCAAAGAACAGGGTCGGGGGTGCCGTTACGTATGTATGAAATATTGGTTGATTGCTATCCTGTTATTCTGTACTGGGTGTCACACATTTCTTTTAGAAGTATTCCCTGCTGCTGTTGGTATAAGCTATGTTTTTTGTTGTAAGTCTGCATTGGCAATATACATGTATGATTAAGCTGTCTTTAAGTAAAAACATTGTCATTTATTTTAGAATCTGTATTTGTGTGGAATTATTTCAGTGCTCTCTATTAGAAGTAATGTTTGTAATTAATCCAGAACTATTAGCAATATCACCTTCTTGTTGAATGTCTCTCTGAGCGACTGTCTAGAGAAGGGATAATGTACCATTAGGAAGGGACTCTTCTGGGCTTTCTGAGAGCAACTAAAAAGGGACACAGGGGCCTATTTATTAATCAACTCTGCCCTTAAAATATGCGGAAACTGCTGTGTTCCTTTAATATACCAATTAGGAAAGCAGGAGAAATCAAAGATATTGTCATGTCGCAGTGACCACACGCTGATCACTGCTACACAGACCACATGCTGATCACCACTACACAGACCACATGCTGATCACTGCTATACACACCACACGCTGATCACTGCTACACACACCACACGCTGATCTCTGCTACACACACCACACGCTGATCACTGCTATACACACCACATGCTGATCTCTGCTACACACACCACACGCTGATCACTGCTACACAGACCACACGCTGATCACCACTACACAGACCACACGCTGATCACTGCTAAACAGACAACACGCTGATACACTGCAAACAAAAAATAGTAAAAAAAAAAAATACCTTACCTGAGTCCAGGGATTGGAGTTTGGGGCACCGGTGATGTCCTCCCTCCGGTCAGCTGGTCTCTCAGGTGACCGGGTCCCAGTGCAGTATGGGATGTCAGCTGACCGGAGTCATGAAGGACATCACCGGAGCCCGGATCATGCAGGTAAGTGCAATTAAGGGAGGGGGGGTCGCAGGGGGGTCCACGATCGCAGGGGAAGGGTTTAGTGCCGGGGCAGGGCTTAGCGCTAGGGCTTAGCGCCAGGGGTAAAAGCGACAGCTGGTCAGCGCATGTGCGGGCACTTGTCACAGTATTTTTTGTGAAAATACCGTGACTAGTGTGCGGAGGGGATTCGCAGGGACAGAGCTATATCGCAAGCTCTGTCCCTGCAAGGGATTTTTAGTAAATCCCTGTGATATTGCCTGAATTCGCAATGCGAATTCAGTCGGTAATATCACACTACAATCTGCATTCCCAATGCGGATTGTAGTAAATAGAGCCCTTACACCACCGGGTATTGTCCCCCTTGGCAGCGCCATGCCCCCCACCGAGGCTCTAGACCCCGCTCACCAGAGCTCTCCGGCGGCCGTGGGTGTCATGGGTTGCTGTGCATGTATTAACCCCTGCATTGCCTATAACTGACCCTGTTCCACTGGCTGCAGGTGTTTCCTCTGTGTCTGCACCCCTGGACCCATTCACTCTGATGGGGCTTATATATTTAATAGGATACTGTTTTTGCCCCCGTGCTGGCTGCTCTGACTTCTAATCCTGCGCAATCTGCACCAATGACCCATAATGCTGTGCAACCTGTGCCCCTCACCCCTGTTGCACCTAGGGCTGCTAACATTTTGCAAGATGTGTTGGTATCCTCTTCTGCTAATGCTTCAGTGGGGTCTGATGCCGCCAACCCGCCTCCTGGAGGTTCATCCCCCGCCGAGTCCATTTTCCTATTTTTTAGACGTAAAGCACATTGGTGCGCTGTGTGGTTTGCGAAGATTAGAGGTTGATAAATAGGATCATTTGGCTTGGTGACCTCGCTCTACTGGTCGTGATGGCGTTATGCACACAAATACCGTATAAGCGGGCATTGTCCGATGTGCTAACACAGCAATCCTATGCAGCCTCCTACCTCGCATTAGGGAATAGACCCATATAGGTTGATAAGTTGATGTGTTCTCCCTCACAGAAAATGATGAAAGATTTGCGACCTATGAAGCGCAAAGGCGGTGTGGGCTGGGAAGCCTTCCAGTCCTATTCCAGCAGGCGGGCTATTTGTTTTCTCTACTTGCTATTTGGAAACTTGTCCCGCCGAGCTCCTGAAATACTTCTACCTCATATATAGCATGTATAGGTCGGGTGTCGGCGTGTCCTGATGTGTTTGCAATTAAAAGTTTAGTTGACAGCAGGTACAGGCTTCCAATCATAGACTAAGGCCAGTATTCAATTTGAAGCGTTAAGTTACCACCGATGACGTCATTATCGCCTGTTTTGTTTTTACCCAGTATTCAATTTGAAAGACTTTCCGCCTAGGCGGAAAGTCAATGCAATGTAATAGGCGGTAAAATATTGCCTATGAATGGCAGGCGGAAAAAAGTGCAGAATTGGGGGTTTGGGGTGCAACGTTTCGGGAACCCCCATGCAGCCTTCAGACATTCCCCCAAAGGTAATCTGTGTAAAAAAAAATGTTCAAAAAACTTAAGGACACCCCAAAAATTGACTTTGATAAAGGGGGCAAAAAAAAAAAATGTTGGGATACAAAGTTAAAAACTAGCGAACTTGACTCTGGGGGGTCCTCAAGTATGCCCCAGGTGTTTCTTTGTTTGCAGGTGTTTTCGACAGGTGGAATTTTCACGATTTTTTCAACTTCACTTTTTCAACTTTAAATATGCAGACCCCCATTTTCAAGTACCCCAAATTGTCTGGGATAAATTATTTTCTGCAAAAAATACTCCTAAATACTATTCTGCATCGGGTATAGAAAAACGCTATTTAACTGCTATTGAGCCCATTTAAAAACACCAAAACCTTCAGCAAGCCAAATCGGGGGGTACCATAGTGAACCCCCATGTCAGAGCATCATTTTGGGGTGACAGGCTGACACCTGGCATATGCAGAGGTCCTGCTGCAGCATGACCTGTGTTCCTGAGTTCCTAGTGTGAAACCTTTGCTTCCAAGTTACAAGTACATTCCACTCTACTCCAGTCCGGAGTCAAATCCAAGTTCCAAGTTTAAAGCTACCCATTCCACTCTACACCAGCCCGGAGTCAGATCCAAGTTCCAAGTTCCCCATTCCACTCTACTCCAGAGTGGAGTCAGTTCCAAGTTACAAGTTCATTCTACTCTACTCCAGTCCAGAGTCAGATCCAAGTTCCAAGTTACCCATTTCACTCTACTCCAGTCCGGAGTCAGATCCAAGTTCCAAGTTACCCATTCCAGTCTACTCTACTCCAGTCCGGAGTCAATTCCAAGCTCCAAGTTCATTCCACATTACTCCAGTCTGGAGTGAATTCCAAGTTCCAAGTTCAATCTACATTACTCCGGTCCGGAGCCAATTCCAAATCCATTCTCTATACGGCTTCCCAACCGTACCAAGTCTACCTACTGATATCCCATCCAGCTCAGCAAGCCTTCCTGCCGGTCCCAGTCCGGTTCCTCCAAGTTTCCCTCTGGTTCCACTCCAGCATTACCTGTTCCTGTCATTTATCATCAAAGACAGTTCTCACTGCCATATAATTCTTATGCAAACAGAGCTATTTACATTATCCATGGTTCCAGTCAAGCCAGTCTCCGTGGAATCCAGTTCAACACCTGAGTCAGGTAACGCTGAGACACCAATCATGACAAACAGTCTTTAATATAACCTACCTAATAACAGTCTTTAATATTACCTACCTAATAACATTCTTTAATATTACCTAATAACAGTCTTTAATATAACCTACCTAATAACATTCTTTAATATAACATACCTAATAGCATTCTTTAATATTACCTAATAACATTCTTTAATATTACCTACCTAATAACAGTCTTTAATATAACCTACCTAATAACATTCTTTAATATTACCTAATAACAGTCTTTAATATAACCTACCTAATAACATTCTTTAATATTACCTACCTAATAACAGTCTTTAATATAACCTACCTAATAACATTCTTTAATATTACCTACCTAATAACAGTCTTTAATATTACCTACCTAATAACATTCTTTAATATTACCTACCTAATAACATTCTTTAATATTACCTAATAACAGTCTTTAATATAACCTACCTAATAACATTCTTTAATATTACCTGCCTAATAACATTCTTTAATATTACCTAATAACATTCTTTAATATAACATACCTAATAACATTCTTTAATATTACCTAATAACATTCTTTAATATTACCTACCTAATAACATTCTTTAATATTACCTACCTAATAACAGTCTTTAATATAACCTACCTAATAACATTCTTTAATATTACCTGCCTAATAACATTCTTTAATATTACCTAATAACATTCTTTAATATAACATACCTAATAGCATTCTTTAATATTACCTAATAACATTCTTTAATATTACCTACCTAATAACAGTCTTTAATATAACCTACCTAATAACATTCTTTAATATTACCTAATAACAGTCTTTAATATAACCTACCTAATAACATTCTTTAATATTACCTACCTAATAACAGTCTTTAATATAACCTACCTAATAACATTCTTTAATATTACCTACCTAATAACAGTCTTTAATATTACCTAATAACAGTCTTTAATATAACCTACCTAATAACATTCTTTAATATAACCTACCTAATAACAGTCTTTAATATTACCTACCTAATAACATTCTTTAATATTACCTACCTAATAACAGTCTTTAATATAACCTACCTAATAACATTCTTTAATATTACCTACCTAATAACAGTCTTTAATATAACCTACCTAATAACAGTCTTTAATATAACCTACCTAATAACATTCTTTAATGCAATATTTATGTTCTTTCCAGTTTCTCCCCTGCCCTCTGTATAGGTTTGATATGTTATGTTAAGGATGTGTGGTTTGTGGGTGATTTGTTTGAATTAATGGGCGGCTCGCTCCACCGGGCTAGAGAGCGGCTGCAATGTCCTTTGTCAGTGAGGACTCGTTGGCTGGGTTTCAGAGGTCTTCGTTGGGATTTCCTTGAAACCCAGATTTGTTAGCGGCTGCGCCGCAATTTGGTGTCCCTCAAGTGATGGTGATCCATCTAGGTGGGAGTGACCTTGGCTCTAAGATAGCTCTTGACACACGCCTTAACATCGTATCTGACCTCCTACTCATAATGGGTGCTTGGTCGTTCTGTACAATACCGTGGTCTTGCATTATTCCTATGGAGCAGTGTCATGGTGCCTGTGGTCCGAGGGCTTTAAATGAGTCTAGATCTGTTTCCGTGAAAGGCATCTCTATAGATTTGATGGGGGAGCTTTTGGTCTTGTTTGTGGATACAGTAGTTTGTTCGCTAGCATAAGTCAGGTGGTTTAGTTTTGTATGGTGGCGGGCTCTGTTTCTCTTAGGTAGAAACTGGCATTGGCGTGATAGTACAGCTTATCATCAGCCCAGGTGCAGTTGGTGTATTGGGTGCACTCACCTTCTAGTAATTGTGGATAAATACTGTACCACAGGGCAGTATGGCCATCTCGGGATGGGATTGTTGAAGGTTTGTGCTTAGTACCCTAGTGTTTGGTTTTTGTATCCACTGGGCAGATACCGCCGGCAATGCAGTATTTGGTTGTTTGGTTGCATTGTTGGGCTGCTCTGTGTAGGGGTTGTCCTTTCTACCCACCATACAATATTTTAAAATTAAGATGAAATTCTTCAAATAAATAGCTGACCTGTTTTAAATCCATTTACTGTCTCCACGTATTCATTTTAGATAAGTTTTGGTTATGTATGATGATCACACACCCACGACACACCTCAGCTGTTACAAGCTTTATACTACCTCCCACTCCCGCCTCCAAGAGTTTGTCCGTGCTGCTCCTCACCTCTGGAACTCTCTCCCTATCAGACTCTCCACCTCTCTACTAATCTTCAAATGGGCTTTCAAAATCCACTTCTTCATCAAAGCTTTCCAGCTCTCATCCTAAACACTGCTCCATGCTCCTTCCTTGCTGTCTCTCCCCCCTGTGTCACCCCTCTCTGTCTGCCCCTCCATTTTAGAATGTAAGCTCTTACGAGCAGGGCCCTCTTCTCTCACGTGTCCTTCTTTAGACACAATTGCCCCTAGCAACCAGTTAGATTATACTTAACATTTATCTAGCACATTATAGAAAATAATAGCTAGAATCTGATTGGTTGCTATGGGCAACAGCTCTACTTCACTTTAGTAAATATACCTCCAACTCTTTACCTCCTTTCGGTAACTGTGTCCAAAAAAGGAAAACTGTGTTCCTGCGCTGTTCTGCAAAACAAGGGACGTTGGACATGTACCTAATCCATACTATACTAGGGAAGCCCACGTCCTACCCTCGGTATGCAATCGGGAAGCCGACTGCCTAAATACCGGCAGCCGGCTTCCCAACTGTCATATCCCGGCAAGGGTGAAATGCCGGGCATCTAGATGTAGACGCCCGCATTTCCCCGATGCCGGGAGACCGGCGCCCAGCATCCCGATCATAGTGATGCCGGGTGCCACCAGAGGACAGCCGCGGGGGGGAGGGTTAGGTTTAGGGCTCCCAGGGGGGACTTAGGGTTAGGCACCCCCGGGAGGGTTAGGGTTAGGCTAGGGGGAGGGAGGGTTAGGGTTAGGCACCCCCGGGGGTGACTTAGGGTTAGGCACCCCCCCGGGGGACTTAGGTTTAGGCAGCGGGGAAGGGGGTGGTTAGGGTTAGGCACTTAGAGGGGGGATTAGGGTTAGGCACTTGGGGGGGAAGTTAGGGTTAGGCACCCCTAAGGAGGGTTAGGGCTAGGGGGGTTAGGTTAGTAGATACTCACCTATCCACGATCGGGATTTCCAGCGCTGTCGGGCTTCCGCTCCTCCGAACTCTGTTCATGTCGGGCTGCCGCTGACGGGAAGCGTGCGGCCGGCGGTATTTCATACCCATTCCCCTACCCTCTGCCTCTGCATACTTCTGCCCCTCCCCAAATGATGCCGAAAACTCATACACCTTGGTCGAAATATACTGTAGGTGCCCCAGGCAAACCGAGATGTGTGACAGCTGCAAAGCAGACTTTACGCTCCTCAGCGGACATTTAACCATTCGTCAGCGACCTCCAGTGTCTTCACTTTATAATTGGAACTTCTGGCATGTTTCATTCCCTTGTTTTACAATAAGCTTTTTAATTTGATTACAGTTTATTGAAGCAGAATAAAATTCTATAGCCCATTACAGCGAGATACCAGAGGCCGACTGCAAATTCTGTAGCGCACATTGTGTTAATTCATCACATATCTAACCGGCATCACCCAGAGAGATTCATCAGATTCCGGATAGAAATGTATATTTTATGCAATATATTTTACTTAATCGTTCTTGCCTGGAGAATCACATAAATTATAAGAGCTAGGGTTTTCACACTGGTACGTTATGAAGCATCGCCTTCTCCTGTGTGGCGCTGAGCGCGTTTCTTATCCGCAGTGTTCTAAAAGGGTTGTACATCCACGGCTTGCAAATGTTATTACACTGCAACCACTGCTTTGTATTTACAAACAATCCGATTTCCACTAAAAGGCCATATTCAATTAGGCTGCGAAAAGTCGGAATCGGCGATAATTTATTGCCGATTACGTCATTTTCGCATGTTTGAATTATCTCTGTGTTCAATGTCAAAGACTTTTCACCAGTGTTTTACATGGCGAAAAAAAAGTGCAGAATTGGGGTTAACCGGTGCAGGTTTTAAAAAAAGTAGCCTGCACCCCCGGGAATAGCCCCTAAAAATTAACTGTGTCAAAATAAAATAAAAATAATAGGGACACCCCAAAAAAATTATTTTAAATTTGGGGTTAAAAATAAATAAATATTGGGAACAAGTTTTTAAATAACTAAATTAATTCAGAGGGGCTTCCCAAGTATGCGGCAAGTGTTTAAAGGAATGCGAGTGGTAGCGGCAGGTGCATTTTTTATAGAGATGTACGCCGACCCTCGTGTTTTGGTTTTGGATCTGGAACTCCCCTGGTGTTGGATCTGAATCTGTTTTGGTATTTTTTTCCTTGGTGTTTTGTTTTCGTGTTTTGGTTTTGGATCTGGATTTTTTTCTTAAAAAATCAAAAAAACAGCTAAAATCTAGGGGTGAGCGGGTTCGGATTTCTGAAATCTGAACCCCCCCGAGCCCCCCCGATCCGAGGCAGATCCGAGTCAGGCTCGACTTTTCCCGCCTGACTCGGATCTGAAATCGAGGCAAAACGTCATCATCCCGCCTTCCGAGTCTCGCGGGTTTTGGGACCTATATAAGGTACCCGCGTCGGCGCCATTTTCTCACTCGGCTGTGGACAGTGAAGAGGGAGGGTGGGAGTTAGGGCTGGCTGGGCTGTGTAGTGTAGTGTAGTGTAGTGCAGAGTAGTGTTGTGCTGCGCTGTGCTGCTGTTGTCCACTACTTCAAAGTCCATAGGGGCTGGCTGTGTTGTGCTGTGCTGCTGTTGTTAATAGGGGCTGTGTCCACTACTTCAAAGTCCATAGGGGCTGGCTGGACTGTGTTGTGCAGTCAGTTCTCCATAGGGGCTGTGTCCACTCCAAAGTCCTGTGCAGTGTCCCAGTCCTAAAGGGGTGCTGTAGTGTTGTCCAGGGGGTGCTCTGTCCATCAGGGGTGCTCCCCCCAAGTGCTAAAAAAATAATATTTTTTGTGTGTTTGTGAATTGTGTGCGCAGTAGCTGCACGTGCATCAACAAAGTAGTGCCAAGCGTGCGCCTGTGTCATAAGTAAAGGGCCGGCTGGCTTGACCGTTAAAGGGTGCTGTAACCCCCAAAGTACACTCCAGTCCAAACCAAAAAAAAATATATTTTCTGTGTTTGTGAATTGTGTGCGCAGTAGCCGCACGTGCATCAACAAAGTAGTGCCAAGCGTGCGCCTGTGTCATAAGTAAAGGGCCAGCTGGCTTGACCGTTAAAGGGTGCTGTAACCCCCAAAGTACACTCCAGTCCAAACCAAAAAAAAAATTATTTTCTGTGTTTGTGAATTGTGTGCGCAGTAGCCGCACGTGCATCAACAAAGTAGTGCCAAGCGTGCGCCTGTGTCATAAGTAAAGGGCCTGCTGGCTTGACCGTTAAAGGGTGCTGTAACCCCCAAAGTACACTCCAGTCCAAACCAAAAAAAAAAATATTTTCTGTGTTTGTGAATTGTGTGCGCAGTAGCCGCACGTGCATCAACAAAGTAGTGCCAAGCGTGCGCCTGTGTCATAAGTAAAGGGCCGGCTGGCTTAACCGTTAAAGGGTGCTGTAACCCCCAAAGTACACTCCAGTCCAAACCAAAAAAATATATATTTTCTGTGTTTGTGAATTGTGTGCGCAGTAGCCGCACGTGCATCAACAAAGTAGTGCCAAGCGTGCGCCTGTGTCATAAGTAAAGGGCCGGCTGGCTTGACCATTAAAGGGTGCTGTAACCCCCAAAGTACACTCCAGTCCAAACCAAAAAAAAAAATATTTTCTGTGTTGTGAATTGTGTGCGCAGTAGCCGCACGTGCATCAACAAAGTAGTGCCAAGCGTGCGCCTGTGTCATAAGTAAAGGGCCGGCTGGCTTGACCGTTAAAGGGTGCTGTAACCCCCAAAGTGCACTCCAGTCCAAACAAAAAAAAAAATTATTTTCTGTGTTTGTGAATTGTGTGCGCAGTAGCCGCACGTGCATCAGCAAAGTAGTGCCAAGCGTGCGCCTGTGTCATAAGTAAAGGGCCGGCTGGCTTGACCGTTAAAGGGTGCTGTAACCCCCAAAGTACACTCCAGTCCAAACCAAAAAAAAAATTATTTTCTGTGTTTGTGAATTGTGTGCGCAGTAGCCGCACGTGCATCAACAAAGAAGTGCCAAGCGTGCGCCTGTGTCATAAGTAAAGGGGCAGCTGGCTTGACCGTTAAAGGGTGCTGTAACCCCCAAAGTACACTCCAGTCCAAACCAAAAAAAAAATTATTTTCTGTGTTTGTGAATTGTGTGCGCAGTAGCCGCACGTGCATCAACAAAGTAGTGCCAAGCGTGCGCCTGTGTCATAAGTAAAGGGCCGGCTGGCTTGACCATTAAAGGGTGCTGTAACCCCCAAAGTACACTCCAGTCCAAACCAAAAAAAATAATTTTCTGTGTTTGTGAATTGTGTGCGCAGTAGCCGCACGTGCATCAACAAAGGAGCAGCGCCAAGCGTGCGCCTGTGTCCCATAAGTAAAGAGCCGGCTGGCTCATTTCTTAAAGGCTGGTGTAACCCACAAAGTGCACTACTCTCCAGCAAAAATAAAGAAATATTTTCTGTGTTTAGCCGCACGTATATATCAAATCGATATAACATAAATGGAGGACCAAACTTTCTCCGATAAAAATAAAATAGAGAAAGATCAAGAACCACTTCCTCCTAGTGCTGAAGCTGCTGCCACTAGTCATGACATAGACGATAACATGCCATCAACGTCGTCTGCCAAGGCCGATGCCCAATGTCATAATAGAGGGCACATACAATCCCAAATGACAAAGTTCAGGAAAATGACCTTGAAAAAAACATTTAAATCAGCTGAAGAGAAACGTAAACTTGCCAATATGCCATTTACGACACGGAGTGGCAAGGAACGGCTAAGGTCGATCCCTAGTATGTTCATGACTAGTGGTTCAGCTTCACATGACGATGGAAGCCCTCCTCCCACTAAAAAAATCAAACGAGTTAAGCTGGCAAAAGCACAGCGAAGAACTGTGCTTTTTAAGAAGATATCACAAATCCCCAAGGAGAGCCCAAGTGTGGTGGTGGTTGCGATGCCTGACCTTCCCAGCACTGGACGGGAAGAGGTGGCTCTTTCCACCATTTGCACGCCCCCTGCAAGTGCTGAAAGGAGCACCCACAGTCCACTTGCTGATATGCAAATTGAAGATGTCACTGTTGAAGTACAACAGGATGAGGATACTGGTGTAGCTGGCGCTGAGGAGGAAGTTGGCGAGGAGGACTCTGATGGTGATGTGGTTTGTTTAAATCAGGCTCTGGGGGAGACAGTTGTTGTCTGTGGGATGAAAAAGCCCATCACGGTCATGCCTGGGCAGAAGACCAAACATTCCACCTCTTTGGTCTGGCAATATTTCTATCCAAATCCGGACAACAACTGTCTTGCCATATGTACCTTATGTAAAGGTGGAATAAGTAGGGGTAGGGACGTTAACCACCTAGGAACATCCTCCCTTATACGGCACCTGCAGCACGTTCATAATAAGTTACTGTCAAGTTCAGAAACTTTGGCTAAGACCGTAAGTAGTCCAGGGACACCTAAATCCCGTTGTCCTGTTGTATCCAAGCGCCTGCAAACCACACCGTCAACTCCCTCCTCGCCAATTTCCTCCTTAGTCAGGATCGGAAGTAGTCCTGCAGGCCATGTCACTGGCATGACTGACTCTCCTATCCCGGATTCCTGCATTGCTACGCCTCCTGCTGCCGCTGCTGCTGTTGCTGCTGCTGGGAGTCGTTCATCATCCCAGAGAGGAAGTAGGAACACCACTACTTTTACTAAACAATTGACCCTCCAACAGTCCTTAGCGAGGAGGATGAAGTACGACAGCAGTCATCCTGAAGCAAAACGTATAACTGAGGCCTTGACTGCTATGTTGGTGTTAGACGTGCGTCCGGTATCCGCCATTAGTGCAGTGGGATTTAGACAATTGCTGGAGGTAGTGTGTCACCGGTTCCAAATCCTGTCTAGATTCCACTTCACTAGGCAGGCGATACCGAGACTGTACAGAAACGTCAGAAAAAGTGTCCTCAGTGTCCTGAAAAATGCCGTTGTACCCTATGTCCACTTAACCACGGACATGTGGACAAGTGGAACAGGGCAGACTAAGGACTATATGACTGTGACAGCCCACTGGGTAGATGTATCACCTTACGCAGCAACAGCAGCAGCGTCACCAGTCGCAGCATCTCAGAAACGCCAGCTCGTTCCAAGGCAGGCTACGCTGTGTATCACCGGTTTCAGTAAGAGGCACACCACCGACAACCTCTTAGAGAAACTGAGGGAAATCATCGCCCAGTGGCTTACCCCACTTAGACTCTCCTGGGGATTTGTGATATCTGACAACGCCACCAATATTGTGCGGGCATTACATTTGGGCAAATTCCAGCACGTCCCATGTTTTGCTCACACAATAAACTTGGTGGTGCAGAATTTTCTGAAAAGCGACAGGGGCGTGCAGGAGACGCTTTGGGTGGCCCGAAAAATTTCAGGCCACTTTCGCCATTCAGCGACTGCGTGCCGAAGACTGGAGCACCAGCAAACACTCTTGAACCTGCCCCGCCATCACCTGAAGCAAGAGGTTGTGACGCGGTGGAACTCAACCCTCTATATGCTTCAGAGGATGGAGGAGCAGCAAAAGGCCATTCAAGCCTATACATCCACCTATGACATAGGCAAAGGAGGGGGTATGCACCTGACTCAAGCGCAGTGGAGAATGATTTCCGTGTTGTGCAAGGTTCTCCAGCCCTTCGAACTTGCCACACGTGAAGTCAGTTCAGACACTGCCAGCTTGAGTCAGGTCATTCCCCTCATCAGGCTTTTGCAGAAGCAGCTGGAGAAAGTGAAGGAGGAGCTAAGACGGAGTGATTCCGCTCGGCATGTGGGACTTGTGGATGAAGCCCTTCATTCGCTTTGCCAGGATTCCAGGGTGGTCAATCTGTTGAAATCAGACCACTACATTTTGGCCACCGTGTTCGATCCTAGGTTTAAAGCCTATGTGGTGTCTCTCTTTCCGGCCGACACAAGCCTGCAGAGGTGCAAAGACCTGCTGGTGAACACACTGTCAGCTGAAGCGGAACGTGACACGTCAATAGCTCCTTCTTCATTTTCTCCCGCAACTGGGGCTGCCAGGAAAAAACTTAGGTATCCTAAGCAACCCGCTGGCGGTGATGCAGGGCAGGCAGGACCAAGTTTGGACATCTGGTCCGGACTGAAGGACCTGGCAACAATTTCTGACATGTCTACTGTCACTGCATATGATACTGTCACCATTGACAGAATGGTGGAGGATTACATCGGTGACAGCATCCAAGTAGGCATGTCAGACAGTCCATACCTGTACTGGCAGGAAAAAGAGGCAATTTGGAGGCCCCTGTACAAACTGGCTCTATTTTACCTGAGTTGCCCCCTCTCCAGTGTGTACTCCGAAAGAGTGTTTAGTGCAGCCGGGAACCTTGTCAGCGAAAGGCGTAGGAGGTTGCTTCCACAGAATGTGGAGAAGATGATGTTCATCAAAATGAATTATCAGCTCTTCCAGGGAGACCAGCCTCCAGAACGTACAGAGGGACCTGTGGTGGTGGATTCAAGTGGGGACGAGTTAATACTTTGTGAGGATGAGGATGTACACACTGAAGAGGGTGAGGAATCGGTGGATGAGGAGGATGAGGATGACATCTTGCCTCCGTAGAGCCAGTTTGTGCAGGGACACATTAATTGCCAGCTTGTTTTGTGGGGGCCCAAACAAACCAATCATTTCAGCCACAGTTGTGTGGCAGACCCTGGCGCTGAAATGATTGGTTTGTTAAAGTGTGCATGTCCTGTTTATACAACATAAGGGTGGGTGGGAGGGCCCAAGGACAATTCCATCTTGCACCTCTTTTTTTTCTTTGCATTATGTACAGTTTGGGGCCTAGTTTTTCAAACTGCCATCCTGTCTGCCACTGCAGTGTCACTCCTAGATGGGTCACGTGTTTGTGCCGCCCACTCGTGTCGCTTAGCATAGTCATCCAGCTACCTCGGTGCAACCTTTTGGACATAAAAACACTATTGTGAGGTGTGAGGTGTTCAGAATAGACTGGAAATTAGTGGAAATTAAGGTTATTGAGGTTAATAATAGCATAGGAGCAGAAAAACCTACAAATTCTGTGATTTTAGCTGTTTTTATGCTTTTTTTTAAAAAAAATACAGATCCAAAACACAAAACACAGAACCCAAAACACGGAAGGGTGGTTTTGGCAAAACCAATCCAGATCCAAAACACGAAGAAAGATCCAGATCCAAAACCAAAACACAAAACACGAAAAGTGGCCGGTGCACACCCCTACTAAAATCACATAAAATGTGCCTTCTTTTGTTCCTACGGTATTAATAACCTCAATAACATTTATTTCCACTCGTTTCCAGTCAATTCTGGTTACCTCACAGCTCACAATATTGTTTTTTTTCATCTAGTTAAAGGGTCAAAAGGTTGCATCCAGCTTGCTGGCTCAATACTGATTGATATAATTATTAATAGAGTTGAGGACTGTGCAAAGATGATGGTTGGGATACCCTTGAGGATTGAAGGCATGGGCCTTCATAGAGAACAAGGAAGTTGACGGCCTTGCATTATCACGATGACTGCTGGCGGCATGTGGTTCTTGGCCTTGCTCTCCTGTCATGTGACAGCCCTCCATATTTTCTGCGGTCACAAGCACCAATAGTGTAGCCAAGGTGTGGTTACAAAATTCACACACGTGCAGTCATGCACACACAAAGAAAAAAAATATACAAAGACACTATTTTTTTTTTCGGGTCCAGAACCTGGGCCCAGAGCACTGATTGATGATGACTGGAGTCGGGCAGCACTAGGTTGCGTTGCCGACTTGCTAGATTTTGTGTAGCTAAGCCTAACACGCACAGACACACAGACAATTATTAGAAAAAAAAGACAATTGATTTTCATTTTTTTTATGCTCCAGAACTTGGGCCCAGAGCACAGATTGATCACGACTGGAGTCGGGCAGCACTAGGTTGAAACTTGCGCTGCTGGCTGGATCTTGTGCAGTACTGCGGTTAAGCCTAACACGCACTCATACACACACATACATACACACACACACATACACAGAAGAATATAAAATACACTGATACTCACAGGTACTCCAGTCCAGCTCCTGTAGAGACCAGCCCACTTGTACTCACAGGTACACCAGCACCTCTGGAGACCAGCTTACTGATACTCACAGGTACACCAGCACCTCTGGAGACCAGCCTACTTGTACTCACAGGTACACCAGCACCTCTGGAGACCAGCTTACTGATACTCACAGGTACACCAGCGCTTCTGGAGGCCAGCTTACTGATACTCACAGGTACACCAACACCTCTGGAGAACAGCTTACTTATACTCACAGGTACACCAGCGCTTCTGGAGGCCAGCTTACTGATACTCACAGGTACACCAACACCTCTGGAGAACAGCTTACTGATACGCACAGGTACACCAGCGCCTCTGGAGACCAGCCAACTTATACTCACAGGTACACCAACACCTGATACTCACAGGTACACCAGCACCTCTGGAGACCAGCCTACTTGTACTCACAGGTACACCAGCACCTCTGGAGACCAGCTTACTTATACTCACAGGTACACCAGCACCTCTGGAGACCAGCCTACTTATACGCACAGGTACACCAGCGCTTCTGGAGGCCAGCTTACTGATACTCACAGGTACACCAACACCTCTGGAGAACAGCTTACTGATACTCACAGGTACACCAGCACCTCTGGAGACCAGCTTACTGATACTCACAGGTACACCAGCGCCTCTGGAGACCAGCTTACTGATACTCACAGGTACACCAGCACCTCTGGAGACCAGCCTACTTGTACTCACAGGTACACCAGCACCTCTGGAGACCAGCTTACTGATACTCACAGGTACACCAGCACCTCTGGAGACCAGCCTACTTGTACTCACAGGTACACCAGCACCTCTGGAGACCAGCTTACTGATACTCACAGGTACACCAGCACCTCTGGAGACCAGCCTACTTATACGCACAGGTACACCAGCGCCTCTGGAGACCAGCTAACTTATACTCACAGGTACACCAACACCTCTGGAGACCAGCTTACTGATACTCACAGGTACACCAGCACCTCTGGAGACCAGCCTACTTGTACTCACAGGTACACCAGCACCTCTGGAGACCAGCTTACTTATACTCACAGGTACACCAGCGCTTCTGGAGGCCAGCTTACTGATACTCACAGGTACACCAACACCTCTGGAGAACAGCTTACTGATACTCACAGGTACACCAGCACCTCTGGAGACCTGCTTACTGATACTCACAGGTACACCAGCGCCTCTGGAGACCAGCTTACTGATACTCACAGGTACACCAGCACCTCTGGAGACCAGCTTACTGATACTCACAGGTACACCAGCACCTCTGGAGACCAGCCTACTTGTACTCACAGGTACACCAGCACCTCTGGAGACCAGCTTACTGATACTCACAGGTACACCAGCACCTCTGGAGACCAGCCTACTTATACGCACAGGTACACCAGCGCCTCTGGAGACCAGCCAACTTATACTCACAGGTACACCAACACCTCTGGAGACCAGCCCACTGATACAGGTACACCAGCGCCTCTGGAGACCAGCTTACTGATACTCACAGGTACACCAGCACCTCTGGAGACCAGCTTACTTATACTCACAGGTACACCAGCGCCTCTGGAGACCAGCTTACTGATACTCACAGGTACACCAACACCTCTGGAGACCAGCTTACTTATACTCACAGGTACACCAGCTCTTCTGGAGACCAGCTTACTGATACTCACAGGTACACCAGCACCTCTGGAGACCAGCTTACTGATACTCACAGGTACAGCAGATCTACTGCAGACAGCTTACTGATACTCACAGGTACACCAGCGCTTCTGGAGACCAGCCCACTGATACTCACAGGTACACCAGCGCCTCTGGAGACCAGCTTACTGATACTCACAGGTACACCAGCACCTCTGGAGACCAGTCTACTTATACTCACAGGTACACTAGCACCTCTGGAGACCAGCTTACTGATACTCACAGGTACACCATTATCTCTGGAGACCAGCTTACTGATACTCACAGGTACACCAGCACCTCTGGAGACCAGCTTACTGATACTCACAGGTACACCAGCACCTCTGGAGACCAGCTTACTGATACTCACAGGTACACCAGCTCTACTGGAGACCAGCTTACTGATAGTCACAGGTACACCAGCGCTTCTGGAGACCACCTCCCGTCACCTCCCACAAACGGCACTTCCTGTCAATCACTCTGCGATGGGTCTGCGTAGTCACTGAGATCACAGTTCAGCTTGCAGTGGCTGGTTCACGCACGCATGCACAGTACGCAACATTCGGACGATTGTGTGTCTATTAGCAGTTGCAATCCTCGCTGAATCAGGCCCCGAATCTCTTTCCAAAGTCCAGACAGTCCCACTTCTGTAATATCACCCAAATGTGGTGGATGGTGAAAACTCACAAAGGTTTCTGTACATCATCAGGGATCCTCTCCAGGATTGGACAAGGTTTCTGTACATCATCAGGGATCCTCTCCAGGATTGGACAAGGTTTCTTTCTGTACACCATCAGGGATCCTCTCCAGGATTGGATAATGTTTCTGTACACCATCAGGGATCCTCTCCAGGATTGGACAAGGTTTCTGTACACCATCAGGGATCCTCTCCAGGATTGGACAAGGTTTCTGTACACCATCAGGGATCCCCTCCAGGATTGGACAAGGTTTCTGTACATCATCAGGGATCCTCTCCAGGATTGGACAAGGTTTCTGTACACCATCAGGGATCCTCTCCAGGATTGGACAAGGTTTCTGTACACCATCAGGGATCCTCTCCAGGATTGGACAAGGTTTCTTTACATCATCAGGGATCCTCTCCAGGATTGGACAAGGTTTCTTTACATCATCAGGGATCCTCTCCAGGATGGGACAAGGTTTCTGTACACCATCAGGGATCCTCTCCAGGATTGGACATATGGCAGCATAATTGCAAAGCGCTGCGGAATAGGTGTGCGCTATATAAATAACTGGTAATAAATACAAATAATAATAAAGATGTAAAATATAGCACAGCACTGCAGAAGATACATTGTATTCCTGCAGAGGAATCTCACGTTGCGGTCCCCGGTGACAGTGCGCTGGATTTCTTATATTTGTTTTCAGTACATTGTACTTTTAATTGTAGTAATTGTTTTTTTATTGCCCAGTCCTTCCGTAAATGTAAATTGATGGGTTTTCATCGCTTTAATGCTCTTTCCTGTAAAACATGTCCACGGTGGGGATGCGGAGATTAAATCTGTGAAATGACAGGAACTTCCAGCTTACCCTTCAGTCATCTTCTGAAAGGCAGCGATTTGCCAATAAGCAGATATTATTAGTCACAGAGTACTGTCTGTCTTGTCACAGTGTTTATTACAGTAATGCTACAATTAAAGAGCGGCTCCAAGGACCTTAGCTTAATGACACTGGACCCGGCATCCTGACATAAAACCTCATGATTGTATTTGTATAGATGACATTTAAAGGAGATATTGATTTGTTTTTTGCTTTGTATTTTTGTTTAAGATAATGTCCAATTGATTATACAGTACCACTATTTGCAAACATATATTATTCATTTTTGTATGCTGCATTATGGTAGAAATACTTATATTCTCTGTAACTCTTAGGGCAATATTCAGTTCAGAGCAGATTAATTTGCTGTACAGTATAGAAATCTCGCTAGTTTCTTGCTCACACCTGTATGTAAACCAAGTGAGATTTCCTTTGCTGGCTATCCCACGGCGCATTTGTCCATTGAGGTTCCGACGTAACACAGAGACTAATTGAATTTCCCCCAAGGAACCGTTTCAAGTCTGGCCATTATACAGATATATCGCTTGTTTTTTTGCTAGGGATGGCCATCGCTGGTTTAACAACCATCAATAGTCACCATCAATGGTGGCATCGGTGTTTAACATCGAAGGCAGGAAACCATCAATGACTATCCCTGTTGTGGGAAACCATCAGCCATTCAAAGAAAGGGATGGGGCCTACTGGGCCATCGGGCTAATCTGGGAAGGAACAGGACAGCTGGAGGCAGGGTAATGTTATATGCCCCAAAGTGCTAAGGACAGAAAGAAAAATCTTACCTCCTCATCAGTGCTTAAAGTGGACCTAAAGAAGTGGTGAAACTCACCCCGCCCCTCTCTCTGAGCTTTTTTAATAAAGGGACAGCGCGCGCCGTAAATAAGGGGCGTGGTCTCAAAAGAATGGGGCGTGGTCACACAACAGTATTCCCAATTCAAATTACGTCACACAGTAGCACAATCTTATTCACATTACACATAGTGCCCATGATTCACATGACACCACATAGTAGTGTCCCTTATTCATGTTATTTATGGCACACAGCAGTGCCCCTTATACAAAATGCCCACAGTAGTAGTGCCCCTAACACACATACTGCCTACAGTAGTAGTGCCCCTTATACAATGCCCACAGCAGTAGTATCCTTTACGCATAATGCCCACAGCAGTAGTGCCCCTTATGCAATGCCCACTGTAGTGGTGCCCCTTATGCAGTGTCCCCAGGAGTGGTGCCCATTATGCCATGCCCCCTATGCAATGCCCCCTGTAGTAGTGCCCCCTGAAGTAATGCCCCCTGTAGTAATGTCCCAAAAGAAATAACCCCTGCAGTAATTCCCCCTGTAGTGGTGCCCCCTGCAGTAATGCCCCCTGTAATAGTGCCCCTGCAGTAATGCCTCCTGTAATAGTGCCTCCTGCAATAGTGCCATGCACACATACAAAAACCCAAAACACAATTTTTATCTTAAGCCCCGCTCCTGCGTCCGCTGGCGTCCAGTCAGCCTGGCTGCTCCTCGGAACTATGGGAGAGACATCATGACATTTCTCCCATAGCGCACACTGTGGGAGCTGGTAGCCGGAGCTCAGGAGTGAATTCCAGCCTCCGGCTACCGCTGCGGGGAAGGAGCCAGCGCCCGCTGGTAACAAAATCTCAGTGGGTGCCCGGCAAATGGAGCCCTGCTGTGGTGCCGGGCTGAGGTGGGCCGAAGGAGGTGGAACTGGTGCCATCTTCAAATAGAAGTGATGGAACGCAGTTCCACCACGTTCTGTCCCACTTTAACCCCTGCTCCTCACAGCCATTAATGGTGGAGAATCATCGGATTTCCATCAAAGGTAAAACCATCAACCATCGATGACAAACCATCGATGAATGTTAACCATCGAGGGTCAATGGCCATCCCTATTTTCTTCTTGCACATCTAAGTGGTGTAAACTAAAGTAAGTAATACCCCTTTTCCACCTAAATTCCGGGTCTGACCCGAAGTTGGAACAAAGTTCCTATCCAGATCAGACCCGGAATTTTGCCGGCGCCGACTCAGGATAGTCCCGAGTCAGCGCCGCTCACACCGCAGTCAGGTCTGCATAGACCCGGCTTTTGCGGAGTGAAAGTGATCGCTTGGAGATGACGTCATCTCCAAGCGCCACTGAAGCCGGACCAATCGGCCGGCTAGCAGCGCACTCCAGGTCATCGTGACCTGGAATGCGCTGTTCTCACAGCAGGGTTTCACGGGCTATGCCCGTGTTAAAACCTGCTAGTTACCTGGGTTGGATTGCCGGGTCACTCGACCCGGCGATCCAACTCTCTCCCTTTTACACCAGGGAGCTGCCCAGGTTAACCCTTCAAAAACTTGGGTTTTAGCTCCGGTGTAAAAGGGGTATTACTGAGATTTCCTTCTATGGGGTAAATGTAATAGCGTGTGACTTGCAGGCTCAATTGGGTTCTGGTGAGCCTGTCCAATGTTTTGAAGGTGCAATCATTTAAAGTGTAATACCATCCAGGTTTTGCCTTTTATATGATTGCCCCTTTAAAACAGTGGACAGAGGGCCTGATTCAGAGGGATGTTTTGCCACTGCGCATGCGCACGTCCGGAGCCGGACGCAAAAAAAACCCCAAAACGCCCTGATTCAGAGCGAGCGCTCTTTCAGAGCGTCTGGCTCTGAATCAGGCCCTGATCCTCTGGGACGTTGCCAAAGCCTGTAAGCCGCAGGCTATTACATGAGGTTCAAACGGATCCTTGTGGCTAATTGAATTTCCCCTCAGGCTTATCTGTCTGGCACAGCATGGCTTAATTAATGTGGCCTTAATAACTAAAAATATTATTGCCTGCCTAATTTTAAATATTACTGTTTGTAACACTGCCCCCAATAATAAAATCTCTAAATAATTATGGCCCATCAATATTTTAATAATTTTTGGGGGATCTTAATTGAGTACCAATTAGTGACAAAGTAATGACACTTTAGTAAGTCCTGCCTGGGTAGATAGCGTGAAATGCCGGCAATATGAGTAATCTCATCAGCCAGAGACACCTTTTGTGTTATGTAAGGGGCACAAGCCGGATTCTGTCGTAAGTAGTTAACACAAATGACAACTAAGCTATAAGGTAGAAAATGTATATATTCTCGTGAAAAAATAAAACCGTATATTCGAAATTATAGTTGTCTGCAACTCGTTCTCATGCAAAGACATCTGGCCAAAGAAAATAAACAAATGTCACACAAATGACAGTAGTTATAATAATACTGTGTATTCATGGCCTGATGATATATGTTTAGCTGGAAATGAACAAATAATTGCCCTTATCCAGTTGTGTCTCTTAAAGGTATCGGGCATATAACAGACATGACTGTTTGGACAATCATTTGTTCATATGCTGTTATACGCAATCATGCACTTAGGAGTCATTATTACTGTAATTACTATATTACTGTACTGTGATTACTATATTACTGTGATTACTATATTACTGTACTGTGATTACTATAATACTGTAATTGCAGGACAATTTGTTGCTGTGGGTCTCATGTCTTTGCTTGGAAACGTGTTGCAGATAGTCATCCATAAATGTTTCTAAAAATAGTTTTTTTTTATACTTCTTGAGACTATGCACGTTTTCTATACAATATCTTAGTTGTCATTTGCGTTTTTAACCAACACATCTGCGTCTGCGCTTTGAGGTCGCATTTTACTTCCTTCCAAGTGTACTGTAAATAAAGTAAATTAATGTTTAGCAAAAACATTGAATTTAATTCTTGTACACCGTCAGGTCTGTTTGGCGACCCGACAGGTTGCTCACCATCCCCTTGGTTCCACGGCGTCTCTCAAGTCAGCTTTCAGCCATCGGTGTGTTGAGCCCTTGGCACCTGGACAACAAGCTGCAATACACGGGGGGGGGGCAAATACATTTTTATTTTGGGCATGCAGGGTAAATACTGGCTGTTTTTGCACGTAGCCCACAAATGCTGGACACAGCTTTAGTCTTACACGGCAAATTTAGAAAGAAGCTTGGGCACGCCACTCCCAAACCAAAAGCTGGGTACACACTATACAATTACAGTATTGGGTGATCGCCTCATTTATTGTATAGTCTGTATAAACGATCAGTTTCGCCGATAAAACGTCTAGAAAACATCCACAAACGCATTACTCCGATTGTCTGATCTGTCGATCAAGACCGTAAATCCCGGCCTCAATTTCCTGACATGGAGCAGTGTGTGTGCATTCCCAGTCCAGGGGGGCCCCGCGCCACACACTCTGCACCCATAGTTTGACTTACTTCTCCGGAGTCTCACGTCGGCCTGGGGTCCGGCGCTGTAAAAACGACTGGAAAATGGCAGCCGCGGGCATTTCCCTGTCATTTGCGCAAGTGTAGTACAGGGAAAATGGCCACCGCGGCCATTTTCCCAGTGACCTGTGCATACTCTACAGACTCTGGGCGCACTCTAGTGCCCAGAGTCTATAACTCCGGCGCTAGCAGCGCACAGCTCAGTGCGCTACCGGCCGCCGGACAGAGAGGAGGGGGCCTCTCCGACTCGGGCCCCCTCCTCTCTAGAAACGCCCCTGGTTCTCCTGTCACTGTGTCATCCTCCCTGTGGAAGGAGATACGCAAACTCACTGTGAAATTCGCCAGGTGTTTCATTTATATTGTATAGTGTGTAGCACAGATATCTGTGATTTTATCGAAAAATCTTCCCAATTATCAATTTGATCTAAAAATTGCAGAGTGTTCACCCAGCTTATCTCTCTCTCTGCGCACGTTACGTCCGCCCCACCTGCAGTGCGGCACGGTCTTACACAGGTACATAGTTACTTGCTCATATTGCTTTGCTCCCAACTCAGAATAATCCCCAAACCCCACTCTGCAACGTATCCAAGGCACGACATGGTCACTATGCGCAATGGAAAAAATCTGGAAACTCACCGAGAAGATAAAGTGTGAATGTAAAATACTGTAGCCGGGGACAGAAGAGAAATCGCATTATGTTATTTCTCAGCTGCACAAATTCCAACCGTTCCAGCAAATGGCTTACATATGTGACATGAGAATCAAGTACATGGATCCAGTGCCAGATTAAGGTCCACATGGGCCTGGAGCTTAAATTCATGAAGGGCCTATTGTGTGCCATTGCAAATCGCCGTGGGGGTGTACCTAGTGATGTGGAGGCGTGGTATGGCCTAGTGCATATGCAGGCAATGCTCCGGTGCCCTTCTACGAGAAACACAGAGTGTAGTATACAAAGTAGGATGGCACATGTCTTGATAAAAGTGGTTCAACACTGAAACGTTGACAAGGAAGCAAAGTTGTGCTGTGGTTTATTGCTTAGCTGTGAAGTCTCATTGAGTGCCGTCCTGCTTTGTATATATATATATATGTATATATATATATATATATATATATATATTTATTATGGGTGTACACCGGCCATTTTTCGTGTTTTGGATCTGGATCTTTCTTCGTGTTTTGGACCTTGATTGGTACTGCCAAAACCACCCTTCCATGTTTTGGGTTTTGGGTTTTGTGTTTTAGATCTGTATTTTTTTGGGGAAAAAAAGCATAAAAACAGCTAAAATCACAGAATTTGTGGGTTTTTCTGCATCTATGCTATTATTAACCTCAATAACCTTAATTTCCACTAATTTCTAGTCTATTCTGAACACCTCACAATAATGTTTTTATGTCCAAAAGGTTGCACCGAGGTAGCTGGATGACTATGCTAAGCGACACGAGTGGGCGGCACAAACACGTGGCCCATCTAGGAGTGACACTGCAGTGGCAGACAGGATGGCAGTTAGAAAAACTAGGCCCCAAACTGTACATACTGCAAAGAAAAAAAAGAGGTGCAAGATGGAATTGTCCTTGGGCCCTCCCCCCACCCTTATGTTGTATAAACAGGACATGCACACTTTAACAAACCAATCATTTCAGCGCCAGGGTCTGCCACACTACTGTGGCTGAAATGATTTGTGGGGGCCCAAACGAACCAAACAAGCTGGCAAAGCTGGCAATTAATCTGTCCCTGCACAAACTGGCTCTACGGAGGCAAGATGTCGTCCTCATCCTCCTCATCCACCGATTCCTCACCCTCTTCAGTGTTGTGTACATCCTCATCCTCACAGAGTATTAATTCGTCCCTGCTGGAATCCACCACCACAGGTCCCTCTGTACGTTCTGGAGGCTGGTCTCCCTGGAAGAGTTGATAATTAATTTTTATGAACATCATCTTCTTCTCCACAGTTTGTGGAAGCAACCTCCTACGCCTTTCGCTAACAAGGTTCCCGGCTGCACTAAATACTCTTTCGGAGTACACACTGGAGGGGGGGGGCAACTCAGGTAAAATAGAGCCAGTTTGTACAGGGGCCTCCAAATTGCCTCTTTTTCCTGCCAGTACAGGTACGGACTATCTGACATCCCTACTTGGATGCTGTCACCAATGTAATCCTCCACCATTCTGTCAGTGGTGACAGTATCATATGCAGTGACAGTAGACAAGTCAGAAATTGTTGGTACGTCCTTCAGTCCGGACCAGATGTCCAAACCGGCCCTTGACTTATGACAGAGGCGCACACTTGGCGCTGCTACTGTGTTGATGCACGTGCGACTACAGCGCACACAAGTCACAAACACAGAAGAAAATTTTTTTCTCTTTTTTGGAGCACTTTGAGGTTACACCACCCTTCAACAGACGAGCCAGCTGGCCCTTGATTTATGACACAGGCGCACGCTTGGCGCTGCTCTTTAGTTGATGCACATGCGGCTATAGCGCACACAATTCACAACACAGAAAAGAAGAATTTTTTATTTGTTGGATCACACTTTGGGGGTTACACAACCCTTTAACAGACTTATGGGACACAGGCGCACGCTTGGCGCTGCTCCTTTGTTGATGCACGTGTGGCTACTGCGCATACATTTCGCACACAAACACAGAAAAAAAAAAGAATTGTTTATTTTTTGTGGAGCGCACTTTGGGGGTTACACCGCCCTTTAACAGACAGACGCACGCTTGGCGTCGATTTCAGATCCGAGTCAGGTGGGAAAAGTTGAGTCTGACTCGGATTTCAGAAATCCGAACACGCTCACCCTTAATTATATTATATTATATTATAATATATATATATATATATATATATATATATATACTAGGGGTGTGCACCAGCCACTTTTCGTGTTTTGGTTTTGGATCTGGATCTTTCTTCGTGTTTTGGATCTGGATTGGTTTTGCCAAAACCACCCTTCGGTGTTTTGGGTTCTGGGTTTTGTGTTTTGGATCTGTATTTTTTTTCTAAAAAGCATAAAAACAGCTAAAATCACAGAATGTGTTGTTTTTTCTGCTCCTATGCTATTATTAACCTCAAAAACCTTAATTTCCACTCATTTCCAGTCTATTCTGAACACCTCACACCTCACAATAGTGTTTTTATGTCCAAAAGGTTGCACCGAGGTAGTTGGATGACTATGCTAAGCGACACGAGTGGGCGGCACAAACACGTGGCCCATCTAGGAGTGGCACTGCAGTGGCAGACAGGATGGCAGTTTGAAAAACTAGGCCCCAAACAGTACATACTGCAAAGAAAAAAAAGAGGTGCAAGATGGAATTGTCCTTGGGCCCTCCCACCCACCCTTATGTTGTATAAACAGGACATGCACACTTAACAAACCAATAATTTCAGCGCCAGGGTCTGCCACACGACTGTGGCTGAAATGATTGGTTCGTTTGGGCCCCCACAAAACAAGCTGGCAATTAATGTGTCCCTGCACAAACTGGTTCTACGGAGGCAAGATGTCGTCCTAATCCTCCTCATCCACCGATTCCTTGGATAAAACAGGAAAAAGGGATTTAGGTGACCCTGGACTGCTTACGGTCTGAGCCAAAGTTTCTGAACTTGACAGTAACTTTTTATGAACGCGCTGCAGGTGCCGTATAAGGGAGGATGTGAGGATGTTCCTAGGTGGTTAACGTCCCTACCCCTACTTATTTCACCTTTACATATGGTACATATGGCAAGACAGTTGTTGTCCGGATTTGGATAGAAATATTGCCAGACCAAAGAGGTGGAATGTTTGGTCTTCTGCCCAGGCATGACCGTGATGGGCTTTTTCATTCCACGGACAACAACTGTCTCCCCCGGAGCATGATTTAAACAAACCACATCAAATCAGAATCCTCCTCGCCAACTTCCTCCTCAGTGCCAGCTACACCAGTATCCTCATCCTGTTGTACTTCAACAGTGACATCTTCAATTTGCATATCAGCAAGTGGACTGTGGGTGCTCCTTTCAGCACTTGCAGGGGGCGTGCAAAAGGTGGAAAGAGCCACCTCTTCCCGTCCAGTGCTGGGAAGGTCAGGCATCGCAACCGCCACCACACTTGGACTCTCCTTGGGGATTTGTGATATCTTCTTAGAACGCACAGTTCTTCGCTGTGCTTTTGCCAGCTTAACTCGTTTGATTTTTTTAGCGGGAGGAGGGCTTCCATCGTCATGTGAAGCTGAACCACTAGTCATGAACATAGGGAAAGACCTTAGCCGTTCCTTGCCACTCCGTGTCGTAAATGGCATATTGGCAAGTTTACGTTTCTCTTCAGATGATTTAAATGTTTTTTTCAAGGTCATTTTCCTGAACTTTGTCATTTGGGATTGTATGTGCCCTCTACTGTGACATTGGGCATCGGCCTTGGCAGACGACGTTGATGGCATGTTATCGTCTATGTCATGACTAGTGGCAGCAGCTTCAGCACTAGGAGGAAGTGGTTCTTGATCTTTCCCTATTTTATTTTTATCGGAGAAAGTTTGGTCCTCCTTTTATGTTATATTGATATACACGTGCGGCTAAGGCGCACACAAACACAGAAAATAATTTTTTATTTTTGTTGGAGACTAGTGCACTTTGTGGGTTACACCACCGTTTAAGAAATGAGCCAGCCGGCCCTTTACTTATGGGACACAGGCGCACGCTTGGCACTACTTTGTTGATGCACGTGCGGCTACTGCGCACACAATTCACAAACACAGAAAATATTTTTTTATTTGGTTTGGACTGGAGTGTACTTTGGGGGTTACAGCACCCTTTAACGGTCAAGCCAGGCGGCCCTTTACTTATGACACAGGCGAACGCTTGGCACTACTTTGTTGATGCACGTGCAGCTACTGAGCACACAATTCACAAACACAGAAAAAAATTTTTTATTTGGTTTGGACTGGAGTGTACTTTGGGGGTTACAGCACCCTTTAACGGTCAAGCCAGCCGGCCCTTTACTTATGACACAGGCGCACGCTTGGCACTACTTTGTTGATGCACGTGCGGCTACTGCGCACACAATTCACAAACACAGAAAAAAAATTTTTATTTGGTTTGTAGTGTACTTTGGGGGTTACAGCACCCTTTAACGGTCAAGCCAGCCGGCCCTTTACTTATGACACAGGCGCACGCTTGGCACTACTTTGTTGATGCACGTGCGGCTACTGCGCACACAATTCACAAATACAGAAAATATTTTTTGATTTGGTTTGGAGTGTACTTTGGGGGTTACAGCACCCTTTAATGGTCAAGACAGCCGGCCCTTTACTTATGACACAGGCGCACGCTTGGCACTACTTTGTTGATGCACGTGCGGCTACTGCGCACACAATTCACAAACACAGAAAAAAATTTTTTATTTGGTTTGGAGTGTACTTTGGGGGTTACAGCACCCTTTAACGGTCAAGCCAGCCGGCCCTTTACTTATGACACAGGCGCACGCTTGGCACTACTTTGTTGATGCACGTGCGGCTACTGCACACACAATTCACAAACACAGAAAAAATATTTTTTTTAGCACTTGGGGGGAGCACCCCTGACGAACAGAGCACCCCCTGGACAACACTACAGCACCCCTTTAGGACTGGGACACTGCACAGGACTTTGGAGTGGACACAGCCCCTATGGACAACTGACTGCACAACACAGTCCAGCCAGCCCCTATGGACTTTGAAGTAGTGGACACAGCCCCTATTAACAACAGCAGCACAGCACAACACAGCCAGCCCCTATGGACTTTGAAGTAGTGGACACAGCCCCTATGGACAACAGCAGCACAGCGCAGCACAGCACAACACTACTCTGCACTACACTACACTACACTACACAGCCCAGCCAGCCCTAACTCCCACCCTCCCTCTTCACTGTCCACAGCCGAGTGAGAAAATGGCGCCGACGCGGGTACCTTATATAGGATCCAAAACCCGCGAGACTCGGAAGGCGGGATGATGACGTTTTGCCTCGATTTCAGAATCGAGTCAGGCGGGAAAAGTCGAGCCTGACTCGGATCGGACTCGGATCGGGGGGGTTCGGATTTCAGAAATCCGAACCCGCTCACCCCTAATATATATATATATATATATATACATATTAGGGATGTGCAGGCTCGGATAGGTTCGAGTTTGCACGTGGAGTTCGGATTTTTCCCTCCAAAAAAACGGAACTCAGAACGAGGCAAAACGTCATCTTACATGGACGAACATCATCATTCCTGGTCTTTTGTCCAGGAATGATGATGTTCGTCCATGTAAGATGACGTTTTGCCTCGTTCTGAGTTCCGTTTTTTTGGAGGGAAAAATCCGAACTCCACGTGCAAACTCGAACCTATCCGAGCCTGCACATCCCTAATACATATACACATATATAATACACACACAAAGGGAAACACTCCTTGTTAATGTGACTTTCCATGACAAAAAAAAGAAAAATGGCGCATAGTGATGAAGTAAATTTGTCTCTATTAAGGAGCACATGGATCATGATGTGACATTTCTCTCATTATATATAGAGAGAGAGAGAGAGAGAGAGAGAGAGAGAGAGAGAGAGAGAAAACTTACCTTATTAATAGTTGTACTGAGACGATATTAGTTCTAGACACCATAGTGTGAGCAAAATAGTGTCGATTCCACACACAGTTGCCCAATGTTTTAATTCAATGCATGCATCCCAGTCACATAGCGCATACATTTCCATTGTTAGCTCTAAGAGATGCAGAACAGAATCAGACGCATAATCTTTGGAGTTCAGTGGCATTCCTGGGAAGTTACAGGGGGGTGACTAAGCAGTCGCTGGCGTGACGCTCTAAGTGGCTGCATCCTGCTCACGTAGGAGGTCATACTCGGAGAGCAAAACTGCACCTGCCATGGGGTGCAAGATAATGCATCAGATTGTGCACCAATGGTCTAAAGACACTCCATGGAACTGCAAATTAGAACCAGCCCATAAGTGCCACATATACAGCGATATATATATATATATATATATATATATATATATATATATATAATTAATGTTAGTGTACCCAATGTTCTAAACCTTTCCCGGACAAACAATATACAGGAAGAAGTGCAGGTACAAAATAGCATCAATCAAGCAATGGCCACAAAATATATACAGTGAATGTATATATATGTATATAATGCAGAAAAAACAACCATAAAATAGATATCCTAAAACTGCTTTTATCATTGTATCCTGAGGTGATGAGTGATAGCCTGCAGTACAGTATGTCTTGATATTAACCAGCTCAGGTTTATACTGATCATATTACATGGAATTCTCAAATTCAGGTGCATTTATGTACTGTATAAAAAAGGATCATTTTATAGTATTCTGCACACCCCCCATTTGCTTCACGCTCAGTACAGTACCTGATCTCCACTTTGCCTACTAGTTCCTCTCTTCTAGCATGCTCCTTCCTCTGCAGAGTGTGCACGGGCAGCGCAGCAGTATGACGTCAGTCTGCAATGAAGTGAGCTGGAAGGTCTGGAATCCTGGAACCTGAAGGTCATGGTTCACAGCTGGGCTGTGCGTGCATGCCTGTCAAGACTGAATACTGTCTTCATAATGGCATCGGAGCTCATCGGGGATGTCCGTGATGAGCTGCAGACAGACAGCTCTGCCCCCTTTGCTTGAACCTCCGCTGGTGGGTGAGGTGTGAAGGGGGGGTCGCTGCACACCATCTAGGGGGCGGGGCCTAATGAATGAGGGGGTGGAGCCTCGGAGGGGCACTGGCAGCCTGCTGTCGCAGGAAAAAAGTTTTCCTGTGTGCAGCAGCACAGTACATAAATGCTGTGGGCCTGTTTTGATGGGAGGCCTGGAGCTGGAGCTCCATCCGCCCCATTGTTAATCCGGCCCTGCATGGATCTCTATACTGTATCTTCTGCTAACGCCAAGGAATCTGCCCGCAAAACCCGAATAACTGTCTGCTCCGGCCAGTGGCATCACACGGGGGTGCGGGACGCCCCCGGGTGTCACCAGAGTGCTGACTCCTCCTCAGTGACAGGAGCTGCACTGACACAGAGGGAGATGTACTAAGCCTTAAAAAGTGATAAAGTAGAGAGTGAAAAAATGGCTGATTGGTCGATACTTTATCAAACACAGCCTGTAAACTGACAGTTAGGAGCTGATTGGTTGGTACTTTGGGTGGGATGTACTAATGGAGAAAGTGCAGTAAAACCCGGAAATGCAGTTTTCGGGGGTGTTACCACATTCTGCAAATGTACTAAGCTTCATCCCGATGGGTAATGCCACCTTCAGCCTATGGGCTTCTTATCGGGATGCTCCAGGCTGGGAGGGATCCGATCGGATCCCTCCCATCAACCCCCAGTAGCCTTCTGCCCATGTGCAGAACAACACAGAGGGACTTCTGGGTGTGAAACCCGGAAGTCACTTTGTCCGGGGCCATGGCAAAGGACAGCTCTTATCGGGAGAGCTGTCCTTTGCAATATTCTTGGTACATACCGCGGTAATGAACCGTGACATGTACCTGAAATCAGAGGGGATGTACCGCATTGTGGATACGATGCTTAGTACATCCCGCCATTTTTCTCTCTACACTTTATCACTTTCAAGGATTAGTACATCCCGACAGTGAGGGAGCCGGCTCTGCACACAGACTGGTCCCTGGGGACAGTCCGCTTCTCCGGGACCCCTGGAGTGACTAAAACGAGGGTTTGGGCTACGAGGCCATGCCCCTACCCTCAAAGCCATGCCCCCGGCTTTGTGACGCGCACTACAATCCTATCCGCCACTCGTCCAGGCTGCCCTTCCACAGCATAACTCTCTACCAACCGGAATGTAGCCAAACCAACTGTATTAGTAGAAGCGGGGCTACCAATTCTACAGATCTGTCAGAAGCCATTTACAGTATCTGATGTTTAGTCCAGAGGTTCCCAAACTCTGTCCTCAAGGTACCCTAGAAGTCAAGGGTTTAAGGATATCCATGGTTGAGCACAGGTGGTTAAATCAAAAGACTGAGGTACTAATTAATTCACCTGTGGTCAAGCATGGATATCCTTAAAACCTGCACCGTTAGGGTGCCATCAGGTTTGAGTTTGGGAACCTCTGTGCTATGCTACCACATTAATAACAGAGTCTGAACCATCCTAGCACCCAAGGGCCCATTAAAAACAATTTCATGAAATAAGCCTTGCTAAGAGCTTGTGAGATGTACCTCCTGGATTCCTCAGCTAACTCTCCCATACGCCTGTTTACCTGATATGCCTGGGTAGGGACAGCCGTAGGTTGCTCAACATGAGAGTGCCCAAACGCAGTCCTCAAGGCTCCCCAACAGTTCATGTTTTAGAGATATCCATGGTTGAGCACTGGCAATTAAATCAATTTAACAGAGGTACTAATTAAGGCCCTGATTCAGACCCACTCGCGAGCGGCTGTCCGCTCGCAAGTGGGTCGATGGTCTGCACTGCGCATGCGCACGACGGAGGGAGCTCCGTCGCGCGCATGCGCGAGACGCGATGAGCGAAGGACTTTCCTTCGCTCGTAGTGTCTGATCAAAGGGGGCGTGCTGTCGATGTTGACTGACAGCACGCCCCCTTTGGTGGGCGTGCCGGGGGCGTGCCTGCCAGACGGAGGCGTTCCCAAGGGAACGCCTACCGTCAGAAGTCGGCCCCACTGACATCACTAGTGATGTCAGTGGGAGTGATTTTGGCTCTGATAGAGCCAAAATCACTCCTGGCCTTGCGGTTGAGAAACTCAACCGCAGGCTTCTGCTCGCAGTGGCGATGGTCGCGATGGTCAAGACCATCGCGACCATCATCCTGCACGCTCGTATATGCTGTGGGTGGTGACCCACAGCTATACGAGCGTCCAGGAGGACGCTCCATATTTATGGAGGTGGGCCCTGGTTCAGAGCGAGCGCTCTGGTCAGAGCGTCCGGCTCTGAATAAGGGCCTAAGTCACCTGGGGTAATGCATGGATATCCTTAAGACCTGGACTGTTAGGGTGCCTTGAGACCAAGGTTTGGGAACTTCTCAGCTAAGCCACAAAGGTATTGCAGAATGTGCTCAGAAAAGACTGGACAGGGAGACAATTGTGGGATACAAAAATGTAAGGATCTCTGCGCTATTATATATCTACAAGAAGATCGATATGAATGAAACACAGTTCACACAGTATATAAAATACAGTATATACATTTTACTAATATTTGTTTAGTTGACCGGTCAATATAAATGAATGGTCTGAATAAAATAATCACACAAACTAAATTAGTATAGAATTTTTTAAATACAAATTCGCTCCACAGATCTGGGGCTTTATCAATACTTTATACTAGGGGTGTGCACCGGCCACTTTTCGTGTTTTGTGTTTTGGTTTTGGATCTGGATCTTTCTTCGTGTTTTGGATCTGGATTGGTTTTGCCAAAACCACCCTTCCGTGTTTTGGGTTCTGGGTTTTGTGTTTTGGATCTGTATTTTTTTGAAAAAAAGCATAAAAACAGCTAAAATCACAGAATTTGTAGGTTTTTCTGCTCCTATGCTATTATTAACCTCAATAACCTTAATTTCCACTCATTTCCAGTCTATTCTGAATACCTCACACCTCACAATAGTGTTTTTATGTCCAAAAGGTTGCACCGAGGTAGCTGGATGACTATGCTAAGCGACACGAGTGGGCGGCACAAACACGTGACCCATCTAGGCGTGAAACTGCAGTGGCAGACAGGATGGCATTGAAAAACTAGGACCCAAACTGTACATAATGCAAAGAAAAAAAAGAGGTGCAAGATGGAATTGTCCTTGGGCCCTCCCACCCACCCTTATGTTGTATAAACAGGACATGCACACTTTAACAAACCAATCATTTCAGCGCCAGGGTCTGCCACACAACTGTGGCTGAAATGATTGGTTCGTTTGGGCCCCCACAAAACAAGCTGGCAATTAATCTATCCCTGCACAAACTGGCTCTACGGAGGCAAGAAGTCGTCCTCATCCTCCTCATCCACAGATTCCTCACCCTCTTCAGTGTTATGTACATCCTCATCCTCACAGAGTATTAATTCGTCCCTGCTGGAACCACAGGTCCCTCTGTACGTTCTGGAGGCTGGTCTCCCTGGAAGAGTTGATCATTCATTTTATGAACATCATCTTCTCCACATTTTGTGGAAGCAACCTCCTACGCCTTTCGCTAACAAGGTTCCCGGCTGCACTAAACACTCTTTCGGAGTACACACTGGAGGGGGGGCAACTCAGGTAAAATAGAGCCAGTTTGTACAGGGACCTCCAAATTGCTTCTTTTTCCTGCCAGTACAGGTACGGACTGTCTGACATGCCTACTTGGATGCTGTCACCGATGTAATCCTTTAACAGACAGACGCACGCTTGTCCCTGCTGCTTTGAGGATTCAAGTGCGGCTACAGCCCACACAATTCACAAAGACAGAAAAAAAAAAAAGAATATTTTTATTGTTTGTGGAGCACACTTTGAGGGTTACACCACCCTCTAACAGACAGACGCACGCTTGTCGCTGCTGCTTTGAGGATGCAAGTGCGGCTACAGCCCACACAATTCACAAAGACAGAAAAAAGAAGAATATTTTTATTCTTTGTGTAGCACACTTTGAGGGTGTCACCACCCTTTAACAGACAGACACACGCTTGTCGCTGCTGCTTTAAGGATGCAGGTGCGGCTACATCGCACACAAGTCACAAACACATTAAAAAAATAGTTTTTTATTTTTTGGAGCACTTCGTGAGTTACACCACCCTTTAACAGACAGACGCACGCTTGTCGCTGCTGCTTTAAGGATGCAGGTGCGGCTACAGCCCACACAATTCACAAAGACAGAAAAAAGAAGAAGAATATTTTTATTGTTTGTGTAGCACACTTTGAGGGTGTCACCACCCTTTAACAGACAGACGCACGCTTGTCGCTGCTGCTTTGAGGATGCAAGTGTGGCTACATCGCACACAAGTCACAAACACATTAAAAAAAATTTTTTGATTTTTTTGGAGCACTTTGAGAGTTACACCACCCTTTAACAGACAGACGCACGCTTGTCGCTGCTGCTTTGAGGATGCAAGTGCGGCTACAGCCCACACAATTCACAAAGACAGAAAAAAAAGAACAATATTTTAATTGTTTGTGTAGCACACTTTGAGGGTGTCACCACCCTTTAACAGACAGATGCACGCTTGTCGCTGCTGCTTTAAGGATGCAGGTGCGGCTACAGCCCACACATTTCACAAAGACAGAAAAAAAAAGAACAATATTTTAATTGTTTGTGTAGCACACTTTGAGGGTGTCACCACCCTTTAACAGACAGACGCACGCTTGTCGCTGCTGCTTTGAGGATGCAGGTGGAATCTAGACGGGATTTGGAACCGAGGACACACTACCTCCATCAATTGTCTAAATCCCACTGCACTAATGTCGGATACCGGACGCACGTCTAACACCAACATAGCAGTCAAGGCCTCAGTTATACGTTTTGCTTCAGGATGACTGCTGTCGTACTTCATCCTCATCGCTAGGGACTGTTGGAGGGTCAATTGTTTAGTAAAAGTAGTGATGTTCCTACTTCCTCTCTGGGATGATGAACAACTCCCAGCAGCAGCAACAGCACTAGTAGGAAGTGGTTCTTGATCTTTCCCTATTTTATTTTTATCAGAGAAAGTTTGGTCCTCCATTTATGTTATATTGATATATATACGTGCGGCTAAAGCGCACACAAACACAGAAAATATTTTTTTATTTTTGCTGGTGAGTAGTGCACTTTGTGGGTTACACCACCCTTTAAGAAATGAGCCAGCCGGCTCTTTACTTATGGGACACAGGCGCACGCTTGGCGCTGCTCCTTTGTTGATGCACGTGCAGCCACAGTGCACACAAGTCACAAACACAGAAAATATATATTTTTTTGGTTTGGAGTGTACTTTGGGGGTTACAGAACCCTTTAACGGTCAAGCCAGCCGGCCCTTTACTTATGACACAGGCGCACGCTTGGCACTACTTTGTTGATGCACGTGCGGCTACTGCGCACACAATTCACAAACACAGAAAATAATTTTCTACTTCAGGGTCCATAGGGTATCCACAGGATACCTTGGGGTATAGGTGTGACGTCAGTCGCAGGGCACCAAAGAGTTAAGCTTTCAGCCTCCCAGGATGCACTAGGTCCCCCTCCTATACCCCGCCCCCAGGCCAAGGCACCTCAGTTTAGTTTGGTGCCCGGCCGGAGTCGGGTGCACCTGTTGGAGTGGGGGCTAGAAGAGCCCCTGAAGCTTATTCTTCATGCAGCTGTGGCTGCACAACTGGATGAACAGCATGGACAGTCAGTCCTGACGTCCATGCTGTCTTCCCTACACCCCGCCGGTACCAGAACGCCGGTACTGATCCGGGGATGCTGGTGGGCGTCTGGGGTCACAGCTAGCGGTGACCCCAGATGCTCCGGACCATGGCCGGATTCAAGGGGGACAGAGGTAAGCAGCGGGGTCCCGCGGTGGGTCCCCGCTGATCACATGGTCCTAAGTCCCCAGGCAGGGGGCTCCCTGGGGACTGGCTGCAGCGTGGAGCCAGGCGACCAACCTGCGCTTCCACTACCCCCTGGGACAGCGGACCGCAGCAGAGCGGTAGCGCTGCGGCGTCCCAGGGGTTAAATGCATGCCAGGGGAGCGCGCCTTCCCTGTCTCACAGCCGGCGCCTCCCCCGCTGCACACAGCCCTCTCTGCACTGTGCTGACTGGTCCTGTGTCAGCGCTCCTCCCCCAGGCCAGCTTCTCTCTGCTCCTCGGCGGCCATCTTCTCTGCAACGCATGGTGAACGCTGCTGGAAGTCTGGAAGGAAGCATCGTGGTCTGGGTCCCCCCGCATACCTCTCCTCCGCTGTGGCTCAGGTCTGTGTATGCAGCGCTGTGTCCTACCAGGCCCTGTGTCTGTGTAGTTGAGTGATCAGCGCTGTTAGTGCAGGAATTGTTATTTCTCTGCATTGTATGTGACTGTGCTAGCGCTGCCTGTAACTATTCTTCACTAAACTGTCAGCTTTATTACTGTCCCTGTTCTTTCTGCTAAAGCCCTTGCGGTGCGGTGCTGCAGGGTGGTCTCTCGCCTATTTAATACTTAATTGGTGAGAGAGGTCACATACGTGGTGCCATCATGTCTGAAAGTGATTTTCCCCTCCGGCTACAGTGTACCACGTGCAAAGTACCGTTAGCGGAGGGGGAGGGTAGCGCGGAGGGCCTTTGCCGGCAGTGTTGTCCATGGCGCGGCCTATTACGGTTACAGCACCGGTACAGGAGCCGCCCTGGGCTTGTTTCGCTCAGGCGTTAACAGCTTTAGTGGGCCAGTTAGCTCCGCAGCCCGCGTTTACTCCGATGGGTTTGTCCCAGCAGTCTGTGGTGTCGTCACCCATGCAGGGGTTCCCACGACAATTGGTGGTACCCCACAGTCTCCCTATTTCCCCGCTCCCGGGTTCTCAGGAGCCAGCGTGGGTTAACTCCCTGACGAGTTCTTTACAGCACTTGTCGGATGTATTGCAAGGGGAGTCTGTGATGCGGCCTCATAAAAGGCCGGTGGCGTCTCTGTCCGCTCCTTATGAGGATGACGAAGGGACGTCTGATGATGGGGAGATTCTGGATCCTTACGATCAGGAACCTTTCCATACTAAGGACGCTGATGCTAAGTCCAAAGTATATATTCCTGGACTTATTCGGGCGGTCCGCACAGCCTTGGTGATTGAGGACGAAGTTCCCCCAGCGGCTAAATCTAAGTATGCCTTTTTCAAAGATGTGAAGGGCGATGCCACAGTCTTTCCTCTTTCGGGTCAGTTGGTGGACCATTTAGAGGAGGCGTGGAAACAACCTGGCAAAAGATACCAGCCGCAGAGACGCCTGGCGGTGGCTTATCCGTTCGCGGATAATTATTTTGCTAAGTGTGAATCCCCTCCACAGGTAGATTCTCACGTGACCCGTCTTGTCCGTAGTGCCACATTGCCGATGCCATCCATGTCCTCCCTTAAGGATGCTACGGACCGCAAGGTAGAAATCTGCCTGAAGTCCGCTTATTCCCTTGCAGGGGGGGCAGCACGGCCGGCTATGGCCATTTGCTGGGTTGCCAGAGCGATGGAGCGCTGGGCGGATTCATTAGAGGCTTCTTTTGAATCCGACTGTCCGGCCGAACAAGCGGAGTTGATTGGCAATCTCCGTGATTCGGCCACCTACATCAACGAGGCGGCTCTAGACATTAGTACTCTGGTGTCTAGAATTTCTTCAGCAGCGGTAGCTGCTCGTCGCACCTTGTGGCTGCGATCCTGGAAGGCGGACGCAGATCCAAGAAAGGTCTGGAAGCGTTGCCGTTTACCGGAGAAGTTCTCTTCGGTCCGGATCTGGATAAGATTGTGGCCACGCTGGCGGCAGCCAAATCTGCTTGTCTCCCGTCGGCCGCTGCTCCTTCTGGTTCTGGACCATCGTCCTTTCGGTCATCTAGGGCCCAGGGCAGGCCCAAACCACAGTCGTTTCCTCGACAGGCTGGCCCTAAGAAATCGGGCAAGCCCCGGAAACAGGCATGGAGTACCAGACGTCCGGCCCCCAAGCCAGATGACAAGCCTGCGGCCTGACGGTCCGGGTCTCCCCTTGGGGGATCCCAGGGTGGGAGGCCGCCTGCTGCAGTTCTCCCGGTGTTGGTCGTTCACTACGACAGACACTTGGGTTCTGGAGGTGGTCTCTCACGGGTACGCCCTCTCCTTCCGGCACAGACCCCCGGCTCGATTCTTCACCACGGGTCTACCATCAGACCGGAACAAGGCTACGGAGCTGCGGAAGGTATTGCACACTATGCTCCAGGCTGGAGTTATAGTGCCTGTTCCATTCTCCCAGAGGGGCCAGGGTTTCTATTCAAATCTATTTTTGGTACAGAAACCCAATGGGTCATATCGTCCGATTCTCAACCTCAAAGCACTCAACAAGTCTTTGCGGGTCCCGAAGTTTCGGATGGAGACCCTACGGTCCATCATTCTGGCGCTGGAACCTGGGGACTACATGGTGTCATTGGACATACAGGACGCTATGGCGGTCATGGCGGCTTCTCTGCGGCTGCAAGGAGTCCGCATGTTGCCGTACTTGGACGACCTGTTATTGGTGGCAGGATCTCCAGAGCTCCTGTTACACCACTTGGACCTGACCATTGCACTGCTGCAACGGCACGGCTGGCTAATTAACTGGCAGAAGTCCACTCTAATCCCGTCTCGGAGGATTCTGCATCTTGGAGCCTTATTGGACTCGGGACAGCAAAGGATCTTCGTGACGGAGGACAAGATCTCTGCTTTACAGTCAAGGGTGCGCAGTTGTCTGCACAGCCGCCGGGTGTCCTTACACTCGGCGATGAGGTTACTGGGCTCCATGGTGTCGGTGTTCGACATGGTGGAATACGCCCAGTTTCACTCTAGACCTCTGCAGCACCTGTTCCTGTCCAAGTGGAACGGGCTGCCTCAGTCTCTGAAGTTCCAGACGATTGTGCTCACCCCGGAGGTTCGCCTGTCCCTTGCGTGGTGGTTAAAGATGACCCACCTCAACAAGGGACGTCCGTTCTGGGTTCCAAATTGGGTCCTGTTGACAACGGACGCCAGTCTTCGAGGCTGGGGAGCAGTTTCGGGTCCACACTTGTTCCAGGGCAGGTGGACACCGACAGAAGCGGAGCTTCCAATAAATATCTTGGAACTCCGTGCGGTCTTCAATGCTCTCCTGCAGGCACAGCGGTTTCTCCAGGGTCACCCGGTGCAGGTCCAGTCGGACAATGCTACCACCGTGGCCTACATAAACAGGCAAGGAGGAACTCGCAGTCGGGCGGCTCTCGTAGAGGTCTCTCGGATCCTGGTTTGGGCGGAGCGCAATCTTCCGGCCATATCAGCGGTCTTCATCCCGGGAGTGCTAAATTGGGAGGCGGACTTTCTAAGTCGCCAGGACGTTCATCCAGGGGAATGGTCCCTGCACCCGGACGTTTTTCAACTACTGGTGGACAGGTGGGGTCTTCCAGAAATCGACCTCATGGCGTCCCGGCACAACAACAAGTTGCCGGTGTACGGGTCTCGCACAAGAGACGAAGGGGCGTCTCTGGTGGATGCTCTGTCCGTCCGGTGGACGTTCAGGTTCGCATACCTGTTCCCTCCGGTCTCCCTTCTTCCACGGGTAATCCGGAAATTCAAACAGGAAGGAGGGACGCTCCTGTTGATAGCTCCCGCGTGGCCCAGACGGCACTGGTTCTCAGACCTTCAGGGTCTGTCCGTGGACAGTCCTCTGCGGTTGCCGCTACGACCGGACCTTCTGTCTCAGGGTCCTTGTCTTCACCCGGACCTGACTCGGCTGTCTTTGGCGGCGTGGCTGTTGAGACGGCCATGCTGAGGTCCTGGGGGTTTGCCAGCTCTATGCTGTGTACCATGTTACGAGCTCGGAAACCGTCTTCCGCGAGGATATACCATCGCGTGTGGCATACGTTCTTCCAGTGGTGTCGACCGAGAGGTTATGCACCGCGGGAGTTTCGTCTGTCTCGGATTCTCGCCTTCCTGCAAGCGGGACTAGATCATGGGCTTCGCCTTGCTTCTTTGAAGGTACAGGTTTCGGCCCTATCTGTCTGGTTTCACCGTAGGATTGCTACAATCCCGGATGTGCGCACCTTTATGCAAGGTGTTCTCCGTATTCAGCCGCCCTTTGTTCCACCTGTGGCGCCTTGGGATTTGGCTGTGGTCCTGAGGACTCTCCAAGGACCGCCGTTTGAACCACTGGGCTCAGTGGATATTAAATGGCTAACAGCTAAGACTGTTTTCCTTCTGGCCGTTGCTTCAGCCAGACGTGTTTCTGAGTTAGGGGCTCTTTCTTGTAGACCCCCTTTCTTGGTTTTTTTTTTTTTTCATGGGAACAGGGCAGTGCTCCGCACTCAGCCCGAGTTTCTCCCCAAAGTTGTTTCCCAGTTTCAGGTTAACGAGGAAATAGTTGTTCCGGCCTTTAACTCACCGGGTCTTTCCGTGGGTGAGGCCTCTTTGGATGTTGTGCGGGCCTTAAGGACTTATGTGGACCGCACTTCTTTGTTTAGGAAGTCGGACGCTTTGTTGTCCTCTATGGCTTCTGTAAAAAGGGTTGGCCTGCTTCAAAGCAAACTTTGGCAGCCTGGATCCGTATGGCTATTTCTGAAGCTTATCTTCATGAAGGCCTACCGGTCCCTCCTTCTCTGAAGGCTCATTCCACTAGGTCTGTGGGTCCTTCGTGGGCAGCTTGACGTGGTGCCTCGGCAGTTCAGATCTGCAAGGCTGCTACGTGGTCTTCTGTCCATACCTTCGTGAGGTATTACAGGTTTGACACCTTCGCCTCTCAGGATGCTTCCTTCGGGCGGCGGATTCTCCTTTCTGCACAGGAGCGTCCCCACCCTTAAAGGATACTGCTTTGGGACATCCCCAAGGTATCCTGTGGATACCCTATGGACCCTGAAGTAGAAAATATGAGATATGGTAAGAACTTACCCTTGTTATCTCTATTTCTACGAAGTCCATAGGGTTCCACAGGACTCCCGCCCTGTCGCACCTGTGCTGCAGATGGGCTTTGCTCTGGTCACCGGTTTTCCGTCTCCCTCTGGTGAGAATGTGATTCTTGTATGTGTCCAGATCTTTGTTCTCTCTCTTCCTTCTCCTCCTCCGGCCTATGGCTTGGTAACTAACTGAGGTGCCTTGGCCTGGGGGCGGGGTATAGGAGGGGGACCTAGTGCATCCTGGGAGGCTGAAAGCTTAACTCTTTGGTGCCCTGCGACTGACGTCACACCTATACCCCAAGGTATCCTGTGGAACCCTATGGACTTCGTAGAAATAGAGATAACAAGGGTAAGTTCTTACCATATCTCATATTTTTTTTTTGGTTTGGACTGGAGTGTACTTTCGGGGGTTACAGCACCCTTTAACGGTCAAGCCAGCCGGCCCTTTACTTATGACACAGGCGCACACTTGGCACTACTTTGTTGATGCACGTGCGGCTACTGCGCACACAATTCACAAACACAGAAAATTATTTTTTTTTTGGTTTGGACTGGAGTGTACTTTCGGGGGTTACAGCACCCTTAACGGTCAAGCCAGCCGGCCCTTTACTTATGACACAGGCGCACGCTTGGCACTACTTTGTTGATGCACGTGCGGCTACTGCGCACACAATTCACAAACACAGAAAATAATTTTTTTTTTGGTTTGGACTGGAGTGTACTTTCGGGGGTTACAGCACCCTTAACGGTCAAGCCAGCCGGCCCTTTACTTATGACACAGGCGCACGCTTGGCACTACTTTGTTGATGCACGTGCGGCTACTGCGCACACAATTCACAAACACAGAAAATAATTTTTTTTTGGTTTGGACTGGAGTGTACTTTCGGGGGTTACAGCACCCTTAACGGTCAAGCCAGCCGGCCCTTTACTTATGACACAGGCGCACGCTTGGCACTACTTTGTTGATGCACGTGCGGCTACTGCGCACACAATTCACAAACACAGAAAATAATTTTTTTTTTGGTTTGGACTGGAGTGTACTTTCGGGGGTTACAGCACCCTTAACGGTCAAGCCAGCCGGCCCTTTACTTATGACACAGGCGCACGCTTGGCACTACTTTGTTGATGCACGTGCGGCTACTGCGCACACAATTCACAAACACAGAAAATAATTATTTTTTTGGTTTGGACTGGAGTGTACTTTCGGGGGTTACAGCACCCTTAACGGTCAAGCCAGCCGGCCCTTTACTTATGACACAGGCGCACGCTTGGCACTACTTTGTTGATGCACGTGCGGCTACTGCGCACACAATTCACAAACACAGAAAATAATTTTTTTTTGGTTTGGACTGGAGTGTACTTTCGGGGGTTACAGCACCCTTTAACGGTCAAGCCAGCCGGCCCTTTACTTATGACACAGGCGCACGCTTGGCACTACTTTGTTGATGCACGTGCGGCTACTGCGCACACAATTCACAAACACAGAAAATATATTATATTTTTAGCACTTGGGGGGAGCACCCCTGATGGACAGAGCACCCCCTGGACAACACTACAGCACCTCTTTAGGACTGGGACACTGCACAGGACTTTGGAGTGGACACAGCCCCTATGGAGAACTGACTGCACAACACAGTCCAGCCAGCCCCTATGGACTTTGAAGTAGTGGACACAGCCCCTATTAACAACAGCAGCACAGCACAACACAGCCAGCCCCTATGGACTTTGAAGTAGTGGACAACAGCAGCACTACACTACACTACACTACACAGCCCTAACTCCCACCCTCCCTCTTCACTGTCCACAGCCGAGTGAGAAAATGGCGCCGACGTGGGTACCTTATATAGGATCCAAAACCCGCGAGACTCGGAAGGCGGGAAGATGACGTTTTGCCTCGATTTCAGAATCCGAGTCAGGCGGGAAAAGTCGAGCCTGACTCGGATCGGACTCGGATCGGGGGGGCTCGGGGGGGTTCGGATTTCAGAAATCCGAACCCGCTCACCCCTACTTTATACTATTATTATCGATACTATTGAGAACAAGACACTATTATTCCATTCATTATACAATATTTGCAGGTGTGGATTTACAAGTAATAACCCACGTTTTCAATTGGATGACATTTATATCTTGTATAAAAAGTTTTTTTTCTGGATCCACCTCTTCCAGCATTCCTTTTCTAACATATCGATTCATTGTATTTAAAAAATTCTGGGCCTGTCCGCTCGCAAGTGGGTCGATGGTCTGCACTGAGCATGCGCACGACGGAGGGAGCTCCGTCGTGCGCATGCGCCAGAAGCGACGAGCGAAGGACTTTCCTTCGCTCGTTGTGTCTGGTCAAAGGGGGCGTGCTGTCGATGTTGATTGACAGCACGCCCCCTTTGGTGGGCGTGCCGGGGGCGTGCCTCCCTGACGGGGGCGTTCCCAAGGGAACGCCTACCGTCAGAAGCCGGCCCACTGACATCACTAGTGATGTCAGTGGGAGTGATTTTGGCTCTGATAGAGCCAAAATCACTCCGGGCCTTGCGGTTGAAAACCTCAACCGCAGGCTCCGGCTCGCAGTGGCGATGGTCGCGATGGTCACGACCATCGCGGCCATCAAACTGCACGCTCGTATAGGCTGTGGATGGAGACCCACAGCTATACGAGTGTCCAGGAGGACGCTCCATAATTATGGAGGGCGGCCCTCATTCAGAGCGTGCGCTCTGCTCAGAGCGTACGGCTCTGAATGAGGGCCTCTATACTAATTTAGTTTGAGTGATTATTTTATTCATACCATTCATTTAAGTTGACCGGTCAACTAAACAAATATTAGTAAAATTTATATATTGTATATACTATGTGAATTGTGTTTCATTCATATCGATCGTCTTGTAGATCTATAATAGCGCAGAGATCCTTAGATTTATTTTTTAATTTTTCGATACACCTAGTATTCAGGTGTCTTTATGTGCTGCCAGATTTTTTTCTGCAGCTAATTTAGGGGGTCATTCAGACCCGCTCGCGAGCGCCGGACGCTCGTAAGCGGGTCGATGTTGCCCCACTGCGCATGCGCACGACGGAGGGAGCTCCTCGTTCGCATGCGCGAGACCCGGATAGCGACGGGCTCTCCGTCGCTCCAGGTCTCGCACCAAAGGGGGCGTGCTGTCGATGTTGAGTGACAGTACGCCCCCTTTGGTGGGCGTGCCGGGGGCGTGGCTGCCAGACGGAGGCGTTCCCATGGGAACGCCTACCGTCTGAAGCCGGCCCCACTGACATCACTAGTGATGTCAGTGGGAGTGATTTTGTCTCTGATAGAGCCAAAATCACTCCAGGGCTTGCGGTCACCGAGACCCTACAGCAGGGTCTCCGTCGCAAGCCCGATGGTCGCGATGGTCTTGACCATCATCATGGACGCTCGCATAAGCTGTGGGTGGTAACCCACAGCTATGCGAGCGTCCATAAGGCCGCTCCATTTTCATGTAGGAGGGCCCTGATTCAGAGCAAGCGCTCTGGTCAGAGTGTCCGGCTCTGAATCAGGCCCTTAGTGTGAATATTATGATGACCTAGAATTATTTTATACCTGGATAAACATCCCATGTATCACCATATCTAAATAGCACTGGGTCTTGTCTCTTTTTTATTGTATATACACTAATTGTGGGAAACAATCAAATTCACTGTCAAGAAAGAAACAGTTTAAACCTTCTATCGGATGAGGTGTTGTCATGTGTGCAAACCACTTATCATACTAACATAAAATAAAGACACTGAGACGTGGATTTGGCAGATAACTTGATGGCGATTTATTGGAGCAATAATAATTATTATTTATTTAAGGATGTATGGTGGCAAAGAAAGGACGGCCAGAAATCAGCCAGATCTGCTATGCCCACACACAAACAACAAAAGGCATAGCAGGCGTAGATCGCCCAGAGTGCATACACATAACCATGTAACTCATATCATCAACAAAAGGTAACGCTCACCCCCATCTTGACTTCCCACCCGTTTAGGTGGTGATACTGCCCCCCGTTAGGTTGGTACAGCCAACTACCAGTCAACGAAGGGAGCGCCCTTAAATCATAATTGCACCCGGACTGGCGACCTGCCGTTCTTTCCCGCCACCCAAAACCAAACCCACAACATACCAAAATTTATAGGGGAGGGAATCTGGAACAAAGAGGCTTTGGCCACACTTCTAGCCCTTTATATAATGTTCCTGTTACACCCCCGCCCCTGCTTGCCATAGGCTAACTCCCACAAGTAATTTGCATACATGCCGGCCCCCATCCTAGAGGTTTAAAACACCTCTTTTCTTATGTAATCATTCGGTTTCTCTAAAGAAAAATAGTTGTTAGGTTTCAAAATAGTTAATTATGAGCTGATATCTATTTCACTAATTGGAGGTGACAGTGTGTGGCCAGCACCTACTGTACACAGGACCTGATTCAAACCCAGTTGCAAGCACTGTTCGCTCGCAACCCGGTCGATAGTAGGCCAGAGCGCATGCGCACGATGGAGCCGGCTCCGTCGTGTGCATGTGCGAGACCTGGATAGCGACGGGCACTCCGTCGCTCCGGGTCTCGTACCAAAGGGGGCGTGCTGTCGATGTTGAGTGACAGCACGCCCCCTTTGGTGGGCGGGCCGGGGGCGTGGCTTCCCAGATGGAGGCGTTCCCATGGGAACGCCTACTGTCTGGGGCCGGCCCCACTGACATCACTAGTGATGTCAGTGGGAGAGCTTTCAGCTCAGTTAGAGCCGAAAGCTCTCTGGGGCTTGCGGCCACGAGACCCTACCACAAGGGTCTCGTCGCAAGCCCGATGGTCGCGATGGTCTTGACCATCGCGACTATCATCATGGCCGCTCGCTATAGCTGTGGGTGGTCACCCACAGCTATGCGAGCGGCCAGGAGGCCGTTCTGAAAAAAAAAATGCCCGGCCCTGATTCAGAGCGAGCGGTCTGTCAGAGCGTCCGGCTCTGAATCTGGCCCACAGGCCGCAGGGACAGAACTAGTGGTGGGCGAACGGTGTTCCTGCCCAGGGCCTAGGGGGAGGCACCATCATTACACTTTTGCTCTTGCATTTGACTCTATATACAGTATATACTGAAGGGTTACACTCATACAGGGCAGTGATAGCTATAGAACTTGCATTATCCACAATCACTGAAATTGGCAAAGTTCAGTTTCGACTAAATTCCTGAACAGAGGTGTCTGGTGGGAAAGTGAAGGAGAGGAATTTGCAGCAGACTGTGTACAAATGAATGTCACAAACCATATACAGTCATAACTTTAAGTCAATTACCTTTAAGCTTTTCTTAAACTAACATTCCAGCAACCATATGTTCCCCATCTGCTGCTCCATGTTCTGGCCCTTTGCAGGATTTTTCATGCACTATTTCAGATTGTTCCAGATAAAACCTGTGTTTCATTTGCACTTTAAAGCAGCCACCTGTTGTTCCCACGGAGGCCGGAGACAGTTCACACACAGCAGGTGGCTGGTACCGCAGCAGGACTTTGCGCTATACTCTCACTGACGGGGGGTGATAATAAATACAGTACGTAGTTATTTTTCAATTATTTTTCATTCAATGTTCCATAAAACACATTGGCAGCATAACTGATCCTGTACAGAGAATATTGTTTTGTCTGCATTTAAAGGCACAAAGGTGGCGATTCAGACCCGGACGCTAAACTGCGCTCTCTCGCAGCCATAAAGGGGTGAGTATGCAAATTCCACGATCACACTGTCTGGTGTAAGGACGCCCTCTATGTCTTAGAGAGTGATGGCAGAGTGAGTGCACGCCGGTCTAAAGACGCCCACTTTTATTTCTTAACACACGTCACCTCCAGGAAGTGTATGACTGATCAGTAACATCGAGAGCCATCGGAGCTGCACGCAGCGGTTGAGGTCGCCCCTACTGCGATCACTGCAGGCTGAAATACAACCAAGTGATCAATGACGCCTCCATACTAATTATGCACGCCCATAAATCACCGTTTAGACACACAGACATGACTGCATTCGCAGCACCACTCCCCCGTTTACAAGCACCTTCCCCTGTTACCACCCACAAACGGCGCTATCTGTCACTCAAAGTAGCGTCCAGTCTGCGTACTACGAGCGCACAATTCCTGAACGCAGTGAATGTCTCGCGCATGCACATATTGATGCAAATGCTTGCGCAGACGGGTGACTATCGGCCATAGCGTGCGTTCGCTGCTTAGCGTCCGGGTCTGAATCTGGACCAAAGTACACAAATCCTGTATTGTGTACGACCTATGTGTCTAATGCATACTTGCTGACTGTCTGGCTCTCCCCTCCAGGAAGGGGAAACCAGGTCGGTGCAGCAAGGGGTGTGACGGCAGCATAGATGGGCGGTGCAATGGTGCCATGGCGTCACAGAAATTACCGCTATTGTAAAGCAGGAGGCAGGGCTATGATGATGTAATTCAGTGCGAAACGCGTCATTTCTCCCCTCCGGACCACCCACTATCCACAGGTAAGTGGGGGAAAGTGGAGGGGAGGCTGCAAAGGGAGTGGCGGCCAGTCGGAACTTGCACCCACAAACATACCCAGAATACCATCCCACTACCAGTGCTTTACACATAGTGCCATCAGGTCATCAAGTCTCCTTGACTGGAGTCGAGTGAGCGGGGACCTCGCGAGATCACGGGCACCTCGGAAGTCTTGTGGCAATCCGGCGGACAGCTGCTTCCCAGAGCACGTGTATCCCTACACGCGCTGCAACCTAGAGGTGCAGGGGGCGGAGAACGACTAGGAGGAGAAGATCGGAGCGGACCACTCTCCAGGAGGAGAGGGAACAAAGCCGCCAAGGGTAAGTTGTGCACCTGGGGGATACGGGACGCCACCCCACCAGACAAAGCGCTAAGACCCAAACTGCAGTAAGACTTCAGAGACTTGTCTCATGGTGAGACAGTACCCACACCAATATCCCTTTAAACGACCAATATACAGCCATCAGCATATCTCTGGACAATCTTGCCCACCCATCACCCAACCCCACCTCCCCTGTCATTTAGGAACCAACTGAACAGCATCTCAATTATATGGCAGCATTTCCCATTAACATTCTAAGTTACTGAATTCATTGAAGGAGCACCGTGACTCCATGGTTTTTTTTAAAGTATCAATAAAACACATACCCTGATTCATATATACATTGTGTTTTGTTATGTTGTGACATATGGGACACACGCACTAACCCTTCCTGTATCCATATTGCAATCCTTGTAGGGATTGGTTACTCCCTATAGGTCCTGCAGCTGACCCACACGCACCAGTATATTAGTGAGCGCAGGGCCAACCAATAACTATACAGTCCGTGAAACTTGCCTTCTCTTATGTCTTGCCCATGCGGAGTCTGAAATCGGCATAAGGCCACACGTACGCACTACAGTTACATGTGTATCCTTACCGGCTCGCGCATGCGCAGTGCACCAACAAGTAGACCAGGCACTTTGCATCGCATCAGTGCAATAGGGGGATAAAAGCCATTCAACGGAGAGGTAGGTTTCTGCAGGACCTCTGGTGGGTGCTGCTTTATTAAATATAGAGAAAGAGGAGGGGGGGGTCTAAAAATCGTCGAGAAGTGGTGATATGTTACATACAAAAAAGTGGTATTTTATAAATGGGCCCCATAGTATAGAAATATCTGTTTATCTAGTGGTGCGACGTCTTCTCCACGTTTTTTTTTTTCTAGCGCCGTTCTGCGCAATTTATAATCAGGGTTACAGCACAGAAATCAATGCTTTCGCATGCAGTCCCTTTAAATTCGGAGTGTAGCTTGTCTCCTTTGTCATGGACCTCTCAGTGAAAAGGGCTTTCCTCTAGTCGGTAAGTCGGCAGCCTATATAATAAACTGGGTCACTTCATTCCTGCATCCGAGTCACAATAGCCCCCAAGTATTCCGTTCCCAAAAACTCAGTAAGGATGCCTCACCGACCTTGGCAAGCAGCATTCCGACGCGCAACGCTGCCTATCGCACTCAGAGTGGGATGCACTAAAGGAAAAATGTGGTAAAAACCCAGTTTTCGGGGGGTTTACCGCATATCCATATGTACTAAGTCCTGGCCACCCTTTTTTCGGCACGGAGGGTAAAAGAAAAAGCTGGCGTTACCCTATAGAAGCCTATGGACTTCTTACTGCACCTCGCTCCCGACAGTTCACCGCCGCCTCGCTGCCCCGCCATCGCCCAGCGCTGGCCACCACTCATCTGCACTCCATTCTCGCCGGCCCGCGCTCCTTCTGGGTCATCCGCCTCCTCCACCTCCTAATCTTCTTCCGGGTGCAGGGAGGAGGAGGAGGAGCCCGGGGCTTCCTGCACATGTGACCAGAGGGAGCTCCCGGGGCTCGGAGGGGACGGGTTCCATGGAGACCTCGTCACTCGGCGTCGGCTCTTTTGCAAAGGGCAGCTCTTATCGCAAGAGCTGCCCTTTGCGATACTAATCGCGTATGTTAGTACATATGCGATTAGTAAGGTTGCAGTGACTGGCGGAATGGTCCCCGCAACCTTAGTACATCCCGCCCTCAATAACAGGTACGTTCTAAAGACTGGTCTGTTCCCCACAAGGTACGGGATTTATATAGCGCACCTATCAGAAAGCATTTTGCAACAGTGAAAATGTTTTGGGCAGAGGGCCTGATTCAGAGCCGGACGCTATTTGCGAACGGTAATCAGAAAAAGAGGCCGGCTATTTAAATTGAGCGCTCGCTCTTTGCGGTCTGTTGACGCCTCTATGTCTGAGCGAGCGAACGAAACATGCGCTCGCTATTTTGTAAAGACGCCCCCTGGCCGCTCGCATCCTACGTCATCTCCGCTATTTATTAGATTAATCGAGTACATCGAAAGGCATCTGAACTGCTCGCAGTGCTTGTGGTTGGATTTTCCTACCGCAATCATGCGAACAGTTCAGGCTAAGAGACAACCAAGTGACGTGGCCGATGACGCTGCTTTGTTAATCATGTACACCCTTAAAACGCCCGTTTTGACCATTTGGCACGCCTGCGTTCTGATCTCCACTCCCCGTTTTCAAGCACCTTCCCCTGTTACCACCCACAAACACCTCATCCTGTCATTCAAATTAGCAGGCACTCGCTATTTTGCGAGCGCACAATTTCCGACCGCAATGACTGGTTGGCGCATGCGCATTACGACCCATACGCATGCGCAGATGTGCGAACATCGCTCGGAGCGAACGAGCGGCCGCGTACGAGAGGCTCTGAATCAGGCCCAGAGTTCCTAAACTCTCAATGGACGGCATGGCAATACTTTCCCGGTATCACGTTAAACTCAGACATTAAAACATTACATCTATGTGCAATGAAGGACTATGAGAGCTGATGAAGCTCCCTCTAAAGTTATAGTGGAAAACAGAAGAGCTGCTAATCCCTAAATATACAGTATGTCAGGATTTAATTATCAACACTAACCATACTAGGCCGACATCAGGGCGCGCTGCGGACCAGCTGCCAGTAAAGATATTTGCTCTTGGATCTGGGCCCTCTTAGTATGGTGGTTTTATTATCTCTCCTCTCTCAGTAACCTGCACTCTTTACCCGTTAATGGAAGGATCCTTTTTCCATCAGCACAAAGGCCCTCATTCAGAGCCGGACGCTCTGAGCAGAGCGCACGCTCTGAATGAGGGCCGTCCTCCATAAAAATGGTGCGTCCTCCTGCACGCTCGTATAGCTGTGGGTCACCACCCACAGGCTATACGAGCGTGCAGGTTGATGGTCGCGATGGTCTTGACCATCGCGACCATCGCCACTGCGAGCTGGAGCCTGCGGTTGAGTCTCTCAACCGCAAGGCCCAGAGTGATTTTGGCTCTATCAGAGCCAAAATCACTCCCACTGACATCACTAGTGATGTCAGTGGGCCGGCTTCTGACGGTAGGTGTTCCCTTGGGAACGCCCCGTCTGGGAGGCACGCCCCCGGCACGCCCACCAAAGGGGGCGTGCTGTCAATCAACATCGACAGCACGCCCCCTTTGATCAGACACAACGAGCGAAGGAAAGTCCTTCGCTCGCCGCGTCTCGCGCATGCGCACGACGGAGCTCCCTCCGTCGTGCGCATGCTCAGTGCACACCATCGAGCCACTTGCGAGCGGACAGCCGCTCGCGAGTGGGTCTGAATCAGGCCCAAAGTCCGCTCCCTGTTCTGCATTCAGGACAGTTAGCAAACTGCCAAAGGCCTCTGAAGTCAGACAGGAGGGTCGTCAGGTTTAGAAGTGGAGGTTGAAAACCCATTGTTGTGTTTTTTTGTGTGCACCTTGAAGGTCTTTACTGAGAATTCACATTCATTTATGTTATTGGTGCATTGTAGTTTTTTGTTGTGTTCTTATCCATCCTTTCTTGGCCACCATACTTTCTTTATGTACGTCCTAATATTTAAGTTTAATTCGCTATTTAAATAAACGGCTGACCTAATCTGAATCCAAAAATCTTGTGTCCGTGTGTTTATTTGAGAGTAAGTTATATCGATGTTAGTGTTATTCATTTATGTGACTGGCATAAGGGGCACCGAGAGGTGGGGGAACCGATGCTAATTACCTGGGTCCGGGCTCGTTGAGGAGCCTCGGATCCGCTGCTGCCCCCCCCCCCTCCCTCTTATTGTCAGCAGCTCGGCACATGCTGCTGTGTGCTGGGCTGCAGTGGAACCAAGGAGACTGCTACCACTGAACAGCAGCAGCAGTCTCCTCTCCTCTGCGGGGGTGGGGGGAAGCAATCACACTGATCACACACACCCCCGAGGAGCTCACAGCGCCCCCCCATGTCAGAGCACAGAGATGCAACTCTACGCCTCCCGTGAGCCGGCCACACCCTACAAGTATAACAGGGCCCAGGCTCTCTCAACTGCCCGGTGTAGGATTAGTGGGATTACTCTGATACGGTACTTAAGGAACCTTCAGGAGCGCGTTCGGGTCTTTGTGTTTGGGGGACCCGTGTTTCACGTCATCTGCGGAATATAATGGGGAAGCTGCAATTCCACCGTGGAATTCCTTGTTTTGCAGATCACGTTTGGGCTCTCTCATTTTCACTGGCAGCGTAACGCTAAAGTTTGAGGCAGTATGCGCGCGGCCACTGTCCGCACATGTTTTGTTGGGCGCCCGTTCCCGTGAATAGCCAGCGCCATACTGCAGCGCCTTGTCTGATGTACATTCATAGTCTTTGGGGATGGCGATAAGAGGCAGAGAAAGAGGTCACAGAGGATACACTTGTGATTCCTCTTAGTAAATAGGAAGCAGCTGAGATCAGCCCTTAAACACAGCCTAAATAAACGGATCCATCAAGCAGATAGTTCACAACCACAATAGGGCAGAGAGTAGTGTAAGATGACAGCAGACATGGATATACAGTCTGCATGGGGGCGCAATGTAACACCTGTATCTGTCAGCATCATACGTGATAAGAGGACACTACTGCACTTTGTTCCTCTCCTCCTTTGAAGTCCTGCGGGGGAATCATTAATCACAGTAGGGTGTCAGGAAGCCTGGGTCGGCCTATGGCTGCCTGCTGCTAGTTTCCCACTTGTGCCTCTTATTTTACTAGGCTGGCAAAGAGATATCGGTCGTAAGAATATTGTAACAGTGCCTGCACCCAGACTGCAGACTAGAAAATCCTCCCCATGTGTTAGGACCCCGATACTTACCATTCGGGATGCCGACGGTCGGGATACTGGTGCCGGGATCCCGACCTGTCGGGATCTCGGCAAAAGTATTTAGAACGTCGGCATCCCGCACGCCGGAATGTCGACTACAACCCGTTTGGACTCTGCCTATTAAATTGAGCTGCACTACCTCTGATTCACCAGAGAGGTGCTGATCTTGTGGACCTTGGACAATTGCACAACACCTGTAGGAGGAAATCTCCTTCCCTGGCTGCTACGCTGACTTCATATTCCTGCCTCTCACTGTGTACCTGGCTGGTTATTGATTGTTTTACCAATCAATAATCTATCGATTATACACACACACCATGCTTACCGACTTTGGTAAGTGTCAGCCCAGGAGGTCCAAGGAGAGGAGGAGACAGGTGGATGGGACAAGGGGTAACTTTACTCGACCTTTCGTCACATGTCACAACCGATGTCAGGAAATCGGGTAGCCTCTCCGAGATTCCAACAATGTTCTTGCACGATTCAGCTCGTCGTCGCATCTGCTCTTCTGTGAGATTTCCAGGTCTCTTTGTCACAATATGCTGAACCCGTTGGAATGTGATGCCAAGTGCACCCGCAAGTTCGCGCAACTTTAACCTTCTGTCCGTTTGCAACATCTCCGCAGCTAAGGCAATGCTGACATCTGTATAAGCGAGGTGGATGGTTTCCCAGAAAATGCTATCTCAGTCTCTCGCGTATTACCCTCTCTGAAGCGCTTCCACCACCAAAATACTGCAGCATCGCTAATTGTTTCTCCACCGTATGCCTCCTGTAATATTTCATGTGTTTCATTTCCACTTTTTCCAAATTTAGCGCAAAATGACATCACACATCTCTGATGTAATTTCCTAGAGACGTCTTACTCATCCGTCATGACGAAACGTAGGAAGATCTTCCACTCGCTGTGACCAAACAAAGAAGACTACGGCAGTCCAACCACAGGTCCAGACACAATAACCAGCATAGCGTTCCCACGTATACCTTTGGGACAGAAAAAACTAATAAAACATTTGCATATATATATATATATATATATATATATATTAGGGGTGTGCACCGGCCACTTTTCGTGTTTTGGTTTTGGATCTGTATCTTTCTTCGTGTTTTGGATCTGGATTGGTTTTGCCAAAACCACCCTTCCGTGTTTTGGGTTCTGGGTTTTGTGTTTTGGATCTGTATTTTTTTGAAAAAAAGCATAAAAACAGCTAAAATCACAGAATGTGTGGGTTTTTCTACTCCTATGCTATTATTAACCTCAATAACCTAAATTTCCACTCATTTCCAGTCTATTCTGAACACCTCACACCTCACAATAGTGTTTTTATGTCCAAAAGGTTGCACCAAGGTAGCTGGATGACTATGCTAAGCGATATGAGTGGGCGACACAAACACGTGGCCCATCTAGGAGTGACACTGCAGTGGCAGACAGGATGGCAGTTTGAAAAACTAGGCCCCAAACAGTACATGATGCAAAGAAAAAAAAGAGGTGCAAGATGGAATTGTCCTTGGGCCCTCCCACCCACCCTTATGTTGTATAAACAGGACATGCACACTTTAACAAACCAATCATTACAGCGCCAGGGTCTGCCACACGACTGTGACTGAAATGATTGGTTCATTTGGGCCACCACAAAATAAGCTGGCAGTTAATCTGTCCCTGCACAAACTGGCTCTACGGAGGCAAGATGTCGTCCTCATCCACCGATTCCTCATCCTCTTCAGTGTTGTGTACATCCTCATCCTCACAGAGTATTAATTTGTCCCCGCTGGAATCCACCACCACAGGTCCCTCTGTACGTTCTGGAGGCTGGTCTCCCTGGAAGAGTTGATAATTCAGTTTTATGAACATCATCTTCTCCACATTTTGTGGAAGCAACCTCCTACGCCTTTCGCTGACAGGGTTCCCGGCTGCACTAAACACTCTTTCGGAGTACACACTGAAGGGGGGGCAACTCAGGTAAAATAGAGCCAGTTTGTACAGGTGCCTCCAATTGCCTCTTTTTCCTGCCAGTACAGGTACAGACTGTCTGACATGCCTACTTGGATGCTGTCACCGATGTAATCCTCCACCATTCTGTCAATGGTGACAGTATCATATGCAGTGACAGTAGACATGTCAGAAATTGTTGCCAGGTCCTTCAGTCCAGACCAGATGTCGAAACCTGGTCCTGCCTGCCCTGCATCACCGCCAGCGGGTTGCTTAGGATACCTACGTTTTTTCCTGGCAGCCCCAGTTGCGGGAGAAAATGAAGAAGGAGCAGTTGGCGTGTAACGTTCTACTTCAGCTGACAGTGTTTTCACCAGCAGGTCTTTGCACCTCTGCAGGCTTGTGTCGGCCGGAAAGAGAGACACCACATAGGCTTTAAACCTAGGATCGAGCACGGTGGCCAAAATGTAGTGGTCTGATTTCAACAGATTGACCACCCTGGAATCCTGGCAAAGCGAATGAAGGGCTTCATCCACAAGTCCCACATGCCGAGCGGAATCGCTCCGTCTTAGCTCCTCCTTCACTTTCTCCAGCTGCTTCTGCAAAAGCCTGATGAGGGGAATGACCTGACTCAAGCTAGCAGTGTCTGAACTGACTTCATGTGTGGCAAGTTCGAAGGGCTAAGGAACCTTGCACAACACGGAAATCATTCTCCACTGCGCTTGAGTCAGGTGCATACCCCCTCCTTTGCCTATGTCATAGGTGGATGTATAGGGTTGAATGGCCTTTTGCTGCTCCTCCATCCTCTGAAGCATATAGAGGGTTGAGTTCCACTGCGTCACAACCTCTTGCTTCAGGTGATGGCGGGGCAGGTTCAAGAGTGTTTGCTGGCGCTCCAGTCTTCAGCACACAGTCGCTGAATGGCAAAATTTTTCGGGCCATCCAAAGCGTCTCCTGTACGCCCCTGTTGCTTTTCAGAAAATTCTGCACCACCAAGTTTATTGTGTGAGCAAAACATGGGACGTGCTGGAATTTGCCCAGATGTAATGCCCGCACAATATTGGTGGCGTTGTCAGATATCACAAATCCCCAGGAGAGTCTAAGTGGGGTAAGCCACTGGGCGATGATTTCCCTCAGTTTCTCTAAGAGGTTGTTGGCGGTGTGCCTCTTACTGAAACCGGTGATACACAGCGTAGTCTGCCTTGGAACGAGCTGGCGTTTCTGAGATGCTGCTACTGGTGACGCTGCTGTTGTTGCTGCATGAGGAGATACATCTACCCAGTGGGCTGTCACAGTCATAAAGTCGTTAGTCTGCCCTGTTCCACTTGTCCACATGTCCGTGGTTAAGTGGACATTGGGTACAACCACATTTTTCAGGACACTGAGGACATTTTTTCTGACGTTTCTGTACAGTCTCGGTATCGCCTGCCTAGTGAAGTGGAATCTAGACGGGATTTGGAACTGGGGACACACTACCTCCATCAATTGTCTAAATCCCACTGCACTAATGGCGGATACCGGACGCACGTCTAACACCAACATAGCAGTCAAGGCCTCAGTTATACGTTTTGCTTCAGGATGACTGCTGTCGTATTTCATCCTCCTCGCTAAGGACTGTTGGAGGGTCAATTGTTCAGTAAAAGTAGTGGCGTTCCTACTTCCTCTCTGGGATGATGAACGACTCCCAGCAGCAGCAACAGCAGCAGCAGGCGTAGCAATGCAGGATCCTCCGGAGGAATCCCGGATAGGAGACTCAGTCATGCCAGTGACATGGCCTGCAGGACTACTTCCGATCCTGACTAAGGAGGAAATTGAAGAGGAGGGAGTTGACGGTGTGGTTTGCAGGTGCTTGAATACAACAGGACAAAGGGATTTAGGTGTCCCTGGACTGCTTACTGTCTTAGCCAAAGTTTCTGAACTTGACAGTAACTTTTTTTGAACGCGCTGCAGGTGACATATAAGGGAGGATGTTCCTAGGTGGTTAATGTCCCTACCCCTACTTATTTCACCTTTACATATGGTACATATGGCAAGACAGTTGTTGTCCGGATTTGGATAGAAATATTCCGACCAAAGAGGTGGAATGTTTGGTCTTCTGCCCAGGCATGACCGTGATGTGCTTTTTCATCCCACGGACAACAACTGTCTCCCCCTGATTTAAACAAACCACATCACCATCAGAATCCTCCTCGCCAACTTCCTCCTCAGCACCAGCTACACCAGTATACTCATCCTGTAGTACTTCAACAGTGACATCTTCAATTTGCATATCAGCAAGTGGACTGTTGGTGCTCCTTTCAGTGGAAAGAGCGACCTCTTCCCGTCCAGTGCTGGGAAGGTCAGGCATCGCAACCGCCACCACACTTGGACTCTTCTTGGGGATTTGTGATATCTTCTCAGAATGCACAGTTCTTCGCTGTGCTTTTGCCAGCTTAACTCGTTTGATTTTTTTTAGCGGGATGAGGGCTTCCATCATCATGTGAAGCTGAACCACTAGTCATGAACATAGGGATAGACCTTAGCTGTTCCTTGCCACTCCGTGTTGTAAATGGCATATTGGCAAGTTTACGTTTCTCCTCAGATGATTTAAATGGGTTTTTTAAGGTAATTTTCCTGAACTTTGTCATTTGGGATTGTATATGCCCTCTACTATGACATTGGGCATCGGCCTTGACAGACGACGTTGATGGCATGTTATCGTCTATGTCATGACTAGTGGCAGCAGCTTCAGCACTAGGAGGAAGTGGTTCTTGATCTTTCCCTATTTTATTTTTATCGGAGAAAGTTTGGTCCTCCATTTATGTTATATTGATATATACTTGCAGCTAAGGCACACGCAAACACAGAAAATAATTTTGTATTATTGTTGGAGACTAGTGCACTTTGTGGGTTACACCACCCTTTAAGAAATGAGCCAGCCGGCTCTTTACTTATGGGACACAGGCGCACGCTTGGCGCTGCTCCTTTGTTGATGCACATGCAGCTACAGTGCACACAATTCACAAAGACAGAAAAAAAAGAAGAATTTTTTATTTTTTGTGGAGCGCACTTTGAGGGCTACACCACCCTTTAAAAGACAGATGCACGCTTTGCGCTGCTGCTTTGAGGATGCACGTCGTACAGTGCAGACAATTCACAAACACAGAAGAAAATATTTTATTTTTGTTGGAGTGCACTTTGGGGATTACACCACCCTTTAACAGACAGACGCATGCTTCGCGAAACTTTGTTGATAACCGTGCGGCCACAGTGCACACAATTCACAAACACAGAAAATAATTTTTTATTTTGTTTGGAGTGCACTTTGGGGGTTACAGCACCCTTTAACGGTCAAGCCAGCCGGCCCTTTACTTATGACACAGGCGCACGCTTGGCGCTACTTTGTTGATGCACGTGCAGCTACTGCACCCACAATTCACAAACACAAAAAATATATATTTTTTATTTTTTTGGAGTGCACTTTGGATGTTACAGCACCCTTTAACGGACAAGCCAGCCAGCCCTTTACTTATGGGACACTGACGCACGCTTGGCGCTGCTCCTTCGTTGATGCACAGCCACAGTGCACACAATTCACAAACACAGAAAATAATTTTTTATTTTGTTTGGAGTGCACTTTGGGGGTTACAGCACCGAACCCGCTCACCCCTAATATATATATATATATATATCTTTTAGTGTATTGGGGACAGCGGGCCATTCCGGGAGAGCAAGGTAAGTAGAAGATATCTGTGATACTAGTGTATGAGGACAGCGGGCCATTCCGGGAGAGAAAGGTAAGCAGGAGTTATCTGTGATACTAGTGTATGGGGACAGCGGTCCATTCCGGGAGAGGAAGGTAAGCAGCAGATATCTGTGATACTAGTGTATGGGGACAGTGGGCCATTCCGGGAGAGGAAGGTAAGTAGGAGATATCTGTGGTACTAGTGTATGGGGACAGCGGGTCTTTCCAGGAGAGGAAGGTAAGCAGGAGATATCTGTGATACTAGTGTATGGGGACAGCGGGCCATTCCGGGAGAGCAAGGTAAGCAGGAGATATCTGTGATACTAGTGTATGGGGACAGCGGGTCTTTCGGGGAGAGGAAGGTAAGCAGGAGTTATTTGTGATACTAGTGTATGAGGACAGCGGGCCATTCCGGGCGAGATAGGTAAGTAGGAGATATCTGTTATACTAGTGTATGGGGACAGCGGGCCATTCCAGGAGAGAAAGTTAAGCAGGAGATATCTGTAATACTAGTGTATGAGGACAGCGGACCATTCCGGGAGAGGAAGGTAAGTAGAAGATATCTGTGATACTAGTGCATGGGGACAGCAGGCCATTCCGGGAGAGAAAGGTAAGCAGGAGATATCTGTGATACTACTGTATGGAGACAGTGGGCCATTCCAGGAGAGGAAGGTAAGTAGGAGGTATCTGTGATACTAGTGTATGGGGACAGCGGGCCATTCCGGGAGAGGAAAATAAGCAGGAGATACAGTATATGTGATACTAGTGTATGAGGACAGCGGGCCATTCCGGGAGAGATAGGTAAGTAGGAGATATCTGTGATATTAGTGTATGGGGACAGCGGGCCATTCCGGGAGAGATAGGTAAGCAGGAGATATCTGTGATACTAGTGTATGGGGACAGCGGGCCTTTCTGGGAGAGGAAGGTAAGTAGGAGATATCTGTGATACTAGTGTATGAGGACAGCGGGCCATTCCAGGAGAGAAAGGTAAGCAGGAGATATCTGTGATACTAGTGTATGGGGACAGCGGTCCATTCCGGGAGAGGAAGGTAAGCAGCAGATATCTGTGATACTAGTGTATGGGGACAGCGGGCCATTCCGGGAGAGAAAGGTAAGCAGGAGATATCTGTGGTACTACTGTATGGGGACAGCGGGCCATTCCAGGAGAGGAAGGTAAGTAGGAGGTATCTGTGATACTAGTGTATGGGGACAGCGGGCCATTCCGGGAGAGGAAGATAAGCAGGAGATACAGTATATGTGATACTAGTGTATGAGGACAGCGGGCCATTCCGGGAGAGATAGGTAAGTAGGAGATATCTGTGATATTAGTGTATGGGGACAGCGGGCCATTCCGGGAGAGATAGGTAAGCAGGAGATATCTGTGATACTAGTGTATGGGGACAGCGGGCCTTTCTGGGAGAGGAAGGTAAGTAGGAGATATCTGTGATACTAGTGTATGGGGACAGCGGTCCATTCTGGGAGAGGAAGGTAAGCAGGTAATCTGTGATAGTAGTGAATGGGGACAGCAGGCCATACAGGGAGAGGAAGGTAAGCAGGAGATATCTGTGATACTAGTGTATGAGGACAGGGGGCCATTCTGGGAGAGGAAGGTAAGCAGGAGATACTGTATCTGTGATATCTCCTGTTTTACCTTCTTGATGAATGGCCGATAACTTAATTTTTACAATTACAGGTGAAAATGTTCATTTTCACCTATTTTGATTAAGTGATGATGATTAGGTCCCTATGTCTTTAGTATCTCTGTGGCAGCATTGGGGATTTTTCAACCGCCCCTGTCTGGCTCCTTCTGCCGGACGTCGAGGCTCATGTACACATGCGTAACCTGTAGGTCACGCATGCACACTAGTCTCATTGCTCTTTTTGGATTAGTGAAGTGGCTTCCGGTGACAGCTTATTTTCGGATCAGCTATCTCCGCGCCGGAACAATGATGAATTGCTCTGGTGTTAATTATCTGGGTCTGATAATTAACAGCATGAATAGACCCCACCAAGCCTCTCACTACCCCCTTGAAGACATATGGAGGAATGATAACCTTGGAGGAGTGAGGAAGCCCACAGGAGGACACAGAGATGATGGACTTTTTCTTCTATTTTCTTCTATTTTACATATATATTAATACAAAAAAATGGTATAGAGTATTTCAGAATTTAGGCTCTGCACCATACTTCCCTACTCACCCAGAACGGCCAGGAGGCTCCTGAAAATCCTGCCCGCATCCCCTCCAGTGGTCTGTCCACTTGAGGGTAGTTTGGGGGTGGAGGTGATGATGCCATTTGCGTCATTGTGGTCCCATCCCCAGCATCACAATGTCTGCAATCTCAGTATTGTGTAGCGAGGGGTGGGGCCACAATCGCACATCCATCGGCTCACTCCAGTTTGGACAGTCCCAGTGTACATGATTGGTGTACATGATTCACCATAGTTATAACACATGGCTGGAAGCAGTTTGTCTGGCCTGACAGCTGGGAGCTGGGTCCTGGGTTTAGGAACTGGCTGGTACCCTTGCTTGTGTTTATTCAACTTCCCCAAGGTCACAAATTATTCAAATATGACTGCCAACTCCTCAAATGTTTTGGGGTCAGCCTGGAGAGCCCATTGTTGAACCTCACGATCTAACACCCGTACAGCATGGTCTAAAGCAACCACCTCTACGATGCGCTGAGGGGTGTTTTCATCCAGCTGTAACCAGGCTTTACTTTCCCAGGCCTGTTCGGCCAGTTGAACCCCTGGGCTCCCGAAAATCCTGCCCGCACCCCCTCCAGTTGTCCGTCCACTTGAGGGCGGTCTTTGGGGGCAATGATGTGATTTGCGTCATTGTGGTCCCACCCCGTGCATCACAATGTTGGCAATCTTGACCACGATGACGCAATCACGCAGTCACGCCCCCAATGTTAAGGACCAGCTATGCCCTCTCCATGTCACGCCCCCCCCCCCCGCTGTGCCAACCTGGAGTAGACAGCCAGAATTTTGGCAACCATGCTCTGCACATTCCCACTGCCATACACTCTCCTACTTTTTAAAGATTAGATCTGGGGAGGTCCCGGAGGGAGGTGCAGGGAATGTCTTACCATGAATCGTGTCATAGTTACCCCCTCCCCATGAAGTTATGCTGCAATTTGTGACATTACACCACCAAGTGCGCAGCCATCATAACTCCTCCCACAGCTTCAGAATGCTATAAATCCCAGCGTTGAGCAATGGTGGACAGGGCTACAATGATGCACTGCGCCATGCCTTCAGCACCTCCCACCTGAACCCGCCCCCCCTGGTTTCCCACTAAAATATCAGAATCTATGTATAGGCCTATGCACTGTGACAGAAACAGTGTGCCGGCCCTCCAATGTGATGGTATAATAAATTTGTTTAAGCCCTTTAAGGGGGAGAGGTATCAGCCCATAGGGAGATATGATGAGACACAAGCTGAATAGCCTTAAGGCAATATAAGAGTCCTTAGTTTTTTGTAATTGGTTAGAATTTTGGTCAACTGTTGCTAGGTAGAGTAGGTGAGGGGTTTATTTGGTTGGTTGGTTCTGACCATGTGTGAGCTTGTTGGAGTGGCTATATGTGGACTTTATAAGGCTGGTGTACGCCCAGCAACTTCCTTTCTGGATGGTGTTTGTTCCTCCCACCCCTATCTATTTCTTATGCTCTTTATTGTGTTGTGTACTTAGTAACACTATGTTATATTATCATGTTGGGCGGGAAGGTGCTACAAACCAGCGGCCACGTAAGGTGTAAGAAAACGCTGTGGACCACATTTCCTTTGAAGGGTCATTGGACCTCATTCAGAGCCGGTTGCACAGAGTGTGCAGTCGGTCTGAATGAGGGGAGGACGTCTTGAATCTTCAAGACGTCCTCCTTTGTGGTGGTACAGCCTTACGACCGCCTAATGTGATGGTCGCGATGGTCAAGACCATCGCGACCATCGGGGCTTACGACGAGACCTTAGGGTAGGGTCTCCCTTGTCATAAGCCCCAGAGAGCTTTCGGCTCTGTCTGAGTCGGAAGCTCTCCACTGACATCACTAGGGCCGCCCCCAGACGGTAGGTGTTCCCATGGGAACGACCCTGTTTGGGCTGCCAACCCCCCGGCCCGCCTTCCAAACGGGGCGAGCTGTCAATCCACATCGACAGCTCGCCCCCTTTGGATCGAGACCCGCTACGACCGGCGCTGTCGGTCGTAGCGGGTCTCATGCATGCGCACCACGGCGCCGGCGCTGTCGTGCGCATGCTCTGTGGGGGTCATCGACCCTGTCCGAGCGCATCGGCGCTAACGACCGGGTCTGAACGACCCCCATAGTGTGGCCTACCTCTGCAGGAGGACTTTGGGCGTCCATCTCTGCGGACACGCTCATACTATGCAGTATTATAGGGGGTTTGCGAGTCTTCACAGCTCAGATTATAATGAGCACAGGGGGGGGCTTTTCAGTCGTTCCCTAATATCGGATATGTAACATATGGCTGGAGCTGAGTTTTTTTGGCATCCTTCTTTGCCTCCCAAAAGTAAATTAAAAGCTCAGGGTCATACCTTCAATATAAGCAAGATATTACCATTTAGCCAAAGCAGTCTGTGTCCGTTTCTTGTAAGTTGTTATATTGTTTTTAATTGCAATAAAGTTATGGACGCCTTAAAAGTGGAGAGAGCTAAAGTACAAACCAATCAGCTCCTAACTGTCATGTTACAGGCTGTGGGGGTCTATGTACTAACTGTTATTTTTCAAACACAGCCTGTAAAGTGACAGTTAGGAGCTGATTGGTTGGTACTTTATCCCAGTCCATTTAATCGCTCTCCAAGGCTTAGTATAGTTTGAAAAATGACAGTTGCTGACTGGGTGGTACTTTATCTATCTGCAGTTTATCTTTCCAAGGTTTGACACATCCCCGCCACCAGTATGACTACGACTGTCCCGCGACATTCCTCCTGGATCTGTAAGGGAGAGTTGACTGACGGGCTGCTCATCTCTTCATAATAGATGTCCGGCAGCCACCGGCGCCCGAGCAGAGCGCAGCTAATGCCCGTTAAACGCGACATGTTTGTTCATTCTTAGAGCCGTGTTTGATCCCTTTGTAAATACTCGGCAGGAGCTGTAACAGCTTCATAATAATAGCGGAAAATTACCAGAACCTTGTCCCGGATCCAAAAGAGAGCGAGAGAGTACGGTACGTGCCCTTGGAGCTGGCACGGCGTCAGGCACATAAGGATAATTTGACATGATAAAGTAACCTATTTCCTATGTAGCGAGGTGGGCTCTCCATCATCTGGCAGAGACGGCAGCTGGCACGGAGCAGCAGGGCTTAGTGGCTGCCACAGATGCCGAGCTGGAACAGCGAGCATTAAATAAAAAGCCATTCACTTCAAACTAATACAATTACTGGCCAAAGAATCACAGGCAGCTGGGACCGAGAGGACCGCTCTGATAAAAGTATCCCAAAGTCATTTTTATCATGTTCTCCTTTTACTGCCCAAGATCAAAAGATAAAATTGTCACATTTGCAAGCGTATTATTTCCAATTAATAAAATTTGTGGTATTTTAAAATAATAATAATAATTTTGACTAGAGAGCGATGCTCCAAATCCAATTTCACAGTGTAAGAGAGAGAATAGCAGCTGATAGTGATACAATCTTCCAGCTACACTTTCATCCTACCGCCCTGCATCGGTCATTTTACATTTTGCGTTATTTATAGTCTATAAATAGAGCCGGGGAAAAAAAACCTGCGAACGTCACATCACACAAAACCCCTTTTATTCAACTTTTCAGTTTGCTTCCCAAAGTATTGTTCTGTTTATGCTTTTTTTATTATACATCTGGGTGTTTATTTTTATGCAGTTCCTATTAAAACTAATGGTTTAAATGTAATATATGATAGGTCATTAATTATAGTGTGCATTATACGTCTTTATATGTGTAACTGTATGTGGATATTACAATGTTGTAATAATAAAAAAAATAATCTATAGTGTCATATAATGGTTAGCCAATTAAGGTATGTATAGGCCTGATTCAGAGCCGCTCGCTAGATGCGATCGCTCACACGATGTATTTGCAAATTGCGTAAGCAGTGTTACCGCACAGCAATGCATTAACACGCCAAGTATTTCTTGGAGAGCGATCACCAGCTTGTCTTAAGATGCCCACTTGTGCACGTCATGTCCAGGAAGTGTATGCAACAATCGGTACATCGGATGCTATCGCAGCACTTGAGGTTGACCATACCCTACCGTAAGCACTGCGAGCACTTCAGTGTAAAAACAAGCCAGGTGACATGTACTATGACGCTGCCTTATAATTATGCACACCTCTAACTCGCCGTTGAGATGCTCGGGCACGCCTGCTTTTGCACCTCCACTCCCCCGATTTTAATGGCCAGCCCGTTACCACCTACAAACGGCTCCCCCTGTCACTCACTCTGCCGGGCTGTCTATGCGCAGCGAGCGAATGCATTGTGAACTTTCGCTAAGGTGTGCGCGTGCGCACAATGCATATACACCGCATACCATCGGCAGCAGCGAGAGTATGCATCGTAGCGAGCGGGTCTGAATCAGGCCCTCTATTCCCAAATGTAGTACATAGGTGTATACAACGTGCCTGCTTTATATAATTAATGGCCACGTGGGATAGACAATTCTAGATGATTCTTGAAACTGATTGGACTTGGGGCTTATATTGGGCTCTTGGGAAGAGCAGGGGGCTGGGGGCGCGGCAGGTAAGGAGGAGCCAAACAGCGGTTGGTGAGTTTAAGAGACAAGAAGGGTCAGCAGTTGCTGCAGGCAGCACTAATATATTTACACTGCAGTTTGCTGGGCTTCTCAGGAGACTACCTAGACTGATATAAAATGATATATCTGATATAAAGTGGAATAAACGCCCTGTCGGCAATTGGCACTAGTAGATTAACTTAATGCATATATAAACATTTCCAAACATGAACTTATACTAATAATGACACGGAGACAGATGTGGTGTTTAAACTGGTCGGCCTTTTTTATTAATTATCAATAATTTAACTATGGTGGCGGCCAAAAGAAACAGCAGCCGTCAGAGGTCAGTGACTGCCAAATCAGATGACTAGAAAAAACCTGCAGGGCCAATTGCCCACTCAGCAAGTCCATAGGTCACATGAGACTCCCCCATATCTTCCAACGCACGGTTATCCAACCAAGGCTGCTGACCCCAGCAGGGACCATCGGTCAAAAGTTATATCCAGAGCCGGCCCTAGGCATAGGCGTTATAAGCAAATGCCTAGGGGCGACTGGATTGCCCAGGGGCATCTGACGGCTCTGCTGTTTCCCCAAGGCGTAGCTCCCCCCACCTGCCGCTGCCCCCCCCACGGCGCTCCCGCGATTGGAGTTCAGCTCCGATCGGCAGCTCAGTGTTTGGCCAGGACCCAGGTCTGAATGAGCTTCTGTACAGAAGCTCATTCTGGCATGGCTGGTGGTTCATGTGCACCGGTTGCGCACTGCACCCGGCGCCAGTGACTTCCAGCCGCAGGGAGGCTCCAAGCCGGACACCAGCCGAGATGTTAGTAGCAGCAGGCGCCCAGCTCCATCCCTGCAATGCTGCGTTAGCCGGAGGCTGGTGTTCTCTCCTGAACTCCAGCTTCCGGCTCTCCCCATGCGCACTATGGGAGAGACATCATGACATCTCTCCCATAGTTCAGAGGAGCAGCTGGGCTGACAGGACGGCGGTGGATGCTGGAGCAGGGATTAAGGTAAGTGTTTTTTGTTTTATAAGCGAAACTACAGGGGCAATACTATGGGGGTATATGGCACTACTACAGGGGCAATACTATGGTGGTATTACTATGGGAGTATATGGGCACTACTACAGGGGCAATACTATGGTGGTATATGGGCATTACTACAGGGGCAATACTATGGGGGTATTACTATGGGGGTATATGGGCACTACCACAGGGGCAATACTATGGGGGTATTAGTATGGGGGTATATGGGCACTACTACAGGGGCAATACTAGGGGTATTACTATGGGGGTATATGGGCACTACTACAGGGGCATTACTATGGGGGTATATGGGCACTACTACAGGGGCATTACTATGGGGGTATATGGGCACTACTACAGGGGTATTACTATGGGGTTATATGGGCACTTCTACAGGAACATTACTATGTGGGTATTATTACTGTATATGGGCACTACAGGGGCATTACTATGGGGGCACTACTACAGGGGCATTACTATAGGGGTATTACTACTGTATATGGGCACTACTACAGGGTCATTACTATGTACATATATATATATATATATATATATATATATATAATGTGTAGGGGTAGGGGTCACCAGTCAAAATTCTGCCTAGGGCACCAAATTGGCTAGGGCCGGCTCTGGGAATATCAAAGGGGAGTGACCTATTAATCCGCTCACTGACCTGCCGGCTGCAGCTCTTTTCCGCCCAACGCCAAAGAAAAAGAAAAAAAAGCGACATCGAGCTGGAAATCTGCAAACCATGGAACTATGAAATGTGTAGAAAAAGGAATCATTTCATGAGAGACTTAAGGTGGGTACACACATAACAGATATATCTGAAGATGATGGTTGTTCATACACACTGAACGACCATCATTGTGCAGGTAGCCGCGGGTCCCGCTGGCCGGGAGGCGGGTCGGAGCCGCCCTCCTCCCCGCGGCTGCCGCTGTGTGTGTACGGGCGATTGGCTGATCGCCCATACACACTTACCGATGGACAGATATGTATGCAGACATATCTGTCCATCGACTGTGCAGCACAGCCAATGCGATATGTTTGTGAACGACGTCGTCCACAGACATATCGTAGGTACACACTGGCCAACGGGGGCAAAATATATTATATATATATATATATATATATATCGGCCAGTGTGTACCCAGCATTAGTCATCCATTAACGACCCATCATAAAAGGGATGTAAGAAATAACCGTATCGACTCCACTGCAGATTTAAAAATTAATTTTAATAAAATAATTTTCTTATTTGTCATATTGTGTGGTAGCATCATTGTTATAGGCCTGAAATTAATATTGCTGTGATATTCTAGATGGATCATCCCAAACTAAAGGGCCATATACATCAGTGACAGTTTGGGCCATTCCCCGATCACCGGATACCGGGGTCAGGGGGAAGGAGAAATCTAACATGTTGGTTTTCCCCAATTTGCAAATCCTGATTTTAACATGAAGAATTTCACTGATTCCCCAATGGATCGGCTATCATCGATGGCCGCCGATTGTAATTTCTTACCGGAGGATCGGCAGTTCCGTTCCGATTGGGGAATCAGGGAATCGCCGGTAGATGTATGGGAGCCTTAATTTTCTTAGGGCAGAAGTTTTCAAACTCCACTATTAAAGTCCAGGTTTTAAGTATAGCTATGCTTGAGCACAGGTGATTTAATTAGTAGTTAAGTCAATTTGATTTAACCATCTGGACTCAAACAGGGATATCCTTAATACCTGGACTGTAATGGCGGAGTTTTGGAAACTCTGCCCTAGGGTTATACTCCTTTTATTCAGTGGCTTGGGTGGAGGCAGAAGCTCCTGGAGAGCGTTAGATGATATCACCCAGATTACAATTTATCTGAATTGTCACCAAGGTGAGCCGGGGTTGACGTTAGATTGGGTAAAATGCTCTATGAAATGTGCTTCCCAGCTGAGCTACCCCTGGAAGGTACAAAATGTGCTTTACTCTATGTATGACACCCGAACTCCACCAGCTCCGAGCCAGGGGAAAAGCCAAGTGTTTTTGCAGGGTGAACACAGATGTATATACTAGATGTTGTTAGTAGACACCAAAGGACAATGGGCCTGATTCAGAGCCACTCGTAAGTGGCAGCTCGTTCGCTCCGAGCGATGTTTGCCCAACTGCGCATGCGTACGGATCATTATACGCATGCGCGAACCAGTCAGTGCGGCCGAAATTCACGTGCTTGCAAAATAGCGAATGCCTGCTAATTTGAGTGACAGGAGGAGGCGTATGTGGGTGGTAACAGGGGAAGGTGCTTGAAAACGGGGAGTGGAGATCAGAATGCAGGCGTGCTTAAAGGTCAAAACGGGCGTTTTATGGGTGTGCATAATTAATACAGCAGCGTCATTGACCACGTCACTTGGTTTTTTTTAACTCAGAACTGCTCGCAAAATTGTGGTAGCAAAAACCAACCACAAGAATAGCGAGCAGCTCATACCCTGTTCGATGTACTCGATTAATCTAATAAATAGCGGACATGACGTAGGATGCGAGCGGACAGGGGGCGTAGTTTCCCAAAAAACGACCGCAAGTTTTGTTCGCTCATTCAGACCTAGAGGCGTGAACAGACCGCAAACAGCGAATGGTTCATTTGAATAGCCACCCCTATTTTCTGGACGAGCGAGCGCAAATAGCGACCGGCTCTGAATCAGGCCCAATGGGCCTAATTCTGATAGGAAATAGAAGTCTCCTGCATGCACCTGCGATCCGAGTGCTGTGTCTGTAGACCCAGCCTCATATCACCATCATGACCATTGCTCGAAGCTTACTGTGTGGGAGACCCTCTGCCAGGTTCAGAAAGTCTGCATCCGATGACATAGATCCTGGGTTTGGCACGCCTACAAAACGTAGGAGAAACGCCCCTGTATTTTACAACAGTCCTGGTCACACGTGCTCTGCCCCCCAAATGTCGCAGCATATCAGTCATGCTATGGCTAAGGGGGGACTGCGAGGGTTTACATACATACAGTATCTGAGTCAGGTGCAATAGTTGGTAGCAAACCAGCAATAAATGATTATTATAGTGCTCCGGTAATTCCCCCATAGTAATGCCCCGTGCAGCAGTGCCCCCATAGTAATGCCCCCTTCTTCAGTAGTACACCTATAGTAATGCCCCTGTACTAGTGGCCATATGGTAATGTCCCCATAGTAATGCCCCTGTAGTGCCCATATGGTAATGCCCCTGTAGTGACCAAATAGTAATGCCCCCTAGTAATGCCCCTGTAGAGCCCCCTGGTAATGCCACCTGTAGTGCCCCCTGGTAATGCCCCTGTAGAGCCCCCTGGTAATGCCCCTGTAGGTAATGCCACTGTAGTCCCCCTGTAGAGTTCCCTGGTAATGCCACATGTAGTGCCCCCTGATGATGCCCCTGTAGAGCCCCCTGGTAATGCCCCTGTAGAGCCCCCCTGGTAATGCCCCTGTAGTGCCCCCTGGTAATGCCCCTGTAAGTAATGCCACTGTAGTCCCCCTGTAGTGCCCCCTGTTAATGTCCCCGTAGTGGCACATACACACACACACAAAAAAAAATACTTACCTTAAACCCCGCTCCTGTGACTGCCGCCATCGGGTCCGCCCGGCTGCTCCTCGGAACTATGGGAGAGACGTCATTACGTCTCTCCTATAGTGTCTGTGGGGAGAGCCGGAAGCTGGAGTTCAGGAGAGGACTCCAGCCTCCGGCTAGCACGGCGCTGCAGAGAAGGAGCTGGGCGCCCGCTGGTAATAACATCTCAGCGGGCGACCGGCTTGGAGTCTCCCTGCTGCACCAGGTTGGAGGACACTGGCGTCGGGTGCAGCGGCCATGGTGGAACCACACCAACTGCCACCCCAAATACTGCCAAACATCACCAGCAGTCGGTCTGACTCCTCTATTTGAACCGCTGCAGCCCCACCTCTGGAGACCCCACTGGACAGTGCTCATGGAGTATAGCACGAAGATGGTGCATCACGGTGATACTACCAAATATGCCGTCAGTATTTATCATCGCTTACCTCTCCGACGAGGACCAGCGGTGACCCCCTCCTCGGTGCTGTAGTCCGCTGTGTCGCTGGCAGCGCTTGGTTTTCTGCGCATGCGCTTTGCACTTTCACCCAGCAGGGGCTTAGCACAAAGAAAAACAAAAACTTCCCTGTAGCCAGAGCGGCTTTTACTTGGCGCTTATTGCCGGCAATGGGAAAGTTGCCGCTGATGCCATCTATAGATGGTGCAAGCGGTGCAGTCACAAACGCTGGTAAGATAGGCTTACCACTGCTTGCTAATTACAGAACGGAACCCTTTAGTGAGAGCTTTTGGAGTTATGGCTTGACTATAAATGCTGAGAACCATGAATAAGATATATGAATACAGTAAGGTCCACTGAGATAAGATAACCTCTATCTTTTATAAACATATAATTATATGCGCGCAGGCTCCTTTAAGAGCAGGAAGGGCAGTGTAAGGCTGGTGCAATCAGACTGAGCCAGTGTAAACCCTGTGGTTGTGGGAGCAGTATACCTTTAAGAGTTATGATGTTGGTGTCAGTCATTAGTGTTAGCCTATAGGCTGCCTTGGGGGTGTGGCCTTGCTGGTATATTAGGTCTGTTATCCAAAGACTCCTCCTCTTTGTTCCTGGAAGTCCCACCCTCCCTCCCTCCCTCTTTGTGCTGTGTTTGTTTGTTTGCTAGGTGTGTTGTGGCGGTAAGAACGGTAGTGTGCTTCTAGTTATACAAATTACATGGGTGCGCTCTCCTTGAACAATGATAGGACGAACCCGTCCCTTCCGGGAAATGACACAGCCCATCCGGCCGTGCTTTATGCTGGAGAGTTGAACACCAACGAGTGATGTGATTGGTCTGTGTGTGTTTTGTGGGAGTGTCCGTTCTTTGTTGTCCGCCACACCATACTAACTTTAAGCTCGCAATCAATTTCGATTGGCAACTTCTAATGATCTAATCAGATAGCCCAAATTCAATATTATATTAATTATTAATTCATTATTAATAATCTAATGTCAAATAAATTTGACCTTTAATTTTAAATCCAACTCCTGTTGTCCGTGTGTTTAACTTTTAGATAAGTTTTTAAGTTGTGTTAAGTCTGAAAGGTATAATGTACATATCACCCATAGGGAGTTTGATACTGGTAACTTCTGTTCTATCGCTGTTACATACCAGGCTATGCAGCATGTAAGATCACTGACAGAGATGGAGACCAGCTGACCAGTATAATCTGACCCATCAGCGCTGTCATTGGTTCATCCCAAACAGGCTCACACTCATCTAGTACCGTATCTGCCAGGAGCTTGTACCGAAATCCGCCTGCACTGTGATCAGTAACGTAACACCTCTACTCAGCTCCCCAATGTCAGACTGTGTTACTCTGCCCTCTCTGTAAAGCACTGTGACTTTCTAACTCCTTTAATGTACTGTTCTTAAATCATCCTCTGTTCCTCCACCTCACGCCTTATTGTCTCCCTTCTGAGCTGTTCCTCCAGTATTAAGTTTATAGAGGAAGGTACTGAAAAGGGAATTTAAAATAAAATGTTTGGATTATGGATAATGCATTTTGACATAGGACATAATATCATTGTTAATGAGAGGTTCCGGATCTGAGTTCCTCCTTGTTCCTGCTGAAAAATAGCCCTGGTTTTAATTAATCTTTGATATCATTCTTTGAAACTTTGTTTCTATATGGCAGCAGGTTCTTTGATTAGCTTGCCAAAAGCACCCTTATTAGGTGTGGAGTTTGTATGTACTCCCACGTGTTTGTGTGGGTTTCCTCCTCCAGGTGCTCCAGTTTTCTCTCACACTCCAAAAACATACTGGTGAAGTTAAATGGATTTTGACAAAACAAAAAACACCTTACTGTATTCATGAATATAGAGCCTGATAGAGAGTATGCATCCTGCCAGTCTCTGTGAGCTGCTGCTGAGCCAGGAGACACAGCATCGGATCACTTGTGTGACCATCGGACATCTGACCAACCCTTATGTTACTCAGGATGTCCGGTGTGATCACGCTGCAGAGGTCAGGCATGTTTGTGCGGAAAGACGCGGATATGCCTTGAAAATGGGGCCAACACGTCTGCATTTTCAGGAAAGCAGATGAACACTGGGCCTGATTCAGACCCGGTCGCAAGCACTGAGCGCTCGCAACCGGGTCGATGGTGGCCCACAGCGCATACGCACGACGGAGCCGGCTCCATCGTGTGCATGCGCGAGACCCGGCTAGCGACGGGCAATCCGTTGCTCCGGGTCTCGCACCAAAGGGGGCAAGCTGTCGATGTTGAGTGACAGCTCGCCCCCTTGGGTGGGCGGGCTGGGGGGGTGGCTGCCCAAACGGAGAACGCCTGCCGTTTGGGGGCGGCCCCACTGACATCACTCTGTTAGAGCCAAAATCTCTCTGGGGCTTGCGGCCACAAGACCCTACCACAAGGGTCTCATCGCAAGCCGGATGGTAGCGATGGTCTTGACCATCGCGACCATCATCATGGCCGCTCGCAATAGCTGTGGGTGGTCACCCACAGCTATGCGAGCGGCCAAGAGGCCGTTCCAAAAAAAAAGCCCGGCCCTGATTCAGAGCGAGCGCTCGGTCAGAGCGAGCGGCTCTGAATCAGGCCCACTGTCCCCTCCACCTCCCCCAAATGGCCGCATCGTGTCAATCAAGCTACGGCCACTGTCGTCATAGACACTGATGTGCACTTGTACAATATAGATCCTGCACATGTGCAGAACGCAAAACATGGAAGTTGTACGTAAACCATCGGGTTTGTAACATACAGTACCGCTAATCATGTGTATCGAAGTATACTGTTGACTTGCGTTAATTTAATTCTTTACAGTGGGATAAAAATCCCCCAAGGTCTCGCAGAAACCATAGAACATGTCAGGGAGAGTTTAAGTTACTCCTTAGGGACAATATTCAATTAAGCTGAAAGTGTCCAGGTGAACATATGTCTGGGATAGGCCATTAACATGACAGCTCTTACAGTACAGTAAGTGATTTCCCATCTGGGTATTCAGATCATGACATGATGGAAAGTGAATGCAGTAAAGTGACAGCCAATGACAAGAGCGAGGGGGGAGTCTTAGTGCCTGGTTCTACGTCAAAGGCAGCGGCGATGTTGGGCTCATTGGACTTTTCTTTCTTCCGTGCATGGGTCTGAGTCACACCGCGCATGAGTCCAGATAGCACGTGCGTCGCAGTTGCGATTGAAGCGCACAGGAGATCCGTGGACTTAGAAATGTCTTGACAATGTATTCAACGTTCCTGGGTGGTGACAGGGAGGTGGCTTAAGGAACGCACAGGGAGATGGTCCGACTTATGGGTATTACGGGCGTATCGCTGATAGTGGTAGCCAACTGAGAGGCAGAACGGTTCACATAGGAGACCATACTCAGACGGAGAAACTAGACGTGCTTTAGGGCTAGTGCAAGTTTTGACTATGCGACCGAAGACACACCAAGCAGTGTCTGAGCGTCTATGGATGCTGACAGTGGGCGTCTCAGGGAAGGGCTTTGTCATGGCATTAGCATAAAGTCGCAGATGTGCAACTTTATGCTAATGATGTGCTTCCCGATCGCAGTGGCCGGTTCGAGCACGCGCACTGCGTCTTATACGCGTGCGCAGAATGCAAACATCGGCTGGCTGCGTGCGAACGCAGCCTTGCAACCCAACCTGAATCAGGCCCACAGCTCTGATACACAGACAGCGCTGATAGAGCAGAGTTAACAATGGAGGTGGGGCGGAGCATACATATGAGCAGACGGTCATGTATGTAAGACCGGATCACAGAATTCACTGGTATTTTGTGTCTCCGCTGACCTGAATACCTGTCATGTGCATATCAGCAGGATTCTTCTCACTCTCAGTATGGGCTACAGCAACAGATCCATTCTCCACGAGCTTATAGATCATGTGTGATCTCAATGTGCTTGGAATGTCCATGGGGCATGGTGCTGTAAAACGGATTAATTGCACCTTTTGGGCACACTCCATGCTGATGGTGTCATTCTTTCTTAGAAGTCTCTTTAAGGTGAGAAGCTACTTGCTTGATTCTGTTAGTGCCATATATTCTGCCTCTGTGGTAAAGAAGGCTACAGTGGGTTGCTTTATGCTTGACCAGCTTACTGCTGTGCCTGCCAGTAGAAATAGATATCATGGATAGGAAGGATGATCATCTTCATCTGTTCCCCAATCAGCATCACAGAACGAATGTAGAATTTCCAGACTTGGTAAATTACAACTTAAAGGAAGATGAGCCATTTAAGTATCTTAGAATTCATTTGACTGCTTTCCGATGCTGTCTACCAGGATGAGTAGCAAATTGTACTCTGCTTACTGTGTATATGATGGTAGGGCATATATCAACTACCCAATAGCATTTTTATATGGAATTTTCTTCATGTTTTCTGTAGAGATGAGCGGGTTCGCCTCTCAGAGATCCGAACCCACCCGAATTTCGGGGATCCGGGGTGATCTGAGTGAAGCTTGGATCTCCCTGCCTGCCCCGGATCCCTTACCCGAGGCAAAACCTTGCGACGCCGCTGTCGGGTCACGAGGTTTTGTATTGAGCGGGTTTAATGCTGATTGGCTGAGAGAGCCATCTGTCATGGCTCTCAGCCAATCAGCGTTAAGCCCATTGAAAATGCACAAAGAAGAAAAAAAAGATGGTGTCCGCCATCCCCTGCCGCCTGACACCGCCGCCACTCCCCGCTGCTGACACCACCGGCACCCCCACTGGCAGCATCCCCCGCTGCCAACACTGCCACTGCCAACACTGCTGACATGCCTGCACTGCTGCCCCACATACTGAGGACACCATCAGCAACCCACACACTGCCGACATTGCCGACACTCCAACACTGAGGACACCGCCAGCACCCCTGCACTGCCGACACTGTCAGCAGACATGCACTGAGGACACCGCTGGCACCCTGCATTGAGAACACACCTACACTGCTGACACAGTCAGCAAACCTGCACTGAGGACATCACTGGCACCCTCGCTCTGCCGACACCACTGGTACCCTTCACTGAGAACACTGCCAGCACTGCAGCACTGAGGACCCTGCCAAAAACTTCCACACTGCCGACACAGCCAGCAAACCTGCACTAAAGACACCGCTGGCACCCCCGCACTGCCGACATCACCGGTACCCTTCACTGAGGACACTGCCAGCACCGCAGCACTGCCGTTCCATGTACTAAGGACACCGTCAGCAACTCCGCTATGCCGACACTGCTGTCATAGTAAGTGCACTATTGGTGTATCCAACTAACACTGTATAACACACTGTATCCCTGTTGGAAATTGGAAGCTGAACTGCCACATGTTAGTGCCGCCCACTATGTCACTTAGCTTAGTCAGCCAGCTAGCAGGATGCAACCTTTTGACCTTAACTAGATGAAGCAAATAACATTGTGAGGTGGTTAAAATTGATTGAAAATTACTGGAAATAAATGTTATTGAGGTTAATTATACTGTAGGAACAAAAACAGGCCCATTTTATGTGATTTTGGCTGTTTTTATGATATTTTAAGAAAAAATCCAGATCCAAAACCAAAACACGAAAACAAAACACGGAGGTGAGATTTTGGCAAAACCAATCCAGATCCAAAACCAGGGGGGGATCCAGATCCAAAACCAAAACACGAGGGTCGGCGCACATTTCTAGTTTTCTGAAGCCTCTCAGTTCATTGGTGTCATTGCTTTAATTAGTTTCATACCTTTGTCAATGGGAGCACTTATTGGACTAGCATGAGATCCTCATACACTGACTGCAGTGCCATCCACATGTTACGTGCTGATAATTTCCCATGTATGATAAAATTAATGTGTTGTTAAACACCCAAGCCAATTGTATGGCTTTATCTACATCATCAGCATTTGGACTGTCACCCGGATTAACTGTAACATTTCACAGCCTCTCATGTTTACACTAAGTTGCATTTCTATTGCAAACTTCCATGTGACATAGTTCTCTAAACCTTTAAGTTTAATTAATCAGTGTTTATTGCAGCGCTCAGTGATTGTACAGCATACTCACAGTTCTGATACACAGACCTGGCTGACGAAGCAGAACATACAATGGAGGTGGTGGGGAGCATAAACATGACCGGCCAGTTATGTGGGTACGGCAGGATCACAGAATGGGTTGGGTACGGGATTCCAAAAGTCAGTTTGCCGATGGTCAGACTACCGACAGCAGCATTCTGACAGTCAGAATCCTGAAACATTTTTGTAACTATTATAACTCTTACCCTAACCTCTCCCTCTAACCCCCCTCTCCCACAGACTAACCCTACACTCCCCTCCCACAGCCTAACCTTACACTCCCCCTAGAGCCTGACCCTCCTCCTAACCCTAATACTTCTGCGCAACTGACGCTTTTCTGATAGTCGGGATGCCATGACCATCGCCATCTCAACTGTCGGGATGCTGACTACATCCCCACAGGACTCACAGGTATTTTGGTTCCCCCGAGCCGCAGTGTGTACCTCTATGGTGCTCAAACACAGAAACAAGATGGCGCCGCATATGCGCAGACTTACCAACGACGGTAATCTTGGTACAGGAGAATGCTTCAGCTAATGAAGCATTATGGAGGAAAGCGCAGTAGCACACTCCATATATCACTCAACCTTAAGGTACTTCCTAGAAGTCCATTCTTCTGAATATAAGCAGCCATTACTGTTTCTGCCTATGGAGCCAAACATTTTGTTATCCGTTGATCTATGATAATATATGCCACATATAAAAGTAATGGCATTTTGCAGACCATCACGGGGATATTGTGCTTTTAATGACCATCTGTTTTTCTTTAGTAGCCTCTAGCAGCTGCAATCATTCCTAATTGTAGGGAAGATACAGAATGCATCATTAATATTTACCGAGTCAGGGATTCCCATGGCATGGCCGGGAGTATTGGATCTTCAGTGATTGATACAACATGCCACCAAGGCCTGTAATTATACATTGTAATCATGGACAATGTAGATTCAGTCTGTTCTTTCAGAATGCATTCACATATAAATTCAATGTTAGAGCTGCAGGACTACACCTAGAACAGAGAAGAACACTTCTCCCCTCCAGCACCCACTGTATGTATTATTCAATAGGTTTAGGATTCTTCAAATTAGTCTGTTATAACAGGAAGAGCATTCAGAGGAGGATACTTATTCAGAGCTCCATAAGGTGTCCAGGTGAATAGGTAGGAATGCAACTAACAGCTAAGAGAGCTTTAGATATGGACCCGTATCTCTGAGGAGTGTTTCCAGCACCGTGTTGTAGCCATACCACATAGAATTCAGCTGTTCTCAGACTTTTAGGGGTCTATGTACTACTAAGCAGTGATAAGTGACAGAGTGAAAAGTGATGTCTGTTATAAGTGCCAGCCAATCAGCTCCCAACTGTAATTTTTCAAACACAACCTGTGAGATGACAGTTGGGAGCTGATTGGCTGGCACTTATCACAGACATCACTTTTCACTCTGTCACTTATCACTGCTTAGTTCATAGACCCCATAGGGTGAGATGTACTGTAATAATGATTGCATTTATAATGCACCCATCTACGTCCACCTTGGTCCTAGTTACCGGCGGTTAGGTCTGCTGGCATGCTCCATCCTCTTCTTGCCGAGACAGCGACGCGATTCCCAGTCTGTGTTTCCAAGATGGCTGATGTAATGCGCAGGATGTAGTCGGGCATGTCTCGTCGCACGCAGTGAGTACACAAGCTGCGTATACTGTCACAGTGGCTAATTATGCACGCCCATGTAACGGCTTTCAAATGGACAGGCACGCCTGCATTCCTCTCCAACCACTCCCCCGTCACCACCCCCAAACCCTGACTTCCTGTCACTCACTCTGCGATGGATTTCTATGTGCGTGCGTGATCGCAGTCCGATCACAGTGAAACTGCTGCACAAGCGCACTGTGGAGCATGCGCTCCGTCCGACCTGCGTACGCGGTTGCAATTGCGACCCATGCTGACTCAGAACCTATGTCATTAGGTCCCTTACCCTGCCCACTTTACACAGAAATCGCCGGAGGATGCAAGAGTCAGGGGGCGCAGGAGACTCTCCCCAAATTTCAGGTATCTCACAGAAATTTTGGGAGAGTGGGCAAATATGAATGACATCTCCATACAAGCAAATAGGCTCAAGCCTTGGACTGCAGAATGATTACTTGAAAGACTGTTAGGACGTGCTGTATTTCTTCTTGTACATGGTGTATTGGATGTAGTAGAGTTTCCTGCCATGAAGCATTATGCTGACGGGTAAAAGCCGCTCACAAAGGTGAAATTACAACTAGGGATGTGCGCCGGACCATTTTTGCCGGATTTGGATTTGGTTCTAATTCGTCATCCGGCTTTGGATTTGGATTTGGATTTGCCAAACTGCGGTGACTGGCTTTGGATTTGGATTTGGATTTTTTGCCAAAATTGGCAAAAAAAGCTAAAATTACATAAATTGGGCTTTTTTTTCTTCCTAGAGTGTTATTTACCTCAATAACATTAATTTCCAGTCATTTACAGTCAATTTAGACCACCTCACAGCTTAAATTATTGGTTTCACCATTATTGGCCAAAGGTTGCAGTTAGCTGACTGGTGACCAAGCGTCAGAGCAGCGGCGCAGTGGCACAGACACCACAGTTTAAAGCACATCTATGAAACTATGCCACACAGCAGTGGCAGAAATGAAAGGTAGTGCTAGATGGAATTGTCCTTGGGCCCTCCCACCCACCCTTTATGTTGGATCTTAAAAAGGACATGCACACTTTAACAAACAAAGCATTTCAGCGACAGGTACTGCCACTTTGTGGCTGAAGTGCTTGGTTTGTTTGGGCCCCCACAAAAAAATCTTCCAATCTACTAAAGGCAACAGGTCTACAGTGGCATGATGTCACCATCATTGCCATCCTCACCCTCATCAGTGTGTACATCATCCGATTCCTCACACAATATCAGTTCATCCCCGCTGGAATCTACCATTACAGAAGTATCTGTACTGTGACGTGATTGGTGGGAAAGGTTTTCCTCGTGAAATTTCCAGTTCATTTTAATGAACATCATTTTTTCTACATTTTGTGGAAGTAGCCTCCTTCGTCGTTCACTCACAAGGTTCCCGGCTGTACTGAAAACTCTCTCCGAGTACACACTGGAGGGTGGGCAGCTTAAATAATGCAAAGCCAGTTTATACAAGGGTCTCCAAATTGCCTTTTTTTTCTTCCAATATTCGAAGGGACTCTGTGACATGTCTACGTGTATGGTGTCCTGAAAATAATCCTCCACCATTCTTTGGATGGTAATCGTATTAGATGGAGTTGCGGTAGAGGTGTCACTGGTGTTGGGCAAATCTTTTAGACCCGACCAGATGTCAAAATGTTGACTTGACTTATCTGCATCACCACTGGGTCTTTTGGAAAAGGTGCATTTTTTTCTGGCTGCTGCTGCAGAAACCGAAGGAGGAGACGTCATCGTAGTGCCATGTGTCACTTCAGCTGCCAACTTGCTCACCAGGAGCGCTTTGGTTCTTTTAAGATCTGGGTCAGTTGTAAAGAAAGACACAGCATATGACTTGAACCTAGGATCAAGAATGGTTGCTAAAATATAATGATCAGATTTCAAGATCTTGGCCACCCGTGGATCCTGGCGAAGCGAACAAAGGACTTGATCTATCAGTCCAGCATACTTTGCGGAATCACTTTGTTTAATATCATCCTTCAATTTCTCCAGCTGCTTTTCCAAAAGCGAAATCAGGGGAATCACCTTACTCAAGCTAGCAGTGTCAGCACTCACTTCACAAGTGGCAACTTCAAATGGTTTGAGCACCTTGCACAAGACAGAAAGTACTCTCCACTGTGCTGGGGTAAGGTACATTCCCCCTCCTCTCCCAATGTCATGGCTTGTCGTATAGCTATGGATGGCTTTTTGCTGCTCCTCCATCCGCTGAAGCATATACAGGGTTGAGTTCCACCTCGTTACCACTTCTTGCTTCAGTTGATGGCAGGGCAAATTAAACTGCTCTTGCAGGTGCTGCAATCTCCTGCACGCTGTTGCTGAATGCCGAAAATGTCCCGAAATTTTTCGGGCCACAGACAGCATCTCCTGAACGCCCCTGTCGTTTTTTAAAAAACCCTGCACCACTAAGTTTATTGTGTGAGCAAAACAGGGGATGTGTTGGAATTCACCCAGCTGTAATGCTTTCACTATATTTGTAGCATTGTCAGAAATCACAAATCCTGAGGAGAGTCCAAGTGGGGTAAGCCATGTTTCTATGACATCTCTTAGTTTTTCTAAGAGGTTGTCAGCGGTATGCCTCTTATTGAATCCGGTGATGCACAGAGTTGCCTGCCTCTGAATGAGCTGGTGTTGTTTGTTAGATACTGCTGCTGCTGAAGGCGATTCACCCACCCAGTGGGCTGTCACAGTCATGTAATCTTTAGTTTGTCCACTACCGCTTGTCCACATATCTGTGGTTAAGTGGACAGTGGGTACAATAGCATTTTGCAGACCAATAATTAGGTTCTGTTTAACGTCCTGGTACAGCCGAGGAATGGCTTTTCGGGTAAAATGAAACCGAGATGGAATTTGGTACCGGGGACACATGACCTCAACTAGCTGTGTAAATCCCACTGCATTAATTGAGGATATTGGACGCAGATCTAATATTAGCATAGCTGTCATGGCGTCAGTGATCCGCTGTGCGACAGGGTGAGAGCTGTCATACTTGCTTCCCCTTGCAAGAGATTCTTTAACAGTCAATTGTTTTTTTGGTATACTACTAGTAGTCTTCTTTGTCCACTTCTGGGATGAAGATCCACCAGCAGCAGCAGCAGCAGGCCTAGCGCTCAAAGATTCAGTTTCTTCTGAGGTGTCCTGGAAATTGGAGGAGTCACCGTGACTTAGCACTAATAAATTGGATGTTGTACTACCACTGATCATTCCTGAGGATATTGAGGAGGAAGGTGTTGTCGGCGGAGATTGCAGGTGCTGGGATTTAGTAGAGAGAAGGCATCTAGCTAATGCTGGACTGCTTGTTGTTATTTTTTTTGCAGTAGTTTCTGTTATCAAACACCTGTCATGAGCTCGCTGCAGATGATGTAATAGCGTAGAGGTTCCTAGATGTTTAACGTCCCTACCTCTACTAACTGTGGTCTCACAGAGGCTACAAATGGCTTGACAAACGTTGTCAGGGTTTGGGTAAAAGTAATTCCACACAAAAGATGTGGATTTCTTGGTTCTATGCCCAGGCATGGCAATGGCCTTCTTATCTTGGCCAAGAGCTGCTTCCACTGGTGCCTGACTTATACAAATAATATCCTCATCCTCAACATCCTCATTAGTGCCAGCATCAGCTGCACATATATTCCTCTCATCCTCTTGCAATTCCACGGTGGCATCCTCAATTTCTATGTCCTCGGCAATACTGCTCATCCCCACAACTACAGATGGAAAAGAAACTGTGGAGGGCGGCTTCTCTGAAAGGTCAGGCTTACACATAGAAATGCCACTTGTGGACCCACTTAGACTCTCCTCAGGGATTTCTGACATTTGTGTTTCAAAAAACACAGTTTGTTCGACTGCCTTATTGGTTTTAAATTTTTTCACACTTCTATAGTCTGATTGAAAAGGTCTTTTATCATCACGAGAGGCACAAGATGCCTCACTGACAGCTGCAGAACCACCACTCAGAAATAAAGGGCAAAGCCTGAGTCTTTCCTTGCCGCTACGTGTGGTGAATGGTATGTTGCCAATTTTCTGTTTCTCTGCAAAAGTAGTAGTCTTTAGAGGTTTTTTTTTTGTCTTTACCCCTGTAAAATCTAAATTTTTTGATTTCAGGTTCCCTAAGGTTTTAAAGCCTCTACGCCCTTGAGCATCAGCTTTAGATAAAAGTGATGGACTTCCAGCAGCTGCAATGCTAGCATTTACATGTTGTTTCTGCTCTCCTCTCAGTTCATTCTCGTGATCCATATTACTTTATCACTATGAACTGGAGTCACAGAGCTTGTATACACACAGTGGGCTATGCCCTTTCACGGAGCTTGTATAATAGACACAGTGGGCTATGCCCTGTCACGGAGCTTGTATAATACACTCAGTGGACTATGCCCTGTCACGGAGCTTGTATAATACTCAGTGGGCTTATGCCCTGTCACGGAGCTTGTATAATAGACACAGTGGGCTATGCCCTGTCACGGAGCTTGTATAATACACTCAGTGGGCTATGCCCTGTCACGAAGCTTGTATAATACTCAGTGGGCTTATGCCCTGTCACGGAGCTTGTATAATAGACTCAGTGGGCTATGCCCTGTCACGGAGCTTGTATAATAGACACAGTGGGCTTATGCCCTGTCACAGAGCTTGTATAATAGACACAGTGGGCTTATGCCCTGTCACGGAGCTTGTATAATACTCAGTGGGCTTATGCCCTGTCACGGAGCTTGTATAATAGACACAGTGGGCTATGCCCTGTCACGGAGCTTGTATAATACACTCAGTGGGCTATGCCCTGTCACGGAGCTTGTATAATACACTCAGTGGGCTATGCCCTGTCAGTTGTCACGGAGCTTGTATAATACAGTGAGTAGTAGAGTACACATACACATACACACAGTGGGCTTATTATGCCCAGTCACGGAGCACACACAAGGGCTTATGCCCAGTAAAGTCACAGAGCACTGCCTACTCTAATCTATCTAACACTAGAACAGACAGCGCACTAGCTAACTACCTAACTGCGCGTCACGCGAGAAATGGCGCCGACTGCCGGGCGCCGCGCCTTTTTATTGAGGCCGAACGTCACTCGGCTCTCGCGAGAATCCGACGCCGGACGGGTGACGTTCGGCCTCGAGGTGGAATCCGAGTCAGGCAGGAACACCCGAACTTGCGTTCGGGTGGACTCGGATTCCACCTGTTCGGAGCGGTTCGGATTCCTCAGAATCCGAACCGCTCATCACTAATTACAACTACGAGTTGTGATAATCTATGCACATATCTGTGACATCATTGTAGGCTTTCAGAAGACCTTCTAGAATGATTACAATGCACTGATGGCATAGGCAAGCACTGGGGTGGGGTGGTTAGGCCCCCCCACCTGTATGGCCCAGTTTCCCTGTGTGTATCTGATGCATTACATACCCTGTACTTTGTATGAGGCAGCTATAGCTTGTTAAAGGTGCTAGTTGTATCCCCTGCATGTGCTAGGCACACTCATTCTAAACTCAATCATTGGAAACCCCCCTTAGATAATCCTGCATTTGCCCCGTGTGTAGCACCACAAGTACAGCTAATTCTATGCGATGGATGCAGTTGGGATTCCGACGCATAGAATGTTGGCACCGGAATACCGACAACTGTCAGATGGCGGCACCCCAAACGCAGGCATCCCAACAGTAAGTAGTGGGGCTAGGGGGAGGGTTAGGGTCCGGCACTGGGGCGAGAGGGAGGGTTAGGCACTAGGGGGGAGGGTGCAGGGAGGGAGGGTTAGGTTTAGGGGTAGGGGTTGTGTTAGGGTACTTACCGGCCGTTGTCAGTATTTCAACCATATCAGGACGCTGGCATCGGGATTCTCACTGCGCTGGCATCCCCAGCTCTGGCATCCTGTACCCAACCCAATTCTACTCTGCTTGCCTGTCCTGCTTGTCTATGAAGTGCGCTATTGTACTACCTCCATGATGCTCCATTGTACGGCTGTACAAACCTGCGCACTACAACAATAAACCAGAGCTCCTGCTTACGTCTATCTGCCTGATGTGCCTGCAAATACTTTTTCCGTTTGTGTCTTCTATTTACCATCTGTGCACATCACAAAATGAAAATAGTACATACAGGTACATATCAACATGTCCAGGGGATGCTGCTTGCCGACTGGGAAACAATAGGGCAGATAGGGGCCCATTTATTAATGATCGCTTTTGCAATGCAATCAGGGCATGTCAGTATCGCCCATGATCGCATTGCAAAATGGGTTAGGGTTAGGCCCCCGGGAGGGTTTGGTTTAGGCTGCAGGAACGAGGGGGTTAGGTTTAGGCACTTACAGGGGGGTTTAGGGTTGGGCACTAGGGGGGAGGTTAGGCTTAGGCCCCCCTGCCCGGGTTTGGTTTTGGCTGCGGGAATGACGGGCTTAGGTTTAGGCACTTACGGGGGGGGGTTAGGGTTGGGCACTAGGGGGGAGGTTAGGGTTAGGCACCCCTAAGGGAGGGTTAGGGGGGGAGAGGGTTAGTGATACTTATCTTAATCCCCCGTTGGGATCTTCACTGGTGACGGTCTTCCGGCGTTGGGATTTGATTTCATACCGATCCCCCTCTCAGTACCGATGCCGGTGGTTGCTCTCTACGACCCTAGTTGTCCATGTCTCACGTATATCATCTCCAGATTATTATTATTAATATGATCTTTTATTTATATGTAGAGGCACAGATTGCTTAAGTCTGCTCTATATCATCTTCACCTACTGTAGAACAATTTAGTATATTTGGCAGTTTTTGGCCTCTACAATGTAGTGAAAAACACTACACTTCCCTGCGCTAAAAACCAATGATAGTAAAAGTCTAAATAACACCAGCTGCAAGTAATACGGGTCTAGTTAGGAACCTAAGTGCAAAAAGTAGAAAAAATCTATAAACAATAATTACTGCGGATAGTGGTATATAATGTACATTCTATATACTGTAATCTAAATAGATTAGTTTTGAGAAAGTCCCGGCATTTCTCGGGATGAAACGCGTTGACCGTATACCCTCCAGTCACTTCTTGTTCCGGATAATGCTCCAGTTGTCTGTGTCTATTCAAGCCTCTTACCTCTATGTCTGTCAGTTATTACCCTGTTTTGTTCTATCAATGTTTCCAATTGTAAAGCGCAACGGAATATGCTGCGCTATATAAGAAACTGTTAATAAATAAATTACCAAGAGCCAGGAACGACAAGATGTTTTTAGTTTTTGGCCCCTTCATAGGGTCTCCAGAATCCAAATACAGTAGTTTGTGAAATAAAATGCAGGATTTTAGCTTAAAATGATGGGAAATCTAAGACTACTACATTGAAATGTTTATGTTCATGGGTCATTACTGTTTAATCAGCAGCTACACCAGACTTCTGTCCTTCTCTGAGATCCTGAACGCAATGTACAAATCATTCCTCTCTGGGTTCTGATGATCAGATCTGTAAAGATAAACTCCTCCATCGGTTCCGCAAACACTTCAGATTCCATCATTTCTAAAACATCTCTTCAGTAAATTATGTGTTTGTTGTGATGTTTGCAGCTGTGAACAGTAAACCAAGTTTTTAGAACATTTTTCACCGGAAAGTTTGCCAAGGCATGCACACGTGTTTACCAACTTTTTTTTTCTAATAAGAAACCTAATTAACCTTCTTTGGTTATGTGTAACTAGCTGGCATACCTGGCGTTGCCCGGGTTGAAGACTGGACCCTGAAGTACACCTGCAGCCTTTATTTGTTTACATTGTCCTCGCCTATTACCCCATACATTCATCCTGAAAAGGACCCCTCGGTTTGCTAATTTGCATACAAACAGTGGCATAACTACTATGGGTGCAAGTGGTGTGGCTGCTATAGTGCCCGAGCTGCCTCTGTGGTCCGCTGCTCCCATGGCAACCAGTTACGCACGCAAAGGTAGACCGGTCCAGTCAGGGTCGCCTAGGAGAGCCCGAGTGTCAGCGGTGTTGGTGCCTGCCCGCCAGATGATTACAGCTGGCACACCGGCAGGCAGACATGCATAGACAGTGCCACCGGTCATGAGGCAATCAGAGCTGGCAGACCGGCAGCCAATCAGCAGTAGCAGCTCCTATGTCTGTCTATGTCTGCCGCTGCGACAGCTATAATTAGCTGGAGGCCCGGCACCAAATCCACACCTGCTGGCTACTGATGGCACACAGGGGGAGGTGAGAGGCTGCTGGAGGGACATGGGGAGGTGAGTTGTTGGGGGGGCATAATGTGTAAGGGGCACTACTATTGTATGGAATAATGTGTTATATGGGGCACTACTATGTTGCATAATCTGTGAAGGGCATTACTTTGTGGTATAATGTGTAAGGGGCATTACTATGGAGTGCAAGGGGCATTACTGTGTGGCTTAATGTATAAGGGACAATATAACTTTGTGGCATAATGTTTATAAGGGGTACTACTGTGTGGCATAACCTGAATTGGCTCTGTGTGGCATAACATTAATGGGCTCTTTATGGGGGCAAATGTATGTGTTTTTTTTTACCCCGGGGGGATCATTTTAAGATCTTGCTATGTAGCCCACAAAGTTCTAGTTATGCCCTTGCATGCAAACACAGAGGGCTGACTAATATATATGGTCAATTTAAAAGGGACTGTCAATTTAATATGAACTTGCATGAGTCATCAAGTTTGCTCTGACTGTGAAAGGATACTTTTGTAGCCTACTCACAGGTTTTTGGCAGACTGCCAATTTCCACTGGAGCCAGCCTTGCAACCTGTGTAATTTAAGAGTGTCCCAATTTTTAGGGATTGTGTGACAGTGGAGGGCCCTTACAAAGTTCAAACATAGGTATATAACAAGAGGATTGTGGGGTTGCGCAGTAAACAAAGAATATGCAGCAAATTCTAAATCACACACATAGCAAAAAGACCATTACTCATTAGAACCATATAGAAAAAAATGGTGACCAATAATTTGCACTCCTCTTTGAAGGATCTACTCTTTTGTTTCCAAAAAAATCAATATAAAGTTTGTTAAAATTTAAAAAGATATCTTTGGAACTTAACCTTTATTTGGGAAAAGCTTGTGGTGTGTTGCTGGACTGTCTGTTTGTGGACACCCATGAATTACATCACATAGGCACACACCACCAGCCCTATACGGCATGAACCAGGAGTACCTGAGTATTATATTAAGTGCTTATTTTTTACCCAGTCTGCTCATGTATTATACATCCCTGGTTACATAGGGTTTGTGCACTATGCCACTTTAAAAAACCTCGTGTTTACAATCTGACCTCATTTAGCACTTGTGTTATTCAGCTTGTGTTATGTATTGTACAGTACAGTATGTCCATGTTTACGTAAGGTCTGTGCACTGTGTCACTTTTTTATACCTTATGTTTACAGGTTTCTAAATAAATGTTAAGATATCTTTTTAAACTTTAACAAAGCTTTATATTGATTATTTTGGAAACAAAAGAGTATATCCTTCACAGAGGAGCGCAAATTATCGGTCACCATTTTTTTCTATGACGTTTAAACATAGGCAGAAACATAATCCTGGTCAAACTACACCACCCTGCCAAATTTGGTAGCGCTAGATCCAAAACTCTGGCCCTGCATAAAGGACAAACAGACAGACAGACAGACAGACAGACAGACAGACAGACAGACTTTCTTGCTTATTACTGTATATAGCTATTTGGATTTGAACCTTAAAGTTTCAGGCAAGTTAGACTGTTGTATCTGATTATCACAGTTTACTATTTGTTTCATATTGTTAAATTGAGTCACAATACTAGAGTAAAATAACCACTTACTGTAGTGAGTTCAGCATGGAAGATGGCAACGTAACAACGGGGAATGAGTGTCAGAAGTGAAGAGCAATATGGCAACTGGAACTGAGCAATCAGCATTGTGATAATATATTAATACATGTAATACTGGGTATGCGGGGGATTCACCTATATGTCAGGTGAATCAGACAGTCCAGGTTTTGGTATACTGTATGTGCACTTTGGACAATGGGTCAGACAAAGATGTAGTTAAACTTTGAATCGAATGGTCTGGAGCACAGAGAAACTTTTAATCCGATGGAGCAGACAAAGGTCTAATGTCAGTCTGGTGGAATAGCACACGTTAGTGTTAATTCTAGAGAGGCACATGGGTAGGGCGACTGGCTGGGAAAAGAACACTTACGCACTCGCCACAGGTGTGCGTGTGCAAAAAAAGTGAGCGTGATCACTCAAGAAGGGGTATGTCTTTAAGACACGTCGCCCTTACGTCACTGTGAGCGCGTGACCAGCACTCACGGACATGCTGGCACTGCCCCCAAACTCTCCATGCAGGCTTAACAAATGCTGTGTGCATTTTTACAGCAACTTCCTCCCCCCTCCCTGGGTGGAGACAGCACAAATCAAGTGGCCAGGAAGCAGGCAAGAGCTAGGTCAGCTATCAGTAGCAGGTGTTCAAACACAATTATAAGCATACAAGGAGAGCAGGCACAGAGATTTGTCAGTAGTCACAGCTGAGGCCAGTACACAGTATATTTTAACAGAAGTGTGGTGTGCAGAAGCAATCACCTAGCAGTGGCAATTACCTAGCATTGAATACTAGGCATAGCACTGCTTTATAGCACCAGGTATTCAAGGCTTCAAAGGGCTTCCAGCAATTCCTGCATGCGTAGTCTGACCACAGTACCTTACGGAATTTCTCATTCTCAGCCTGTGGCTAAGCACCAAGAAGGTAAGTTAAACATTGTACTCGGCCAACCCCTCATTGTGGATGACCTTATTAGGGAAAAAGTGCTGGGACATCATTTTTTTTATCGAAATCCCTGAAAAAATGTACATTTCACCTTTACACAATGGAAGCAGCCATATTGTGGCCTAACCAATGCACATGAAAATACAGGCTATGAATTTGCAAGGGAACACTGAGAGCGCTGAGTCAAGAATTACACAGCGTAGGCAGCCATCTTGTTGCCTAGAGTTGTGACAGTTTTCATCCTTAACGTCTGTACATCCCACAAAATGTCTGCCATCTCTCTGGCTTTAAGTAATCCTTGATACCCCACCATTTCCTTACCCATCAATAAATGAAGATTACTCTCTGTACATGTTTCAAAACAGTCTTTATTTCCTTCTCTATTGAAAATCATCAGTAGTATAAATATACTTTGGCATGGGAGCTGACACAACTCCCTCATAGATATTATTTAATACAGCCCCTTGAGTTAAGCAACACGCTCAGCGCTAGCAAATCATTTATATATTTATATATATATATATTTCACAGAGTCCTGCATTTCCTTTATATATGCAATATTTTACAAGTGAATATATTTATAGATATGTATAGAGGTCTGTACACATTTAAGCAGTGATATCAGTATATATGTACAGTATATAGAATATGTTATGTCTACCATCTATGTACATTTAGGCCCTCATTCAGAGCCGTACGCTCTGAGCAGAGCGCACGCTCTGAATGAGGGCCGGGCTCCATGAAAATGGAGCGTCCTCCTGGACGCTCGTATAGCTGTGGGTCACCACCCACAGGCTAGAAGAGCGTGCATTTTGATGGCCGCGATGGTCGTGACCATCGCGACCATCGAAATTGCGAGCCGGAGCCTGCGGTTGAGGTTTTCAACCGCAAGCTCCGGAGTGATTTTGGCTCTACCAGAGCCAAAATCACTCCCACTGACATCACTAGTGATGTCAGTGGGCCGGCTTTTGACAGAAGGCGTTCCCATGGGAACGCCCCCGTCCGGGAGGCACGCCCCCGGCACGCCCACCAAAGGGGGCGTGCTGTCAATCAACATTGACAGCACGCCCCCTTTGATCGGACACAACGAGCGAAGGACTTTCCTTCGCTCGTCGCGTCTGGCGAAAGCGCACGACGGAGCTCCCTCCGTCGTGCGCATGCTCAGTCCATAACATCGACCCACTTGCGAGCGGACAGCCGCTCGCGAGTGGGTCTGAATCAGGCCCTTAGTCAAGTATCAAGAAGAGTCTTTCAACTGGTGCGTGACAAATGGATAATTGGTAACAAGAAATAAAATGTCCGCCATTCTAAAAAAAAAAAAAGTCATTTTGTACGGTCACTTTTTCCATAAGGACAGAGTTTGGGGGAAATATACAGAAAAATCACAGCAAACCTGTTAAACCTCTAGGCAGCATTAAGGTGTCTAAACATCAGCGACATGGTAAATCGGTCTACGAAATGCAGACGCGCTCTCTGGCCAGGCCTTGCAGTTTATCAGACGAGCCTGGAGTTCAGCATGGGCCAAGCAGTCACTCTTCTTTACTGCCGAGTGAGTGGGACAAAGCCTATTTCAGGATCATGGAAAACAAATGGTTATCCCCAGCGAGTCTCAGTATTACAGAGATGAGATGCAGAACCTCCACTATCAGATGCGCAGGGTTTTATAGAAACTGGAAAAAGCAGCGCTGTTTAGCATCACTTGTACTGGGCAGAGGGAGGATGTTGTGACAGAAATATCAGCGTATAGCATGAAAAATAACAATACCGTGTGCATTTGTTAAGTCTGCTTAAGGCTATCTGTGGAAAATACTGCTGTATTCCAAATCAACCAATCAAAGAAATGATAACAACTTTACAGTTTTGAAAAATGAAAGCAAGCATCTGATTGGCTGCTATGGCTTACGGCACTGTAAGGTAGTTTCTGCGCAACTACCTTACAGTAGTTTCATAAAGGTTCAGATGGAAACATGACTATACTGTATAACACATGACATAACATTATGACCACTCCCAAACTATAATTTTACCTCAGGACTGAAGAAATGTTGCTCCAGATTTTGCTGCACCTGATCAATTTTAAAATGTATGTTTTGTTAATACTGCATATTCTGTAATATCACCAGTGCATTTTCATTTTATTTAGTTTAAGACTTTTGTTTCAATGAAAACTACCTTTCTTGGAGTACAGTGCACTTTTATAGATGTTGTCCGCACAACTGACTCAAACAAAATGGCTGACTGCCATGAAGTGTTTTGGTAACACTTGTTCATTTTGGGACTGTTAAGTAATCATTGTGGATGGTGGCTATTGTATTGTAGAAACAATAATGAAACCAATCATGTACACACAATCAGAAGAGTTTTGCTATCTGGACAAGTGACAAAATGGCCGACAGTCTCGACGTGTTTTGAGAAGGCAGTCCCTCAGGGGAAAGGTATCCAGATTGCTCTACTGTTAATTCTAAATTAATTCACCCACTAATTTACACACACATGCACACATTCATACTCACCTTCTGTTTTATTATAAAAATATTTTCATTTGTGACAGTAAAATGAATCAATATGCTGCAGCCATTCGTAGTGTACTTTGTCATGTCACTCAACGTCTTTGGTAATTACCTAAAAAAGCAGCGATAATCTCTACGGACTGCGGCTGCTAGATGCTGGAATCTCCAGATTTTATCATCCCCCCCACCTCACAGGTCTTCTGTGAATGTCAATGTGGCAGAGTGAGGACACCACACGTTAATCGTCATCCGACCGAGCAGACAGTTTCAGGAGCCTCTCGACACTGAGGTCGAAAGCTCAAATTGAATCTGCGCTTCTTCATAATTGTAATCATCACCCCCAACCGTACATGTTATTTAATGGCAGAGGCGGGTGGACTGCTATGCCTTGCAATGTGTGGTATCAAAATTATATTTTATGGAGTAATACTTTTGTATTCATGGAACAGACATAACTCTGATATAAAAAATCTAATGATAAAACATAAAAAGTATCCTACCTATCTATCTATCTATCTATCTATCTATCTATCTATCTATCTATCTATCTATCTATCTATCTATCTATCTATCTCTCATATCTATTTGGATATTTTTTGTGCAATTCTTTACATTTCATAACTTTTTGTACAGGAAAGTCCCTGTTATATTTAGGTTGTAATCTGTAGAGTGACCAATTTATAGCAGCTGGAATCATCGGAGGCCATCGTCTACCAGTCAGGTTGTCCTCTCCCACTGTCCAATGTCTTCTTCTTATTATTATCGGTTCCCCAGACTGTGACTGCCTGAGGAGACCTAGAGGAGTAAGTAACAATTATAGGAGGACAGGTAACACAAGTGGAGTGTGAAAGGGATAGTTTGAGGACATAATTGGTCATATATATGAACCTATGGGCCCCCAAGGGTTTTTTTGTGGTGATAGTTAAAAAATAATTCCCAAAAATATAGGCAAGGCTTTGGTGACTATTGGAACACAGATTATAAGATTCTTAAAAGTTATGCTTCTTAGATCCTTTTTTTTCCCCTCGATTTTTATGTTTTTTTGTATTTCTATAAAGTGAGCTAGATTTTCCCTACTCGTCCCATTAATAGGGGACACGTACAATTTACCCGGGTTATGTTGGTTGTTGCCTGGGAATGTAGACGAGGTACTGTAGTCATCTCACTCGCAGTCTTTCAGTCAACCAACCAACCTAACCGGACTGGGACCGGATTAGGTAACAACACTATAGTGAACCTTTTTGCCAAAAATAGTTTAGGTATCCATCACATTACCACTGATGGCAAATCCAAGCTGCCAAAGATGTAGATCTCGCCATACATGCCCAACTGTATGGATAACCACAGCATCCCTACGGGTGTCTGTGTTTTTTTACATTTTATTTCGGAGGTGAACTTTGGTCAAACCTGCACCACCCATTATTGTTTCGTTGGTTTACCTGTTGGCAGGCATGGCCATGGGAGGAGTAACTGCTATCCTTGCATGTAACTTGTATGTCACCTGGTTAGATTGGCTTGAGACCTACCCAGTCAGATGCCATAGATGACACACCATAACCTTCTCAGGGTGTACTATCCCGACCAGACTTGGCTGATGCAAGGAAACCACTTTGCTTTTCCAACTGAAAATAGAGGCTGCAAAAAGGTATTGGTGGAGGTTTGAGGGATCCATGTTGAGATCTTACAGAGGTGGGCGGCTCTATTAAAGGAATATGTGGCTCAGTTACCTGCGACAGATATTTAAGATATATTTAATGTATTGTAGCAGTGGGTATTGAATTAGGGATTAAGTCGGCACTTGGGAAAGAGTTAAGGGAGTTTATTGCAAATGTTTATGCTGGGGCGAAATTTGAAAGGGGCAATGCTTTTTATTTTGAGTTTAAACACACCGGATACTGGCGGCTTTTTTAGTAAATTAACCCTCCTGGAGTGACCTGCAGTATTCAGGCCAGCTCCAGCAGTGGAGCTGCAATGCAGTCCAAAATTCAAATAGGGGTACCACACCAACTGCCTCCCAAACGCTGCCAAACATGGCCAGCCGGGACCGGCTGGCAGTTGGAGTGGCTCCCCTATTTGAACTTTGGACTTCCCTACCTCTGGAGCTACCTCTAATGGAAGTCCCTTCTAAATTCTGCGGTGAGGAGCATTGAGTTACCGCCCAGAGTGTTGAGGCGCTAGACATCGGTTAAGCTAAGACTTTGCCAAGTGCAGAACGTCTGCAAATCGGATTTCTGCGGACAAATGGTTACGTGCAGGAAACTATGGCACAGATCACATTAGACAGATGACACTTGTCTTTTTCCTGATGGGTTTGAGTTTCTGGTTTTCTAATACTTCCTTAATTCAATTGTTTCAAGAAATAACAATAGAATGGCAGGATACACATTTCAGAACCTATTGCGCATAATGAATTAATGTAGTAAAAGTCTTTTAATGATACAGCTCCAGCTCTGGATTATAAACTCGTAATTGTTGAATTTCCTGCATTCGGAAGTGCAGACGAATAAGCACAGCTGTCATGTTTTTTAGATTTGCCTGGCTATCAGGGCAGCTTATTATTGCTTTTTATTTCCAGACATGGATTTACTAAGCACTTACTGACAGATATATATTTTATATGTACCTATAGGTTCTATGGTGCCGATTTAATAAGCCTGGGATGGAGATAAAGTGATTGGAGATAAAGGACCAACCAATCAGCTCCTAACTGCCATGTCATAGGCTGTGTTTTAAAAATGACAGATAGGAGCTGGTTGTCTGGTACTTCACCTCCCTTCACTTTATCTTCATTCAAGGCTTAGTACATAGACCCCTGTATGAAGTGCTCTTATTCTGTGGTCAGCAGTGTAATGGGTTTATGTTAATCTTCTATACTTTTTAGAAGTGTTTGGCTAACATCATTTATTATATTTTTCTAAGAATTGGGCACACAGGGGGAGATGTATCAAACCTTCGACCTAGATAAAGTACAAAAGCTGCCCGTAGCAAACAGTCACCTTGTAGCTATCATTTGTCTAGCACAAAATGACAGAAGCTGATTGGTTGCTATGGGCAATTTGTCCACTTTATCTCTCTCCAAAGTTCGATACATCTCCCCCATTAACATCCAGTACATAAGAGAAGTGGGAGGAACAAGAGCATTCTGCAGCCAATCGCCGAGTTTGGAATGCTCACAGCAGCACAGAGGGCCTGATTCAGAGCCGCTCGTAAGCGGCCGCTCGTTCGCTCCGAGCGATGTTCGCACATCTGCGCATGCGTATGGGTCGTAATGCGCATGCGCCAACCAGTCAGTGCGGTCGGAAAACGTGTGTTCGCAAAATTGCGAGTGCCTGCTAATTTGAGTGACAGGATGAAGCGTTTGTGGGTGGTAACAGGGGAAGGTGCTTGAAAAGCGGGGAGTGGAGATCCGAACGCAGGCGTACCAAACGGTCAAAACGGGCGTTTTAAGGGTGTGCATAATTAACAAAGCAGCGTCATCGACCACATCACTTGCTTGTTTCTTAGCCTGAACTGTTCGCATGATTGCGGTAGGAAAATCCAACCACAAGCACTGCGAGCAGTTCAGGCGCCTTTCGATGTACTCGATTAATCTAATAAATAGCGGAGATGACGTATGATGCGAGCGGCCAGGGGGCGTCTTTATGCGCATGTTTCGTTCGCTCGCTCAGACATAGAGGCGTCAACAGATCTCAAAGAGCGGGCGCTCAATTTAAATAGCCGACCCCTTTTTCTGAACGAGCGAGCGCAAATAGCGTCCGGCTCTGAATCAGGCCCAGAGTCCTTTGTCTGAACCGTCTCCTGTGTGTTTGTGTCCAGGTAAGTGGGAGTGGCTAGTCCAATATGCAGCCAATCGGATCGTTACCAGCAGCGCAGTCTAGTGACGCTGTGCTTCCGCCACACTTGTGCAAGAGATTTGAGATTGGTTTAAAATGTCATCCTTCCGAATTGTTTTATTGTTACTGATTGGTCTGCGTCAGCACTTTAGGGCGCACGATAAAGTGCGATGTGAGGAAAATGCAAAAGGTCCCGAGTACCCAGCCCACCTTTAGTGGCCAAACAGTGGCAATAATGGTGCGGGAACCAATGTCTTGTGGGCGGGGGTGGGGGGGAGTGAGTGTATGGACCAATAGCTGCAAGCGCAGAACCACCATTCTCTTATATGGTCCACGAGAGCGCTGGATACCGAAAACCACGAGAAATGTTCAATTATTTTTCTTTCAAAATCAGCTGCGAAACGTCTTAACGTCAGACTTGCCTGCTCTCCTGGAATGTCCGGGAGGCTCCTACAAGTCGGGAAGCTCTCCGGGTCTCTCGGGGGACCAGGGCACCCTCCATGATATTGCCCACTTCACTAGGGAAGTGTACCCGGGTACAACAAGAACCATCATCAACTCCAGCAGTTGGTCTGCCTCTGCCCACCTTACTGTACTGTCATTGCTCCTCAGCGCCCATGATTCTCCAAGTGTAAGAGGACAACGTAAAGAAACGCACAGGTCTAAAACGCGGGCACAAGCTGTGTGCTGTGCACGTTGCATCATTTCTGCGCCAAGGCGATCGCCCAAATGCACTTGGGTGCTACCTGCTCTAAATCAGGGGTGAGACTGAGACTGTGGCTTTCGTAGAAAACAAATGATGTTATTGTCCTGATTTCAGAAGCTGCGTGTTAGTGAACCTGTCCCTGAGCGTCTACTTTCTGCACCTTATTTACCAAACACGGCTATTTCTGGAGCTCAGCGTACAGTCATACAGCCATACGGCACATTCCCTATATACTGTACTCACATTTCCATGCTGTAAATTAGGGGTGGGGAACCTTCTTTCTGCCGAGGGCTATTTTGATATATATAACATTATTTGCGGGCCCGGTGCAGACCACGCCCCCTCCGTGTGAAGCCAGACGGGCGGAGCCACAATAGTTGGTGCTTACAGCAATGCCCGGAGCATCCTCAGGATGCTCTGGGGAGCTGTAAGGGCAGCGGTGTGACCATCTGAAGCATCCTAAGGATGTTCCAGGCGGCACTGCTGCATAGATTCTGGCTGCAGTGAGCCATCTAAGCACCCTGTTAGCCAGCTGAGGCTAGCAGAAAAAAACTCAGTGGGCCAGACCAAATGATTCAGGGGGCTTTATACAGCCCCCGGGCCTGAGGTTCCCCACCCCTGTTGTAAATGGTGTACAAAGATACAATATGGCATTTGGTCGTTAATAACAAACAATTGTAACAATTAATTATAAGGATAAATTAGCTCTGGGATTATTATACATTTTTGTCAATAAATATTTTGGATACATAGCGCCTGATTCAGTGGCACACGCTATTGCAGCCGAGACCGCGTCTTAATGCTAATTCCGCAGCCAATGGTCTTCCTACTGATTAGCACACCGGCCACAGCGCTAATCCCACACTGTGCGTATTAAAACACAACATCGGTCACACCATCGCAGCAATGGCAGCGCAGAAGCTCAGTCTGAACACGGGCGCCGGAGTCATTGACGCTGCAGCAAAACAAACAGTTGCTTACCACAACACTCCTGATTCGGCCGTTTACGGTCAGCGTCTACGGGTTTTGCCGCAGTTGCACTGTTACGGTGTTTTACTGTACTGCTTGTTACCACCCAGAAACGCCCACCGAAATTGCCTCTCTCTCTGCGTCCAGATTTGTTCTGCATCTCTCAGCAGTAACCATCTGGACCCATGCGTAGTACGGCTCAGACAAATGCGTAGACTAAAAATATCGGCTGATTGCGCGTGGCATCAACATAGTGCGAACCTCAGAATCAGGCGCTTTGCAAGGAGTGCTAAATTTACCCCGTGAGGACAGCGAGGCATTTGGCTACTGCAGCACCGTCCAAGGGATAGGACATAGGACCTCATTCAGAGGCGGTCGCACGGAGCGATTGGTCGCAGCGAGCGATGTTTTTTTCAACTGCGCATGCGTGTAACTGGCAGTGCGCGCGTGCAAGCCTGTCTTCCTGACCGCAATATTCTTGCTCGTTAGTTACAAGGTCGTAGCTTTGATTGACATTTCGTGCCGTTTGTGGGTGGTTACAGGGGAAGGTGCTTGTGAACGGGGGTGTGGTGGTGCGCACGCAGGCGTGGTTGACCTTAAAAAGGGTGTTTTAAGGGCGTGCATATATTACTGAGCGAGTCATCACACATGTCAGCTCGTTGCGATAACGATGCTACTGCTCGTAGTGCTAAAGGTAGCCCAGGGTCTACCCTAACCATTGCGAGTGCTGGCGATGGTTTCTGCCTCAACCGATGTCTATAGGCAATTAACACTGTAAATGGTGTTAATCATGCTGACGTAGGTTGCCGCCTGCGACCGACTCTGAATTAGGCCATAGAGATAGGAGGTGTGCTTTCATTGTTGTGGGTGTTTCCGCGCTTACGATGTGCGTTGCGACTGAGCGCTCGTTTTGCATATTCTCGATCACTTTAGGTGCTACCGATTGCTCCCGAGCGACCGCCTCTGAATGAGGTCCTATTTTATTGTTCTTAACAGACCATGACGGAGGGGTATTAAACAGCAGAGACACAGCAAATAAATCATTTCAGCAGCTAAAATGTGCATTTCATACCGCAGGGGTTTGATTAATTAAAAAATTGGCAAAATGGCTTTAAGTATTCACGAGGAGGTCCGGACGCCCACCGCCACGCAGCCTTATTAGCGCTACCTCTCATTATTTTCAGGACTCCTGAGCACTTATCTGCCTCCCAACATACATAATAGATAGATGTTATGTGAGGGCTGTCAGCACGTGTTAGATGCGCTGCAACGATGTCCAGTACATCTGTAATAACTGGACGGACACTGGTGTGAGTCCCAGATGAAACATGAATGAGACGTCACCTCTCATTCACCTACACAGTAGAGGCAAAACCTTTTCACAGATTGAATGTATGTTCAGCCAGTCAATCACTGGGAGCTGCTGACATCCCTGAGGCACGAGGCACCAAGCTGGCATGTATCGTCCCATAGACACCTGCCACCACTTTGCGCAGGAGACAGGGACAAATTAGTAAAAGCTAGGTTACATTTGCTTGAACCCTCTGATTGCAGAAGGTCCCTGCAATAAATGTCTTGTGTTCTGGGGACTGATTTGGAGGACTATACAGAACTTCTCCGCTTCATGAGTCCTCTAAAGGCCGAGAGGCTGTGCAGTCCAGTAGAGACCGAGCTGATGGCTGAATGCTGGGTGTTGCAAATGCACCCATTAGACGGGGTGCCCAGGAACCTGCCAGGGGAGTGGTGGTTCTGCTCCACGCAGGTGTCGGAGGTGGACAAGTCCCGGGGTATGATCATGGGAATGGAGTATTGCAGCTTTTCCCTACTCTTGTACCATAAGCAAGAACACATGGACTGGAAATGGAGGACCTCTGCGTACACGTTGCGAAAACCACCCGTGGAAGAACTTGTGTCTGTGGTGTGGATGCTGGAGTGACCGTTCCGGCTCAGCAAGGCCCGATGCTCTGCGTCCCTCTTTTCATCCTCTGCGTTCATGGTCATGAACCGTAGAACCACCAAGTTGAGGAAAGCTCCAATGACGGTAAGTCCCGTCAGTATGTACACGAAGCTGAAGGCAACATACTGCGGCTTATTCTGCAGGGCTGCATCCTTCTGGAGCGCCACGTAGTCTCCGAACCCAATGGTGGTCAGGGTTATGAAACAATAGTAGTAGGCGTGGAAAAAGCTCCACTGCTCGTAGTGCGAAAAAGCAGCAGCTCCGATGCACAGGGTGCTGATGCAGGAGAAGAAGCCGATGATGACCATGTTGGCCATGGACACGTCCGCCCGTCTCATTCCAAGGCACTTCTTGATACGGTAAAGTAGATATCTAACCAAGGTGTTGATCCTTTCACCCAAGCTCTGGAACATGACCAGGGTGAGTGGAATCCCCAACAGAGCATAGAACATGCAGAAGACTTTTCCTCCATCTGTGCTCGGAGCAGCGTGTCCGTAACCTGAAAAAAAGAAAAACAGATGCAGAAAGTTAGGAATTGGTCTAAACTCACACTTTCCAATTAGTGCTGATGTAAAGGCTACATACTGTAGGTAACATCCACTTACTGTGGTTCACATTTTTATTTTTCAACTCTGGAGTGGACACTTATCCAAACAATAACACTGTAAATATGCTGGAAACCTATATTGGCAGATAACCACTATACTCCATTTACTGTATATATATGTTCAACCGTAAACATGAGTTGCAGTCTTTTGATGATAATAAATGAGTTAAATGGAAACAAACATTAATGGCTACCTTTCCAAATTAAGGATAATGGAAAGTACAAGAAGACAGAGGAGGGTCTCAGGGGTGTATCTACCCCTTGGCCAGGATGGTAGTCACCAGGGGTAATGTCCATGGGGAGCATCTCAGCGGTGCCACCCGCAGTCAGGGGGTAGAATCAGGATGGTACTGCAAAAACTGGAGTCCCAGGTACGCCTCTGGTTCTTACCCAGGGTAGATGTCCACGGACGGGCAGCCGCATACAATTAACTAATAAAGTTTTTTTTAGACAAGTCGCGCGTGGCGCTGTCAGACTGAGGAGTTGTCCACAGCCACAGCCTGAAGAGATGGTAAGTACATCTGAGCTTCAAGGTCTGGATTCGTAGGGGGCAGGGGCTGGAGAGACAGAAGGGGGGTTGGCTGGGGAGACAGAAAGGGATTGGCTGGGGAAACAGAAGGGGGATGGCTGGGGAGACAGAAGGGGGATGGCTGGAGAGACATGAGGGGGATAGCTGGAGAGACATAAGGGGGATGGCTGGGGAGACAGAAGGGGGATGGCTGTGGAGACAGAAGGGGGATTGGCTGGGGAGACAGAAGTGGGGTGGCTGGGGAGACAAAATGGGAATGGCTGGGGAGACAAAATGGGAATGGCTGGGGAGACAGATAGGGAATGGCTGGGGAAACAGAAAGGGGGTGGCTGGGGAGACAGAAGGGGGATGGCTGGGGAGACAGAAGGGGGGTTGGCTGTGGAGACAGGAGGGGGATGGCTGGGGAGACAGAAGGGGGATGGCTGGGGAAACAGAAGGGGGATTGCTGGGGAGACAGAAGGGGGGTGGCTGGGGAGACAGAAGGGGGATTGGCTGGGGAGACAGAAGTGGGGTGGCTGGGGAGACAAAATGGGAATGGCTGGGGAGACAAAATGGGAATGGCTGGGGAGACAGATAGGGAATGGCTGGGGAAACAGAAGGGGGTGGCTGGGGAGACAGAAGGGGGATGGCTGGGGAAACAGAAAGGGGGTGGCTGGGGAGACAGAAGGGGGATGGCTGGGGAGACAGAAGGGGGGTTGGCTGTGGAGACAGGAGGGGGATGGCTGGGGAGACAGAAGGGGGATGGCTGGGGAAACAGAAGGGGGATTGCTGGGGAGACACAAGGGGGGTGGCTGGGGAGACAGAACGGGAATGGCTGGGGAGACAGAAGGGGGATTGCTGGGGAGACAGAAGGGGGATGGCTGGGGAGACAGAAGTGGGATGGCTGGGGAGACAGAAGGGGGATTGGCTGGGGAGACAGAAGTGGGGTGGCTGGGGAGACAAAATGGGAATGGCTGGGGAGACAAAATGGGAATGGCTGGGGAGACAGATAGGGAATGGCTGGGGAAACAGAAGGGGGTGGCTGGGGAGACAGAAGGGGGATGGCTGGGGAAACAGAAAGGGGGTGGCTGGGGAGACAGAAGGGGGATGGCTGGGGAGACAGAAGGGGGGTTGGCTGGGGAGACAGAAGGGGGATGGCTGGGGAGACAGAAGGGGGATGGCTGGGGAAACAGAAGGGGATTGCTGGGGAGACAGAAGGGGGGTGGCTGGGGAGACAGAAGGGGGATTGCTGGGGAGACAGAAGGGGGGTGGCTGGGGAGACAGAAGGGGGATTGGCTGGGGAGACAGAAGTGGGGTGGCTGGGGAGACAAAATGGGAATGGCTGGGGAGACAAAATGGGAATGGCTGGGGAGACAGATAGGGAATGGCTGGGGAAACAGAAAGGGGGTGGCTGGGGAGACAGAAGGGGGATGGCTGGGGAGACAGAAGGGGGGTTGGCTGTGGAGACAGGAGGGGGATGGCTGGGGAGACAGAAGGGGGATGGCTGGGGAAACAGAAGGGGGATTGCTGGGGAGACAGAAGGGGGGTGGCTGGGGAGACAGAAGGGGGATTGGCTGGGGAGACAGAAGTGGGGTGGCTGGGGAGACAAAATGGGAATGGCTGGGGAGACAAAATGGGAATGGCTGGGGAGACAGATAGGGAATGGCTGGGGAAACAGAAGGGGGTGGCTGGGGAGACAGAAGGGGGATGGCTGGGGAAACAGAAAGGGGGTGGCTGGGGAGACAGAAGGGGGATGGCTGGGGAGACAGAAGGGGGGTTGGCTGTGGAGACAGGAGGGGGATGGCTGGGGAGACAGAAGGGGGATGGCTGGGGAAACAGAAGGGGGATTGCTGGGGAGACACAAGGGGGGTGGCTGGGGAGACAGAACGGGAATGGCTGGGGAGACAGAAGGGGGATTGCTGGGGAGACAGAAGGGGGATGGCTGGGGAGACAGAAGTGGGATGGCTGGGGAGACAGAAGGGGGATTGGCTGGGGAGACAGAAGTGGGGTGGCTGGGGAGACAAAATGGGAATGGCTGGGGAGACAAAATGGGAATGGCTGGGGAGACAGATAGGGAATGGCTGGGGAAACAGAAGGGGGTGGCTGGGGAGACAGAAGGGGGATGGCTGGGGAAACAGAAAGGGGGTGGCTGGGGAGACAGAAGGGGGATGGCTGGGGAGACAGAAGGGGGGTTGGCTGGGGAGACAGAAGGGGGATGGCTGGGGAGACAGAAGGGGGATGGCTGGGGAAACAGAAGGGGATTGCTGGGGAGACAGAAGGGGGGTGGCTGGGGAGACAGAACCGGAATGGCTGGGGAGACAGAAAGGGAATGGCTGGGGAAACAGAAGGGGGGTGGCTGGGGAGACAGAAGGCTGATGGCTGGGGAGACAGAAAGGGGGATGGCTGGGGAGACAGAAGGGGGATGGCTGAGGAGACATTATAAGTACAGAATGTAAGTATTTAGAAAATATGGGGGGAGGGGGGTGCAACTCTATTACTTTGCCAGGGGTGCTCGGACCCCTAGATACACCCCTGGAGGATTTTATAGCAACGGATTAAATTCCTGTCTGTGAAGGCCCTGCCTCCAGTCATGATAAGCCCCACTACGCGTATACACTAAACATTTTTTTTCCTGTTGTTTATGTCTTATGTTATTTATTGTTAGGAAAACATTGGTGTAAAACAACACAGAAGAAAGTCCAATGTAATTAGTAAATGTTACAATAGGACTTTTATTTTAGTAACAGTTAGACATACTGCACAACATATTCAGTCACATAAGTCCCTGCCCCAGTGGAGCTTACAATCTACGGTATGTACTAACTAAGCCTTGGTGAGAGATAAAGTGGACGGACATATAGTACCAACCAAACAGCTCCTAACTGACATTTTTTATGCATAGCCTGTAAAGCGACAGTTAGGAGCTGATTGGTTGGTACTTTATCTCCAACCACTTTCTCTCTCGCCAAGGCTTAGTGAACAGACCCCTTCGTATATAGGGCCTGATTCAGACCCGCTCGCTAGGCTGCGTTCGCATGCAGCCAGCCGATATTTGCAATCTGCGCATGCGTACGCATTGCAGTGCACATGCGCGAACTAGCGATCGGGAAGCATTCGCTCGCTGCACATAGACAGCTTGCTAGGCAGAGTGACAGGACAAGCTGTTTGTGGGTGGTGACAGGGGATGGTCCATGGAACGCAGGCGTGCCTGAGCATGTCAACGCTGTTTCAGAGGCGTGCATAATTAAGAGGCAGCGTCATAGTACACGTCACATGGTTGCATTACACACTGAGTCACTGGCAGTGCTTGCGGTAGGGTATGGTCAGCCACAAGTGCTGCAATCACATCCGATGGTACTCGATGTTACCGATGGTTGCATACACTTCCTGGACATGACGTGGGAAAGTGGGTGCCTTAAGACAGGCTGGTGGGCATCTGCATACACAGAGCGATCGCACGCTAAGACATAGTGGGCGTGCTATTGCCTTGCTGTGAGATCGCAAATTTGCATACTTTCGCTGCGTGTGAACACATCTAGCGAGCGGGTCTGAATTGAGCCTGTAGACCCCGTAATTCCCTATCGCATGGATACTCATTCAATTACACACTAAGGCTGACTGTTTTGTCAGCAGCCAAATAATTTACCAGTATGTTTCGTAGTGCGCGAGGAGACCCAAGCAAATGCAGGGAGAACATACAAACCCCACACATATAGGTCATGACTGGAAATTGAATTCATTGCCTCAGTCCTGTTGAGGCAGTACTGCTAACCAGTACGCCAACATTGCTGCCCCATGTCAGATAATACAGCACTTATCCCGGAGAAGAGACACATTCATTCAAGTTATGACGCAGAGACTCATTTAAAACCTATTTCATTATTTCACTGGGACATTTCATTAAACTCGATGCTTTGTCTATTGATAAACCGGAGCAGACATTTTAATAACACCTCCGAAATGACTGATTGGAATAACAAAAGGTGTCATTTCATAAAACAAAGCGTTGTACAGAGCGCAGCCTGACAGCTGGCACAATGAGCGGAGAGCACCCGGGCATTACATCTCACAAACAAAGTTATGGAATGACAAAGCCTTGAAATGAATTAAATAGCAATATGGTGGAGAGTGAGAATGGGAAGATTCATATGCTAAACTCCCATCAGAGACAATATGTAAATGATAAATACGACCTGTCACCCTGATGGGGAAAGTTTTCTCTTCTTCATTAACCAGACGGTCATGTGAAGTGGAAAACAAGTCTCTTCCCTCTGAGTTCCTATGAGGGAAGGTCTGGGCAGTAGATCGCCTTTCAGAAGACAGAGGAGGATCTTCAGTTCCTGTCTGTGAAGGCCCCGTCTCCAGACAATATCTCAATAGCTTCTCAATAGCTAACCGAGCTGCTGGAAAGCATACTTGCCAATAGGGGTGGATCTAGGGAATTTAATGGACTGGCGCCCCCTCCCCCCATAATTTCTAAATAATTACACTATACATGAAATAAGTACTTAAAATGTCTTCCCCTTCTGTCTCCCCAGCCAGCCCACGTTTCATCAGCCAGCACCTCCATCTGTCTCCCCAGCCATCCCCCTATATAGTGCCCCCAGTAGTAATCCCCCCTATGCTGCATTGCCCCAGTAGTAGTCCCCCCTATATAGTGCCACCAGTAGTAATTGCCCCAGTAGTAATCCACCCCTATGCTGCATTGCCCCCAGTAGTAGCCCCCCCTATACAGTGCCCCCATTAGTAATTGCCCCAGTAGTAATCCCCCCCTATGCTGCATTGCCCCCAGTAGTGGTCCTCCTATACAGTATCCCCAGTAGCGCCCCCCCTATGCAGTGCCCCCAGTAGTAGTCCCCCCTATACAGTGCCCCCAGTAGCGCCCCCTCCCCCATAAAGTGCCCCCAGTAGCGACCACCCCTATAGAGTGCCCCCAGTAGCAGCCACCCCCTATACAGTGCCCCCTAGTAACCATACACACCCCCTTAGGCCATTCTTACACACAGAAAAGAAACACCACAACTTACCTGCTCTGCACTATGGGAGAGATGTCATGACAGCTCTCCCATCACACGATGCGGGGGGAGCCGGAAGGCGGAGCTCATCAGTGAGCTCCAGCCGGCTCCCTCTGTGGACGCAGCAGCCAATGAGAGTCTGTCTGACTCTCATTGGCTGCTATAACAAACACACAACCGCCAGTGGTGGCTGTGTGTTTGTAAACTGTGTAGGGCAGACCACTACTCACTGCGATCTGCCCTACACTTGTGGGGCCCAGCGTTGGCTGAACCGCTGGTAGTCCCAGCCTGATTCTACCCCTTGGCTGCTGGTGGCACCACCAGACGGCGCCCCCCTTTGACCAGCGCCCCTGGTGAGTGCCATCTTGGCCAATGGGTAGATACGCCCCTGCTTGCCAACTCTCCCTCATTGTCAGAGAGACTCCCTGAAATAGCAGCAATCTCCCTGTCTCCCTAGAGAGTCTAGTAAGCGCTCTGATTGTACCTTACCCCAGTGGTTACCAAACTGTGCGCCGTGGAACCCTGGGGTGCCTCAGGACACTTGCAGGGGTGCCTCAGGTTGGTGGTCCAGCACCAAACAAAATTATTTATGGTCAATGTAATGTATATATGTGCACAAATAGAAGCTTAAACCTGTCCACCACTATATAACTAAATCTAAAGATGACAGGTCAGCACAATTTACTTCACTTTACTACTTCACTACATTTTTTCCTGAATTTCTCAATAACAAACGTTTGGCTTAGGGGTGCCGTGAAAATAATGGTGATACTCTAGGGTGCGTAATTCAAAAAAGTTTGGGAACCACTGCCTCACCCAATTATGAAGCTGTTTTTATATATATATATATATATATATATATATATATATATATCTCCCTGCATTGGGTATAAGGCACAATGATCCCTATGGTTACATGCATTTACTAAAAAGTATCAGTGTGTTTTCATCAACAAATAGATCTTACTGACTGCTTTTGGGCTCATGTACATGTGGATGTATGTCAGTGTAAGATAATACATTGGTTTATTGCTTCAAACCCTTAAAAACCTTGTATAGCTTACTTAATTAAACTAATATATAACGACACAGACAATAAGAGCTTGGCTAAAAGGTTACAGCTTTTATTTATAATTAAGTAACCTAACCAGGGTGGCAAAAAGATGCTGCAGACGCAGTTCCAGCTTTCACCTCACTCAAATACTCGGGGAACGACTGACACGTCCCCCCTCAAGACGCACTAACGATGTAAAGGTCTCACTTCCCCTCTGGGCCAATCCGAGGCGCTTACGCACTGAAAAGCGCCCGGGTCCCCCCGCACGGAGAAGGACAAATTTGCAAGGTTTATCGAAGGCAAGTACTGTACCCCACAAAGTTATCTAACGCCACATAAAGCCATGCTGCGCCTCCCCTATTTGGGAAAGAAAAGGTTAGCGTGACGCAACCAAATTCATTAACGGGTGGGATGGTGGTTTTCAAAGATCCATCACCAAAGAGGCTGTCCTCCAGCAAATGAGCCAATATATACTGATGAACTGACCACTCCTTCAAGCAATGTCATTGGCTCTACCAAACCTCTGACCAGCCAGCACTATAAACTGCCCAGCAACAAGGCTGTCATAAACAGCCATACAGCAAAACATCTGACCAGCCAGCCCTATAATCTGCCCAGCAACAAGGCTGTCATAAACAGCCATACAGCAAAAACACCAGTAATCTTACATATTCTCATGCTTATGCAGCCTTCGCATACTTTTACGAAACGCCCCTCAGATGTAGCAGTACAGTCCACTTTACCGCCGCTCTCATAGGTGTTGCTTTCACAATCTCCCTGAAATGCTTTTTCAAAAGTAGGCCAGTATGGTGAAAAGTGGAGAGGAAGAGAGTTGAGAGGCAGAGTTATGTAAAGTGGGCAATTTGCATACTAGTCAGGGTGATTTGCGTGATAGTTCTTCTGTTTGATAAACCCAATAGGACTGTTATAAAGCAAGCTTGCGCTGTTAACACTGTCAAAATATGTAAACTCATTACTCAATGTAGAGAGCAATAGGAATATCAGTGCCGCAGCTCAAACATCCTGGATTAATGTCGTCTCAAGGCAGGAGATTGGCGAGGAGATCTGGATCAGATCCGCCCCACTCCACTGGTGTCATAGAAATAACCTCCTATTTATACTGAATCCGTACACGCTGGATATACAGAAGGTTCACCAGAATTTGCTCTTTGGGCCTGATTCAAAGATGGACAGAAATATTGTTGCGACCACATCTTAGTACGCAGCGACTGTGCGAAAATACATGAATGTCACAGCTGCCGAGATCTGTATGGTGACGCCCACATCGGCTTCGCAAATCCAACTGTTTGCTTGCAAAAATTAGCATCTGACGCAGATCAGTCGATTATGGAAGTTCTGAGTAATTCTATCGTTGCGCATATTGAGACACACCTGCGTTTGAGTCGCCCAGTTGCCGTTCAGAAACGCTCCCTGTCTGTCAATCTCTCTGCAAATAAATCCTCACTGCGAATACAGTGACAGCGGTAATCCACCGGGATGCATGTGGCGTGCGACTCTCATGCATGCGCAGTAATTAAAACATTGCCCATTGCGTACATCTCTAAATCAGGCTCTGCGCACATCCGTCATCATAGTAATTGCTTTGCATACTTGCACCCATCATTAAACTGTTGATGGCATCTTTGGATGACAGTGAGTGAAGAGGATTAATGCCGCTTCCCCCAAGCCCCAAATCCCGCCTACCCTCCGAGAAGCCCTGCTGCACAAACACAGCTTAGCCATAAAGAGTATGGCCCTCATTCAGAGCCGCTCGTAAGCGGCCGCTCGTTCGTTCTGACCGATGTTCGCACATCTGCACATGCGTACGGATTTTAATACGCATGCGCGAACCAGTCAGTGCGGCCGAAAATCGTTTGTTCGCTATATAGCGAGTGCCTGATACTTTGAGTGACAGGAGGAGGCGTATGTGGGTGGTAACAGGGGAAGGTGCTTGAAAACAGGGAGTGAAATTCAGAACGCAGGCGAGCTTAAAGGTCAAAACGGGCGTTTTAAGGGAGTGCATAATGAATACAGCAGCGTCATTGACCACGTCACTTGGTTTTTTTTAACTCAGAACTGCTCGCAAAATAGCGGTTGAAAAAACCAACCTCAAGAATAGCGAACAGTTCATACGCTGTACGATGTACTCGATTAATCTATTAAATAGCGGACATGACGTATGGTGCGAGCGGCCAGGGGGCGTATTTTTCAAAATTACAACTGCAAGTTTTGCTCGCTCGTTCAGACTTAGAGGAGTGAACAGACCACAAAGTGCGATCGGTTCATTTGAATAGCCACCCCTTTTTAGAAAACGAACGACCGCAAATAGCGAACGGCTCTGAATCAGGCCCTATGTCCTGTGTTTTACTAGCAAAACTAGTTGACATTGGCCAGGAACCATCAATGTTTTGAAAACACCGGTGGTCGATGGCCATCCCTACAGTCAGTCTGGTGTTCCCACCCTCCAGTGCCGAGTGGCAGATGAGCTATGCTGCCGGGTGCAGGGGGGGGGTGAAGCCACAGAGGGAGCTGGTGGAGATTGCCAGGGACTGGGCTGATGACAGCGGGTGTCCCATCATCATCACGTTATGGAGCCGCATCCGATTGGTGGCTGTGAGAAGGCAGAGTGCCAGTGGCTGTATCAGGCAGAATTAGAGGCAGCGGGGAGAGCAGCGGTGCAGGCAGAGTCCGGGCTGTCAGTCTAAGAGGCTGGCATCAGTGGGAGGAGTTACCTTGGCTGATCAGGGGGTGGGGGTTTGTCAGGTCCAGCCTGGGGAGCCTGTGTATAAAACAGGGGCTGCAGTCTCGGTGCAGTGTGTCCAGCAGCAGTGTGTTACTATAAACCACCACACAAGGGCGTATCTACCCATTGGCCAGGATGGCACTCGCCAGGGGCACCGACCAAATTGGGGGCGCCACCCGGCAGTGCCACCAGTAGCCAAGGGGTGGACGCAGTTAGAGCGGTCTGCCCTTCACAGTTTACAAACACACAGCCGCCAGCGGCGGGTGTGTGTTTGTAATAGCAGCCAGCTAATGAGAGTTAGACAGACTCTCATTTGCTGCTGCATCGTCCGCGGAGGGAGCCGGCTGGAGGTCACTAATGAGCTCCGTCTTCCGACTCCCTCTGCAGCATGTGATGGGAGAGATGTCATGACGTATGATGACGGGCAGAGCGGGCAGGAATGAGCGGACAGCGGCGGTCGCGTCAGGAGCGAGGATCAGGTAAGTTTTTTTTTTCTTTGTGTGTGTGTGTAGGGGGGGGCACTGAAATAGGGGGTGGTCGCTACTGGGGACAATTTATGGGGGGGTGCCCACTACAGGGGGCTCTGTATAGGGGTGGCCACTACTGGGGGCACTCTATAGGGGAGGCCACTACTGGGGGTAATTTAGGGGGGTGACCACAACTGGGGGCACTCTATAGGGGTGGCCAGTACTGGGGGCACTCTATAGGGGTGGCCAATACTGGGAGCACTGAAATAAGGGGTGGCCGCTACTGGGGGCACTTTATGGGGGGGGTGCCTGCTACTGGGGGCTCTGTATATGGGTGGCCACTACTGGGGACAATTTGGGTGGGTGGCCACTACTGGGGGCACTCTATAGGGGTGGCCACTACTGGGGGCACTGAAATAGGGGGTGGCCGCTACTGGGGCACTTTATGGGGGGGTGCCTGCTACTGGGGGCTCTGTATATGGGTGGCCACCACTGGGGACAATTTAGGGGGGTGGCCACTACTGGGAGCACTGTATAGGGGTGGCCACTACTGGGGGTAATTTAGGGGGTGGCCACTACTAGTGGCACTGTATAGGGGGGACTACTACTGGGGGCACTGTATAGGGGGGGCTACTAATGGGGGCAATGCAGCATAGGAGGATTGCTACTGGAGGGTTACTACTGGGGGCACTGCATAGGGGGGGGGGCGCCAGTCCATTACAATGCCAGGGGCGCTTGGATCCCTAGATACACCCCTGCCACCACACTCCATTACACACACTCTCTGCTCCTAATACAGTTCAGGACATTAAACCTGCCTAAATTATAGCAGCAGCATTTAGGAAGCATAGAGGAGGAGTACAGAGGTTGTGAACTCCTGTATTATAGAAAATGATATGCCACAGCCAGTAGACTTTAGATTACTCTTAGGGCCTGATTCAGAGCTGGACGCTATTTGCGCTCGCTCGTTCAGAAAAAAGGGGTGGCTATTCAAATGAACTGTTCGCGCTTTGCGGTCTGTTCACGCCTCTATGTCTGAACGAGCGAACAAAACTTGCGGTCGTTTTTTGGAAAACTACGCCCCCTGGCCGTTCGCATCCTACGTCATGTCCGCTATTTATTAGATTAATCGAGTACATCGACCAGCGTATGAACTGCTCGCTATTCTTGTGGTTGGTTTTTCCTATCGCAATCATTCGAGCAGTTCTGACTATAAAATAACCCAGTGACGTGGTCAATGATGCTGCTTTGTTAATTATACACACCCATAAAACGCCCGTTTTGACCTTTAAGCATGCCTGCGTTCGGATCTCCACTCCCCGTTTTCAAGCACCTTCCCCTGTTACCACCCACATACGCCTCCTCCTGTCACTCAAAATAGCAGGCATTCGCTATTTAGCGAACAAATGATTTTCGGCCGCACTGACTGGTTCGCGCATGCGTATTACGATCCGTACGCATGCGCAGTTGTGCAAACATCGCTCGGAGCGAACGAGCAGCCACTTGCGTCCGGCTCTGAATCAGGGCCTTAATTTGAGGGTAATTACATCCAAATCAGGTGAACGGTGTAGGAATTACAACGGTTTCTATATGTGCCTCCCACTTTTTAAAGGGCCAAAAGTAATGGGACTATCACCTCAAAAGCTATTTCATGGACAGGTGTGGGCTATTTCCTCGTTATTTCATTATCAATTCAGCAGGTAAAAGGTCTGGAGTTGATTCTAGGTGCGACATTTGCATTTGGAATCAGTTGCTGTCGACTCTCAATATGAGATCCAAAGAGCTGTCACTATCAGTGAAGCAAGCCATCATTAGGCTGAAAAATCAAAACAAACCCATCAGAGAGATAGCAAAAACATTAGGTGTTGCCAAATCAACTGTTTGGAACATTCTTAAAAAAAAGAACGCATCGGAGAGCTCAGCAACACCAAAAGACCCGGAAGACTATGGAAAACAACTGTGGTGGATGACAGAAGAATTATTTTGCCGTGCGATCGCCTGCCATGCCGTCACTTAGCCGAATTTGCATACGCTGGGAGCGAGCGTACGTCTATAGCGAGCGGGTCTGAATGAGTTCCTGAGTTCATGCTGAAAAATATCACTGGTGCTACCGAAATACTAGAAACCCTGATTATCCCCACCCCGGGGCACCCTTCCACCATTTTGGGTATATTCTCTTTGAATAAAATGAAGAAATCCTATTTTAGTCTTCTGGTAGAAACAATATATACTCTTTTGAGGGAACTGCATAAACAAATTACTGATATTGATTGTGGAAAAAATGTGACCACCTAAAAAATTGCAAAAACAGGCTCAGCCCTGGGGTAAGACCTGCAGTGGTGAATGGTTAATCAGTAAATACTGATATATAAAAGTGACAGCAATGGGTATGATAGGAATTAGATGCAGTTTGCTTTATGCACATACAGTACCATATTCAAACTGAACTAAAATTCTTTGGCTCCAACCTGTAAAGATGATCCTCCAGCCTGCAGTGTACGTGTGCGCTCGTTAATACGAGCAATGGATAAAAGCGCCTGTGTGTGACACACTGTGAGAAAATGGATTCTATTCCACTTGCATATTGATGTAATAAAAAGCTCTAAAAGGTCGAGTCCCGTTTACCCTTTGCAGTCGCCACATCTGCTACGCGAGAGCTGGACAGGATCCTGGAGAGGGGAAGCGGCCGGCTATGTACCCAGGAATATTCAGAACAACCTGACAAGAGGCAAAACCCGGCCAAGAATGATGGATTCTAGGGCTTAACGCACAGTACGCAGGCAGAGAGCATAGGAGAGAGAGATACAGACAGAGATAGGGAGGAAGAGAGAGAGAGAGAAGGGAGAGAGGGAGAGAAGGTAGAGAGAGATACAGACAGAGATAGGGAGGAAGAGAGAGAGAGAGAGGGACAAAGAGAGGGAGAGAGAGAAAGGGAGAGAAGGTAGAGAGAGAAAGCAAGACAGCAGTGTGTGTGAGAGAGAGGGAGAGAGAGAAAGGGAGAGACAGCAGTGTGTGTGAGAGAGAGGGAGAGAGAGAAAGGGAGAGACAGCAGTGTGTGTGAGAGAGAGGGAGAGAGAAAGGGAGAGACAGCAGTGTGTGTGAGAGAGAGGGAGAGAGAAAGGGAGAGACAGCAGTGTGTGTGAGAGAGAGGGAGAGAGAAAGGGAGAGACAGCAGTGTGTGTGAGAGAGAGAGAGAGGGAAACAGAGAGAAAGTGAGAGGGAGGGAGAGATAGAGAGATAAATATAGGGAGAAAGAGAGACAGAGATAGGGAGGGAGAGAGGGAGAAAGAAAGAGAAATACATATATAGAGAGATAGAGAGGGAGAAAGAGACAGACAGAGACAGGTGAGCGCAAAGATGGCGAGTGCTCCTGCTACCCGCTCTTTCCCTATGGGAAGAAGTCCCGGGTTGCGAAGAGGGATTATTTCGGATCCCTCTGCTCTTGCCCGGCTTCTTCCGCCGGGCGCTGGGGCTTTTGTGCACCTAGTTCACGCAGCCGTTCTGGTTTTACTGCTCCGAGAGGAACAGTGAAGATGCTTCGGGGAGACAGATGATTTTCGGATTAGCCAAGAGTTGAAATGTTGATTATCAGACCCCGATAAATTAATATAATGATTAGAGTCCTATGTCACTGCTCACTGACACATCTCTCATCTCCTGATATACTTTGTGCTGCTGGTGACCATGTGCCTTCCACAGGGCCGATACTAGGATTTTTGTCACCCGGGGCAAGGCAATAATTTGGCGCCCCCCCCAACAACATAGAGGATGAAAAGGGTTTGTGGTTTTGTGACACAGTAATGCCCCTTAAAACACATTATGCCACACATTAATGACCCTTATAACACATTATGCCACAGTAATGCCCCTTACAACACATTATGCCACACAGTAATGCTCTTTATACATTTATGCCAAAGTAATGCCCAATATATATTACACCACAGTAATGCCCCATATATATTACGCCACAGTAATGCCCCATATATTTACGCCACAGTAATGCCCCATATACATTATGCCACAGAAATACCCTTTTACATTATGCCACAGTAAGGCCCCTTACACATTATGCCACAGTAAGGCTCTTCACACATTATGCCACAGTAAGGCCCCATCTCCCTTCTCTTACCTGCCAGGGCCGTGCATTGGGTGAGCTCGGGGTGGCGCAGGATGGGGCTGCCACATGCTGGGGAACTGTCAGTACTGCCGTCATTGTAATGTGGCGCCACTCGCTAACCAATTGGAGCTCACGGACCGGCAGCCTCTGCTGATTGGATGACAGCCCGCAAGCACTGGCTTGAGAACGGCACCATATTAGACTGACATGTCTCTGTGCCTCTCAAGGCCGGGATGCGGCTTCAAACCCACAACAACCTAGCCTCCCAGCAGCCTCTCCCTGGCACCCTCTCAAGTCCGGTACCCAGGTCATGTGCCCCGTTAGCCCCGACCCTAGTTGCGGCCCTGCCTTCCGCTATATAAATCTCAGTCTGACTTACTGCTGCCTCCATTCCCCTTCTCCCATCATGTCACTGCCCCTGTCACATGCAGCCCTGTCCTCACTAACACATCACTCATCTCCTGATATACTCTGTGCTGCTGGGACCCTGCGCCTTCCACTATATAACTATCAGTCTGTGGCTTCCTGCTGCCTCCATTCCCCTACTCACATCATGTCGCTGCCCCTGTCACATGCAGTCCTGTCCTCACTGACACATCCCTCATCTTCTGATATACTCTGTGCTGCTGGGGACCCTGCTCCTCCCACTATATGACTCTCAGTCTGTGGCTTCCTGCTGCCTCCATTCCCCTCCTCACATCATGTCACTAACCCTGTCACATGCAGCCCTGTCCTCATTAACACATCACTCATCTTTGATATACTCTGTGCTGCTGGTGACCCTGCTCCTCCCACTATATAACTATCAGTCTGTGGCTTCCTGCTGCCTCCATTCCCTTCCTCACATCATGTCACTGCCCCTGTCACATGCAGCCCTGTCCTCACTGACACATCACTCATCTCCTGATATACTCTGTGCTGCTGGGGACCCTGCTCCTCCCACTATATAACTCTCAGTCTGTGGCTTCCTGCTGCCTCCATTCCCCTCCTCATATCCTGCCACTGCCCCTGTCACATGCAGCCCTGTCCTCACTAACACCTCACTCATCTCCTGATATACTCTGTGCTGCTGGGGAACCTGCTCCTTCCTCTATATAACTCTCAGTCTGTGGCTTCCTGCTGACTCCATTCCCCTCCTCACATCATGTCATTGCCCCTGTCACATGCAGCCCTGTCCTCACTAACACATCACTCATCTCCTGATATACTCTGTGCTGCTGGGGACCCTGCTCCTCCCACTATATAACTCTGTGGCTTCCTGCTGCCTCCATTCCCCTCCTCACATCATGTCACTGCCCCTGTCACATGCAGCCCTATCCTCACTAACACATCACTTATCTCCTGATATACTCTGTGCTGCTGGGGACCCTGCTCCTACCACTATATAACTATCAGTCTGTGGCTTCCTGCTGCCCCCATTCCCCTCCGCACATCATGTCACTGCCCCTGTCACATGCAGCCCTGTCCTCACTAACACATCACTCATCTCCTGATATACTCTGTGCTGCTGGGGACCCTGCTCCTACCACTATATAACTCTCAGTCTGTGGCTTCCTGCTGCCTCCATTCCCCTCCTCACATCATGTCACTGCCCCTGTCACATGCAGCCAGGGTTGCCTACCTTTAATATTCTCTTCCCGGGAGAAGCCCGGGTAAGATAAGCAGCAGGGGGCCGATGGGGGTGGGGCTTGATGATTCGCGTCATTAAGCCCCGCCCCCTCGCTGTAAAATTGCCGCAATTGGGCACAATTTACATAGGGGGCGGGGGCCAAATGCTGTGATTCATGCAGAATCACAGCTTAAGCCCCGCCCCCTTCACGGAGACCCGTGATTGCCGCGGGTATTCTCCTAATTCTGCCCACTTCACTAGGAAGTGGGCAGAATGCGGGAGAAATGCCTACCCTTCCGGGGGTGCGGGGGGTTACCCGAAAAATCGGGAGCCTCCCGCGAAAACCGGGAGGGTAGGCATGTATGCATGCAGCCCTGTCCTCACTGACACATCACTCATCTCCTGATATACTCTGTGCTGCTGGGGAACCTGCTCCTTCCTCTATATAACTCTATCTGTTGCTTCTTGCTGCCTCCATTCCCCTCATCACATCATGTCACATGCAGCCCGGTCCTCACTAACACATCAATCATCTCCTGATATACTCTGTGCTGCTGGGGATCCTGCTCCTCCCACTATATAACTCTCAGTCTGTGGCTTCCTGCTGCCTCTATTCCCTTCCTCACATCATGTCACTGCCCCTGTCACATACAGCCCTGTCCTCACTGACACATCACTCATCTCCTGATATACTCTGTGCTGCTGGGGACCCTGCTCCTCCCACTATATAACTCTCAGTCTGTTGCTTCCTGCTGCCTCCATTCCCCTCCTCACATCATGTCACTGACCCTGTCACATGCAGCCCTGTCCTCACTAACACATCACTCATCTCCTGATACACTCTGTGCTGCTGGAGGACCCTGCTCCTCCCACTATATAACTCTCAGTCTGTGGCTTCCTGCTGCCTCCATTCCCCTCCTCACATCATATCACTTCCCCTGTCACATGTAGCCTTGTCCTCACTAACACATCACTGATCCGCTGATATACTCTGTGCTGCTGGGAAGGGTAATGAGTATGATAATATACTCTGACAGTAGCTACTAGCAGCCACTCAGTGTATGCGCTTGCTTGTTGAGTGTAAAGAGAACAGAGGATGTTTCTGATAATAGTAAATGAAGACTGCAGGAAGCAGATGCCTGTACAATGCGCACGGACCACAACCATCTATCTGCACTGGGCAGACAAGTCGGAGAAGTACAGTATTTAAAAAACATTAATCCTGGCAGGAGCTGAAGAGGCAATGCCGGGGAATGCACAAGTACCTGTTACTAACAGCGACCACATGGACGTGCTGCATCTAATCACTTTTATATAAAACAAGCACAGAAATATATAACGCAGACAGAGCCATCAGCATATGGTCCCTGTAGCACAGCTGTAATAAAGGAGTTGTTTTATATTTATGTGTATTAGAGAACTGCGATAGGACACAATAATTACATCAATGGGTTACATTAATGCTTTTTGGCGTCTCCATATGCGGCATGTAAACTGTGTGATTTTCCACAACTCAAACCATGTTGTTTCAAAACCGCCATGGAGATTTTATCACGTTGCAAAAGTAAAGAATTCAATGTACTGTATCAAGATGCAACTTGTCGAACTACACTTCACCCCACCCAGGGCCGGCCCTAGCCCAAATTTTATGGTAAGCGAGTATATTTTTTGCCGCCCCCAGGCGTATTGTTGCGCGTGCCCAAACAAATTAAGGGGCCGTGGTCTCATGGAAAAAGCCATAACCATGACACACACCCCTTTCTCATCACCCTGGAAACAGTGCTTTCCATTCCATATGCACCTTAATGCAGTCCTCCCAGTAGTGCCCCTTATACTGTACCACCAGTATGCAATGTCCCTTATACATTGCCCCCAGTAGTGGTCGCCTTTCTGCAGGCCCCCAGTAGTGATCCCCCTATGCAGTGCCCCTTATACATTGCTCCCAGTAGTTGTTCCCCCTGTGCAGTACCCCTTGTGCCCCAGGAGTGGTCCCCCTTATGCAGTCCCCCAGTAGTGCCCCTTATATAGTGCCCACAGAAGTAGTCCTCCCTATGCAGTGCCCCCTGTAGTGGTCCTCCCTATGCAATGCCCCTTGTGCCCCAGGAGAGGTCCCCCTTATGCAGGACTCCAGTAGGTCCCCCAGCAGTGATCCCCCCCTATGCAGTGCCCCTTATACAGTGCCCCCAGTAGTTGTCCCCCCTGTTCAGTACCCCTTGTGCCCCAGGAGTGGTCCCCCTTATGGAGTCCCCCAGTAGTAGTCCCCCATATGCAGTGCCCCTTGTGCCCCAGGAGAGGTCCCCCTTATGCTGGACTCCAGTAGTGCGCCCAGTAGTGATCCCCCCGTGCAGTGCCCCTTATATAGTGCCCCCAGTATAGTTCCACCCCTATGCAGTGCCCCCAATAGTGTTACCCCTTATGCAGTGCCCTTTATATAGTGGCCCAAGTTGTAGTTCCCCCTATGCAGTACACCCAGTATTACCCTTTATATAGTGCCCCCGGTAGTGGTCCCCTGTAAGTGTGCCCCCAGTAGTAATGCCCCCTGTTAGTGTGCCCCCAGTAGTAATGCCCCTGTTAGTGTGCCCCCAGTAGTAATGCCCGCTCCTAAGTGTGCCCCCAGTAGTAATGCCCCTGTCAGTGTACCCCCTGTAGTAATGCCCGTTAGTGTGCCCCCAGTAGTAATGCCCCTGTCAGTGTGCCCCCAGTAATAATGCCCCTGTCAGTGTGCCCCCAGTAGTAATGCCCCATTAGTGTGTCGCCAGGAGTAATGCCCCCTGTTAGTGTGCCCCGAGTAATAGTACCCCTGTTAGTGTGCCCCCATTAGTGTGCACCCAGTAGTAATGCCCCCTGTTAGTGTGCCCCCCAGTAGTAATGCCCCCTGTTTGTGTGCCCCCAGTAGTAATGCCTCGTAAGTGTGCCACGCCCACACACCCCCCCCACAATACTTACCTTTAGCCCCGATCCTACGTCCGCTGCCGTCTGTCTCTCCTCGGAACTATGGGAGAGATGGAGGGGTGAGTGCAGTAAGATGATTATAGGGAGGTCTGAGGGGTGAGTGCAGTAAGATGATTATAGGGAGGTCTGAGGGGTGAGTGCGGTAAGATGATTATAGGGAGGTCTGAGGGGTGAGTGCAGTAAGATGATTATAGGGAGGTCTGAGGGGTGAGTGCAGTAAGATGATTATAGGGAGGTCTGAGGGGTGTGTGCAGTAAGAAGATTATAGGGAGGTCTGAGGGGTGAGTGCAGTAAGATGATTATAGGGAGGTCTGAGGGGTGTGTGCAGTAAGATGATTATAGGGAGGTCTGAGGAGTGTGTGCAGTAAGATGATTATAGGGAGGTCTGAGGGGTGAGTGCAGTAAGAGGATTATAGGGAGGTCTGAGGAGTGTGTGCAGTAAGACGATTATAGGGAGGTCTGAGGGGTGAGTGCAGTAAGATGATGATAGGGAGGTCTGAGGGGTGAGTGCAGTAAGATGATTATAGTGAGGTCTGAGGGGTGAGTGCGGTAATATGATTATAGGGAGGTCTGAGGGGTGAGTGCAGTAAGATGATTATAGGGAGGTCTGAGGGGTGAGTGCGGTAAGATGATTATAGGGAGGTGTGAGGGTTGAGTGCAGTAATATGATTATAGGGAGGTCTGAGGGGTGAGTGCAGTAAGATGATTATAGTGAGGTCTGAGGGGTGAGTGCAGTAAGATGATTATAGGGAGGTCTGAGGGGTGACTGCGGTAAGATGATTATAGGGAGGTCTGAGGGGTGAGTGCGGTAAGATGATTATAGGGAGGTCTGAGGGGTGAGTGCGGTAAGATGATTATAGGGAGGTCTGAGGGGTGAGTGCGGTAAGATGATTATAGGGAGGTCTGAGGGGTGAGTGCGGTAAGATGATTATAGGGAGGTCTGAGGGGTGAGTGCAGTAAGATGATTATAGGGAGGTCTGAGCGGTGAGTGCAGTAAGATGATTATGGGGAGATCTGAGGGGTGAGTGCAGTAAGATTATTATGGGGAGGTCTGAGGGGTGTGTGCAGTAAGATGATTATAGGGAGGTCTGAGGGGTGAGTGCAGTAAAATGATTATAGGGAGGTCTGAGGGGTGAGTGCAGTAAGATGATTATAGGGAGGTCTGAGGGGTGAGTGCAGTAAGATGATTATAGGGAGATCTGAGGGGTGAGTGCAGTAAGATTATTATGGGGAGGTCTGAGGGTTGTGTGCAGTAAGATGATTATAGGGAGGTCTGAGGGGTGAGTGCAGTAAGATGATTATAGGGAGGTCTGAGGGGTGAGTGCAGTAAGATGATTATAGGCAGGTCTGAGGGGTGAGTGCAGTAAGATGATTATAGGAAGTTCTGAGGGGTGTGTGCAGTAAGGTGATTATAGGGAGGTCTGAGGGGTGTGTGCAGTAAGATGATTATAGGGAGGTCTGAGGGGTGAGTGCAGTAAGATGATTATAGTGAGGTCTGAGGGGTGAGTGCGGTAAGATGATTATAGGGAGGTCTGAGGGGTGTGTGCAGTATGATGATTATAGGGAGGTCTGAGGGGTGAATGCAGTAAGATGATTATAGGGAGGTCTGAGGGATGAGTGCAGTAAGATGATTATGGGGAGATCAGAGGGGTGTGTGCAGTAAGATGATTATAGGGAGGTCTGAGGGGTGAGTGCAGTAAGATGATTATGGGAAGGTCTGAGGGGTGTGTGCAGTAAGATGATTATAGGGAGGTCTGAGGGGTGTGTGCAGTAAGATGATTATAGGGAGGTCTGAGGGGTGAGTGCAGTAAGATGATTATAGTGAGGTCTGAGGGGTGAATGCAGTAAGATGATTATAGGGAGGTCTGAGGGATGAGTGCAGTAAGATGATTATGGGGAGATCTGAGGGGTGAGTGCAGTAAGATGATTATGGGAAGGTCTGAGGGGTGTGTGCAGTAAGATGATTATAGGGAGGTCTGAGGGGTGAGTGCAGTAAGATGATTATGGGAAGGTCTGAGGGGTGAGTGCAGTAAGATGATTATAGGGAGAGATGGAGGGGTGAGTGCAGTAAGATGATTATGGGAAGGTCTGAGGGGTGTGTGCGGTAAGAAGATTATAGGGAGGTCTGAGGGGTGTGTGCAGTAAGAAGATTATAGGGAGGTCTGAGGGGTGTGTGCAGTAAGATGATTATAGGGAGGTCTGAGGGGTGAGTGCGGTAAGATGATTATAGGGAGGTCTGAGGGGTGAGTGCAGTAAGATGATTATAGGGAGGTCTGAGGGGTGAGTGCAGTAAGATGATTATGGGAAGATCTGAGGGGTGTGTGCAGTAAGATGATTATAGGGAGGTCTGAGGGATGAGTGCAGTAAGATGATTATGGGAGAGATGGAGGGGTGAGTGCAGTAAGATGATTATGGGAAGGTCTGAGGGGTGTGTGCAGTAAGATGATTATAGGGAGGTCTGAGGGAGAAGTGCAGTAAGAAGATTATAGGGAGGTCTGAGGGGTGAGTGCAGTAAGATGATTATAGGGAGGTCTGAGGGATGAGTGCAGTAAGATGATTATGGGAAGGTCTGAGGGGTGAGTGCAGTAAGATGATTATAGGGAGAGATGGAGGGGTGAGTGCAGTAAGATGATTATGGGAAGGTCTGAGGGGTGAGTGCAGTAAGATTATTATGGGGAGGTCTGAGGGGTGAGTGCGGTAAGATGATTATAGGGAGGTCTGAGGGGTGAGTGCAGTAAGATGATTATAGGGAGGTCTGAGGGGTGTGTGCAGTAAGATGATTATAGGGAGGTCTGAGGGGTGAGTGCAGTAAGAAGATTATAGGGAGGTCTGAGGGGTGTGTGCAGTAAGAAGATTATAGGGAGGTCTGAGGGGTGTGTGCAGTAAGATGATTATAGGGAGGTCTGAGGGGTGAGTGCAGTAAGATGATTATGGGAATGTCTGAGGGGTGTGTGCAGTAAGATGATTATAGGGAGGTCTGAGGGATGAGTGCAGTAAGATGATTATGGGAGAGATGGAGGGGTGAGTGCAGTAAGATGATTATGGGAAGGTCTGAGGGGTGTGTGCAGTAAAATGATTATAGGGAGGTCTGAGGGATGAGTGCAGTAAGAAGATTATAGGGAGGTCTGAGGGGTGAGTGCAGTAAGATGATTATTGGGAGGTCTGAGGGGTGAGTGCGGTAAGATGATTATAGTGAGGTCTGAGGGGTGAGTGCAGTAAGATGATTATAGGGAGAGATGGAGGGGTGAGTGCAGTAAGATGATTATGGGAAGGTCTGAGGGGTGTGTGCAGTAAGATGATTATAGGGAGGTCTGAGGGATGAGTGCAGTAAGAAGATTATAGGGAGGTCTGAGGGGTGAGTGCGGTAAGATGATTATAGTGAGGTCTGAGGGGTGTGTGCAGTAAGATGATTATAGGGAGGTCTGAGGGGTGAGTGCAGTAAGATGATTATAGGGAGGTCTGAGGGGTGAGTGCAGTAAGATGATTATAGGGAGGTCTGAGGGGTGAGTGCAGTAAGATGATTATAGTGAGGTCTGAGGGGTGTGTGCAGTAAGATGATTATAGTGAGGTCTGAGGGGTGAGTGCAGTAAGATGATTATAGTGAGGTCTGAGGGGTGAGTGCAGTAAGATGATTATAGTGAGGTCTGAGGGGTGAGTGCAGTAAGATGATTATAGGGAGGTCTGAGGGGTGAGTGCAGTAAGATGATTATAGGGAGGTCTGAGGGGTGAGTGCAGTAAGATGATTATAGGGAGGTCTGAGGGGTGAGTGCAGTAAGATGATTATAGGGAGGTCTGAGGGGTGTGTGCAGTAAGATTATTATGGGGAGGTCTGAGGGGTGTGTGCAGTAAGATTATTGTAGGGAGGTCTGAGGGGTGAGTGCAGCAAGATGGTTATAGGGAGGTCTGAGGGGTGAGTGCAGCAAGATGATTATAGGGAGGTCTGAGGGGTGAGTGCGGTAAGATGATTATAGGGAGGTGTGAGGGGTGAGTGCAGTAATATGATTATAGGGAGGTCTGAGGGGTGAGTGCAGTAAGATGATTATAGTGAGGTCTGAGGGGTGTGTGCAGTAAGATTATTATAGGGAGGTCTGAGGGGTGAGTGCAGTAAGATGATTATAGTGAGGTCTGAGGGGTGTGTGTAGTAAGATGATTATAGGGAGGTATGAGGGGTGAGTGCAGTAAGATGATTATAGGGAGGTCTGAGGGGTGAGTGCAGTAAGATGATTATGGGGAGGTCTGAGGGGTGTGTGCAGTAAGATGATTATAGGGAGGTCTGAGGGGTGAGTGCAGTAAGATGATTATAGGGAGGTCTGAGGGGTGAGTGCAGTAAGATGATTATAGGGAGGTCTGAGGGGTGTGTGCAGTAAGATGATTATAGGGAGGTCTGAGGGGTGAGTGCAGTAAGATGATTATAGGGAGGTCTGAGGAGTGTGTGCAGTAAGATGATTATAGGGAGGTCTGAGGAGTGTGTGCAGTAAGATGATTATAGTGAGGTCTGAGGGGTGTGTGCAGTAAGATGATTATAGGGAGGTGTGAGGGGTGAGTGCAGTAATATGATTATAGGGAGGTCTGAGGGGTGAGTGCAGTAAGATGATTATAGTGAGGTCTGAGGGGTGTGTGCAGTAAGATTATTATAGGGAGGTCTGAGGGGTGAGTGCAGTAAATTGATTATAGTGAGGTCTGAGGGGTGTGTGTAGTAAGATGATTATAGGGAGGTATGAGGGGTGAGTGCAGTAAGATGATTATAGGGAGGTCTGAGGGGTGAGTGCAGTAAGATGATTATGGGGAGGTCTGAGGGGTGTGTGCAGTAAGATGATTATAGGGAGGTCTGAGGGGTGAGTGCAGTAAGATGATTATAGGGAGGTCTGAGGGGTGAGTGCAGTAAGATGATTATAGTGAGGTCTGAGGGGTGTGTGCAGTAAGATGATTATAGGGAGGTCTGAGGAGTGTGTGCAGTAAGATGATTATAGGGAGGTGTGAGGGGTGAGTGCAGTAAGATGATTATAGGGAGGTCTGAGGAGTGTGTGCAGTAAGATGATTATAGGGAGGTCTGAGGAGTGTGTGCAGTAAGATGATTATAGTGAGGTCTGAGGGGTGTGTGCAGTAAGATGATTATAGGGAGGTCTGAGGGTTTTGTGCAGTAAGATGATTATAGGGAGGTCTGAGGGGTGTGTGCGGTAAGATGATTAAAGGGAGGCCTGAGGGGTGAGTGCAGTAAGATGATTATAGGGAGGTCTGAGGGGTGTGTGCGGTAAGATGATTAAAGGGAGGCCTGAGGGGTGAGTGCAGTAAGATGATTATAGGGAGGTCTGAGGGGTGAGTGCGGTAAGATGATTATAGGGAGGTGTGAGGGTTGAGTGCAGTAAGATGATTATAGGGAGGTCTGAGGGGTGAGTGCAGTAAGATGATTATAGTGAGGTCTGAGGGGTGTGTGCAGTAAGATTATTATAGGGAGGTCTGAGGGGTGTGTGCAGTAAGATGATTATGGGGAGGTCTGAGCGGTGAGTGCAGTAAGATGATTATAGGGAGGTCTGAGGGGTGAGTGCGGTAAGATGATTATAGGGAGGTCTGAGGGGTGTGTGCAGTAAGATGATTATAGGGAGTTCTGAGGGGTGACTGCGGTAAGATGATTATAGGGAGGTCTGAGGGGTGAGTGCAGTAATATGATTATAGGGAGGTCTGAGGGGTGTGTGCAGTAAGATGATTATAGGGAGGTCTGAGGGGTGAGTGCAGTAAGATGATTATAGGGAGGTCTGAGGGGTGAGTGCAGTAAGATGATTATAGGGGGGTCTGAGGGGTGAGTGCAGTAAGATGATTTTGGGGAGGTCTGAGGGGTGTGTGCAGTATGATGATTATAGGGAGGTCTGAGGGGTGTGTGCGGTAAGATGATTATAGGGAGGTCTGAGGGGTGAGTGCAGTAAGATGATTATAGGGAGGTCTGAGGGGTGAGTGCAGTAAGATGATTATAGGGAGGTCTGAGAGTCATGTACCACTTTCCTACTCTCCTGGATCGTGAGGGAGACTCCCGAAAATCTGGTGGTGCTCACAGCAGCCTGCAAGAGTGGGCAAGTCTCCCAGAGCCGCCTACCCACTTCCTTTGAGTGGTACGAGCAGCTGGTGACGCAATTTGTGCTAAATGATATTGTTGTGGATTCGCCTCCCCACTTCACAATGCCGGTAATCATGGCATTCTATAGCAGCGGCAGGTCCACCTTGATGTAATTATCATGCCCCCCAGCGCCTCACACTTCTGCCGCACCATGCCCCCTGCAGTGCTGACCTGGCAGACCAAATGTCAGTAAGTATGAGGTACAATAAGTGGCATCTGGCACATTACAGTAATGCTGGTGGAGGGGGGCACAATTGGTGTGTGCTATACCCCCACATCCACACAGCTTAGTACATCCCGCCCATGTACTGTTCCCGCACAATAGTTCCAAATAAATAGCAATTCATTTAAGCGTATGGTGTCAATTTAAATCTATATTTGACATAAAGAACCTTCTTTAAGTCCTCTGTGGGTTAATGGTCAACTTTTTTTTTTTTTTTTTTACAGTTTCATGACATTTAAAATTTTAAATACAACTAAAATCACCTTTTTGATCCTTAAAGATATAAAAGTGAATTCTATACAGTATTTTATCCCTTGATGCATTGCGGGGCGACAAGGACAGCCCCGAAAGCTAAATCCAGATGCCCGTTATTCTTCTCCTAGGAAGAACCCGTCTGCACGGACACAGCCGAATACTGCAGAGAGACAGACTCGTGTATAGGATAACAGCTGCAAAGTCAGAGGTTTAGATGCAGCATTTCAGCAATAAGCCAGCAGCACAATCTAATCAGAACAATCCCCCAGTCCATCTTGTCATGGATTGAGAGACATGAATGAAGCGGTTCCTTTTAATTGGAAGCTGTTACAGGGTAGAGTCAGTCCTCATCCGGAGGACATGATATAATAATAAGCCTATAGTGATGAACATTGGGGGAGAGGGGAGGGGTCCTGGTGCCTCTGCTCAGTGCTCCATCACTGACATTTTGGACCGTGTCATGGAAAATCGCAGAAGCTGGAGCACAGGGTTCACAGGAACTGGCAGATTCGCTTTGTGCTGGACGCCGTCCAAACGTCTCTCCTCAGTTCTTATTCCAGCACTTCTAGCCTGTAATAAACGCTCCACTTGTACCTCACTTATTATCCCCCTGCTCGCTATTCTGAGAGATCTCAGTGAGAAGCATTAGTGTTGGGATTTGCGTAAGTCGGCTCCGTGTCTGGGACTCGCACGGTCCCTAAGATTTATTGAGGAATGGAAAGTGTCCTCTCTGCCATTTGCAGGGCTGAATTAGGAAATAGTCCTCTTTAAAAGCACTTAAAAAAAACAGTCCCAACATATCGAGAGTTCTTGGAATCAGGACATAGAATCGCGCATTAGAAATTAGAATATGGCCTTAGCCTTACATACGCCTTAATCATGAGAGCCAGGGGACAGCGAGGCTGTGAGAGCCAGGGGACAGCGAGGCTGTGAGAGCCACGGGACAGCGAGGCTGTGACAGCGAGGCTGTGAGAGCCAAGGGACAGCGAGGCTGTGAGAGCCAGGGGACGGGGGCTGTGAGAGCCAGGGGACAGCGGGGCTGTGAGAGCCAGGGTACAGCGGGGCTGTGAGAGCCAGGGGACAGCGGGGCTGTGAGAGGCAGGGGACAGCGGGGCTGTGAGAGGCAGGGGATATCGGGGCTGTGAGAGCCAGGGGACAGCGAGGCTGTGACAGCCAGGGGACAGCGGGGCTGTGAGAGCCAGAGGACAGCGGGGGCTCTTAGAGCCAGGGGACAGCGGGGCTGTGAGAGCCAGGGGACAGGGAGGCTGTGAGAGCCAGGGGACAGCGGGGGCTCTGAGAGCCAGGGGACAGCGGGGCTGTGAGAGCCAGGAGACAGCGGGGATGTGAGAGCCAGGGGACAGCGGGGCTGTGAGAGCCAGGGGACAGCGGGGCTGTGAGAGCCAGGAGACAGCGGGGCGGTGAGAGCCAGGGGACAGCGAGGCTGTGAAAGCCAGGGGACAGGGGACGGTGAGAGCCAGGGGACAGCGGGGGCCGTGAGAGCCAGGGGACAGCGGGGCTGTGAGAGCCAGGGCACAGGGGGGCTGTGAGAGCCAGGGGACAGCGGGGCTGTGAGAGCAAGGGGACAGCGGGGCTGTGAGAGCCAGGGGACAGCGGGGCTGTGAGAGCCAGGGCACAGGGGGGCTGTGAGAGCCAGGGGACAGCGGGGCTGTGAGAGCCAAGGCACAGGGGGGCTAGCAGGGCGTGTGTCTGGCCCATGGAAAGAACATTACTAGAGTGGGAACTGTGGGTGGAAAATGTTTTTCTATCCCCCCAACGAAGCAGAGAAAACCGACCTAAACGCACCTTTTCCATTACACCGGTCCTAATTTAAATAATGTCATCCTGCAGGATAAAATTTATCTTTGCAAGTGGTATCATCAGCTCAGCTTGCACTAAAAACCAGCCAAGGCTCACCCATCACCTCCCACCAGACATTACCAGGAATGTACATAATGTAGCCCATAGACTACAACGGCTAACGCCATGTAAAGATGCTTCGTATCCCCGAGCTTGGCAAATTAGATGATTTAGACACATACAGGGGATGCTTTCTGCAATTGAATATTCCTAGGAATACATCTTTGCAGGTTTTTGAGGAACTTCCCACAAAATCCTCGTGGTAAATTTGCCCCTCGATAGCATGTAGGGTGGTAGACAAGAATAAGATAAGGTGTGAAGACAACAACCCACATTTTACCAGCAGTACTATGAAGCAAAGAATGTCTATGTACTACCGTCTCCTCCATCGCAGCGTGGATACCCTAGACATGTATTTTATTGCACAATGCTTTATTGCTCCCTATTGCTGTATATAAAGTCACCATACTGTACATATAATAACACATCACCTGGGCATAAATATCTATTGTTTTATTTTTTTTTCAATATACAGTCAGTGGTGTATACAGGGGGGAGGGGGACTGGGGCACATGCACCCCGTCAAGTTTGGCTCTTTGCTACAGTGGATTTTAAAAAGCTGGAGACCCAGACTTTACTGTCCGCACTCCCCTGCTGGCGACAGCGGTGGTAGAAAAATGTGATAGGCATCATGGGATAGACGGAGGTGGGTCGGGTATTAGATGAAAAAAGTGATGGGCAGAGTGGCATGTGAGGGAAAATCTAGTGGGCAGGGAGTTATGTGAGGAAAAAGCTGACAGGCATGTCAGAGGAAAGCAGGTTGGCAACATGGGGCAAAGAGCTGATGGGCAGAGGGGTATGTGGGGGAAGAGCTGGTGGGCAGAGGGGTATGTGGTGGAAGAGCTGGTGGGCAGAGGGGTAAGTGGGGAAATTGCTGGTGGGCAGAGGGTATGTGGGGGAAGAGCTGGTGGGCTGAGGGGTATGTGGGGGAAGAGCTGGTGGGCAGAGGGGCACGTGGGGGAAGATCTGGTGGGCAGAGGGAAATGTGGTGGAAGAGCTGGTGGGCAAAGGGTATGTGGGGGAAGAGCTGGTGGGCAGAGGGGTATGTGGGGGAAGAGCTGCTGGGCAAAGGGTATGTGGGAGAAGAGCTGGTGGGCAGAGGGGTATGTGGGGGAAGAGCTGGTGGGCTGAGGGGTATGTGGGGGAAGAGCTGGTGGGCAGAGGGGCACGTGGGGGAAGAGCTGGTGGGCAGAGGGAAATGTGGTGGAAGAGCTGGTGGGCAAAGGGTATGTGGGGGAAGAGCTGGTGGGCAGAGGGGTATGTGGGGGAAGAGCTGCTGGGCAAAGGGTATGTGGGGGAAGAGCTGGTGGGCAGAGGGGTATGTGGGGGAAGAGCTGGTGGGCAGAGGGATATGTGGGGGAAGAGCTGGTGGGCAGAGAGGTTGTGAGGGAAAAGCTGCTGAAGATTTTCACGATAAGAGAAAGCTTCTTAATCCTAAATCATTTATTTTTATATTAATATACTGAGAATTGTAACGTGGATAATAAAGGTTAATGTACAGCGAGCCTGTAAATAGCAGCAATTTGCTATCTATGTCACAGTCATTTTCTTGTCATTTGCAGCAGCAGTAATGCAATCATTCTCCCATATAATGTAGCTTGTATACCTAGCTCATCATGCTGAATGTACAATGCAATTATTAGGCTTTATAATTTAATTTCAAGTAGCTTTAAAGTTTCTTTATTTGAGGTCCTATATTATATTATCTCTCAGAGTATTTATAGAAAGAATATTCAAACTCTGACATAATAATGGTATAATAACATGGAACTAATTTTTGTATGGCATGCTGACATATGTAGACAACTTAGTTCATAATGTCGATAGTATACATGTCTATATTCTGAACATATCAGCGTCAAGGTTAAAGTTAGGGATGGCTGTGGTTAGTTAGGCCTCCGGTTATGGTTAGGGTGCGCTTAGGGTTATGCTGCAGTTAGAGTAAGGGTTAGGCTACGTTTAGGGTTGGGCTGAAGTTAGGATTAGGCTAAGGTTAGGGTTAGCCTGTAGTTAGGGTAAGTGTTAGGCTGCAGTTAGGGTTAAGCTTTAGTTAGGGTTAGGCTGCAGTTAGGTTTAGGTTGTTGGTAGGGTTAGGCTGCAGTTAGGGTTAGGCTGCATTAAGGATTAGGCTGCAGTTAGGGTTAGGCTGCAGTTAGGGTTAAGATTTAGTTAGGGTTAGGCTGCAGTTAGGTTTAGGCTGTTGGTAGGGTTAGGCTGCATTTAGGGTTAGGCTGCAGTTAGGGTTAAGATTTAGTTAGGGTTAGGCTGCAGTTGGGGTTAAGCTTTAGTTAGGGTTAGGCTGCAGTTGGGGTTAAGCTTTAGTTAGGGTTAGGCTGCAGTTGGGGTTAAGCTTTAGTTAGGGTTAGGCTGCAGAGTGGGCTAGGATTATGCTGCAGTTAGGGTTAAGCTTTAGTTAGGGTTAGGCTGCAGTTAGGGTTGGGCTGCAGTTAGGGTTAGGTTGTAGGTAGGGTTAGGCTGCATTTAGGGTTGGGCTGCAGTTGGGGTTGGGCTGCAGTTGGGGTTGGGCTGCAGTAAGGGTTGGGCTGCAGTTGGGGTTGGGCTGCGGTTAGGGTTAAGCTGCAGTTGGGGTTAGGCTGCAGTTAGGGTTAGGCTGCAGTTAGGGTTAAGATTTAGTTAGGGTTAGGCTGCAGTTGGGGTTAAGCTTTAGTTAGGGTTAGGCTGCAGTTGGGGTTAAGCTTTAGTTAGGGTTAGGCTGCAGTTGGGGTTAGGCTGCAGTTGGGGTTAAGGTTTAGTTAGGGTTAGGCTGCAGAGTGGGCTAGGATTATGCTGCAGTTAGGGTTAAGCTTTAGTTAGGGATAGGCTGCAGTTACGTTTAGGCTGTTGGTAGGGTTAGGCAGCAGTTAGGGTTAGGCTGCAGTTAGGGTTAGGCTGCAGTTGGGGTTAAGCTTTAGTTAGGGTTAGGCTGCAGTTAGGGTTAAGATTTAGTTAGGGTTAGGCTGCAGTTGGGGTTAAGCTTTAGTTAGGGTTAGGCTGCAGTTGGGGTTAAGGTTTAGTTAGGGTTAGGCTGCAGAGTGGGCTAGGATTATGCTGCAGTTAGGGTTAAGCTTTAGTTAGGGTTAGGCTGCAGTTAGGGTTAGGCTGTAGGTAGGGTTAGGCTGCAGTAAGGGTTGGGCTGCAGTTGGGGTTGGGCTGCGGTTAGGGTTAAGCTGCAGTTGGGGTTAGGCTGCAGTTAGGGTTAGGCTACAGTTAGGGTTAGGCTACAGTTAGGGTTAGGCTACAGTTGGGGTTAGGCTGCAGAGTGTGCTAGGGTTATGCTGCAGTTAGGGTTAGGCTGCGGTTAGGGTTATGCTGTAGGTAGGTTTAAGCTGCAGTTGCGGTTAGGTTTAGGCTACATGCGGTGGGATGGTTTTCTTTTCCGCACCACGATTTCTGGTTTCCCGCTAAACCGGAACCTGGAAGTGACCAGCGTCGCGGCTATTTAAAGCAAGTTGGAAGTCCCATACCCCCATGCCTTGAAAAATGGACTAGGAGTCCTGAAACACTTCGGAAGAACAGTAGGATGGGGGTGCTGTTCATACCAGGACTATAGGAACCAGGTCACACAGAGCTGGTGAGATCCGGACTACCCCTCTGTATTTATACCACTGCCTATGTTTTTCTACCATCTGGTAAAATAGCCACCAGGCAAAATATCTTTTTTACCTTGATACTTTTATATTTTATACATTTATGTCTAACGGTTTTATGTGTTTATGTGTCACATTAAATAGTGCATGTTTTTCATTTGAAATTGAGACTGACTATAATATCTATGAAAACTGCCATATATGTGAACACCCTATACCACTGGTTCCCAAACGCTTTTGAATCACGGCACCCTAGAGTATCAGCATTGTTATCACGGCACCCCTAAGTTTAGTTTGTTATTGTGAAATACAGAAAATAATGTAGTAAAGTGAAGTATATTGTGCTGACCTGTCATCCTTAGGGTCAGTTATCTGGTGGTGGACAGGATTCCTCTTCTGTTTGTGCACATATTTACATTACATTGACCATAAATAATTTGATTTAGTTCTGGACCACCAACCTGAGGCACCCCTGCTAGTGTACCGAGGCACCCCCCAGGGTGCCACGGCACACAGTTTTGGAAGCCACTGCCCTATACACATATAGAGACCCGCATAGCACATAGTTAGCCTACCATTAGGAGTAGAAATTACACATCATCCCTATGGGTAGCGCCTAGATAACAGGTTCCTTGAACTTCTCTCCTTTATCAATAGGGACTTAGGTAGACCCAAAATCTTTTTCTAGGCTGCTCTCCCATTTGCAGCGCTGTGAATTCCCCTAAATCACTATTTCCTAGGGTTAGGCTACAGTTAGGCTTGGGCTGCAGTTAGAGTTAGAGTTATGCTGTAGTTAGGGTTAGGCTGCAGTTAGGGTTAGGATGAGGCTGCAGTTAGGGTTAGGTTGCAGTTGGGGTTAGACTGCAGTTGGGCTTAGGGTTAGGCTGCAGTTAAGGTTAGGCTACAGTTAGGGTCAGGGTTAGGCTACAGTTAGGGTTAGGTTGCATAGGGTTAGACTACAGTTAGGTTTAGTCTGCAGGTAGGGTTAGGCTGCAGGTAGGGTTAGGTTGCATAGGGTTAGGCTGCAGTTAGGGTCAGGGTTAGGCTACAGTTAGGGTTATGTTGCATAGGGTTAGGCTACAGTTAGGTTTAGTCTGCAGGTAGGGTTAGGTTGCAGGTAGGGTTAGGCTGCAGGTAGGGTTAGGTTGCATAGGGTTCTGCTACAGTTAGGGTCAGGGTTAGGCTACAGTTAGGGTTAGGTTACATAGGGTTAAGCTACAATTAGGTTTAGTCTGCAGGTAGGGTTAGGTTGCATAGGGTTAGGCTACAGTTAGGGTCAGGGTTAGGCTACAGTTAGGGTTAGATTACATAGGGTTAAGCTACAATTAGGTTTAGTCTGCAGGTAGGGTTAGGTTGCAGTTGGGGTTAGACTGCAGTTGAGCTTAGGGTTAGGCTGCAGTTAAGGTTAGGCTACAGTTAGGGTCAGGGTTAGGCTACAGTTAGGGTTAGGTTGCATAGGGTTAGGCTACAGGTAAGGTTAGGCTGCAGGTAGGGTTAGGCTGCAGGTAGGGTTAGGTTGCATAGGGTTAGGGTTAGGCTACAGTTAAGGTCAGGGTTAAGCTACAGTTAGGGTTAGGTTGCATAAGGTTAGGCTACAGTTAGGTTTAGTCTGCAGGTAGGGTTAGGTTGCAGTTGGGCTTAGACTGCAGTTGAGCTTAGGGTTAGGCTGCAGTTAAGGTTAGGCTACAGTTAGGGTCAGGGTTAGGCTACAGTTAGAGTTAGGTTGCATAGGGTTAGGCTACAGGTAAGGTTAGGCTGCAGGTAGGGTTAGGCTGCAGGTAGGGTTAGGTTGCATAGGGTTAGGGTTAGGCTACAGTTAGGGTCAGGGTTAGGCTACAGTTAGGGTTAGGTTGCATAGGGTAAGGCTACAGGTAAGGTTAGGCTGCAGGTAGGGTTAGGATGAGGCTACAGTTAGGGTTAGGTTGCATAAGGTTAGGCAACAGTTAGGTTTAGTCTGCAGGTAGGGTTAGGTTGCAGTTGGGGTTAGACTGCAGTTAGGCTTAGGGTTAGGCTGCAGTTAAGGCTAGGCTACAGTTAGGGTCAGGGTTAGGCTACAGTTAAGGTTAGGCTGCAGGTAGGGTTAGGCTGCAGGTAGGGTAGATAATATTGTTGACATGTATAATGACGGGATGTTGAACAATGACATGTCAGTGTTGACATATACGAATGACAACTGTCCACAATCATAGTGTCGACATTCAGACCATGTCGACATCCTCTTGTTCACATGACTATTGTTGACATTATAATGCCATCTGGTATACAGTGCGCTGTTGTACCGTGAGTAAGTTCTGCGATTTAGCGTCATGCTCTGTGGGTCACACTTGCTATGCTAGATCGCGATAAACGTTCATGTACAGTACAGTACCGCAGGTAACCACTTCCCTATGTCATTATACAGGTGTCAGTGTCATTATACAGGTGTCAGTATCATTATACAGGTGTCAGTATCATTATACAGGTTTCAGTGTCATTATACAGGTGTCAGTGTCATTATACAGGTGTCAGTGTCATTATACAGGTGTCAGTATCATTATACAGGTGTCAGTGTCATTATACAGGTGTCAGTATCATTATACAGGTGTCAGTGTCATTATACAGGTGTCAGTGTCATTATACAGGTGTCAGTATCATTATACAGGTGTCAGTGTCATTATACAGGTGTCAGTATCATTATACAGGTGTCAGTATCATTATACAGGTGTCAGTGTCATTATACAGGTGTCAGTATCATTATACAGGTGTCAGTGTCATTATACAGGTGTCAGTGTCATTATACAGGTTCTGATAGTTCACAAAGAAGTCTACACATCACCTTCTGATTTTGCATTATCATTAAATGTCCGGCAGAACGTAGACATTAGGACATATTATTGGGTTTGCCCTGTATCAAATAAAGGATGATATCTAGCATTAGGGTGAAATAAAGTGCGTTACACCTATAATCACTTTGCTGTTGCTGTATAAAAGTCATTTTGTAGTGAATACAGAGCGAGGAGATCTCGGACTACAGTCTTTTCAGGTGTATCTTATATATGAAATCTCTGTTAACCATTGCATAAAACATGTATGGAATGGGAATAACACCTACCAGTGACACGTGTTAAGTGTTTAGTCAAATGGAGAACATGAAATGTTCATTTTAAGGAGAAAAGACCTGATTCCCGTCCCGTCGCGAACGCAACATATTACGCAGCTGCTATGAAAAAAATATGCAAATATTGCAGCCGCCAGGTGATGCGTTGAGACACCCATCTGCGGCTGTGTGAAAATCCACACTATCTGCGTAAAATGTCGCAGCATCAGTCGCAGACCAGTCGATCATCGGACTTCTGAGTAACCTTATGGCTTATCACTGCCGCAGCCGTGATTTTCACAGCTGGGGATTTGCGAAAATATGCTAATGGGCCAGCCACCGAGACTTGCGCTGAGATGCCCACCGGAAACCATCGCAGCCATCCATAACTGGGTACACAGACACAGCATCGGACACAGGGCCTGATTCAGAGCCGGACGCTCTTTAAGAGCGCTCACTCTGAATCAGAGCATTTTTTTTTTCTGTTGTGGCCTCCTGGCCGGTCGCTTAGCTGTGGGTGACCACCAACAGCTTTTGCGAGCGGCCAGGTGATGGTCGCGACCATCAGGGCTTGCGACCAGACCCTTGTGGTAGGGTCTCGTCTGTCGCAAGCCCCAGAGAGCTTCCTGCTCTAACAGAGCAGGAAGCTCTCCACTGACATCACTGGGGAACACCGCCGTTTGTGTAGCCACCCCTCCTCCCCGCCTACAAAACGGGGCGTGCTGTCGATCAACATCGACAGCCGCCCCTTTTGTAGTGAGTCCCGGAGCGAGAGAATTTCTCTCTCGCTCCGGGACTTGCACGTGTACGCGCCGCGTGCCACGCGTGTGCAGTACTCCGCCATCGACCCGCTTGCGAGCGCTATGCGCTCGCGAGCGGGTCTGAATCAGGCCCACAGGTCATGCAAACATCTACTCCCTGAGTGAGTCTATGGTCACACAGAATCGACTTCGCAAATTACATTCCTAAGCCATGTTATCTACGTACAGGATCGCAGAGACAGCCAGAAACAAACCCCGAAAATGTCCGTAACGCGCCTCTGTTTTAGCTGTCACTCCTCGTTATATCCCGCTAAACGTTCACTTCCTGTCATCACTTGTAAACGAATCCTCACTGCAACCGTAATCGCAATTCAATTGCTGGACGTGCGTATTGCGGCTGTGACGCATGCGCGGACCACCGATAATCGCTCAATTGCACGAACATCAGAATAGTGTACAACTCTGAATAATAATGTTATTATTCCATAATGAACAATTATTACTAACAAAACAACGCAAATCGTATTATTATCATCAGCTGAGCGGCATGGATTCTGGAATACGCTGGCTTTGCAGCCTCAGTGTGCCCCTCGCTGAGTGAGAATTCACGCGATGATAAATATGTACGTTGGACGTAAGTGAAGGTCCCGCCAGACAGCAATTTATTAAGCTTTTTATTATGGCTGCGTCCTGAGCCGTACACAATGACGGAGCAGCGGAGGTTGGAGAGCATCTCGGAGAATGCCGCCTGGTATATAAATGTTTGCTTTGCCCAGCTTTTAAACGGCACGAGGAGCCCGTTAATGACCTTCTAAATGATAATGTGACAATGTGCGGCTGATAAATCGTTTTATTTCTGCGAGGAGAATTAGATTGTGTTTGCTTTAGGGACACTCTTTTCTCTGTCTAACGCTGATTAATTCGGATGATAAAAACTCTGGAGTACATTAGACATCAACAACACGACTTCTATACATCTGTCAGTGTCACGCTGGGTAACACCCGAGTTTATTTTACCAAAGCGAATTCTCTCCCAACCCCATGACGTCGCGGTCCACTCTGTTGCTAGAACACTGCAGGTAGTTTTTACCTTCAGATACTCTCATCCTCATCCTCAGGGGGAGATTTATCAAATCTTGGGGAGAGATAAAGTGGAGAGAGATAGGGATCGCCATCGACCATCGATGATTCAAAATCATCGATGGTTTATGGGCGATGTTAAATGTTTTTTGACATTGATAGAGGAGCACCAGATGGTTTCCCTCCATCGATGTAAAAGCATAACCGAATGTTTTTTTTTTTACCAAGTCCCGGGGACTGAGCAAAGCTCCACCCCCAGCACCCGTGAAGCCCCACCCCAATGTGCTGATTGGCCGAAGGGCCGGTCAGTCAAAAGACAGTGAATAGTTTGTAACCATCGATGGTTAATTGCTATTTTACCATCAATTGTACCCATCGATGGTTACACCCCCAATGGCCATCCCTAGAGAGAGATAAAATACCAACCAATCAGCTCCTGACTGTTAGTTTAGAGGCTGTGCTTATAAAATGACAGTTGGAAGCTGATCTCTCCAAGATTTGATAAATCTCTTCCTAAATCTGACGTAGATATGAATATTCAACGTGACTGGGGGCCTCATTCAGAGGCGGTCGGAGGATGCAAGCGGTCGCTCAGAAACTGGGCGGCCGCTTGCATCCTGACCGCCCGCCTCTGTTGCGGTCGTTAGGCTGTGGGTTAACACCCACAGCTCTGACGACTGCTCCGGTGATGGTCACGATGGTCAGAGACCATCGCGAGCCATCGCGACCATCGGGGCTTACGACGAGACCCTAGGGTAGGATCTCACTTGTCATAAGCCCCGGAGAGCTTCTGGCTCTGTCAGAGCCGGAAGCTCTCCACTGACATCACTAGTGATGTCAGTGGGGCCTCCCCCAAATGGTAGGCGTTCCCATGGGAACGCCTCCGTTTGGGCTGCCACCCCCCCGGCCCACCTTCCAAACGGGGCGAGCTGTCAATCAACATTGACAGCTCGCCCCCTTTGGATCGAGACCCGCTACGGCCGGCGCTGTGGTGCGCATACTCCGTGGGAGGCCATCGACCTGGTCCGAGCGCATCGGCGCTAACGACCGGTTCTGAATGACCCCCTGTGTCCTAAGGGTTTTAGGACTAACACAATTACTGTAGGGGACATATAATCAGCATAGAGATTTAAGGACACCGTGCCCACATACATATGGGGGAAACCTACCACTTCTTGGAGGTTGGGTTCAGGATCCCACTGGTGGGGACGGTCAGTATACAAACAGCGGCATCCTGACAGTCATAATCCCGATTCCTGAAGGTAAGTAGCCTAACCCACCATTCCTGCAGCCTAACCATAACCCCCTCCCGCAGCCTAACCCTCCCCCTAGTGCCTAACCTTAACCCTCCAGCTAGTGCCGAACCCTACCCTCCCCCTAACCCACCTTTCCCGCAGCCTAAGCCTAACCCTAACCCCACCTCACTCAGCCGAACCGTAACCCTCCCTCTAGTGCTAAACCCTAGCCCACTTTTCCTGTAGCCTAACCCTCCCCTCCCACAGCCTAACCCTCCCCCTAGTGCCTAACCCTAACCCACCTTTCCTGTAGCCTAACCCTAACCCTCCCTTCCCACAGCCTAACCCTCACCCTAGTGCCTAACCCTAACCCACCTTTCTTGGAGCCTAACCCTAACCCTCCCCTCCTGCGGGCTAACCCTAACCCTCCCCCAACCCACTTTTCCTGCCATAACCCCATCCCGCAGCCTAACCCTAACCCCTCACTCAGCCTAACCCTAACCCTCCCCTCACTCAGCCTAACCTAACCTTAACCCTCCCCCTAACCCACCTTCTTAAAGCCTAAGTGACCATTACCAATAAATTATCACAAACCAGCAATCAATACCCCCGTGTTTTGGTTTTGGATATGTATCTCCTTGTGTTTTGGTTTTGGATCTGTATTTTTTTCTAAAAAAAATCATAAATACAGCTAAAAACAAATGATTTGGGCCTGTTTTTGTTCCTACAGTATTATTAACCTCAATAACATTTATTTCCAGTCAATTTTGACCACCTCACAGTTCACAATATTGATTTCATCTAGTTTAGACCAAAAGGTTGCATCCAGCTAGCTGGCTGACTAAGCTAAGTGACAGCAGGAGGCGGCACTAACATGTGGCAGTTCAGCTTCCAACATGGCACAGAGTGGCATTGCAGTGGTAGACATAAACTATACGACTCCTAGGAAGTTTAAAAACCAAGAATGTTTTCATTAATCAAGAACTAGGTCAGAGACCCGAGGGAATTGGAATATGTTTATGGGCTGAAGACAGGGAAAGGACGGAAGGATTGATTAGTTTTTCATTTATTTTTTATTAACACAAAATATATATATTTTTTATTTTTTGTGGATTGATAATATTAATTTTATTTCACTTTTATTTTTTTACACTGGGGAAGAGCACCCCTGAATGAGGCAGCAGCCCCTTGATGAACAATACAGACAGCACCCCTTCTTTATGGACAACAAAGCACCCCTGCCGAGTTCGGACAGACCACCTGCAGTGCAGTCACAAATACGTGGATGATAAACTGCGGTCTGGCCGGCAGTGTCACTAGACAATAATAGCGCAGCTAAGTTGCTAACGCACAAAAAAAAATAAAAAGCACTTTTATTTTTTTTTACACTGGGGAAGAGCACCCCTGATTGACAGAGCACCCCTTCTGGATGACAACACAGCACCCCTTTATGGACTGCAGCCCTAGCCCCTTTATGGACAGGACAACAACACAGCAGCAGCCTCTATGTATAACAGCAGCAGCCCCTTGATTGACAGGACAAGTGACACAGCAGCTGCAGCACCCACTGAAGCCCCTCCTTTATATACTGCAGCCCCAGCCCCTTTATGAACAACACAGCAGCAGCCTTCAGCCCTAGACCCTGACAGGACAAGTCGGTCAACACACTGACACAGACAGTGACAGCAACACATCTGTTCAGTTCACCTTCCACACCCGGAGTGAAAATGGCGCAGATCACGGGGACCTTTATGTAATCCAAAACCCGCGAGAATCCGACAGTGGGAGGATGATGTTTTGCCTTGTTTTGAGATCCAAGTCAGGCGGGGAAACTCGAGCCGGTCTTGCATCCGACTCGGAATTGCAATGTTTGGGTGGGTCCGGTTCTCTGAGAACCGGAGCCGCTCATCTCTACTTTCCTATAGGATGCTTACTGGTGGAGTTAGACACATTAACGCAACGGCGACTTTAGACTGGTCTAGCACAGTAGACCAAGGTGACGGTACTACCCATGGTTTGCCACCAGCACACTCCCCAGGGTTAACAGATCAGAGCAAATACAACAACTTTGCTTGCAGTACAACAGATTGGTATTATAATTTGTTCAAGGGGATGGCATTGTGATAAATGTGTCAGGTTATTAGGTCAACGGATGTGTACAGGGACAGACTGTACAGGGGCTGTAGTATAGCCCACAAGATCCCTCTGTGTGTGCACACGCAAGGGAAATGGGCACGGCCACGCATCATGGGGGAGTGGCCACACCTCATAGGGGCGTGCTGTGAGTCACAGACCAAACAGTAAGCTGGGAGGCAGAGCTAATCACCCAGGCTTTTGGGCTAGGGATCTTCGAGGTGGTTTGTGATGTTGGTACAGATGTTTGCAGTGTTATGTTGTAACTAGTATTTTGGACCTGTAAAATGCCAGGTGTCTAGCTATGGGTTTCTTTTTATCCAAAACTCCTCTATTCCTTCATGTTCACATGTCCCTCCTTGTGTCTCTTTCTCCCTCCCCATCTTTCTCTCCCTCCCCGTGTCTCTCTCTCTCCCTCCCCGTGTCTCTCTCCCTCCCTCCCCGTGTCTCTTTCTCCCTCCCCATCTTTCTCTCACTCCCCATGTCTCTCTCTCACCCTCCCCGTGTCTCTCTCTCACCCTCCCCGTGTCTCTCTCTCCCTCCCCGTGTCTCTCTCCCTCCCCGTGTCTCTCTCTCCCTCCCTGTGTCTCTCTCTCCCTCCCCGTGTCTCTCTCTCCCTCCCCGTATCTCTCTCTCACCCTCCCCGTGTCTCTCTCTCACCCTCCCCATGTCTCTCTCACCCTCCCCGTGTCTCTCTCTCTCCCTCCCCGTGTCTCTCTCTCACCCTCCCCGTGTCTCTCTCTCTCTCCCTCCCCGTGTCTCTCTCTCACCCTCCCTGTGTCTCTCTCTCACCCTCCCTGTGTCTCTCTCTCTCCCTCCCCATGTCTCTCTCTCTCCCTCCCCGTGTCTCTCTCTCTCTCCCTCCCCGTGTCTCTCTCTCTCCCTCCCCGTGTCTCTCTCCCTCCCCGTGTCTCTCTCCCTCCTCGTGTCTCTCTCTCCCTCCCCGTGTCTCTCTCTCTCTCTCCCTCTTACAGGTGTATATGCCTTCCAACATTCTTGAACTGCTGATAGGGATCTGTGTGCTTACCAATAAATAATATATAATAGACAAAGCCTGTATCTGTAAGAACTGAAGCCTTTATTCAGAGGCGGCCGTATGGTCTAAGACCGCACGGCCGCCTCGATGTTTGTCAAGTGCGCATGCGCACGAGGGAGCCGTCTCCTTCGTGCGCATGCGTGAGACCTGCTACGACCAACAGCGCCGGTCGTAGCGGGTCTCTTTCCAAAGGGGGCGAGCTGTCGATGTTGATTGACAGCTCACCCCGTTTGGAAGGCGGGCCGGGGGGGTGGCAGCGCAAACGGAGGCGTTCCCATGGGAACGCCTACCATTTGGGGGAGGCCCCACTGACATCACTAGTGATCGGGATTATGACTGTCAGGATGCCACTGTTTGCATACTGACCATCCCCACCAGTGGGATCCTGAATCCAACCTCCAAGAAGTGGTAGGTTTCCCCCATATGTATGTGGGCACGGTGTCCTTAAATCTCTATGCTGATTATATGTCCCCTACAGTAATTGTGTTAGTCCTAAAACCCTTAGGACACAGGGGGTCATTCAGACCCGGTCGTTAGCGCCGATGCGCTCGGACCAGGTCGATGGCCTCCCACAGAGTATGCGCACCACAGCTCATCCAAAGAGGATTCTGATTACGGGCCAAATGTAATAGGGTGAGGGTTTGGAAAATGTGCGAGATTAGCCGTAACCTCTGACACTTTTTACACTTGCCCCATGTAATGGAGCCCGAGAACATGAAAACTCGCCCAATGTAATAGAGTCTGAGAACATGAAAACTTGCCCAATGTAATAGAGCGCGAGAACATGAAAACCTGCCCAATATAATAGAGTCTGAGAACATGGAAACTCACCCAATGTAATAGAGCCCGAGAACATGAAAACTCACCCAATGTAAAAGAGTCTGAGAACATGGAAACTCGCCCAATGTAATAGAGCCCGATAACATGAAAACTTGCCAAATGTAAAAGAGTCTGAGAACATGGAAACTCGGCCAATGTAATAGAGCACAATAACATAAAAACTCACCCAATGTAATAGAGCCCGAGAACATGGAAACTCCCCCAATGTAATAGAGTCTGAGAACATGAAAACTCGCCCAATGTAATAGAGTCTGAGAACATGAAAACTCGCCCGATGTAACAGAGCCCGAGAACATGAAAACTCGCCCAATGTAATAGAGCCAGAGAACATGGAAACTCGCCCGATGTAACAGAGCCCGAGAACATGAAAACTCACCCAATGTAATAGAGCCAGAGAACATGAAAACTCGCCCGATGTAATAGAACCCGAGAACATGAAAACTCGCCCGATGTAATAGAGCCCGAGAACATGGAAACTCCCCCAATGTAATAGAGTCTGAGAACATGAAAACTTGCCCAATGTAATAGAGTCTGAGAACATGGAAACTCGCTCAATGTAATAGAGTCTGAGAACATGAAAACTCGCCCAATGTAATAGAGTCTGAGAACATGAAAACTCACCCAATGTAATAGAGTCTGAGAACATGAAAACTCTGCCAATGTAATAGAGCCCGAGAACATGAAAACTCGCCCAATGTAATAGAACACGAGAACATAGAAACTCGCCCAATGTAATAGAGTCTGAGAACATGAAAACTCGCCCAATGTAATAGAACCCGAGAACATGAAAACTCACCCAATGTAATAGAGCCCGAGAACATGGAAACTCCCCCAATGTAATAGAGTCTGAGAACATGAAAACTCGCCCAATGTAATAGAGTCTGAGAACATGAAAACTCGCCCAATGTAATAGAACCCGAGAACATGAAAACTCACCCAATGTAATAGAGCCCGAGAACATGGAAACTCCCCCAATGTAATAGAGTCTGAGAACATGAAAACTCGCCCAATGTAATAGAGTCTGAGAACATGAAAACTCACCCAATGTAATAGAACCCGAGAACATGAAAACTCACCCAATGTAATAGAGCCCGAGAACATGGAAACTCCCCCAATGTAATAGAGTCTGAGAACATGAAAACTCGCCCAATGTAATAGAGCCCGAGAACATGAAAACTCACCCAATGTAATAGAGCCCGAGAACATGAAAACTCGCCCGATGTAATAGAACCCGAGAACATGAAAACTCGCCCAATGTAATAGAGTCTGAGAACATGAAAACTCGCCCAATGTAACAGAACCCGAGAACATGAAAACTCGCCCAATGTAATAGAGCCCGAGAACATGGAAACTCGCCCAATGTAATAGAGTCTGAGAACATGAAAACTCGCCCAATGTAATAGAGTCTGAGAACATGGAAACTCGCTCAATGTAATAGACCCCGAGAACATGAAAACTCGCCTGTTCTTAGACTCAAAAAACTCTCACGATTTAAACTCTCATCCAGATGTTTTTCCATTTTGAAGATGAATCTCGACCAATGTGAGAGGTTACTGCTAAACTCTGACATTTTCTAAACTCTCACCCAATTAGTATATGTTGTTAGAAGATGACTTTGGGCTCTATTTACTACACTCCCCATTTGTAATGCAGATTGTAGTGTGATATTATCGACTGAATTCGCATTGTGAATTCAGGCAATATCACAAGGATTTACTACAAATCCCTTGCAGGGACAGAGCTTGCGAGAAAGCTCTGTCCCTGCAAATCCCCTCCGCACTCTAGTCACAATATTTTTGCAAAAAAATACCGTGACTAGGGCCCCGCGCATGCGCCGACCGGCCGCCTCTGCTACTCCTCCCCATCGCTAAGCCCCGCCCCCTTCACTAAGCCCCATTCCCCGCGATCGCGGACCCTCCCGCGACCCCACCTCCCTTAATAGCAGTTACCTGCAGTCATCGGTGCTCTGGTGATTTCTTCCATCCATCCGGTCAGCTGATATCCCATACTGCACTGGGATCCGATCACCTGAGGACCGGGCCGCAGTGCAGCATGGAAGACCAGCTGACCGGAGGGGAGTCATCACCGGAGCCCCAACCACAGGTCCCTGGATTCAGGTAAGTGAATTTTTTTGTTGACTAATTTTTCTTTTTTTTTACAGTGTATCAGCTTGCGGTCTGTTTAGAGCACACAGCTGATCACTGGGGCTGTCTCCGGGCTCTGCTCTGCCTTTTAGAGCAGAGTAGGAGTCCGGTAACCAGGGGAGACCCTGGATAACGCTACCTCCAGGTGGCGTTATTATCACAGGGCTTTCCCCGGTATTTTTTTACAATTTATTTTTAGTAACTTTGGTCGGATCACATTTCCCATTACAATCATGGGAAATGCGATCTGATTACTAAAAATAAGTGATACTTAGGGGTTGGAGTAGAATTTTACGAATTCTACTCCAATTGCCCTGTAATAACTATAGGTGATACTAAAATAATGTGCAAAGGGTGTGAAAACACAAAACACCCTTTTTCACTTTATTTTAGAAAAAATAATGTTAATAAATAGAGCCCGTAGTGCACTTGTATCTATAATTATAGGGAGTATGTGTTTTTTTTCCCAGCTTGCCCCAGTTTGTCCTCCTGAGTTGTGCTGCAGACAGAGTGACCATACCATACACAGGGGTGATGCACAGCTTTCTGAGTCCCGTTACCCAGCCTGTCCTCGCGGTGCCTCACTTGGCAGACGTGTAATCGCTCAAATATGTGGCTTGTTTTACTTGTATGTTTTACTATGTGCGAAGCTGGAACGCCTCATAAAGATTCTGTGAGATGACTTTTGCGGGCACCTCGCCAGAGACTGATCGGGGTCACTGTGTTATTTAAGGTCTTCTACTCTGTATGGGAACGCACAGCCATACACCACGCATACCACTGTGCCTGACTAGTAAATTAAGTTAATGGAGCCTATTTGCCAAACTAATACTTATCGTGGAGATAAATCTACATATAGTATCACCACAAGGAATTATCACATGATTTACTGCAGCGATAGCCAGTGACACATGCCCGCTCAATTCCACTGGCAAAAAATATATATATATATAAACACACATTTAGGACCTCATTCAGAGTCGGTCGAAGCGGCCGCACGGTCGTACGCCACTGATGTTCTCTATACTGCGCATGCGTAAAGTTCGCAATGCGCGTGCACAAACTAGCCGCTACGATCAGAAATTTCTCTCTCCTTGAACACAGCCAGGTCGGTAGTTTGAGTGACAGATTGAGGCGTTTGTGGGTGGTAACAGGGGAAGGTGCTTGTGAACGGGGGAGTGGAGATCCGAATGCATGGCGTGCCTGATTATGCGAACGGCATTTATGGGAGTGCATACGGATTATGGGAGTGCATAATTAACAAAGTAGCGTCATGGCACATGTGACATGGGAGGTTTTTACACTGACATGATCATAGTGCTTAAGAGAGGGTATGGTCAACCTTAAGCTCTACGACCAGTTCCGATGGTTCCCGATGGTCCCGATTAATCCTTATATGCCCGGAGATGACGTGCAATGCGTACGAGAAGGGGGCGTATTTTTTTGTCTTCCGACCGCTTCCTCCCCTTGGTCGGTCAGCTACCGATCCGAACTTAGGGATGCAACTTGCGAGGGAATCATTTGGATATCCGGCCCCTTTTCCCGTACGACCGTGCGGCCACTTCGACTGACTCTTTGCAGCGGAGGTAGAGAGGGGCTCATCATCAGCATAAGCCTTAAATCTGTAGAAGACTAGTCACACTCTTCATCCGCAGCAAAGTGCCTCCACTTACTTATCTTTTCCCCACTGGCACTAATTACTAATTAGAAGTCCAAAGGGTCAGGGTATAGGGGAGGGACTTTAAGTAGCTCAATTTTACCAACCCGGGCACCTAGAGAGATGGAGGCACCCTCTTTCAGATGGAATGGGATTGAAATACTGGCGACTCAAGAGCCGCCGGTTCAAATCCCGGCTGTGATAGGTTGACAGGTGAAGATTCTGATGCCCGGTGGTAAGTATGACAACGCTCCCCTCTCCCCCCCTGACCCTAACCTCCCCACTAGTGCCTAACAATAACCTCCCCCTCATGGATGCCTAATCCTAACCCCCCTCCCCGCACCCTAAACCTAACCCTCCCAGGAGGGTGCCTAACCCTAACCTCCCCTCCTAGTGCCTAACCCTAACCTCCCCCCCATGGGTGCCTAATCCTAACCTCCCCTCCTAGTGCCTAACCCTAACCTCCCCCCCATGGGTGCCTAATCCTAACCTTCCCTCCTAGTGCCTAACCCTAACCTCCCCTCATAGAGCCTAACCCTAACCCCCCCTCATGGGTGCCTAATCCTAACACCCCCCATGGGTGCCTAATCCTAACCCCCCTCCCCACACCCTAAACCTAACCCTCCCAGGGGGGTGCCTAACCCTAACCTTCCTTCTAGTGCCAACCCTATCCCCTCCTTCCCCTAGCCTAACTTTAACCTTCCCTGGGGGGGTTCCTAACCCTAAATCCCCCCTGGGGGTTCCTAAACCTTACCCAACCAATCTCCGGGCTAATTATATACTTACCCGGCAGAGAGGACGATTGGTTCCCCGGCGTCTGGATTAACATAGGCGTCGGTATTTCAATGCCTATGTTAAATACCTTACCTGGATTACGCTGTCGGGATTGAGACCAGCGGCCGCCATAAATTCATCCCTTTCAGACTGCGTGCCCTCCGTAGAGATTATTAAAAATGAAGAAGTTAACGGATGGGGTTAGATCTCCCACCAAGCTGGCATCAGGGGCACCCATTTTAAAATTAAAGGTCCCCTCTTTCAAATGATGTGGCCCCCTTAGTACTCATTGTTGTGGGTTCGATACCCACTATGGCCCTAACTGTGTGGAGTTTGTATATTCTCCCTGTGCTTGCGTGGGTTTCCTCCGGGTGCTCCGGTTTCCTCCCACACTCCAAAAATATATACTGGTAGGTTAATTGACTCCCAACAAAATGCCCCCTTGTGTGTACGTGTGTGTACGTGCGTTAGGGAATATAGGGCCTGATTCAGAGCTGGTCGCTATTTGCGCTCGCTTGTCCAGAAAATAGGGGTGGCTATTCAAATGAACCGTTCGCTGTTTGCGGTCTGTTCACGCCTCTAGGTCTGAACGAGCGAACAAAACTTGCGGTCGTTTTTTGGGAAACTACGCCCCCTGTCCGCTCGCATCCTACGTCATGTCCGCTATTTATTAGATTAATCGAGTACATCGACCAGGGTATGAGCTGCTCGCTATTCTTGTGGTTGGTTTTTGCTACCACAATTTTGCGAGCAGTTCTGGCTATAAAATAACCCAGTGACGTGGTCAATGACGCTGCTGTTTTAAATATGCACACCCATAAACCGCCCGTTTTGACCTTTAAGCACGCCTGCGTTCTGATCTCCACTCCCCGTTTTCATGCACCTTCCCCTGTTACCACCCACATACGCCTCATCCTGTCACTCAAATTAGCAGGCATTCGCTATTTTGCGAGCACATGAATTTCGGCCGCACTGACTGGTTTGCGCATGCGTATAACGATCCGTACGCATGCGCAGTTGGGCAAACATCGCTCGGAGCGAACGAGCTGCCACTTACGAGTGGCTCTGAATCAGGCCCATAGATTGTAGGCTCCACTGCGGCAGGGAAGGATGTGAATGGCCAAATATTCTCTGTAAAGCGCTGCAGAATATGTGTGCGCTATATAAATAACTGGTAATAATAATAATAATAATAATAATAATAATAATAAAATTGTCCAGTGATCACTGGACAATGTTAGGCTGCACTGCAGAACACAGATGTTATCGGTAGGTGTCTGGGAGGGCAAAACATAATAATATTTCTGGTTAAGAAAGTAAATTTTTTCCTCTTATTCCACTATAAAAAAAAATTAAATACAACAAAAGGATTGTTTTATTCAATGTATCCGGATAGCGCCATTCTGAGACCGTAATAGGAGGATTGCAGCAGTACGTTTACATCAATGTTAATTACACAGTAGGCTGCTTCAGCTGGGAGACATCACGGCAGTAGTCCTTGATAGATAGAGAGAAGCCCTATCTATAGAGAAAACATCCTTTTACTCTGATATAGGGCTTTTCACCACTTTAGTAACTACAGACCTATTTAAAGGAATCAGTATGCGGCAGCCCGACAGCTCAACAGATCCCGGTAGCGGCAGGCCGACAGCGCTGGAAATCCCGAACGTCATGAGGTAAGTAAAAGCTAACCTAACCTAACCCCCCTAACCCTAACCCTCCTTAGGGGTGCCTAACCCTAACCTCCCCCCAAGTGCCTAACCCTAATCCCCCCTCTAAGTGCCTAACCCTAACCCTCCTCTTCCCCGCCGCCTAAACCTAAGTCCCCTGGGGGGGTGCCTAACCCTAACCCTCCCCCTAGCCTAGCCCTAACCCTCCCGGGGGGGTGCCTAACCTTAAGTCTTCCCCGGGTGCCCTAAACCTAACCCTTCCCCCCCGCGGCTGTCTGCTCACAGCACCCGGCATCCCTTCAATCGGGATAAAGCAGTCGGGAAGCCGGCTGTCGGGATCATGTCAGCCGGTTTCCCGATTGCATCCCCATTTAAATGATAAGAAGGGTTTCACAACCCCAGAGCTTCCAGATTCATACAACAAGCTGCAATACTTGCAGAAAGAGCCGCAACCTTTAAAGATAAGTCTGCAAGCCGAGCCACCAAAGCTGCCAATCTGTCAGAAAGCACTCAAAAGAGAAAATACTGTAAATACAGATTGTATTTCTGTAGTGTATGATAATTAATATAATGATTAATACAGCTGCAATGCCAAAAGGCTGTTGTATGAAAGATCGACAGAATAGGTCAACATTCAGAAGATCGACACCAAGCAATCGACTGGTTCTGAATGTCAACAGTCAAAATTTCGACATGGTCATTAGGCCGACCATCATTCTGTAGACATATATTTAAGCGCACAGTGTTTAATAGTCGACACATTAAAAAGGTCGACGTGCATTTTTATTTTAGCCTAACCTTAAACCTAGCCCTAAATTTAACCCTAAAGCTAAATGTTGCCCTAACACCAAACCTAACCACTAACTCTAAATATAACCCTAAACCTAACCCTAAGCCTGGCCCAAAACCTAATTTAACAATCATGAAAAAAATCACATGTCCACATTTTAGTGTCAACATGTTAAATGTCAACCTTATGAATGTGTCGACCATTTTACACATTTTGACTGTCGACATTCAGAATATGTCAACCTTCTGATGTCAACCTTCTGATTATCGACATTTGTAGTGTCGATCAATCAACCCGAAACCCTCTCAAACTGCTCTTCCAAATTATAATAAATTATATTTATAATTATTATTATTATTGCTACTACTACTACAATACATATTCTATGTCATTTTTTTTATTAATCAAAATAACATGTAATACATATGCAAACAAACTCAGTAGATGATTATATGAAATAAACCAACTAAAAAATAATGATTGAACTTTATATTTTAAGACAATGCATACATCATGCATATCAACTCAATAAACTATTGTAAGGTCAGGAGAAAAGCTAAAATCCTAAATTAAATCCATTACAGGAAATCGTAGTCTTAGGACCTCATTATAGGTATTCTAAATTGTAAAGACCTTAGCTAAGACTGATTGGAAAATGACTTAAGATCAATAATGTTCAAAGCTTCCAACCATACGACGAGGAGGAGCAGGACTCACGCTAACAGTCTGATATAATTAGAGTCCCGTAAATGTGAAAACATAGACTAGTCACAAAGTAGATTCCACATGTTCTTCCTCCAGCAGCCAATCACATGGTTCATAGGCATCTATCCACAGGACCGCCTTGAGAAACTGCTGGTCCTGGTACGAGGGAGGTGTGGCCATGTGTATGGGGGCGTGGCCATACTGAGAAATTATTATTATCTGTAGCATGGTTTTGGATCTCTGGCCGGCCTTCTTCTCCTCTCTGAGGGGCCTATTCATCATAACTTAAATAATTACCGGAGGAACTCATCATTCCTCCTCTCCATAACTATCTATTCTGAAAAGCTGTCATTTTTGCGATGACAACCTTTCGGGAAATAGATACTTTTCCCTGCCTTACTCTACCTTACCGCAGCTGGACTCTGTGTTGCGCATGCGCTGTTACATTTGTAAAACCAGCACATGCGCAGCACTACCTACAGCTGCGGTCATTTTGTGTGTCCCCCCCAACCCCCCCTCCCCCCACCGAAAACCTCCCCCCTGTCCCACACTTGCCTGCCCGCTGCAGCACCTCTGGCTCAGGTGGCTGTTCAGACACGTGTTCTCCCGGTAGAACACTGGACAGTTTAGAAAAAAAATAACTTTTTTTTTTCTTCTAAATTGTATTGTGTTCTGCTGGGAGAACACAGTGTCCGAGCAACCGCCGGAGCCAGAGGACGGACCAGATCGCCAGGGGACCTCACCAGCTGGAAACAGGTGTCACCTGCTATTTACCACCTCACAGTGATGTAATTTTCGGAATTTGATGACTAGCATAAATTCTATTTCCCCATACTAATGTATGGGGAGTGTGGAAATTAACGTAGGGGGACTTAACCAGGAGATATCAGTGATATCTCCTGTGTTAAGATACTTCATGAATACAAAAATAACGGTATTTAAGGAAAATGTCCTTAAAAACGTTATTTTAGTGTTGATGAATAGGCCCCTGAGCCATATACCACTGATCTCAATGTGTTATAGATTAGTATAGGCAACCAATCCCCTTTTGGTACATCGGTGTCCCATAAGTAGAACTTCGTGGGAACTAAAAAACATTTTGAAGGGGCGCCAATGCTTCTAGAGTGATACCGACCTGGGCAGAGATTGTTAATTTTATGCCCCATAGTAGTACACTAACTAATATTAGGCAATGCCACACGTCCAGTTAATTCTATGCCATATTGTAGTGCCCCCAAATTATTTCATGTCACATTGTAGTGACCCCGGTTTATATTATGCCACACAGTGCCCCAAGTTCATGTTATATCACACAGTACCCCCCAGTTCATATTATGTCACATTGTAGTGCCCCCAGTTTACATCATGGCACACTGTAATGACCCCAGTTCATAATGTCACAATGTAATGCCCCCAGTACACATCATGGCACATTGTAGTGCCCCAGTATATATGATGTAACATTGTAGAGCCCCAGTTCACATTATGCCAAACAGTGCCACCCAGATCATATTACGCCACATTGTAATGCCCCCAGTTCATATTATGCAACTTTGTAGTACCCTAGTTCATATTATGCTACTTTGTAGTGCCCTCAGTTGACAATATGCTCCAGTTCTTATGCCACATTATAGTGCAGCCAGTCCACAGCAGTGTGGGGTAATTATTGCAGTGTGATGAATGACAGCAGTATGGGGTAATTATTGCAGTGTGATGAATGACAGCAGTATGGGGTAATTATTGCAGTGTGATGTAGGACAGCAGTATGGGGTAATTATTGCAGTGTAATGTATGACAGTAGTATGGGGTAATTATTGCAGTGTAATGAATGACAGCACTATGGAGTAGTTATTGCAGTATGATATATGACAGCAGTATGGGGTAATTAGTGCAGTGTGATGTGTGACAACAGTATGGGGTAATTATTACATTAGTCTATAAAAGACTGTTAATTGTTTTTACACACCAGGATAAGAAAATCACTTTTTTGAAACAAATATTTTGTGGTAAAAATGACAGGTCTACCACTGCACACAGTAAGAACAGATATATATACGCTGCAGTTCAAAAACACACACATTTTGAAAAATAAAATTTTAATTGAATAAGAAACAAGACCTATTATCGCCAAGTATTGAGGACAGCCATGGGGTCGAATCTAGCACCCTCTTACGCTAAAATTTTCATGGCAGAGTATGAGAGTGCCTACATTTTGCCTAGAAAATCATTTTCTTTAAACGTTTCATTGATGACATTTTTATTCTGTGGAAATGCATAGAAATCTCTTTTAATAAGATGGTTTCTTAACTCGATGAATTATAACATCTGGCAAGATTCACCTCGAACGTTGATATGCTGAAAAGTAATTTCTTGGATATTACAATCTTTCAGTCTGACAGAGGCCTAGAGAATACGCTCTACCGGAAAGAAACAAGAGAGGAACTCACTTCTAATTGCCAATAGTCATCACCCTGCTCTTAAATATAGCTTGTCAATCTCTCAATTTTTAAGTGTTCTACGCAACAACTTGGACTCAGAAATTGCACTTGTTCTCGGATTCCCGCTCCTTCCTATGGGAACCTCCGCCGACTCCTCGCTACCTCCCCGATGGTTTTGCGCATGCGTGAGTTTGAGTCACACATGCATAGCAGGGTCGACGGGGAAGAGGTTAGAAACACAGCTACTTCTGTAGCTGCGATACTAACCAAGGGGACAATTGCTTTTCAGAGCAGTTGTCCACTGCACCGGAGCAATGATGAATTGCTCAGATGTCAAGTTTCCCCTGCTGTGAGTTGAATACTTAAGAATCCCTCCCAGCGAGACCAATACTTAATCATCGGGGTCCGTATGACCTGAGTTTTCAAAAGATGCCTCCACTGATGATGGCATGTAAGTGAGGTCTGAATTTGAAACAAATGCTACAAAGACCCACAATTACCCCATTGGTATCTCCTAACCAAACGTAAGAAGGCCTAGTTGCTACAGTTATAACAATTGTGTTACACGTTTAAGTGTGATTACTGGTCCCACATTTCCTCATCCACATTCAGGAGGAAAACACCTCAAAATTAGGTACAAGTTACACTGTAAATCTAATCATATAATTTACATTCTGATTTGTCCTTGAGGCCTCTACTACGTGGGCCTTACAACCCATACATTTAGGGAGGGGATGGCTAATCCTAGAGCCTCTATCAGATTAGTCCTACAATATAAAACTACTGACAAGCCTGTAGCAAGGCACTTCTTGGAATATGATCCGCAAATTTACAGTTTAAAATGCTAAATCATTGCCTGGGAATCGCCTCTTGAAAGAGATGGTGATTGTCGACGAGCTCTCTTTCTGCATAGGAGAGAGAATGAATGGAATAACAGAATAGACACTGTGGGGCAGATTTAAAATGTGCAGAGAGATTTAGATGTGGGAGGGAGGTGTCCAAACTGACATGTAAAGTGCAGTGTAAGAATAAAGCTGTGCAGTATTTGTGAGCTACATGCAAAAGCAGCCAGTATTTATCCCACATGCAAAGAAATGTATGTATTTACACCCCTTGCATTGCAACATGGTTTGCCCAGGTACAAAGTTAAATGCTATCTCTCTCTCTATTCCCAACTCTGAATCAGGCCCTGTGTCTCTAAAAGGATTGAATGGACACAATTATTTTGGAATATTCCAAAAGAAGGCATTAAATAGTGAGCATTAAATAGCGAGCCCTGTCGGAGGTATGACAATAGATCCCTAATGACATAAGGTTAAATTATTAGTGAATCTGAAAATTTATTTGTGGACTCATTAGGAGGCATTAAGAATTGAGCTCTAATGAGATCCCCACGGATTTATGATCAAATTATTAGCATATGTACATAAGCATTGGTGTGGTTCTGATAATGTTACCTAAGAAGTGCTCAATATTAGGGCTGTGACACCTGATTTTTTTATTTTTTTTTTTCATTGTTTTTACACTGTTTTTTTCTGTTTTTCTTCATGATGATTTATTTGTTTTTTTTATTTGTTAATTTTTCCATTTGTTGGTGTATATTTAACTAGCTGGGATACCCGGCATTGCCCGAGTTGAAGTCTGGACCCTGATGTATACCCACAGCCTTTATTTGTTTACATTGTCCTTGCCTATAACCCCATTCCACTCATCCTGAAAAGGCCCCCACTGTGCTTCACTGCATGCAAACAACCAAAGAAAATATCCTAGCGCTTGGATACCACACTGAAAACTATATCTGAAAATAGACCTGCAGCAGTGGGATCTAAGGGAACACAAGCACTGAAACAAATGTATGGAAACACACACACCGCGCTGGTGTACAGATAAATATAAATAATAAAATGTAATAAATTAGCAAAAAATATGCAAATGAGATAGTACATAGAATAAATCAACGTGACATATGTCAAAAAAACAAACAGGAATATTGGCAAGAATTAAAAACATGAATGAATAAAGAATAATAAAAATAGATAATAACTAGCTGTTGTGTTAAATGAGGATACGGATTTGTGCTGGGCTGGAATCGGAAATGACAATTCCTGCATGGAAGAGTTCAAAATAACAATATGAAAGACGCTTTGACACACTTTGCTAGTTAATTCATAGTCTGGAAATGATGTAACCACTTATCTGCAAACAATGTATCAGTTTAAATATCCACGATGACAGAAAATCTGGAGCTTGTATAGCACAACAGTTAATGGCTTTTTGGATATTTGAAGTGTTACCCCCGTCGGGCACACAATGCTGAAAATATTTTTTAAAGTACTGACCAGTTTCAAAGTCTTGAACAATTGCACGGTAGAGATGGTGAAATGTCTCACCGGCTATGCAGTATATCACTGACCAAGTCAGAGTGCACTCAGGGACGCGCTGTCTCAAAGATCAGGTGCAGTGGCTCTCCGTCCGCCTACATAGTATGATTACCTGCCGGATGCCGCGGCCAGGAGAACGCTGAGAGGAGATCCGGGTAGATGATTAGGCGCGGCCGCGACTTGTAGATTCTCCTCGCACCAGGATCAGACGCTGCGGGCACTGGCAGCACTTTGCAGGAGCAGGTTACAGGACAAGACACTTTGAACAGGTGAGGGCAGCAACGCGTTTCGTCCCGTTCCTGGGACTTTTTCAAGCTAAATACCCTTGTCCATATCCTCCATCTTAAATAGGAGCCATAATGAGTCCAATCACTCTCAAACTGATAGCCATAGATAGCCAATCAAAGTGTCCTTTGCTGATTATCCATTTAACGGCACGTGATAGCTAGCATAAATTAGTATATATAAAAGACATTATTACTTAATATTATATAGATATATAGTAGAAGGCTAGTAATCTATACATAGAAATAGAACATATATTAGTCAAATAATATGTACTAGATAATGAACGCAATAGCCTTCATATTAACATGGCATATAAAGTCTAATAATACATTAATTGGAAAATGACAATAAATATATATGTGTGTACGCATAAATGTGCATAAACATACCTACATGAACATCCATACTCATACATATATATAAAAAAACATAAATACGTTCTGGTACAAACATACGAGGGTACTAAGATAATACCCACAAATAACTCTTGAACACACATATTCACATACCTACACCTACATGCATATCCATACATCCATGCACATGTATATATGTATAAATACGCAGAAAAAACAAATATTAGAATTATGTCTATATGTAATAAAAAGACCTATAACCTTAACACCAAGGTAAGGGTAGAGATAGACAAACAAACATTTTCCAAGTATTAATAGAAGTGAATTATTGGAAAGCAGACATTGATGAATATATACACATGTATATTTAATAGTAAATAATCATTGTGTCACTAAAGCATAGTGGCACAAAAATAGATTGAATTAAAAACACTACTAACACAGAGATCCAGAGGAACTACAAGGCTGAGGCAACAATATAGAAAATGGATTACGTATTAATGTAAGTTATATTGTCTTATGCTATATATATATCTCTCTCAGCTTCTAATAATATATTAGCCAGAGAGTAGGACAATAAAAGCAACCAGGAGAGAAAGAACAAATACCAATTCAATATTGGTTGAATAATTAATTAATTTATTTATTTATACGATATGTAGTCCAGATTAATTATAGATGTACCCAGATTAAATTCCTATGATTGATGATCCAAATTGAATAAAAACCCTAAATAGGTTAGTTAGAAGTAGTAACTGGGAACCAACTCAGGTACCTATAAATCGAAAGATAATACCAGAGTTGGATGGCAAACACATGGCACTGGTGGGTGGTTGCCTTGTGCCATGTACATTTGCTGTGCGGCTAGTGGGTGGCACTTAGTGTTTGCCATCCAACTCTGGTATTATCTGTCGATTTATAGGTACCTGAGTTGGTTCCCAGTTACTACTTCTAACTAACCTATTTAGGGTTTTTATTCAATTTGGATCATCAATCATAGGAATTTAATCTGGGTACATCTATAATTAATCTGGACTACATATCGTATAAATAAATAAATAAATTAATTAATTATTCAACCAATATTGAATTGGTATTTGTTCTTTCTCTCCTGGTTGCTTTTATTGTCCTACTCTCTGGCTAATATATTATTAGAAGCTGAGAGAGATATATATATAGCATAAGACAATATAACTTACATTAATACGTAATCCATTTTCTATATTGTTGCCTCAGTCTTGTAGTTCCTCTGGATCTCTGTGTTAGTAGTGTTTTTAATTCAATCTATTTTTGTGCCACTATGCTTTAGTGACACAATGATTATTTAATATTAAATATACATGTGTATATATTCATCAATGTCTGCTTTCCAATAATTCACTTCTATTAATACTTGGAAAATGTTTGTTTGTCTATCTCTACCCTTACCTTGGTGTTTAGGTTATAGGTCTTTTTATTACATATAGACATAATTCTAATATTTGTTTTTTCAGGGTATTTATACAGATATACATGTGCATGGATGTATGGATATGTATGTAGGTGTAGGTATGTGAATATGTGTGTTGAAGAGTTATTTGTGGGTATTATCTTAGTACCCTCGTATGTTTGTACCAGAATGTATTTATGTTTTTTTATATATATGTATGAGTATGGATGTTCATGTAGGTATGTTTATGCACATTTATGCATACACACATATATATTTATTGTCATTTTCCAATTAATGTATTATTAGACTTTATATGCCATGTTAATATGAAGGCTATTGCGTTCATTATCTAGTACATATTATTTGACTAATATATGTTCTATTTCTATGTATAGATTACTAGCCTTCTACTATATATCTATATAATATTAAGTAATAATGTCTTTTATATATACTAATTTATGCTAGCTATCATGTGCTGTTAAATGGATAATCAGCAAAGGACACTTTGATTGGCTATCTATGGCTATCAATTTGAGAGTGATTGGACTCATTATTGCTCCTATTTAAGATGGAGGATATGGACAAGGGTATTTAGCTTGAAAAAGTCCCAGGAACGGGACAAAACGCGTTGCTGCCCTCACCTGTTCAAAGTGTCTTGTCCTATAACCTGCTCCTGCAAAGTGCTGCCAGTGCCCGCAGCGTCTGATCCTGGTGCGAGGAGAATCTACAAGTCGCGGCCGCGCCTAATCATCTACCCGGATCTCCTCTCAGCGTTCTCCTGGCCCCGGTATCCGGCAGGTAATCATACTATGTAGGCGGACGGAGAGCCACTGCACCTGATCTTTGAGACAGCGCGTCCCTGAGTGCACTCTGACTTGGTCAGTGATATACTGCATAGCCGGTGAGACATTTCACCATCTCTACCGTGCAATTGTTCAAGACTTTGAAACTGGTCAGTACTTTAAAAAAAATGTCAGCATTGTGTGCCCGACGGGGGTAACACTTCAAATATCCAAAAAGCCATTAACTTTTGTGCTATACAAGCTCCAGATTTTCTGTCATCGTGGATATTTAAACTGATACATTGTTTGCAGATAAGTGGTTACATCATTTCCAGACTATGAATTAACTAGCAAAGTGTGTCAAAGCGTCTTTCATATTGTTATTTTGAACTCTTCCATGCAGGAATTGTCATTTCCGATTCCAGCCCAGCACAAATCCGTATCCTCATTTAACACAACAGCTAGTTATTATCTATTTTTATTATTCTTTATTCATTCATGTTTTTAATTCTTGCCAATATTCCTGTTTGTTTTTTTGACATATGTCACGTTGATTTATTCTATCTACTATCTCATTTGCATATTTTTTGCTAATTTATTAAATTGTATTATTTATATTTATCTGTACACCAGCGGTGTGTGTGTGTTTCCATACATTTGTTTCACTGCATGCAAACAGTGGCATAACTACCGTGGGTGCAAGGGGTGTGGCTGCTATGGTGCCCGAGCCTCCTCTGTGGCCCGCCACTCCCCCTACACCAAGTCACGCACACAAGGCGGACTGGTACAGTCAGGACCATTGAGGGGGTCCAGGGTGTCATTGATGTTGATATGATGCTGGCTCACCAGCTAATTACTGCTGGTGCAATGGCAGGCAGTCATGGGGAGACAGTGCCGCCGGTCGCAAGGCAATCAGAATTTGTCAATCGGCAACCAATCAGCAGTGGCAGCTCCTGATTGGCTGCCAGTCTGCAAGCTCTGATTGGCTGGCACCAGATTCAAATTGCGCCAATGCTGTCTGTCGGTGATTGCTGGTGTGCCAGCTGTAATTAGCTAGTTGGCCTGACTCCAAATCCACACCTGCTGGTTGCTGATGGCACACATAGGGAGACGAGAGGCTGCTGGAGGAACACAGGAAAGCGAGTTGCTGGGGGAGGCATAATGTGTAAGGGGCACTACTATTGTGTGGAATAATGTTATATGGGGCACTACTACTATGTGTCACAATCTGTAAAGGATATTACTGGGTGGTATAATGTGTAAGGGGCATTACTGTGTAGTGTAAGGGGAATTACTGTGTGGCATAATGTATAAGGGGCACTACTGCAGCATAGCATAATGTGTATAAGGGGTACTACTGTGTGACATAACCTGTATGGGTTCTGTGTGGCATAACCTGAATGGGGTATATGTGGCATAACATGAATGCGCTCTGTGCGGGGGCAAATGCTATGTGGCCTACAAAATTCTAGTTATGCCCTTGCATGCAAACACAAAGGCTCTGGATTTAGTATGAACTTGCATGATTCGTCAAGTTTACTCAGACTGTTAAAAGGATACTTTTGTAGTTTTCTCACAGGTTTCTTGCAGACTGCCAATTTCCACTGGAGCCAGCCCCGGAACCTGTGTGATTTAAGAGTGTCCCCATTTTTAGGGATTGTGTGACAGTTTGTGGTCCAGATGAAGTTTAAATCTAGGCAAAAACCTAATCCTGGTCAAACTGCACCACCATGCCAAATTTGGTGGAGCTATGTCCAAAGCTCTGGCCTTGCATAAAGGACAAACAGATACTGTAGAAAGACAGACAGACATGTTTTCTCGCTTGTTATATAGATTTATAGATATATTGAGCTGTATTCAATATGGGAGCGAAAGTCCATGCTGGACTTTTCGCTCCACATCGGAGATTTTCCTGGGATAAAGTATCAGGCACGCGCCTGCTTTATCCCCGTATTAAATTTAAAATCAGCGAAAACGGGACCCGGCAAATTGGGAGCTATGAAAAAAATGGGAATTTTCGGGAATTAATTGTAGGCCCCTCCTAAAGATGTCCAGACATGGGGGATAACTATGGGTACCCCTGTTTTTGCCTGCAAAAGAAAGTCTGGGCTTTAAATAGCTGCGGCAGGTGTTTTTTCCCGACATTGAAGAAGTGATGCAGAAGAGCACTTAGGTTTTTTTTTTCGTTTTTTTAAGTGGTCCCATCAAATTTGGGGTACATGAAAATGGGTACTAGCATATTTTTAAGTCCCTAAAGTGATTTTTTTTAAATTCTGCAAAAATTCACCCCAAATGTTTAAATAATGTTTTTGGGGTGTCCCTATTTTTTTTTTAAAAAAAAAACTTTTTTTGACATAGTTTATTTTTAAATGACATTCCCAGGGGTGCAGGCTTTTTTTTTTAAGCCTGCAACCCTACACCCCAATTCTACACTTTTTTTTGCCATGTAAAACATGGTGAAACCTTATCCCCGTTTTTTTTCAAAGACTTTTCGAACCTGCGAAAAGTCTTTGAAATGACGTCCAATTCTGCACACCTGCCGCGAATATTTAAATCCCCGACTTTCTTTTGCATAGATTTCGACTTTTCGCAGCCTAATTGAATACCCCCTATTGTGAGCTTAGTCACTGATGGGTGTTAGTGAATTGTGGGCCTGATTCAGAGCCGGACGCTCTGACCAGAGCGCTCGCTCTGAATCAGTGCCCTCCTACCTTAAAATGGAGCGGCCTCCTGGCCACTCGCATAGCTGTGGGTGACCACCCACAGCATATGCGAGTGGCCAAAGAGATGATCTGGCAAGTTTGCGCACGCCCAGTGCGATGTATGCTCAGACCAAAAAACATCGGCCAAGTGCGTGTGTTCTCTCCTGTGCGTTCCTCGCTGAATCAGGCCCATTGTGCACAAACTCTCCTCCTTATTATGTATATGCTGACAAATAGTCATCTATATATATTGTTGCTCCCTCCCAGTCCAGTTACCCTCCCCCATCTGGCGATCACTTAGATGTCCGCTGCTGGTGCTTGAGAACTGCATTAATAATGTGAATATTTATGGCGTAGAAATGCATGTTTATATTTCGCCGTAATGTGGAATTTACAATGGCTTCTCCCACTGACACTGACATTTACAGCTAGTGTAACCCTCTGAGTGCCAAACACTGTAGGATTTATGGCAATGTGCTGTCTCTCACTTAGGTTGTTGTAAATCTAGACAGGGAAAGCCTTAAAGAATTTTTCACAGTATTAAAATGATGGCTTCCACAAAGAAGAGCTATCTATGGACACGGAATATTGCTGGCATTGCAGTCACCTTGTTTCCCGGAGATGCACGCACCTCTCCCGCTAACTAATTACTTTATGGACAGCGCCCATATCGGTGTAACAGAGGGGATATTTATTGGCGTGAGGGGAGGATGGGTTGACACGCTGGCCACCCGGCCTAACAACCGGCATGACAGATCTCGGGAGGCTCACACAAGAGATTCATTTCATTTCGTATTCTAAGCGCGGGTGACGGAGCGCGGAGGAGATGTAGAAGCAATGAGGCAATATGGAAATACGCCATGGTAAGCAATCAGAGAATGGAAGGCTTGCTCGCCACGCATATTTATCACTTCCCATAAGCATTACAGCAAGAGACCTCAACGCCCCCAGTAATGGAGCGATCGACACCATGTAGGTTGATTGGATTTAGAAGGAGATAGTTAGTAGAATAATAATACATTTCTTAGAAGACTCATGTCAGGACTCCATATTTATGCCTCCAGTGTACGTCAGGACAGCTTGCGCAGTGCACATTCGCAGCCGGGTTCAGAGTTGTGTACAAGTCCGTCTTGCAGATGGATCTTGTGACTTTTCACACTGCACCGGGGTCTGACCTGAGCAAACGCAACTTTGACCAACTACGGGCGATTCAGAGACATATGTACAGCATCTCAGATACACCTCCACATGCAGCGGAGTTTGTGTAACTGTGCGGCAGCTGGGAGGCTCTGTCGCCGGCGTGCAGGCGGAATTGCCGGCCATTCAGAGCTGAGAGCACACAGAGGGCCTGATTCAGACCAGGACGCAAGCGCTGAGCGCTCGCAACCGGGTCGATGGTGGCCCAGAGCGCATGCGCACACCATATACGCGAGACCCGGATAGCGACGGGCACTCCGTCGCTCCGGGTCTCGTACCAAAGGGGGCGTGCTGTCGATGTTGAGTGACAGCACGCCCCCTTTGGTGGGTGGGCTGGGGGAGTGGCTGCCCAGACGGAGTCGTTCCCATGTGAACGCCTCCGTTTGGGGGCGGCCCCACTGACATCACGAGTGATGTCAGTGGGAGAGATTTCGGCTCTGTTAGAGCCGAAATCTCTCTGGGGCTTGCGGCAACGAGACCCTACCACAAGGGTCTCGTCGCAAGCCCGATGGTCGCGATGGTCTTCACCATCGCGACCATCTTCCTGGCCATTCGCTATAGCTGTGGGTAGGCACCCACAGCTATGCGAGCAGCCAGGAGGCCGATCTAAAAAAAAAATAGCCCGGCCCTGATTCAGACCGTGCGTCCGGTCCGAGCGTCCGGCTCTGAATCATGGCCAGAGATTCTTCTGATTTCAGAGGAGACTCTCACCAAGGATAGGGCTGGTGCAAATGCTAATGCACACATCTCTACAAATTATCATTGGCCTTCATCATTTTCCTGCATTAAACATTGAACTACGGCCCTCATTCAGAGCCGCTCGTTAGCGGCAGTACGCTCGTTCCGAGCGATGTTTGCACATCTGCGCATGCGTACGGTTTTTAGTACGCATGCGCGAACCAGTCAGTGCGGCCAAAAATCGTTTGTACGCTATATAGCGAGTGCCTGCTATTTTGAGTGACAGAATGAGGCGTATGTGGGTGGTAACAGGGGAAGGTGCTTGAAAATGGGGAGTGGAGATCCGAACGCAGGCGTGCTTAAAGGTCAAAACGGGCGTATTATGGGTGTGCATAATTAATACAGCAGCGTCATTGACCACGTCACTGGGTTATTTTATAGCCAGAACTGCTCGCAAATTTGTGGTAGCAAACACCAACCACAAGAATAGCGAGCAGTTCATACGCTGGTCGATGTACTCGATTAATCTAATAAATAGCGGACATGACGTATGGTGCGAGCGGCCAAGGGGCGTTTTTAACAAATAAACGAGCGTATGTTTTGCTCGCTCGTTCAGACTTAGAGGTGTGAACAGACTGCAATTTGCGAACGGATCATTTGAATAGCCACCCCTTGTTTTTGAACGAACGACCGCAAATAGCGAACGGCTCTGAATGAGGGCCTACATCTACAATAAAATACTGTTTATTGCAGAGCCATAGAAAACTGTTTGCAATTAATCTGAGTATCCCACACTGAGTATAATATATCCAGGCACAAGTGACATAAGTCATCGGTTAATTACAATGCTCTCTGTAAGACGAACAAATCAGATAAAATAAACTAAAAGCACATAGCATCTTGTTACATGAAATATCAGCTCCAGGCTTTTGTTCCACTCCGGTAAAGTTCAGTCTTTATTTTAGTCTGTGTAGGATTTCAGAATCCTGTCAGCAGGTCGCCCCCTCTGCAGTTTAATCCCAGCGCCCCACCCCCCACACCCGCGCTGTTTATCAGGCTCGGAGCGCGGTTCACCGCATACAAAGCTCTTGTTTCATATACCGTTGTTTGTTTACATTTTCTTCATCTAAATTTAGTTATCTGCCGCAGACCTTAAAATAGAGCTTCATGTGAGCACTGTCTGAGAGGGTCGATAATACCACAGAAAGTGAAAAGAGGGTGTGGGAATCGCAGCTGTCGGGAAATAATCACAGCGCTGTTTTCATGCCATTCCATTTGAAACACATTAACATGTCTATTTTAGAAGGTGCACATCTCACATCGAGCTGGTACTCCAGAATCGGGCTCCTAATTTATAACAAAACAAATATATAAATTAGATAAGGGTGTATTATGTAGACCGTCTGTACGGCCGCTTTTTTTCTTTGCAGAAAATACAGATTTCATTTCTGTTGCTATTTAACAATCTCTGGCTCTTTTAAGTACCCTGGTGCAAACCCCGTCGCTGTGCGAGTGTATCTCCTCCTGCCAGGCGTTACCGTAGCTTGCACATGTGCTTTCCAATGGACGTACTCGCGCATTTTAATCCCTCGGTCTTAAACCCGGAAGCATCCGCATCGCTGGGACAGATCTGAGGGCCTGATTCAGTACGATTCACAGCTGCGATTTCGCATGGAATGCAGCAGCAGACAATATGCTAATGCTTCCCAAAGCGCAGCCGCTGTAAAGACGCCCACTGCTGCTATCTCATATCCGTCCAATGTCGCACTTCTGCCTAAACATTGGTACCATGGACGCACATCGGCCAGTCACCCAGCATTTACACCAGGTCCGACCAGCCGCAGACACTGCAACTCTCCTCACACACAGACAGATCTCATGCTGCGTACAGTATGTAATCGCAGTGGCTAATTTATGCACGCCCATGAAACGGCGTTTAAACGGACAGGCACGCATGCGTTTTTCTGACCATCCCCCAAACACAACCCTCAAACGCTGACACCCTGTAACACACTCTGCGATGGAATCCGCAATCGCTGTGCACACGTAGTGTGGCTTATTCACATGCAATGGCATCCGTAGATGCACTTGCGATCGTTACTGAATCAGGCACCGTATTGGAAGAGCTGTCGCGGCAACAAGGTTATCCTGCGTACCGGCGATCGGAAGTGGCAATATGCAGGAGAATAGAGGGGGAGATGATCGCAATTTATTTTCAATAATTGATACATCTCCCCCTATAGCAGGGGCGTATCTATTACACCGGTCAACAACAAAAAATAAATATTTGAGTCTTTATTTCAATTACTATTTTCTGATTCTCTATATCGAGAAATAACCAAAACATTCGTTTATTTTTGAAAAACTTTGCTTTTGTCCCTTTTACAATGACCAATAAATATTAAAGTTTTTGAATGATCATATAAGGAGAAGCGTGTTTTGAAAATTTCCTGTACCTTCTCGTCCAGAGCTGAAGGATTCCCACGTGCCTGCATCACAAACTTCTAGTAGTAGCAATGACAGCGAAGACTTCGTGGTCAAATCAATAAGTTGTGAACCACACCTCATTTAAGCTGGCCACACACTAGACCAACTTACATCCAACCAGGCAACTAGTTGATTGGTTGGAATGAAAATCTGGTAAGGTATGAAAGCAAATGACAATCAGCAATTTGCTCCCAAATGCCGGAAACTGGACAAAAAGTGTTGTTTGAACAAATTGTTTAGATCAAACATTTAACAAACTTGTCTGACGGCCATTTTCATCTGTTTTCTGGCATTTAGGAGCAAATTGCTGATCATCAGTTCTCCCATACGTTACCAGATTCTCATTCCAACCAATCAACAAGTTGGCTGGTTGGATGTAAGTTGGTCTAGTGTGTGGCCAACTTTAGCGGACCGAGTTCCAGATAGGAAAACATAATGTCAAATGGGAACCAGTTGTGGAGCCTATACACGCATTGATGCCTCCATTGCATATAAAATGAGGCTCTTCGTCAAGATTCTGAAGCTTTTCAATATTTAAAAAAAAAAATTCCTAAGTTATCCGAAGCCAAAGTTAAAGCCGGTATTTTCGTCGGAAAATAATGGCCAGTGACGAATTTCCACAGCTACGCAATACTCACGAAAGACAAGCCTGGGACAGCCTTATAACAGTGGTTCATGGTTTTCTCAGAAACAACAGAGCTGAGAATTACAAAGAGCTTATTTCAACTACGCTTGATAACTTCAAACTCATGGGTTGCAGAATGTCCCTTAAAGTGCATATGTTACATGCTCACTTGGACCAATATAAAGATAACATGGGTGCCTATTCAGGAGAGCAAGGTGAATAGTCTCATCCAGATGTGATGGAGACGTCGAACGTCATTATCAGGGGCAATACAATGAGAGTATGATGAGGGATTATATTTGGGGGCTAATACGAGAAAGTCCATACAAAATACAAAATACAAAAATATTAATTTCTAATCTTTTTTTTATATATTCTGTTACAGTAGTTGTTTTATTTTTATTTAAAAAAAAAAAAAAGTAATTCAAATTCATAACAAAAGTTTGTTTGATTTTTACATACATTAAAAGGTATTAAAATAGGGAAATTTTCTTAAAATCCGTAATTTCATTCTGATAGCTACAAAAGCAAACTTTTTCAGGTATGCAGACTCAAAATTTGTGTTGACCGGTGTAATGGGTGCAGGGTGTGCGGGCACACGGGTGCCCCGCACCGCACACCCTGCACCCACAGTATTACTTACCTCTCTGGAGTCCCACGTAGGCACGGGGGTCCAGCGCTGTAAAAACAAATGGAAAATGGCCGCCATGGCCATTATCCAATAGTTTGCGCATGCGCTGTACAGGGAAAATGGCTGCCACGGCCATTTTTCTGGTGACCTGCGCATACTCTATAAACTCTGGGCGCACTCTGTGCCCAGAGTCTATAACTCTGGTGCTGGCGGCGCACATCTCAGTGCACTGCCGACCGCCGGACATAGAGGAGGGGGTCCGTATCAAAGACTGCACACGGGCCCCCTCCTCTCTAGAAACGCCCTGCCCTAAAGCCCTATTAGTCCTCACCTTGATGACATAGATGTTGCAGTTTTTGCAGCAGTTTTTTTTTCCGCCAGTATGGCCGAAACCATAGGTTCTCGAACTTTGGGCCTGATTCAGAGCCGCTCGCAAGCGGCTCGATGTTTGCCCGCTGCGCATGCGCCGCGTCCGGCGTTCGCATGAGCGAGCCCTGCCGAGCGACTGAACTTCAGTCGCTACAGGGCTCGCTACAAGACGGGACAGCTGTCGATGGTGAGTGACAGCTCGCCCCGTTTTGTAGGCGGGTAGGGGGGGTGCCTGCACAAATGCAGGCGTTCCCTTAGGAATGCCTGTCGTTTTTTGGGAGAACCTACTGACTAGGGCTTGCGGAAGCCGAGACCCTACCCCAGGGTCTCGTCGCAAGCCCGATGGTCGCGATAATCGCCACGGTCACCAGCCCGCTCACACAAGCTTTGGGTGGACACCCACAGCTTTGCGAGCGACCTGGAGACAAAAAAAACACCCACAGACCCTGCGAGCTGCCTGCAGCAGCAATCGGGTCTGAAATCAGGGCCTTTGAACTCAGGACCCCACACAGGTCATGTTTTCAGGTCACCTAGCAGGTGCACAGGTGTGTTTATTACTCACTGACACATTTTAAAAGTTCCACAGGTGGAGCTAATTATTTCACTTGTGATTCTATGGGGAAACCTGAAAAACATGCACTGTTTGGAGTCTTGAGGACCGAGTTTGAAAACCTGTGGCATAAACCATCAGGGGTTTAGGCGTTTGCAACTTCCCAGGCATCACGATGCTCGCTGGTTGCAATCCACCCTCCAAAAAGTGAAATAGTAAACACGTTGGGGTTAAAGCGCACATCCACTAGATGACAGGTGAAAGACTGCACAATTACGTGCAGTCGTTTGTCAGTCTGTGATGAGCCTACACTGAACGAGCAGTCGGTCAGTGCAGGCACGTCAATCATTTGCAAACATGTTGAACCTGACGATATCGTCATGTCAGGTTGTACAACATATTTGTACGATGATAGATGTCTAAACGACCAGTGGGACCGCGCATCGCTGGTCATTTTAGACATTTATAAAACAATCTGCAGACGATTTTCAAACGATTATCAAACGATAACGATACTGTTTAATGGCTCAATTTAATCATCTAGTGGATGTGTGCCTTTGGAGATGAATACCATCACTAATGGTGGTGGGTTGTTGAAATCGCCACCAAAGCCACCCTTTCATAAACTTACCCTACAGTGTGGGCGTAATGTACATACTATGAATTCATCCTGACTTGTTTATAAAGCGGTCGCTATTCATGGTGCCTCCAGCGATCAGAAATCCCATATGAACTTCCAGCTGTATTCTGAGTCAGGCGCATCTATGTGACTGCACCATCCCTGGCCATCAGCGTGCTAGAGCAATCGTCATCGCGAATATCTGTGGAGTATCCAAGGTGTCGGAGATCCGACTGAGAGCCGTATTCAATTAAAGCAGATCAGCAATAATTTTCTGCCTCCCAGACTTTTCGCCTACATCGCATCTTTTGTAGGCGGAAAAGTATCGCGGCCGTGCCCGCTTTACCCTGTATTCAATATGGAAGTACGCGAAAACGGGACCCGGCGAAACTTGAACAGGCGGAAAGTCCTGTCAGATTTGGGGAAATCAACCTGACACCCCCCAAAAGATGCTCTGACATGGGGGTTAGCTATGGTACCCCCCGATTTGGCTTGCTGAAGGTATTTGGTGTTTTTAAATGGGCTCATTAGCTGCTAAATAGCGTTTTTGTATAAGTGGTGCAGAATAGTATTCAGGAGGTTTTTTTTCAGAAAATAACTTATCCCAGCAAATTTGGGGTACTTAGAAATGGGGGTCTGCATATTTAAAAGTTGATAAAGTTAAATTTAAAAAATTGTGAAAAATCCACCTGCCGCAAGCCCCTGTAATCAAAAAAACACCTGGGGCATACTTGGGGATCCCCCAGAGTCAAGTTCGCTATTTTTTTTCTTTGTCCCCTAACATTTTTTTTTTTCGCCCCCAAATTCAAAGTGATTTTTTGGGGTGTCCTTAAGTGTTTTTTTTTTTTAAATTGACACAGATTACCTTTGGGGGACTGTCTGAAGGCTGCACGGGGGTTCCCGCAACGTTGCACCCCAAAACCCAATTCTGCACTTTTTTCCACCTGCTATTCATAGGCGAAACTTTTCCGCCTATTACATTGCATTGACTTTCCACCTAGGCGGAAAGTCTTCCAAATTGAATACAGAGTAAAATCAAAACAGGCGAAAATGACGTCATCGGCGAAAAGTTTTCGCCAAAAACACGCGGAAACGGCTTTTCGTTCCAAATTGAATACGGCCCTGAAACTGTAAATAACCCGCAACTCTGTGTACACATCCATGACATTACTCTTGTATGTGCAAATGCACCGTTCCTGCCCCGATACCACCCGCGATCGCCCAGGCAACCCCAAATAATCATGAGATCCGTCCAGATCTGTAAGTGCATACAATTAGTGTCTCTGCTAAGTCAGTCTGAGCTATTAATAATTTATAAATACATTTTAGCAGCACAGCCGATCACAGAGGCACAAATGACCAGCTGGGAATGTGCTCTGACAGGTAATTAAGGTAATGAATAAAATAGGATGTTGGGGCCTAGCTGTCAGTCCTCCTTCAGCGGATGTCCCTTAATGATGAGATTGCAGGACGGTGTGTACACAGCTCAGGCGGTTTTATGTACCAGCCAGGATGCATTTGGCCGCACACTTGAGATCTGAGTCACAAAATCAGCAGTGATTAGTAAAGAAACATGGTTCAGTCTAAAGGACCTGACAAAAGACAGAAAAACAAAAGAAAAGTCTGTATACAGGAGAGACAGGTCAGGGTGACCTGGATTTACCACTCTGCAAAAACATCTTTGTTCTGCTGCAAGTGAATGTGGCATAATAGGACACTCAGGAATTCAGGCTTTGATATACTGCCACATGTGATCGGTCATGATGCCAATGAATTGGCAATAAGCTATACATTGGTTTATTGCTTCTAACCCTTAACAACCCTGACTAGCTTACTTCACTTAAACTAATAAATAACGACACAGACAACCAGAGCTGGCTAAAAGGTCACAGCTTTTTATTTATAATGAATTACTTAACCTCACCAGGGTGGCAAAGAGACGCTGCAGACTCAGTTCCAGCTTTGACTTCTCTCAATACTCGGGGAATGTCTGAAACGTCCCCCCTCTAGACGCACTAACGCTGCGAGGGTCCCACTTCCTCCTGAGCCAAACCGACATGCTTCCGTACAAAAGACCCCGGGTCCCCCCACATGGAGAAGGACGAATTCGCCAGGGACATCGAGGGCAAGTCCCCCCACAAACTTATCTTGCGCCACCTAAAGCCACTGAGCTGCAGCGTACACCCGCTAAAGCCAGACTCCAAAGGAAACTGGCCCACCCCCAACACAACCTAGCGCAAAGGACAACAAATCCTCAATGAACACACCCAGACCAAGGCCACTAAGATGAACCCCGTCAGGACAGAAAAACCAGAGTTAAATCCCCAAATAAAAAGCCATGACTCACAACCAAGCCACCCAGCGACACAGCATGTCCGGCTACTTCCACATTCACCTTCCTCCTCGCCCTGTCCAAAGCACCATGCTTACGCGCCGGTCTCCAAGTCAAACGAGGCACCATTTCAGACCACACCATCCACACATCCGGCCATCGCAACCTCACCTCAACAAAACCTCTTGCAAACGAACAATCAGCTCCACACCTTTCAGATGCCCCACGTCATTGCCACCGACATGCAACACCAACTAGTTAGGCACACCCCATTCAGCCACCGAGGACACAAGCAAATCCAGCACGGACTCTACACACAAACCTTTCACACCAAACCACCGCACCTGTCGCCCACCCGCACGCTTAGCCATACCATGCCATTCTGGCAAAAAAAATATAGGAGTAGCCCACAAGCCAAACCTGACCGACTTATGATGCAATAAAATCGGTACCATGAGAACTTCATCAAACCCAAACCAACACGACACAACTTTAAGAAGAAACACATAGCAACTAACCAGCAGGGATGCATGAGAGGGGGAACAAGTAACCCAAGTGAAGAAGAAAAACTAAAAAACCTATCCGTGAACCAAATTGTGCCAGATCATGGAGGAAAAATTAAAAAATCCCTTCACACCCCCAATTATTGAACGCTAGTCATTCAATGTTTGGCCGGTAAACAACGTTTTCGGGTTGGCGCCAGGTGGTCAACTACAACTTGTCACAACTTATATAAGTCTTGTAAGCAGCCAACTTCTAACGCCCTACACTCTGTATGGATGTGGGAGATGCCCCCGCAATCGCTGTGCAAGTAGCTGCCCCAATTTGAAAAACAAATTGGTGCCAGAAGCTGAAGCATACATACCTAACTCCACCAAACCCTGTATAAAAAAACGTCAGCGAACTGAAATTTGGTAAGCGGGGAAAGATCGGCATACAACCACCATTGTGCCCCACCAGCAGGACGCAACCTCTAATGTGCCGCAAGGCATACTGGGAAAATAGAAACAGCATGTTGTTGAGAAAGGGTAACCTCTCTACCCCTACCTGTTTGATCTGTTTAAGACCACCGTAGCTTGCAAAGCACCGCTGATCTCCTAAGTACAATGGACCTCATTCAGAGCCGGTCGCACAGAGCGTGCGGTCGGTCTGAATGAGGACGTCTTGAATTTTCAAGACGTCCTCCTTTGCGGTGATAAGGCTGTGGGCTAACACCCACAGCCTTACGACCGCCTAAGGTGATGGTCGCGATGGTCAAGACCATCGCGACCATCGGGGCTTACGACGAGACCCTAGGGTAGGGTCTCCCTTGTCGTAAGCCCCGGAGAGCTTTTGGCTCTGTCTGAGCTGGAAACTCTCCACTGGCATCACTAGTGATGTCAGTGGGGCCGCCCCCAAACGGTAGGCGTTCCCATGGAAACGCCTCCGTTTGGGCTGCCACCCCCCCGGCCCGCCTGCCAAACGGGGCGAGCTGTCAATCAACATCGACAGCTCGCCCCCTTTGGATCGAGACCCGCTACGACCGGCGCTGTCGGTCGTAGCAGGTCTCACGCATGCGCACGACGGCGACGGCGCCATCGTGCGCATGCTCTGTGGGGGGCCATCGACCCGGTCCGAGCGCATCGGCGCTAACGACCGGGTCTGAATGACCCCCAATGTCTTTAAACAAAAGCCCTGACGATGAAGATAGCCTATTAACAGACACCAACTCGTTCACCCTAAAAATCCCCAAAATGGCAGCCGAAAAGGCAAATGGAAGAGAGAGGCCTCAAACCCATCACAAGCCACCTGTCCCATACCTGCAAGCAACGCCGTCAAAAACTGCACATCATATATTAGCACAGGTGCTGCGCTGAATAATGCAGTACCGTCCACTTCGAATGGCTCAATGTAATAAGCCTTGGAGATAGATAAAGTACCAACCAATCAGCTCCTGTTACATTACAGGCTGTGTTTGAAAAATGACAGTAGCTGATTGGTTGGTATATTCTCTGCATTCACTTGATCTCTCATCAAAAGGGTTAGTACATACTGTAGTCCATCAGGCCCTAAGTCCTAGCTACAACACAAGGTACAGATTCAACACAATAAGCCGTCTGCAGTTTAATTACTATACAAAACAGAAGACCTCATTCAGACCCGCTCGCAAGTGCTGAGCAATCGCAAGCAGGTCGATGTTTAGGCCCTGTGCACGTGCAGCCGCCGCACTGCTTGTGCCCATGCCCCGGAGCGAGAGAGAAATTCTCTTGCTCCGGAGCTCACTACAAAAGGGGCGGCTGTTGATGTTGATCCCGTTTTGTAGGCGTGGCGGGGGGGGAATGGTTTCACAAACAGAGGCGTTCCTTAAGGAACTCCTGCCGTTTTGTGGGCGGCCGCACTGACATCAGCAGTGATGTCAGTGGGGAGCTTCCTGCTCGATCAGAGCAGGAAGCTCCCTGGGGCTTGCAGTTGCCGATACCCAACCTTAGGGTCTCGTCGCAAGCCCCGATGGTCGCGATGGTCTTGTCTATCGCGACCATCAACCTGGTCGGTCGCTAAAGCTGTGGGTGGTAACCCAAAGCTTAGCTAGCGACCAGGAAGCCGCACTTGAAAACATTTTGCGAGCGCCTCTGAATGAGGGCCAGAGGCCCTGATTCAGGACCGGACGCTCTGACAGAGCGCTCGCTCTGAATCAGGGCGTCTTTTTTTCTTTTTATGGAGCGGCCTCCCGGCTGCTCGCATTGCTGTGGGTTACTTACCACCCACAGCTAATGCGAGCGGCCAGGATGATGGTCGCGATGGTCAAGACCATCGCGACCATTGGGCTTGCGACGAGACAGTTGTGGTAGGGTCTCGTGGCCGCAAGCCCCAGAGAGCTTTCGGCTCAAACAGAGCCGAAAGCTCTCCCACTGACATCACTTGTGATGTCAGTGGGGCCGCCCCCAGACGGTAGGCGTTCTCATGGGAATGCCTCCGTCTGGGCTGCCACCCCCCCGGCCCGCCCACCAAAGGGGGCGTGCTGTCACTCAACATCGTCAGCACGCCCCTTTTGGTGCGAGACCCGGAGCGACGGATTGCCCGTCGCTATCTGGGTCTCACGCATGCGCACGACGGAGCCGGCTCTGTCGTGCGCATGCGCTCTGGGCCACCATCGACCCGGTTGCCAGCGTTCAGCAATTGCGACCGAGTCTGAGTCAGGCCCAGAGTGTGTATCCTCTCAGCGTTGCAGCTTTGTTCTTATATTTGGCTCTTTGACATAACACAACCTTAATATTAAAATTTATGTTTGAAGTTGCAGCTCACTGTCCGCTCCCTGCCAGCTGTGAAGTGTCGGCAGACTCTGCAGCTGGTGACGGCTCTTCTGAAATTGGAACCCACCCACTAACATATTTTATTAACCCCTTTATGACCTGGAGTGTTTCTAACTTTTTTAACCCCACCACAGTTTTGCTATTTGGTGGTTAATCTGAGAATAATGTACAGACTATTTGTATACTTTGGTAAAATGCATTTTGGGCCCGATTCACGTGTGGAAGGAAGTGGCTGCGCAATTCTGTGTCATTAAAATTGACATGCAACAGGATGCGCCTGATAGAGACCTTGTGTTAGCATTTGCGAGATCTGACGACGCAGACCCTCATAGGCAGACGCAGGGGGGGTTTCCGTCTGCCTGGAAACCCCTCTCCCCAGCCCACACCATGAATAGTAATATAACGGAATTTTACTAGCGCTGCATGTTCTTCTCAGTATCGTAAATGAAATAATTAGCACCACCTGTGGATCTTTTAACATGTATCAGCCAGTAATAAATAACCTGTGCACCAACTAGGAGATCTGGAAAACATGCACTGTTAGGGATGTGCTGCTATAGAGCCCAATATGTACATATACCGTATGTCCAGGGCAGTGCTAGGTTATTCTGCTGCTCCTCAAGACTCCCGGACTTGCTCCCATGCCCTGGAATGGTGCCCACATCTAAAATAAATACAATCAGCTCAGGCAGGGTGGCCCTACTGTTACCAACGATTTTATGAACGATTTTATGAATGATTTTCTGTCAGATTATCTGTCAGATTTTTTAAAGTGTAATGAACGATTTTTTTGAACTACAATCGATTTTTGCATATTCTCTTAATGAAAATCGTTGAGTTGACAAGTCTGACTGAACTACAAACTACAAACGTGAACGCGCATGAACGATAATCGTTCATCGTTTGACTCAGAAAGTGAACGATTTTTTTCAAATGATTATCGTTAAACGATATCGTTTAAGGATAATCGTTCAAAAAATCGCTGTGTGTGTATGCAGCTTTACTGTGATCTCTGGTCCTGTATTTGCTGGAATTATGATACACAATGCACTTTGTATGACACATATTAAAGCTGGATAAAGGGCCAATTCTGCCTTATTCATGGATTGGCCACACTCACTCTAAAATCAAGCATTTGGAAACCCCCCTCTAGAAATCCTGCGTTTGCCACTGGACCTTGGACCCGCCCGCCTTCAAAATGGGGATGAGACGCCCCCGTTTTAAAGAGTCGTGCCGGATGCCACCCCCAAATGTCAATCATGCTGCGGCTGACAGGGAGCTGCGAGTGATATCGCATGACCCAGTAACAGGGCTTGCGTCTGTGCAGACCCCCCAACATTGTATTTGTTTGTAAATCATCGGTTTTATGTACAAATGTGAATTAGGCCCTTTGTTTGGACACCTAGGGGTAAATTCACTAAGATCCCATTTTGGTCGATTTTGTGTTACTCTGCGATTTTGCTGTGGTTTTGCAAATCGGAGATTTACTAAAGGCCAATCTGACTGCAACTCACAGATGAAACACAATATAGCACACCAAATCAGTATAATACACCATCGGACCAAACATCATATCATTTGCATGGAATCAACTACAAATCACATATTTACTAAGAATCGTGTTTGTCCAATCGATCACAATCACACAAAAATCGCAGCACAATGCACAAAATAAATAGTCCTGCCTGTGAGCAGCGTGCTAGCACAAAGCACTACGCAGATCAGCGTGGATGTGAAACGCTTTTTATGAAGCATCTCATTACGCAATATGAAATTATGAAGTCATCTTAAAAAAAAAAAAATATATAGAAAAAAGCAAATTGTAAGAATAAATCAAATAGAAAAGCTAAAAAAATAAAACAAAAAAGATTTCACTTTCCTGGTGTCCATACTGTAGGTTGTCTAGACTACAAACTGTAAATATCTTATAATCTATTTGGCATTGTACAGTATAAGTAGCAAAGTAAGAATACTGTACATTCTAACCAGAACAAAATGAAAGGTTATTTAGCGTATATTAGCGCAATTATATGTTTCGACGCCTCTTAAGGTGCCCATACATCTGCAACGGATTGCCGCGATGCAGGGATGCGATTGGAAATTTCCAATCGCCCATCGGAAATTGCGGCAATCCGTCGCAGATGTATGGGGCCCATTAGGCTGGGTACATACGTAAAGATTTTCTGTCCAACCATCCAACTAGTTGATTGGTTGGAATGAAAATCTGGTAAGGTATGAAAGCAAATGACAATCAGCAATTTGCTCCCAAACGCCGGAAAATGGGACAAAAACTGTTGTTTGAACAAACTGTTTAGATCAAACTAGGGGTGTGCACCGGCCACTTTTCGTGTTTTGTGTTTTGGTTTTGGATCTGGATCTTTCTTCGTGTTTTGGATCTGGATTGGTTTTGCCAAAACCACCCTTCTGGGTTTTGGGTTCTGGGTTTTGTGTTTTTGATCTGTATTTTTTTTTTAAAAAGCATAAAAACAGCTAAAATCACAGAATGTGTTGGTTTTTCTGCTCCTATGCTATTATTAACCTCAATAACCTTAATTTCCACTAATTTCCAGTCTATTCTGAACACCTCACACCTCACAATAGTGTTTTTATGTCCAAAAGGTTGCACCGAGGTAGCTGGATGACTATGCTAAGCGACACGAGTGGGCGGCACAAACACGTGACCCATCTAGGAGTGACACTGCAGTGGCAGACAGGATGGCAGGTTGAAAAACTAGGCCCCAAACTGTACATAATGCAAAGAAAAAAAAGAAGTGCAAGATGGAATTGTCCTTGGGCCCTCCCACCCACCCTTATGTTGTATAAACAGGACATGCACACTTTAACAAACCAATCATTTCAGCGCCAGGGTCTGCCACACAACTGTGGCTGAAATGATTGGTTCGTTTGGGCCCCCACAAAACAAGCTGGCAATTGATCTGTCCCTGCACAAACTGGCTCCACGGAGGCAAGATGTCGTCCTCATCCTCCTCATCGACCGATTCCTCACCCTCTTCAGTGTTGTGTACATCCTCATCCTCACAGAGTATTTACTCGTCCCCGCTGGAATCCACCACCACAGGTCCCTCTGTACGTTCTGGAGGCTGGTCTCCCTGGAAGAGTTGATAATTCATTTTTATGAACATCATCTTCTCCACATTTTGTGGAAGCAACCTCCTATGCCTTTCGCTGACAAGGTTCCCGGCTGCACTAAACACTCTTTCGGAGTACACACTGGAGGGGGGGCAACTCAGGTAAAATAAAGCCAGTTTGTACAGGGGCCTCCAAATTGCCTCTTTTTCCTGCCAGTACAGGTACGGACTGTCTGACATGCCTACTTGGATGCTGTCACCGATGTAATCCTCCACCATTCTGTCAATGGTGACAGTATCATATGTAGTGACAGTAGACATGTCAGAAATTGTTGCCAGGTCCTTCAGTCTGGACCAGATGTCCAAACTTGGTCCTGCCTGCCCTGCATCACCGCCAGCGGGTTGCTTAGGATACCTAAGTTTTTTCCAGGCAGCCACAGTTGCGGGAGAAAATGAAGAAGGAGCTGTTGACGTGTCACGTTCTGCTTCAGCTGACAGTGTTTTCACCAGCAGGTCTTTGCATCTCTGCAGGCTTGTGTCGGCCGGAAAGAGAGACACCACATAGGCTTTAAACCTAGGATCGAGCACGGTGGCCAAAATGTAGTGGTCTGATTTCGACAGATTGACCACCCTGGAATCCTGGCAAAGCGAATGAAGGGCTTCATCCATAAGTCCCACATGCTGAGCAGAATCGCTCTGTCTTAGCTCATCCTTCACTTTCTCCAGCTGCTTCTGCAAAAGCCTGATGAGGGGAATGACCTGACTCAAGCTGGCAGTGTCTGAACTGACTTCACGTGTGGCAAGTTCGAAGGGCTGGAGAACCTTGCACAACACGGAAATCATTCTCCACTGCGCTTGAGTCAGGTGCATACCCCCTCCTTTGCCTATGTCATAGGTGGATGTATAGGCTTGAATGGCCTTTTGCTGCTCCTCCATCCTCTGAAGCATATAGAGGGTTGAGTTCCACCGCGTCACAACCTCTTGCTTCAGGTGATGGCGGGGCAGGTTCAAGAGTGTTTGCTGGCGCTCCAGTCTTCGGCACGCAGACGCTGAATGGCGAAAGTGGCCAGAAATTTTTCGGGCCACCCAAAGCGTCTCCTGCACGCCCCTGTCGCTTTTCAGAAAATTCTGCACCACCAAGTTTATTGTGTGAGCAAAACATGGGACGTGCTGGAATTTGCCCAGATGCAATGCCCGCACAATATTGGTGGCGTTGTCAGATATCACAAATCCCCAGGAGAGTCTAAGTGGGGTAAGCCACTGGGCGATGATTTCCCTCAGGTTGTCGGCGGTGTGCCTCTTACTGAAACCGGTGATACACAGCGTAGCCTGCCTTGGAACGAGCTGGCGTTTCTGAGATGCTGCTACTGGTGACGCTGCTGCGTAAGGTGATACATCTCCACAGTGGGCTGTCACAGTCATATAGTCCTTAGTCTGTCCTGTTCCACTTGTCCACATGTCCGTGGTTAAGTGGACATTGGGTACAACGGCATTTTTCAGGACACTGAGGACACTTTTTCTGACGTTTCTGTACAGTCTCGGTATCGCCTGCCTAGTGAAGTGGAATCTAGATGGGATTTGGAACCGGGGACACACTACCTCCATCAATTGTCTAAATCCCACTGCACTAATGGCGGATACTGGACGCACGTCTAACACCAACATAGCAGTCAAGGCCTCAGTTATACGTTTTGCTTCAGGATGACTGCTGTCGTACTTCATCCTCATCGCTAGGGACTGTTGGAGGGTCAATTGTTTAGTAAAAGTAGTGATGTTCCTACTTCCTCTCTGGGATGATGAACAACTCCCAGCAGCAGCAACAGCACTAGGAGTTAGTGGTTCTTGATCTTTCCCTATTTTATTTTTATCGGAGAAAGTTTGGTCCTCTATTTATGTTATATTGATATATACGTGCGGCTAAGGCGCACACAAACACAGAAAATATTTTTTTATTTTTGCTGGAGAGTAGTGCACTTTGTGGGTTACACCACCCTTTAAGAAATGAGCCAGCTGGCTCTTTACTTATGGGACACAGGCGCACGCTTGGCGCTGCTCCTTTGTTGATGCACGTGCGGCTACTGCGCACACAATTCACAAACACAGAAAAAATATTTTGTTTTGGTTTGGACTGGAGTGTACTTTGGGGGTTACAGCACCCTTTAACGGTCAAGCCAGCCGGCCCTTTACTTATGACACAGGCGCACGCTTGGCACTACTTTGTTGATGCACGTGCGGCTACTGCGCACACAATTCACAAACACAGAAAATATTTTTTGTTTTGGTTTGGACTGGAGTGTACTTTGGGGGTTACAGCACCCTTTAACGGTCAAGCCAGCTGGCCCTTTACTTATGATACAGGTGCACTCTTGGCACTACTTTGTTGATGCACGTGCGGCTACTACGCTCACAATTCACAAACACAGAAAATATATATTTTTTTGGTTTGGAGTGTACTTTGGGGGTTACAGCACCCTTTAACGGTCAAGCCAGCCAGCCCTTTACTTATGACACAGGCGCACGCTTGGCACTACTTTGTTGATGCACATGCGGCTACTGCGCACACAATTCACAAACACAGAAAAAATATTTTGTTATTTGGTTTGGAGTGTACTTTGGGGGTTACAGCACCCTTTAACAGTCAAGCCAGCCGGCCCTTTACTTATGACACAGGCGCACTCTTGGCACTACTTTGTTGATGCACGTGCGGCTACTGCGCACACAATTCACAAACACAGAAAATAATTTTTTTTTTGGTTTGGACTGGAGTGTACTTTGGGGGTTACAGCACCCTTTAACGGTCAAGCCAGCCGGCCCTTTACTTATGACACAGGCGCACGCTTGGCACTACTTTGTTGATGCACGTGCGGCTACTGCGCACACAATTCACAAACAGAAAATATATATTTTTTTGGTTTGGAGTGTACTTTGGGGGTTACAGCACCCTTTAACGGTCAAGCCAGCCGGCCCTTTACTTATGACACAGGCGCACGCTTGGCACTACTTTGTTGATGCACGTGCGGCTACTGCGCACACAATTCACAAACACACAAAGTAATTTTTTTTTGGTTTGGACTGGAGTGTACTTTGGGGGTTACAGCACCCTTTAACGGTCAAGCCAGCCGGCCCTTTACTTATGACACAGGCGCACGCTTGGCACTACTTTGTTGATGCACGTGCGGCTACTGCACACACAATTCACAAACACACAAAAAATATTATTTTTTTTAGCACTTGGGGGGAGCACCCCTGATGGACAGAGCACCCAACACTACAGCACCCCTTTAGGACTGGGACACTGCACAGGACTTTGGAGTGGACACAGCCCCTATGGAGAACTGACTGCACAACACAGTCCAGCCAGCCCCTATGGACTTTGAAGTAGTGGACACAGCCCCTATTAACAACAGCAGCACAGCACAACACAGCCAGCCCCTATGGACTTTGAAGTAGTGGACAACAGCAGCACAGCGCAGCACAGCACAGCACAGCACAACACTACTCTGCACTACACTACACTACACTGCACTACACAGCCCAGCCAGCCCTAACTCCCACCCTCCCTCTTCACTGTCCACAGCCGAGTGAGAAAATGGTGCCGACGCGGGTACCTTATATAGGATCCAAAACCCACGAGACCCGGAAGGCGGGATGATGATGTTTTGCCTCGATTTCAGATCCGAGTCAGGCGGGAAAAGTCGAGCCTGACTCGGCTCTGACTCGGATCGGGGGGCTCGGGGGGGTTCGGATTTCAGAAATCCGAACCCGCTCACCCCTAGATCAAACATTTAACAAACTTGTCTGACCGACCATTTTCATCTGTTTTCTGGCATTTAGGAGCAAATCAGTTACTCCCATACCTTACCAGATTTTCATTCCAACCAATCAACTAGTTGGATGGTTGGACAGAAAATCTTTGTGTACCCAGCCTTACAGAAACAGCCCAATCACATGAAAATCCTGAGACTGTAGTTGCTTATTTTAATCTACAGTTTTACACTTGCCAACAGTCCCCATTCTGCAGGATGGTCTGTATTTCAGTACCCCAAAAGGTGTTTCACCTCAGTGAGAGGTGCATAGCCTCCCGTGATCGCTTAATAAGCTGCGCAGATTGGACACGGTTTTGGCACAGCAGTGGCGTGGCTCTTATTTTGCAATCAGGAATAGTGGTTGATATTGATGTCCCTGTAAAAGTGCCTAAAAAGTTTTGTAACACAAAGCAATCATACTAATTCCACAGAACCACATTGGGACGGTTACTTTTGCACCAGTTTTCATAAATGTTCCCAGATGGTTTCACTACAAGTCGTTCTTTTCAGTTCTTTTGCAAAAGGTTTTGGTACTGATCTTAGGTGCAGGGCCGGATTGAGGGCCACATGTGCTTGGAGCTGAAAATGACCAAGGGCCTATTATGAGACGTAGAGGAGGTGTGATCAGTGCCATGTAGGTGTGTACACCCCTATACTCTCAGCCTCAATGTCTCCCTAAATATGTAAAAGAAAAAAAATGCTTCATTTTGTGAGGTAAATAGAAATACAATGTTACTACTTATGATTTATGGCTGACCGTGTGGAGAGCAGATGGCCAATCAACATCATGTTGTCATGACAATGGGCCTATTTTTATGTGGAGGCCTGGAGCTGTAGCTCCATCCGCCCCATTGTTAATCTGGCCTTGCTTAGGTGACTTGCAGGCTGCAGTAGTGAAAGCTACTATATTGCAGCTGTACAGGCACTGCACAGCCCATCACCTACTTCCTCACCTGACAGCCACAGACATGGAAGAACTGATGCTAGGATGCTGTCTTGTGTCAGATTCTCTGTCATAGACTATTGTAGTCACATAATATACAGGGCGGGTGTTTGCTGAGCAGTCATTCAGGTAAGTGCAAAGGCGAGGTGGCATTTGAGAGGAAAACTAGTGGGCAGATGGGCATGTACAGTAAGTGGGAGGTTAGTGAGCAGGGATGGCATGTGAGTGACAGGTTGGTGGGCAGGAGTGGCATGCGAGTGACAGGTTGGTGGGCAGGATATGGCATGTGAGTGACAGGTTGGTGGGCAGGATATGGCATGTGAGTGACAGGTTAGTAGGCTGGAGTTGCAGGTGAGTAACAGTTTGGTGGGAAGGGAGAATGTAAGATGAAAGCTGTGGAGGTAAAGGCTGTTGGCAGCAAGGGGCATGTGAGAGAAAAGGTGGTGAGACGAAGTACAGGTGAAGGAAAAGCTGGTGTGTCAAGTGGCATATCAAGGAAAAGCTGTGTCAGTTGATGTTGAGTATTTGGGAAAAAACAGGCAGTAGGCTGAAGCTTTGCCATGGGCACTGAGGAACCCTGCAGTAGTCCAGGTGACACCGTATTTACAGACTAACACTAATCATAGTTTATATACAATGTATATTATAGACCAGAAGACCCCCTGCTTGAAGTGCACTGGGACCCCCAAAGCCTCCAGCTCTGCTTCCATTCTTATAGTTTAGCCAACCTGTCTCTGGTTCTTAATCTTCATGCAATTACCTGTTCCACAGTGTTGTACAACCTAACCTGTGTCATGTATTTTCTGTGATAATCGCTTTGCTTTTGCAGATTGTTGGCTACAGGACACAGGACCGTAACTTGTGGTGCGGGACCGGTTCCATTGCACAGAGCACAGGGCTTTGTGGGCGGCACTGTCATAGCTCCACGGCCCTTGCTTCTGGCCTGGAACGGCACCCTGTAGTCAAGATCACTGCTGTGGCGCTCCTAAAGCATCCTTTAGACAGTCCAGGCGGGCTCCCTGCAGACTGTACAGCTGATCTGGAGCGTAAATATCAGATTTACTTAAGTCTCTGCATCAGACCCATGTCTGCAGCTGCTCCTCCCCTCCTCTATCCCATGCTGCTGGCACTGACTGACTGCCAGGGTTTTCCACTTTCATACTGACAGATTTCCTAGTCACTACCTTTTTTTTTCCGTTTTTTTATGCTCAAATTCTCTTTCAAGTAGTAATTACAAAGCAGATGAGCTTTCAAAACTAACTACAGAACAGACAAAAACAAATAATTCAAAACTGAAAAAGAAATTCTATCTGACCAGGAAAAAAAATCAAAACCTGGAAACACTAAACCCTAACATTGCAGATTTCCCTGCAAACATGCTTCTGCAATCCAAGTGGAAACCAGCAACAAAAAACACAAAGTAACTGTATACAGCGCATACTTGCCGACAATCAGCTCCAGCCTTCCGGGAGGGAGCAGATTGTCGGCTAACAGCGGGGGGGCGGGGCCGGTCATTTGGTGTCACATTGGGGTGGAGCTGCACTATTGCGTCATTGTGGCTCTGTCCCCTCTTCACAATGCCGTTATTTTCGTCATTGTGAAGGAGGGGACGGGGCCACGATGACGCGATTCAGCTGGTGGTTAGAGGATCAAAACATATGGCAGTGTGCACAGAGCAACGTCTGTGAAAATTCTGGGTAAACAGAGTGGTCCTGACATTAAAAAACAGAAACAAACAACATTTTTAGACAGCAGCAAAAATCACAAGCCTGAATAACATATAAAACTATTTGTCTTACAGTGGGTTTAGGTCCACTTTAAAGGACTCTACGGTATTTATTCTTTCTTTTTAGCAGGGTACACATTACCCGACCTGCCAATGCAACGCCCGACGATATGATGGAACGATATATCGGGCAGTCAGTACACACTGCACGACCCAGTGTTTGACAACCTGATACATCGCTCACTTGCCATTCACCCTTCTGGCATCGGCAGCTGGGTCGCTCCATCTGCTGTGTAGGCACGGCCGTTGGAACAAACACGATGTCACCACACAGGAGTGCGCATAGTGCATACCCACTAGACGATACAGGCGAGATGTTGGGCCTATTTGTCATATAGTCTGAGAAATCGTCTACTGTGTACCAAGCAGTAAAGCTAGGCTTGTGGACGCCTATTCTCCAGGGCTATCTGGGAGACACACGAATAAGGGGAAGACCTTCTGGTGCTCTTACCTGTCTGGACGAGCACACAGATGTGCCATAATGGCTCGTCTTTATGTGAGAATGCCTGCGAAAGGGCTGGTAATCCCTCGTTACAGTTTAACAAGAGGTTAACCATGGACAAATCACATCTACCATCTCCCCTCTATGGGGACAGTGATCAGTTAATTTGCAGCGTTGAAAAGTGGAGCTTTTAGCCCAGTGGTCGGGGAACAGAGGTAAATTACCCAACATGGGGTAAAAATGAAATTCCTGGGGGTAATGGATGGACAGTCGGGCATGCATATGAATCATTCTATAATATATAATATAGAATGATTCATATGTATGCCCAGCTGTGCCGCAGGGAGGCTGTAAGCCGGACGCCCGCTGAGATGTTATTACCAGCGGGCGCCCGGCTCCTTCCCTGCAGCGCCGCGTTAGCCTTAGGCTGGAGTTCTCTTCTGAACTCCAGCTTCCGGCTCTCTCCATGCGCACTATGGGAGAGACGTCATGACGTCTCTCCCATAGTTCTGAGGAGCAGCCGGGCGGACAGGACGGCGGCGGATGCAGGAGCGGGGATTAAGGTGTTTTTTTTTCTTTTTTGTACATGCGGCACTACAGGGGCATTATATGGGGGCACTACTACAGGGGCATTATATGGGGGCACTACTACAGGGGCATTATATGGAGGCACTACTACAGGGGCACTATATGGGGGCACTACTACAGGGTCATTATATGGGGGCACTACTACAGGGGCACTATATGGGGGCACTACTACAGGGGTGTAATTATGGGGGCACTACTACAGGTGCATTATATGGGGGCACTACTCGGGTATAACTATGTGGGCACTTCTACAGGGGTATAACTATGGGGGCACTACTACAGGGGAATAACTATGGGGGCACTACTACAGGTGCATTATATGGGGGCACTACTCAGGGGTATAACTATGGGGGCACTACTACAGGGGCACTATATGGGGGCACTACTACAGGGGCATTATATGGGGGCACTACTACAGGGGCACTATATGGGGGCACTACTACAGGGGCATTATATGGGGGCACTACTACAGGGGCACTATATGGGGGCACTACTACAGGGGTATAACTATGGGGGCACTACTACAGGTGCGTTATATGGGGGCACTACTATATGATTTCCTTCCTTTCAAATCAAAGGGGTAATGTCGGCATATCTAAATATATTTGGGGGTAAAAGGTAAAAAAGTTCCTTGACCCCTGTTTTAGCCAGTCTCTAATATCATCCCAGAATGGTGTGAACTATACCCGCCAATAGGGACTAGCAAAGCTTGGTTAGCCCCAGGTAACATCTCTATGCTCATGCCAGGATTTCTACATAAATACTTATATCCCTTTAACCCTTCACCATAAATTGCAGCATATGAACATTATGTAATGATGCTATAGGTAACAAATGCTGAGCAAATGTACCGTCCCGTATACTCCAGCAGTCTCTGTCGCCTCATCCACTGCACTTGTTATATGCAGTATAGTTCCTGACTTGCATTTTAAATGCATCAGCCATGCAAGCGCATGTGAACGTAAAGCTCCTACTTTTGCATGGGGTAAAGGTAGTAGGCTACGAGTTTGTCCATCTTGGCTATAGATTTAAAGCAGCAATAATTGAAATGGCAAAGCCAGATTTGTTTGTGCTTTTTAAATAATTGTCATGTTAAATCTACATTATGTTATTACAACAGTGATTATGCTAGTGGGCACTCACTTGACCTGGTCTTTACTCACCGTTGTGATATCTCTGACTACTTCAATTCCCCATTCCCCCTCTCTGTCCATCACCTTCTCTCTTTTAACTTATCCCTCTCTCCTTCCCCCCCCTTTACCTCCTAAGGCTACCATTACTAAGCGTGACATTGAGGCTATTGACACTGTTGCTTTTTCCTCTCTGCTGGACTCTCTTCTTTCACCTATCCCTTCTCTCTTTTGTCCTGAACAAGCCACTTGTACAATGCCTCCCTTACTTCTGCTCTTGACTCTGTTGCTCCGGCAATAACTACTCACCCTCGCAGATCCACACCACAAACCTGGCATTCCAAATGCACCAGATACCTGCAGAAGTGTTCAAGAATTGCTGAGCGTCAGTGGAGAAAATCACGCTCTATGGCAGACTTCCTCCATTTCAAATTTATTCTCTCATCCTACAGTGCTGCCCTGTCCCTCTCCAAACAATCATATTATCATATTGCAAGAACCTCATCTCCTCCCAGTCCGCAAACCCCCAGCATCTCTTTGCCACTTTCAACTCCCTCCTCTGCCCTTGTCCTCCTCACCTCCCCTCCTCGCTCTCTGCCCTTGACTTTGCCACCTACTTTACATCTAAAATTAACTCCATATGTGAGGACATCTTATCCCATCAGACCCTCAGCACTCCTGCCCCTCCCTTCCCTGACTACCCCTCCCCTTCTGTCTCACCAACTCTGGCATCCTTCTCCCCTGTTTCTGGAGAGGAAGTCATGACCCTCATCCGGTCCTCCCCTTCTTCCACCTCCCCCCTTGATCCTATCCCTTCCCGTCTCCTCTGTTACCTGTCTCCCTGTGCCTGTTCCCATCTTGCCCACCTCCTCAATCTCTCCCTATCATCTGGCACTCTCCCTTCTGTATTCAAATATGCCCTTGTCTCCCCCATTCTTGAAAAACCTACCCTGGATCCTAACAAACTCTCCAACTACCGACCCATCTCTCTCCTCCCTTTTGCTTCCAAACTTCTTGAGCGTATTGTTTACAACCGCCTCACCACCTTTCTTTCTTCCCACTCCCTCCTTGACTCATTTCAATCTGGCTTCCGTTCTCTCCACTCCACTGAAACTGCCCTCACGAAAGTCAGCAATGACCTCCTTGCTGCCAAATCCAAGGGCCACTACTCTCTGCTCATTTTCCTTGACCTCTCTGCTGCATTTGACACTGTAGACCACCCTGTCCTCCTGCAAATCCTTCACTCTCTTGGTTTCTGTGGCATTGCCTTCTCCTGGCTGTCTTCCTACCTATCTGATCGTTCCTTCTCTGTCTCCTCTCAGGACTCCTCTTCCCCCCCACTTCCACTAACAGTAGGAGTTCCCCAAGGTTCTGTTCTTGGACCTCTCCTTTTCTCCCTATATACATCCTCTCTTGGTGAACTGATTAACTCTTTTGACCTCCAATATCATCTCTATGCTGATGATACTCAAATTTACCTTTCCATCCCTCAGCTCTCCCCCTTGCTTCTTACCCGTATCTCCAACTGTCTCTCTACTATCTTTTAATGGATGGCCCAGCGCTTTCTTAAACTTAACATGTCTAAGACTGAGCTGACCATCTTCCCACCCTCTTCCTTTATCTCACTTCCCACAATTTTATTATCTATTAATGGCACAACTATCTCCTCTAGCCCCAAAGTGCGCTGTCTTGGAGTTATCGTAGACTCCTCCCTCTCCTTTAAACCACACATTCAGCACCTCTCGCAGTCCTGCCACTTCCACCTAAAAAATATTTCCAGGATTAGACCCTTCCTCACCCAGGATGCCACTAAAACCCTCATCCACTCACTGGTCATCTCCAGATTGGACTACCTTAACCTTCTCCTAGCTGGCCTCCCAGTCTCCCACCTCTCTCCACTACAATCGGTCCTCAATGCTGCTGCTCGGCTCATCTTCCTCTCCAGACTTTCTACATCTCCCGCTCCTTCAAGCCCTACACTGGCTCCCCTTCCCCTTCAGATGCCAATTCAAGGTTCTTACACTCGCCTACAAAGCCCTCACCAAATTCTCTCCCGCATACATTTCTGACCTTCTCTCCTTTCACACTCCCGCCCATCCACTTCGCTCAACAAATGCATGCCGCCTCTCTTGCCAACTGATTACTTCCTCCCACTCCCGCCTCCAAGATTTTGCCCGTGCTGCTCCCTACCTTCCAACTCTCTCCCTCTCCCTATCAGACTCTCCACCTCACTGCATATCTACAAATGGGCTCTCAAGACCCACTACTTCATCAAGGCCTTCCAGCTTTCATCCTAACCCACATAATACTCTCTCCTCCCTATCTTCCCCTTCTGTGTCACGCCTGTCTGTCTGCCCCTCCCCTTCTGTGTCATGCCTGTCTGTCTGCCCCTCCCCTTCTGTGTCACGCCTGTCTGTCTGCCCCTCCCCTTCTGTGTCACGCCTGTCTGTCTGCCCCTCCCCTTTAGAATGTAAGCTCTCACGAGCATGGACCTCTTCCCTCATGTGCTTCTCTTTACATTTTCTTTTACTCCTTACTCCTCGTAAGGGCACCTAACACATCTCTTCCAACTCCCGGCTGCTTATTGTGATTGCTTTAATCACTATTGCAGCAATGTATATAATGTCCTTCACTGTACTGTAAGTTACTTGTTTGTTTTTTGTTTTTTTTTGTTCACTTATTAGTTTTATGTACTATGTAAGGCGATGTGGAACACTTGTGGTGCCATATAAATAAAGGATAATAATAATAATAATAATAATAATAATAATAATAAATAATAATACATTCTGCAAGGGCCATAGCTAGAGTAGTGCGGCCGGTGCCATCGCACAGGGCACCACAGGTCGGGGGGCACTGTTTGGGCCTGTCAAATTTCTGTTTATTATCATTCTTGCTTGTAGCTTCCTCTTATTTCATCCCCAGCATCTCCTGGCCTCCCGTATCTCTTCCCTGGCCCTTCCCCATGAAGCCATGGCCCTTTTTTGGGTGCATTATGTCCCTTTGAAAAATGAGGGGGCGCCAATGCTCTTTCTGGCACAGGGCACCAAAAAGTCTAGTTACGGCTCTGCATTCTGCCATCCATAAACAGGCAAAAAGATCAGATACAGGGTAACATGTAGCTCTAAATATGTTATTTACTTAATAAGCTGTCCTTGCGGTCATCACTATGGAGCCTATTCGTCATAACTAAAATGGCCCGTTAACCATGCAGGCCATTCATCATCAGGGGTCCGGATAGGACCACCTGATATTCAGCAAACTCTGAAAACAAGCGCCACGTAATACGTGGGTGCTACAGTATATACATAACCGGTAATAAATAATAACAGAAAATAAATAATAAATCAGATTGAGGGGTTAATTAAGTCCGATGTGCTCAAGCATGGGTATCCTTAAATCCTGTACTTTAGTGGCGGCATTTGGGAACCTCATCTGTATAATAATATTATGAAGCGGAATATAAACTTGTAGTACTAAAGTAAAAGTTATTATCTGTTACTGCAATAAAATAGCTAATAAACTCCCACTTGGCCGGATAATGAGCAGAATATAATTCCCATTAAGGCCCATTTTCTGTCCTGTGTTGCTGTGACATTGGGCTATGATGTTTATTGTACCTTTCATCCAGCTCAGCTAAAATTTCATCAAGCAATTACACGTGTTCAATTAAATGCTCATAACGAAGTTATAAAGCTTAAACCTGATATAAAAATAAAGAACAATCAGATTAGATTTAGGGGTCTATTTACTAAGCAGTGTTAGGAGACAAAGTGAAATTATTATTATTATCATTTATTTATATGGCACCACAAATGTTCCGCAGCGCCTTACACAGTACATAAACAAGTTGTAGACAAGCGACTTACAGAACAATACAATACCGGACCAAGACATGGATAATATACATTGCTACATTAGTGACCATAACACCCAGATAAGCAACAGAGCATAAGCAGCCAAGTGTTAGGTGTCCTAGTGGTGAGTAAGAAGTAGATTAAACTAAAGTAAGAAGAAGCAGAAGAGGGTAGAGGGCCCTGCTCATGAGAGCTTACATTCTAAAAGGGAGGGGAAAACAAACAGGGGTGACACAGATGGGGTAGATGGGGAGGAAGGAGCATGTAGCGGGGATTTAGAATGATAGCTGGAAGGCTTTGATGAAGTAGTGGGATCTTGAGAGCCCATTTGAAGGATTGCAAAGATGTGGAGAGTCTGACAGGGAGAGGGAGAGAGTTCCAGAGGTGAGGAGCAGTGCGGGCAAAATCTTGGAGGCGGGAGTGGGAGGAAGGAATCAGATGGCATGAAAGGCGGCGTGCGTTAGTTGAATGAAGAGAGCGGAGAGGAGAGTGAAGGGAGATGAGATCAGAGATGTATATGGGAGAAGATTGGGTGTGGGCTTTGTGAGCGAGCGTGAGAACCTTAAAGTGGTTCTAAAAGGGAAGGGGAGCCAGTGGAGGGCTTGTAGGAGAGGGGAGGCAGATGTAGAGCATTTGGAGAGGAAGATAAGCCGTGCAGCAGCACTGAGGACAGACTGGAGAGGAGAGAGATGGGATTTGGGGAGGCCAGACAGAAGGAGGTTACAGTAGTCCAATCTGGAGATGAGATAAGGTGCCAGCCAATCAGCTCCCAACTGTCATCTCACAGGCTGTGTTTGAAAAATGACAGTTGGGAGCCGATTGGCTGGTACCTTATCTCCTTTCACTCTGTCTCCTAACACTGCTTAGTAAGTAGATCCCTATAGCTCGACGTACACTGCACAATGTGTACCCGGCGACGGCATGATACATCGCACCATCCATACACACTGCACAATGGACCTCATTCAGCGTCGGTCGCAAGCGCTGAACGCTCACAACTGACTCGATGTTTTGGTCCTGTGCACGCGCAGCGGCCGCACTGCGCGTGCGCAAGCCCGGAGCGAGAGAGAAACTCTCTCGCTCCGGAGCTCTCTACAAAAGGGACAGCTGTCGATGTTGATCGACAGCTCGGCCCGTTTTGTAGGCGGGGCGGGGGGCTGGTTTCCAAAACGGAGGCGTTCCTTAATTAATGCCTGACGTTTTGTGGGTGGACTCACTGACATCAGCAGTGATGTCAGTGGGGAGCTTCCGGCTCGATCAGAGCAGGAAACTCTCTGGGGCTTGCGGCTGCCTAGACCCAACCTTAGGGTCTCGTCGCAAGCCCCGATGGTCACGATGGTCTTGACCATCGCGACCTTCAACCTGGTCGGTCGCTAAAGCTGTGGGTGGTAACCCACAGCTTAGCTAGTGACCAGGAGGCCGCACTTTAAAAAAAAGAAGTGGTCGCCCTCATTCAGAACGAGCGATAGTTTCTTGCGAGCGCCTTTGAATGAGGGCCAATGTGTACCCGGCGCGATGTGTAGTTCCATGCGGCATTTAGCAGCACGCCATCGTTCATACATACCATCGTTCCATCTGCTGTGCTGCACAGCTGGTGGGAAGATACGATGAATGACCCGCGGACGTACGCTATCGGGCGTACACACTATGTGATCTGCAAGATATATCATTTTGATCTGTTATAGTAACGTATTCCATAGAGTCTCCTAACTTGTTGAAAGTATTTCTATAGTTTGCAGATCTTTATGTATTTTTTATTTTGTTCATTTTCTTTATGTTAAATGTAATATAGGCCCTGATTCAGAGCCGGATGCTCTGACCAGAGCGCTCACTCTGAATAAGGGCCCACCTCCATTAATATGGAGCGTCCTCCTGGACGCTCGTATAGCTGTGGGTCACCACCCACAGTATATACGAGCGTGCAGGATGATGGTCGCGATGGTCTTGACCATCGCGACCATCGAAACTGCGAGCAAAAGCCTGCGGTTGAGTTTTTCTATAAGAGCCAAAATCACTCCCACTGACATCACTAGTGATGTCAGTGGGGCCGGCTTCAGATGGTAGGCGTTCCCTTGGGAACGCCTCCGTCTGGCAGGCACGCCCCCGGCACGCCCACCAAAGGGGGCGTGCTGTCAGTCAACATCGACAGCACGCCCCCTTTGATGAGACACTCCGAGCGAAGGAAAGTCCTTCGCTCGGCGCGTCTCGTGCATGCGCACGACGGAGCTCCCTCCGTCGTGCGCATGCGCAGTGCGGACCATCGACCCACTTGCGAGCGGACAGCCGCTCGTGAGTGGGTCTGAATGAGGGCCATAGATCGTTGTTATGTTTGTGCAATTCCTGTGCCACCTTATTATGTAAATGATGCTGCCTTCCTTTCAATCCCATTATTAAAGTGTTCCCCTAATATATCATTTACCCTACCACTATCAGCCGCACCAAGCGGGATCCTTCCTGTCTCTTCCCTGTGCCTCTCTCGTCTCCCCCTAGTATCCTTTAACCCCTTCATCCCCCTGTATCATTCTCACTCCTTCAACTCACTCTGGGCCTGATTCTAAATTGGGATAAAAAAAAAAAAAAAAGAGCCAGTAACTTTGCACCTCGGTAAGACCACGCTGCGCTGTAGGTGGGTCCTGAGTTTGTGGTGGACGCTGAGGCGATGTAACATGGAAACGACACATGTTGTAATTCTGTGAATGCATCCAAGTCACACTGCGCACGTGTCCTTTTTGATACCAGCTCAGAGAAACTGCACAGATTCGGGAGCAGGGCCTGTGTACCTCATACTTGCCTACTTTTGAAAAAGCATGTCAGGGAGATTGTGAAAGCAGCACCTATGAGCGCGTGTTACAGTGGGCGTGTACTGATAAATCTGAAAGGCGTGTCATACATGTGATGGGCGTGTACTGATAAATCGGAGAGGCGTGTCATACATGTGATGGGCGTGTACTGATAAATCTGTGAGGTGTGTCATACATGTGATGGGTGTGTACTGATAAATCTGAGAGGCGTGTCATACATGTGATGGGTGTGTACTGATAAATCTGAGAGGCGTGTCATACATGTGATGGGTGTGTACTGATAAATCTGAGAGGCGTGTCATACATGTGATGGGCGTGTACTGATAAATCTGAGAGGCGTGTCATACATGTGATGGGCGTGTACTGATAAATCTGAGAGGCGTGTCCTAAACCTGACTTACATCCAAATGTAAACCAGCCCAAGAGCAGTCAGTAAGATCTGTTTGTTGATGAAAACACACTAATACTTTTCAGAAATTCACAGGGATCATTGTGCCTTATAATAACCAATGCAGGGAAATGACACTAATGATCCCATTTGAATGTATTTATCTCTGTTTTTTAATATAACAGCTTCATAATGGGGGTAAGGATGAAATGAGGGAGATTGCTAGACTCTTCAGGGAGACAGGGAGACTGCTACTATTTCAGGGAGTCTCCTGCACAATGAGGGAGAGTTGGCAAGTATGATGTACCTGGAAGGTAACGGTGGGGGGTGGATAAGCAGATCTTGGCGCGTTGCTTACGCAGGAGGTCATGTAGTTGGACAGAGAAACCGCACCTGTCATATCGCTGGTGCAAGTGGCGATTGTGTGACCAGCGGTGGCGCCCGCAGTGCATCTAAAGACACCAAACTGCACCGACTGAAAATGCTGCAAGTGGGCGTCTCAGTTTGCAGGAATTTGGGCGCTGCATAAGACGCAGACGCTACTGTGCCATAATCGCCGATTTGGCCGGGAACCACCTGAACATCGGGTGCCTCTCCCGGCCCCCTGGAAAATCAGGCAATCCTCCCGGCAGTGGTCGCGTTGAATCGCCTCATCGTGGCCCGTTAATCTCGGCTATTGTGAAGAGTGGACGGGGCCACTATGCCCTGATCGCGTGGTCACGCATGTGCAGTGTGAAGTAATCGTCTGAGTGCGTGCGTATTTGCAGTTGAGTACGGTAGTGAATCAGACCCAATGTACACAGGTGGGGAAACTTTTTTCTGCCGAGGGCCAATTTGATATATAATATTATTTGCGGGCACGTGCAGGCCACGCCCCCTCCGGGTGATGTCACATAGGGCGGGGCCACAATCACCGGTGATTACAGCAATACCCAGAGCATCCTGAGGATGCTCCGGGGAGCTGTAAGGGCAGCGGTTTGACCGTCTGAAGTGTCCAAAGGACGCAGCAGGCGGCACTGCTACATAGATTCTGGCTGCAGGGGGCCATTCTAGGCACAGTGCTAGCCAGATGGGGCTAGCAGAAAAAAGCTCTGAGGGCCAGACCAAATGGTTCCGGCAGCCTTATACGTCCCCCCGGGCCTGAGGTTCCCCATCCCTGCTCTATGACTACAATACTCCATGAGCTATTCTGTTGCCAATTATAACAGCAAAACTGAGCTCAGTAAGAAAGAGTAACAGGCAGGAGATCCTACATGTGTTACACATTCACTTTAAGCATTAATTCCTTCTCCAGCATTGCTAGGATACTAGGAACAGTAACTTCAATCATCAGCCCGAGCACCGGTTCACGAACGTTGTGCACAATTAACCAATCACTTGCATGCAGCGATAACTATTAAGGTTTATCTGAACCTGGAGTGATAAGCTTCTGTGGGGTTCACTGTAAGGATACGTATAGTTTAATGTGATTATTACTTTTGTGTTCACAAATCCAGCAGAGAAGTCATTGGTCTTCTGTTATGCGCTGATTCATATTACTGCATTTCTCTTTGCGTGTATGCATTTAACTCGTTCCTCAACAGTTTGACGAAGAACTGCGTCCGGTCCTGCATTTCTGAAATCCAGTATAATAAAATGAATTAAGGACCCCAGTGTAATTTACTATCATACATGTGTGAATTATATTGTATGTATCTTGAATTGTTGAATTGCACTTGTTGCGGATAATTGTTTATTTTTGTGACTGTAATGGTGCATACACACGATCAGATTTTTCCTTCAGATATGAACGATAACGATTTAAAAATCGTTCAGTCGTTCATATCTGAAGGAAAATCGTTCATATCTGACATGCCTGAATGATGGACGATCAACGATGCGCGTTCCCGTTTGTCAGATAACGATATCTGACATCTGATGGGTTTGCAGTCAGACTTGGACGATTCCATTCATTTTAATGCAGTCAAAATCGTTCAATCGTTCAAATCGTTCAAAACTTTGGTAAAATCGTTCAAATCGTTCAAATTGTTTAATCGTTCAGTCGTTCATCTGACAAATCTGACAAGTCTGACAAATCTGACCGTGTGTACGCTCCATTAGCCTGGAATAAAGTCACACTGTCGTATGAAGGAATTGGGGAACATTTTTTCCTGTATTTGCCACTCAAATTCTCCGAAACATTTAAAAGAACCAAAGGTGCGTACACACACAACGATTTTTTGAACGATTTAACTATAACGACGTCGTTATCGTTCAATCGTTCAAAAAATCGTTCAGTGTAAAACGATAATCGACGAACGATTATCGTTCATGCACGTTCACGTTTGTCGATTGTAGTTTGTAGCTCAGTCAGACTGGCGAACTGAACAATTTTCAATAGAAGTTGCAACATTTTTCCTTCAACACACAGAAAATCATTTATTAAGTAAAGTAAAACCAACTACTTTGTAAAACGGTTTTTGTTCACTTTTTCAAGGGAAAAACTGAACGAAAATCGTTCAAAGAAAATCGTTCATTACTTACATCATTGTGTGCGTACGCACCTCAAGAGTCAGGGTCTCATTCAGACCTGGTCGCAAGCACCGATGGGCTCGCAACCGTGTCGATGGTCAGCCCTGCGCACGTGCAGCGGCCGCACTGTGCATGTGCAAGCCCCTTAGCGAGAGAGAAACTCTCTCACTCCGGAGCTCTCTACAAAACGGGCGGCTGTCGATGTTGATCGACAGCTCGCCCCGTTTTGTAGGCGGGCCGGGGGGGTGGGTTCAAAAACTGAGGCGTTCCTTAAGGAGCACCTACCGTTTTGTGGGCGGCCGCACTGACATCATTAGTGATGTCAGTGGGGTTTCCTGCTCGATCAGAGCAGGAAGCTCCCTGGGGCTTGCGGTTGCTGAGACCCAACCTTAGGGTCTCGTCGCAGGCCCCGATGGTCGCGATGGTGTTCACCATCGCGACCATCAACCTGGTCGGTCGCTAAGCTGTGGGTGGTAACCCATAGCTTAGCTAGCGACCAGGAGGCCACACTAAAAAAAAGGAAGCGGGCGCCCTCATTCAGAGAGAGCGATCGCTTCTTGCGACCGCCTTGAATGACGGCATCAGTTTGGACCTGGTAAGAATATAGCACATAACACCACACTTGGGACTAGCTGTTAGGTGGGTGTTACAGCAGCAGTGGGCATCACTAAGCTCCGGGTAAACTTTAGACGCTTTAGAATATTTTCGACCGCATTGGAAAGAGGCCAAAACCAGAAGAAACTTCTCTCTGCTGGAAGCGCTGTAGTAAATGATTTTTAAGCCGTATCACATCGTATCGTGCTAACAACATTGTCTGAGACTTGCGGAGAGTGAACTGTGGTTTTATGATCTTCCGCGGAGGCCTCAGAATTAGTGCTGGGTGCACAGACATCTGCTTACTCTCCCTGTCCCTCACTATAATTCCCATTATTACAGAGTACAGATCTCAGATGAGGGTCCTGCCTTCCTGTGAAACGCAGCAGTGATAGATGTGTTACAGACTGCGTTTGCCTTGAGGTGCCATGGCTTATGACTGCGTACCTGTGTAGATTACCTATAACAGTCGGCTAATTAGCTCTGGCCATGGTGTGATTATGGCGTGAGCGGCAGGACGGAATAAGAGTAGCTAATGTGACGCATTACTGGCACCGAGATCTTCCACTGAGCGACACCAAGAAGGCGCTAAGGGTCACTTAGGAACAGAAAAGCACTGACCTGCAGTGCAAATGGTGTCTTCTGTTGTTATGTATATTTCTTTACTGGTTTTGTGTAGATAAATGAATAACAGATTTAGTAATACATCCAGTGCTCTTATAGCGTAAAGACTGATTGGTATTGTAATCATTGTGTTTACTCAATCAGTCCACATCCATATACCACTTATGAGATGTATCAAACCTTCTAAAGAGGACAAGTGTAGGTGTTGCCCATAGTAACCATTCAGTATTCAGCAACCATTCAGCATCGTAGCTATCATTTACCTGGTACATTCTGTAAAATGGCAGCTAGCCTCTGATTGTGCTGGTGGGGGCTGGATAGCGGGGGTGTGGCAGGGCAGACAGAAACAGACCCCAGTAACCCCAGTAACATCACAGATGCTAGTTAACGGTTCAAATTGGGAGGTTCTCTTCATCAAGGAAGCCAAACCCCCTTGTTAATGTGATGTATGAGATACTGGCCCCCATTCAGAGTCGATTGCTAGATACAAGCGGTCGCTCTGAATGAGGGCGGCCGCTTGTGGTGTGAAGTTGCAGCCTCCTGGTCGCTAGCTAAGCTGTGGGTTACCACCCACAGCTCTAGCGAGCGACCAGGTTGATGGTCATGATGGTTAGGACCATCGCGACCATCGGGGCTTGCGACGAGACCCTAAGGTTGGGTCTCGGCAAAAGCAAGCCCCAGGGTGCTTCCTGCTCTGATCGAGCAATGATGTCAGTGGGGCCACCCTCAAACGGCAAGTGTTTTGTCAGGAACGCCTCCGTTTGGCCGGTCACCCCCCCTGCCTGCCACCCAAACGGGGCGAGCTGTCAATCACCATTGACAGCTCACCCCCTTTGCTGCGAGACCTGGAGCGATGGAGCAACCTTCGCTAGCCGGATCTCGCGTATGCGCACGTCGGAGCCGGTTCCGACGTGCGCATGCCCAGTGGGCAAACATCGACCCGGTTGCGAGCGCTCAGCGCTCGCGACCGGGTCTGAATAAGGCGCACTGTTCCAAGAGGGGACCTGATCAGACTATTGGATGCCAAAATAGCAAGGGGAAAGGAGGAAAATGAAAGGAAAGAGGAACACTCGTGCTGCCTCTGTAACAACCACCAACGGGCAATAGGACCTGCAGTGGCGCTTTGAAGGAGGCACGCCCTTCGACCTGCACATGCGTGGCTCCCTGCTTTGTCTTTATCTTACAAATGGACTTGACCATGAGCATCTCCTGGTGTGGAGAGTGGCCTGAGACCCCATTGTCCACTATACCACCAACACAGTATATTTGAATACATTCCGCTGCCATAACAGATCATAAGCTGCATACAGTGAGTGCAATCACACCTATCAACAACAGCATGAAAACTTCAACAGCTACATGTACCACAACAGATGCAGATATTGAAGAGGCGAGAAAATTACCTTACTAAAGTGATATTGGGAAGACCAATCATAACCCATGCAGTCAGTCACATAAGCCAATTTGCAAACAACCCAGGGAAAAAGCACCAGCAAGCCATCAAGTGTATCTTTAGATACCTGAGAGGAACAAGTTCCTTAAAACTGAAATACAAGAAAACAAACTTTACAGCTACAAGCCTTCTGCGACGCTGATTGGGGAACAGATGAAGATGACAGGCATTCATACACCAATACCTATTTGCTATGGCAGGTGCAGCCATCAGCTGGGCAAGCAGAAAATACCCAACAGTAGGCTTATCTACTACTGAGGCGGGATATATGACTCTTATAGAAACATCCAAAGAAGCATTATAGCTGAAAGAGACAATTGGCCTGATTCAGGTGTGTATGTAGTGTCGATATTGGATGTAGTGGAACAATTTCTGGCTACTGCTCCTTCAGCAAAGCCACATTGCACATGTAGTTTGAGAAGGCGGATGCACAGAGACTTTTTTCACAAAGTGGCTGACAGGCAGGCAGCATTTGGGGGAGGTAAGTGGGGGCATTTTCTGGACATGCCCTAGTGAGCCTCTGCAAATTTTTATGCAGCTGCAGAGGCCCTGGTGTTTCAAGTGAGATGAACATTCTGGGACAGCAAAGGGTTGCTCAGATGCGGCCAATGTTTCCGACATGAGATTCATCTTTCTTGAGCAAGTCTGCTTAGACAACCCACCAAGCAACCTTGCATGCATTACAAGTAGGGATGTGCGCCGGACCATTTTTGCCGGATTTGGATTTGGATTTGGTTCTAATTCGTCGTCCGGCTTTGGATTTGGATTTGGATTTGCCAAACTGCGGTGACTGGCTTTGGATTTGGATTTGGATTTGGATTTGGATTTTTTTACAAAAATTGACAAAAAAAGCTAAAATCACATAAATTGGTCTTTTTTTTCTTCCTAGAGTATTATTAACCTCAATAACATTAATTTCCAGTCAATTTAGACCATATCACAGCTTATAATATTGTTTTCAACATTATTGGCCAAAGGTTGCAGTGAGCTGACTGGTTACTAAGCGACAAAGCAGTGGCACAACGACACAGACACCACAGTATAAAGCACATCTATGACACATTGCCACACAGCAGTGGCAGAAATGAAAAGTAGTGCACCCACCCAGTGGGGTACGGCCAGCAGAGTCACAGTACTTGTTTACAAAGTGGGCTACGGCCCTAGGAGTCACAGTGCACAATCTTATTAGCATTACACCGCACATAGGGCCTGATTCACATTACACCATAAAGTAGTGTCTCTTATTTATGTTACGACACACAGTAGTGCCCCTTTTACACAATGCCCACAGTAGTGACCCTTTTACACAATGCCCACAGTAGCGGTGTCCCTTACACAATGTCCCCCAGCAGTGGTGCCCCCTATGCAGTCCCCTTAGTAGTACGGTCCACTATGCAGTGCCCCCAGTTGAATGCTCCCCAGTAGTATGCCCCCCATTAGCAGGCCCAGTAGTATGTCCCCCATTAGCAGGCCCCCCCAGTAGTATGCCCCCCATTAGCATGCCACCCAGTAGTATGCCCCCCCAGTAGTATGGCTCCCCCAGTAGTAGGCTGCCCCAGTAGCAGGCCCCCCCAGTAGTAGGCTGCTCCAGTAGTAGCCCCCCCTGTAGTATGGGCCCCCCCCTGTAGTATGGCCCCCCCTGTAGTAGGCCCCCCCAGTAGTATGGCCCCCCCCAGTAGCAGGCCCCTCAGTAGTATGGCCCCCCCAGTAGCAGACCCCCCCCAGTAGTATAGCCCCCCCAGTAGCAGGCCCCTCTGTAGTATGGCCCCCCCAGTAGTATAGCCCTGCCCAGTAGCAGACCCCCCCCAGTAGTGCAGACCCCCCCAGTAGTATAGCCCCCCCCAGTAGCAGGCCCCTCTGTAGTATGGCCCCCCAATAGTGCAGATCCCCCCCAGTAGTATGGCCCCCCCAGTAGCAGACCCCCCCCCAGTAGTATAGCCCCCCCCAGTAGCAGGCCCCTCTGTAGTATGGCCCCCCCAGTAGTATTGCCTCCCCCAGTAGCAGACCCCCCCCCAGTAGTGCAGACCCCCCCCAGTAGTATAGCCCCCCCAGTAGCAGGCCCCTCTGTAGTATGGCCCCCCCAGTAGTATAGCCCCCCCCCAGTAGCAGGCCCCCCCAGTAGTGCAGACCCCCCCCCAGTAGCGCCCCCGGACCTTTGACAAGTAAAAAAATTAAAAAAAATAAAACTTACCTGTATCCCCGCTCCCGCGCCGTCCGCTCTGTCACACGCTGAGGAGGGAGCCGGAAGATGGAGCTCATGTGTGAGCTCCAGCCGGCTCCCTCCGTGCAGCAGCCAATGAGAGTCTGTGTGACTCTCATTGGCTGCTGTAACAAACACACAGCTGCCGCTGGCGGCTGTGTGTCTGTGTCTGTGTAGGGCAGAGCGCTATCACTGCGCTCTGCCCTACACGCGAGGAGACCTGATGTCGGATTCTCTAGTGAGAATCCGACATCAGGCGGCCGCCGTTCGGCCCCGAACGGGGATCCGAGTCAGGCGGTGAACACCCGAACAGGGTTCGGGTGGACTCGGATCCCCAATGTTCGGAGCGGTTCGGATTCCACAGAATCCATGCACACCATGCACCCATTTATTAAATACTTACCTCTCCTGAGTCTACTTATATACTTACCACTCCTCTCTGCTGCGGCCATTTTCCCGGCATTTTGAGCAGATGCAGTAGGGAAATCACTGGGAATATGGTGCTGTGCCATTTTTCCAGTGTTCTGCGCATACACAGAGGACTCTGGCATATCATTAGAGCCTACTCTAGTGCCCGGAATCTGCTGCCCTCAGTGTGCTGCCGGCCACCAGGCAGAGAGAAGGGGGCACCAGACGGAGGGTGCACACGGACCCCCTCCTCTCTTAATATGCCCCCGCTCCTGAGGTCCTCTTGGCTGCTCAATAGGCTCCCAGCCTCCCCCAGTGTGGGCAATGTAACGTCATGTCTGACATCCGTCCTGTCGAGCAGAGTGTCAGGAGGCAGATCTAGACTTTCTAATTAGAATAGGTGATTTACCAATTAATATAGACCCCTTCCCTTTCATTTCCCTACCACCCCCACCTCTTAGTGTGTACTCTTATAAATCAAATTTAACACAACACACAAGTGAACATCATTACCAAAATGAAAATAAACAGATCACCCTGCTGGGGAACTCCAATCCACAGATATCATTATCAGACATTTAACAGGAGAGCTGTCTTTCCATCGGGGAACTTGAACTGACAACCTCATGTTTTGCCAGGACTGCCAGATGACCAGCTCACAACCATTGGATACTCATTGCCAGTGCCAATTACGTCTGTTAAAGTTAGCCACATACCACTTTGCCTATGGGGCAAATTCAGGCAGGTTTTCCTTCTGGAATAAACTGCATAGTGTTACTGTGTGAGGTTCTGGCGAAACGTGGCTAATTGAATCTGCCCTTATGTATTAAGAGCTTGTGTATCTCTCCTCATTGGGCTTCCTAGTTACTCTGTGATGGCCCCGCACAAGTAAACCATTACTACACTATGTAGACAAATGTGTTTGGACACCCCCGTGCAAGCGACATGCATACCATTGCACACGAGTCCCAAATGGCCACTAATGTTGTGACAAGGACACTTGGTAGGGAGGCCCATGCACTTGCAGTTCTACGGAAACGATGAATGTTTTTATCAGGACGACAATGTTACCTGGAATGTTTCCTGGTCGACGCTGGACTGGTATACCCAAAAATTCGGTAGACCGGATGGGCAGGCCAGCTCATAGTCCAGATCCTAACCCCATTAAGAACCTCTGGGATGAATTTGAGAGACGGGTGCGTTCTAGGCCAACTCGACCTTCTTCAATGTTAGTTGGTCACTGTACATAAGGCAGAATGGCAGAACATACCGCCTGCTGCTGTCCTGGGACTAGTGGACAGTTTGCCAAGAAGGGCGTCTGCAGTAATCACTACGCGTCTTGTTGATCTATTTGCTGTCAGTGGGCCTGATTCAGACCCACTCGCAAGCACTATGCGCTCGCGAGCGGGTCCATGTTTGGCCACTGCGCACACCGAAGCTGGCTCCGACGAGCGCATGCGCGAGACCCGGGTAGCAACGGGCGCTCCGCCACTCCGTGTCTCGCACCAAAAGGGGGCAGCTGTCGATTTTGATTGATTTTGATTCCCTAAGGAACGCCTGCCATTTGGGGGCGGCCCCACTGACATCACGAGTGATGTCAATGGGTGAGCTTCCGGCTCTGATAGAGCCGAAAGCTCACTGGGGCTTGCGGGAATGAGACCCTACCACAAGGGTCTCGTCGCAAGCCCCGATGGTCACCCACAGCTATGCGAGCGGCCAGGAGGGCGCACAAACAAAAAACACCCTGATTCAGAGTGAGCGCGCTTTCCGAGCATCCGGCTCTGAATCAGGCCCAGTGTCCAATCACTTTTGTCTACATAGTGTATATGAATATTCCTTATAAAATGTATAACCTGGTATTACTAACTTTACATTACAATACAACATAACTATAAACTTGTAAAAAAATAAAAAGATGACTAAAACAGTCAAACAGAATTTGAGTTCTGATCACCTCAGCAATAAACAAATTGTTTATAATACAAACTAAACCATGCGCTCGACAACAGTTATTTTCAAAAGTTTCTTTAAACTCATTTCAGTTTATTCATAATGTGTGAGTGTGACCATACGATCACCTGGGGCTTCAGGGCCTGATTCAGAGCCGGATGCTATTTGCGCTCGCTCGTTCAGAAAAAGGGGCCGGCTATTTAAATTGAGCGCTCGCTCTTTGCGGTCTGTTGACGCCTCTATGTGTGAGCGAGCGAAAGAAACATGCGCTCGCTATTTTGTAAAGACGCCCCTTGGCCGCTCGCATCCTACGTCATCTCCGCTATTTATTAGATTAATCCAGTACATCGAAAGGCGTCTGAACTGCTCGCAGTGCTTGTGGTTGGATTTTCCTACCGCAATCATGCGAACAGTTAAGGCTAAGAGACAACCAAGTGAAGTGGCCGATGACGCTGCTTTGTTAATTATGCACACCCTTAAAACGCCCGTTTTGACCATTTGGCACGCCTGCGTTCCGATCTCCACTCGCCGTTTTCAAGCACCTTCCCCTGTTACCACCCACAAACGCCTCATCCTGTCACTCAAATTAGCAGGCACTCGCTATTTTGCGAGCGCTCGATTTCTGACCGCACTGACTGGTTGGCGCATGCGCATTACGACCAATACGCATGCGCAGTTGTGCGAACAGCATGCGCAGTTGTGCGAACATCGCTCGGAGCGAACAAGCCCTCAGTCCACGTTTACTGATCACACTACGTTCCAATTATTGGTACTTTGAAAAACTAAAGTTTTCCAATAAATATTAAGCAAACACAGGCACCAATTCATGTATAAGAGGCCCTTGGGTTCACCGACACTGGACTTTACAACTAATAGGTTTATAACACCAGAGGATCACGTATGAGGAACTGCCAATACGTGTTCTTATCTCAGCTACAGTCAAATGATCGCTGCAAAATTGTCTTTTATTGTTGGATGAGAAGAGTTTAATGCATCAGCTAAACAAGCACAAGATAAAGTACACTCCGATGCATCATCTGTTTACAATCACACGTCATTGAGGCACTGAGGTCACCAGACAGAAAGAGACATGTACACGCACAGTGCATACACACAGGGATGTACAAGGATCACGCTGAGACAGGAGAGATGGATTTGGACCCTTTTGTGTTCCTGGTTTGTGTTTATGAAGAGGAACAGAACGATGTCATTACCAGCCTGGGGAATGACAACGGACGGGGAACGTTTAGCTGCAACAGGACACAACCGAATGTTGTCCATGGCAATGTTATTATTAAAGTTACTCATTTGCTTTGCTGGTTTGGGAAACATAAAGAACAAATTGAATTTCTGCTAGTTCAGCTCTGCTAATACTCTATCTTCCCTAAACCGCAGACAGTTGTGTCACCCAGGCAATAGAGTGGTTGACTCACCATTAGTTTTGGAGTTAGTTGTGTCACACGACCATTTACATATTTACAACACCGAAGTGTGTGTAGAAGTCATTGTACATAAACAGCTACCAGAAGAAGAGGAGCTAGATCAGTATAATGTTTATATAGCAAAGGTTGTCTATTACTGTCCTGAATAGTACAAATGAAAACACAGAGGACCTCATTCAGAACCGCTCGCAAAATGCGAGCGCTCGCTCTGAATGAGGGCGGCCACTTTTCTTTTGAAAGGCGGCCTCCTGGCCGCTCGCTAAGCTGTGGGTTACCACCCACAGCTTTAGCGAGTGACTAGATGATGGTCGCGATGGTCGAGAGCATCGCGACCATAGGGCTTGCGACGAGACCCTTGCGGTAGGGTCTCATCTACCGCAAGCCCCAGGTTGCTTCCTGCTCTAACAGAGCAGGAAGCACCCTACTGACATCACTGGTGATGTCAGTAGGGCCGCCTACAAACAGCAGGCGTTCCTTCAGGAATGCCTCCGTTTGTCCGACCATCCCCCCACCCCACCTACAAAACGGGGTGAGCTGTCGATCAACATCGATAGCCGCACCTTTTGTAGCGAGCCTAGGAGCGAGTGCATTTGTCACTCACTCCAAGGCTTGCGCAGTGCGAGCGCAGCATTTGCACAGGCCCTCACCATCAACCTGCTTGCGAGCGGGTCTGAATGAGGTCCAGAGTACCTAATACTGAGATGCAGAGGTGAATGTACACGTGTTAGTGAAGCGTTTTTGCTTGTCTTTTGCATGTGCTCCAGAAACCAGCATGCCCTAGTACAAGTGATGCAGAACCTTACGCGTTTCACTGGCACCTACACTTGCCACGGATGAGGTGTAATTGGGTTCTCACACTGGCAAAGTTCAGCATCTCAACACAAATGCAGAGTTGGGAGGAAGCATAAATACGCTTGTGTCCAGGTGTATAATTTTCAGCAAGTATAGTCTGATACACGTACACCCTGATGATGATGAGTAGCAAACCAAGCATGCGTGTATAGATTTAGAGCAATAACTGTATTATATATATATGAGGGTGACCTGGAAGCACTGCAAACATGTTCAGGGGAGAGCAGCACAAGATTAGAAAAAAGGTGTACCCACACCTGAAGCAAATAGACAATCTATCCAATCCTAAGCGCTACCCTTCTTACTATATCTCCTTATTGTGACAATATGACACAACATCCACTTGTGAAAGGTGACAAGTATAAATTTAATAACATTCAAGAACTGTGATAAAATAATTAGATATTCAGTAACTTCAGTATTTTAAAAACAGCAAATGGTTTTATAATGATGTCAATATATAAAACATAATGATTGGCTGAATGTCCTTATATAAAACAATAGTCAGATGGCTGCTTTACCAGATCCCAGAAGTAAGTGTGCAAGATAAAACCGCTGTGAAGATTGATCCGGCATCCTCCACCTTCCTGACACGTTCCTCTGTCCTGGCTGCAGTTGTCTAGCGCCTCCTCTCCTACCAACGCGTTTCACGACCACCTGTCCCTTTATCATGTCAGGAAGGTGGAGGAGGATCAATCTTCACCTAATTATTTTATCATAGATCTTGAATGTTATTAAATTTATACTTGTTACCTTTCACAAGTGGATGTTGTGTCATATTGTCGCAATAAGGAGATATTGTAAGAAGTGTAGCGCTTAGGATTGGATACATGTATTTTTGTCTAATAACTGTATTATGTTCTGAGGTGGGTAAAGCAAAATAACGAAAACAAAAAGGAAACGTTTTAAGCAAAAACAAAAAGTAATAATAGAGTCTAAGAAAAGCAACACAGCTGAGCCATGATCCAGGACCGGAAGCTGCAGGAGGTGCACAAGCCGGCTGGTTCTTAGAGGAGATAGATTGATCTGAGAAGATAATTCCTACACTACTGATAATATAGCCAGGTTGTTGCGTTTTCCTTGTCCTGATGAGGACATGAGGAGGTCATTACCTTGTAAGATTTTGCAAACCCTGCGCTCCAGCAGTAACTCTGACGTGCAGAGGGCACAAGCAATGAAGACTACTAAAGACCCAGTTTACAGCCTCATGGAGCGGATCTTATTCAGAAGAGCTAATAGGAGACTTTCCATTTCAGCCTTTGGTCTTCTTACAAGGAGGGCGGTTTTGGGAATCGTTTATTAAGAGTAATTGATCGTCAAGGCATCTCCCCCAACTTATTATGTAGCCTCCTCTATCAAATGTCAGTACTTGCAGTAATGGTCACGGGCACTCAGATATTATAGGCCCCTGGATATGTATCCTCCTGGGCCCTGGTGTTAATATGGTACAATGTACTTTACCCTCATTGTTAATATGAACATTGTAATCTGGGGGTTTAGCCGTTCTATACAGTTATGCAACGCAGAACTAATCTTAATTTAAAAAGTGCATTTTCATGTTTAGAGATGTTTTTTTCCAAGCTAAAGAGGATTATTCCCATTGCCTGGGCACAGGACATAGCTGAGCTGTGCTCTACGGATTGGAAACACTGGTACCCCGGAAGCAGCTTTGTGCTGTATATCAATATGCAACTCTTGACTGATAATATAAAGAAACAGCTGAAAGTCACAGATGCACTCAGTAAAAGCTGCAGGAGGTCATGGACAAATTGATGAATCCAGGTTATCTGCAGGAAAACCTCTTCAAGAACTTTAGTGTAGTTTCTGGGGAACTGTTCCCAGACTGTGTAAATTTATTTTTAGTCTAGATTTATAGTCTAGAGCTATCATTATGGTGGCTAAGCCAATATTCAGCAACTGAATTCCCTGGAAAACGTATGTCGTCACTTTGCGTCCCATGGGCCAGTGGTGACACTGGTTCTTACTGGTTGGCTGCATTCTTAGGAATATTACACAAAATGGCAAAATGGTGGCACCCATGCTTTGTAGGTGATGGATCCACCTAAAAGATCTTTTACACCCCGTCTTTAAAACATAGTAAATGACCACGGCACGGAATTCAGCCGACCCGGAAGTCGTGATTGAGATGATACATGTAACCAGCCTTCAGCTACAGTACATTCATGATTCAATACAAGACAACAACTACATTAAGGAAATGTTTTTGACACCACTTGAAAAAAACCCATAACAAACGATCACACCTGGGAAATGTGAAAACTCCAAGAACGATGGAGCTCACTCTAAATATTCGGAGGCGGTTGTGACCTCTCGCCAGTGAGAATTTGCACTCACAGACGTTAATGAGAATAGGACCAAAGCCTTGTGCAAAATGATAATATTCAATTCCGTGAAATGTCCCCAAAACTAAAATTCTACAATCTAACATGTATTAACCTTGGATGTGAGGGGAGAACATACAGTATTCTGAGAAGGATTGTGTAGTTTTCTGACATCTATATTACAAAATAATTTATTTTAAGACACACGTCCTTCTTTTCATTTGAAACAAAAGTTGTCACTTTAAATTGGCCCACTCAGCTGTGCTACTTACCAGTTTCTAGTAAATAGATGATCTGCAGGTCTCGTTTATTCGGGCTATGATCACACTGATTTTTTTTTTTTACCAATTAAACCTGACTTTGAAATGCTATCTGGGCATTTTTTGCAAGAATCCTGCCCCTCAACCCCAACCTTCGCCCTCAATAACTTTTTTATTGAATATCCCTTTATCTTTTGTGCTTTTACTTTGCAGCTTATTTTTAAATAATTCTTAAATAATAGATTTTCTACTGTACTGCAGAACAAACTGAACTATTACATACTTCCCCATGCGTACTGATATATTCTACAGGTCACGCTCACTGATATATTCTACAGGTCACGCTCACTGATATATTCTACAGGTCACGCTTACTGATATATTCTACAGGTCACGCTCACTGATATATTCTACAGGTCACGCTCACTGATATATTCTACAGGTCACGCTCACTGATATATTCTACAGGTCACGCTCACTGATATATTCTACAGGTCACGCTTACTGATATATTCTACAGGTCATGCTCACTGATATATTCTACAGGTCACGCTCACTGATATATTCTACAGGTCACGCTTACTGATATATTCTACAGGTCACGCTCACTGATATATTCTACAGGTCACGCTTACTGATATATTCTACAGGTCGCGCTTACTGGTATATTCTACAGGTCACGCTCACTGATATATTCTACAGGTCACGCTCACTGATATATTCTACAGGTCACGCTCACTGATATATTCTACAAGTCACGCTCACTGATATATTCTACAGGTCACGCTTACTGATATATTCTACAGGTCATGCTCACTGATATATTCTACAGGTCACGCTTACTGATATATTCTACAGGTCATGCTCACTGATATATCCTACAGGTCACGCTCACTGATATATCCTACAGGTCACGCTTACTGATATATTCTACAGGTCACGCTCACTGATATATTCTACAGGTCACGCTCACTGATATATTCTACAGGTCACGCTTACTGATATATTCTACAGGTCACGCTCACTGATATATTCTACAGGTCACGCTCACTGATATATTCTACAGGTCACGCTCACTGATATATTCTACAGGTCACGCTCACTGATATATTCTACAGGTCACGCTTACTGATATATTCTACAGGTCACGCTTACTGATATATTCTACAGGTCACGCTTACTGACAGGTCACGCTTAGTGATATATCTACAGGTCACGCTTACTGATATATTCTACAGGTCACGCTTACTGATATATTCTACAGGTCACGCTTACTGATATATTCTATAGGTCACGCTTACTGGTATATTCTACAGGTCACGCTTACTGGTATATTCTACAGGTCACGCTTACTGACATATTCTACAGGTCACGCTTACTGATATATTCTACAGGTCACGCTTAGAGATATATTCTACAGGTCACGCTTACTGATATATTCTACAGGTCACGCTTAGTGATATATCTACAGGTCACGCTTACTGATATAGTCTACAGGTCACGCTCAGTGATATAGTCTACAGGTCACGCTCACTGATATAGTCTACAGGTCACGCTTACTGATATAGTCTACAGGTCACGCTTAACTGATATAGTCTACAGGTCACGCTTACTGATATATTCTACAGGTCACGCTTAGTGACATATTCTACAGGTCACGCTTACTGACATATTTTACAGGTCACGCTTACTGACATATTCTACAGGTCACGCTTACTGACATATTCTACAGGTCGCGCTTACTGACATATTCTACAGGTCGCGTTTACTGATATATTCTACAGGTCGCGCTTACTGATATATTCTACAGGTCGCGCTTACTGATATATTCTACAGGTCGCGCTTACTGATATATTCTACAGGTCGCGCTTACTGATATATTCTACAGGTCGCGCTTACTGATATATTCTACAGGTCGCGCTTACTGATATATTCTACAGGTCGCGCTTACTGATATATTCTACAGGTCGCGCTTACTGATATATTCTACAGTTCGCGCTTACTGATATATTCTACAGTTCGCGCTTACTGGTATATTCTACAGGTCGCGCTTACTGGTATATTCTACTGGTCGCGCTTACTGGTATATCTACAGGTCGCGCTTACTGGTATATTCTACAGGTCGCGCTTACTGGTATATTCTACAGGTCGCGCTTACTGGTATATTCTACAGGTCGCGCTTACTGATATATTCTACAGGTCGCGCTTACTGATATATTCTACAGGTCGCGCTTACTGATATATTCTACAGGTCGCGCTTAGTGATATATTCTACAGGTCGCGCTTACTGATATAGTCTACAGGTCGCGCTTACTGATATAGTCTACAGGTCGCGCTTACTGATATAGTCTACAGGTCGCGCTTACTGATATAGTCTACAGGTCGCGCTTACTGATATAGTCTACAGGTCACGCTTACTGATATATTCTACAGGTCACGCTTACTGGTATATTCTACAGGTCACGCTTACTGGTATTTTCTACAGGTCACGCTTACTGGTATATCTACAGGTCACGCTTACTGATATATTCTACATGTCAAGCTTACTGATATATTCTACATGTCACGCTTACTGATATATTCTACATGTCACGCTTACTGATATATTCTACAGGTCACGCTTACTGATATATTCTACAGGTCACGCTTAGAGATATATTCTACAGGTCACGCTTACTGATATATTCTACAGGTCACGCTTAGTGATATATCTACAGGTCACGCTTACTGATATATTCTACAGGTCACGCTTAGAGATATATTCTACAGGTCACGCTTACTGATATATTCTACAGGTCACGCTTACTGATATATTCTACAGGTCACGCTTACTGATATATTCTACAGGTCACGCTTAGAGATATATTCTACAGGTCACGCTTACTGATATATTCTACAGGTCACGCTCACTGATATAGTCTACAGGTCACGCTCACTGATATAGTCTACAGGTTACGCTCACTGATATAGTCTACAGGTCACGCTCACTGATATATTCTACAGGTCACGCTTACTGATATATTCTACAGGTCACGCTTACTGATATATTCTACAGGTCACGCTTAGTGATATATCTACAGGTCACGCTTACTGATATATTCTACAGGTCACGCTTACTGATATATTCTACAGGTCACGCTTACTGATATATTCTACAGGTCACGCTTACTGATATATTCTACAGGTCACGCTTACTGGTATATTCTACAGGTCACGCTTACTGGTATATTCTACAGGTCACGCTTACTGACATATTCTACAGGTCACGCTTAGAGATATATTCTACAGGTCACGCTTACTGATATATTCTACAGGTCACGCTTACTGATATATCTACAGGTCACGCTTACTGATATAGTCTACAGGTCACGCTCAGTGATATAGTCTACAGGTCACGCTCACTGATATAGTCTACAGGTCACGCTTACTGATATAGTCTACAGGTCACGCTTACTGATATAGTCTACAGGTCACGCTTACTGATATAGTCTACAGGTCACGCTTACTGATATAGTCTACAGGTCACGCTTACTGATATAGTCTACAGGTCACGCTTAGTGATATATTCTACAGGTCACGCTTACTGATATATTCTACAGGTCACGCTTACTGACATATTTTACAGGTCACGCTTACTGATATATTCTACAGGTCGCGCTTACTGATATATTCTACAGGTCGAGCTTACTGATATATTCTACAGGTCGCGCTTACTGATATATTCTACAGGTCGCGCTTACTGATATATTCTACAGGTCGCGCTTACTGATATATTCTACAGGTCACGCTTACTGGTATATTCTACAGGTCACGCTTACTGGTATTTTCTACAGGTCACGCTTACTGGTATATCTACAGGTCACGCTTACTGATATATTCTACATGTCAAGCTTACTGATATATTCTACATGTCACGCTTACTGATATATTCTACATGTCACGCTTACTGATATATTCTACAAGTCACGCTTACTGATATATTCTACAGGTCACGCTTACTGATATATTCTACAGGTCACGCTTAGAGATATATTCTACAGGTCACGCTCACTGATATATTCTACAGGTCATGCTCACTGATATATTCTACAGGTCACGCTTAGTGATATATCTACAGGTCACGCTTACTGATATATTCTACAGGTCACGCTTAGAGATATATTCTACAGGTCACGCTCACTGATATATTCTACAGGTCATGCTCACTGATATATTCTACAGGTCACGCTTAGTGATATATCTACAGGTCACGCTTACTGATATATTCTACAGGTCACGCTTAGAGATATATTCTACAGGTCACGCTTACTGATATATTCTACAGGTCACGCTTAGTGATATATCTACAGGTCACGCTTACTGATATATTCTACAGGTCACGCTTAGAGATATATTCTACAGGTCACGCTTACTGATATATTCTACAGGTCACGCTTAGTGATATATCTACAGGTCACGCTTACTGATATAGTCTACAGGTCACGCTCAGTGATATAGTCTACAGGTCACGCTCACTGATATAGTCTACAGGTCACGCTTACTGATATAGTCTACAGGTCACGCTTACTGATATATTCTACAGGTCACGCTTACTGATATATTCCACATGTCACGCTTACTGATATATTCTACAGGTCACGCTTAGTGATATATCTACAGGTCACGCTTACTGATATATTCTACAGGTCACGCTTACTGATATATTCTACAGGTCACGCTTAGAGATATATTCTACAGGTCACGCTTACTGATATATTCTACAGGTCACGCTCACTGATATAGTCTACAGGTCACGCTCACTGATATAGTCTACAGGTTACGCTCACTGATATAGTCTACAGGTCACGCTCACTGATATATTCTACAGGTCACGCTTACTGATATATTCTACAGGTCACGCTTACTGATATATTCTACAGGTCACGCTTAGTGATATATCTACAGGTCACGCTTACTGATATATTCTACAGGTCACGCTTACTGATATATTCTACAGGTCACGCTTACTGATATATTCTACAGGTCACGCTTACTGATATATTCTACAGGTCACGCTTACTGGTATATTCTACAGGTCACGCTTACTGGTATATTCTACAGGTCACGCTTACTGACATATTCTACAGGTCACGCTTAGAGATATATTCTACAGGTCACGCTTACTGATATATTCTACAGGTCACGCTTACTGATATATCTACAGGTCACGCTTACTGATATAGTCTACAGGTCACGCTCAGTGATATAGTCTACAGGTCACGCTCACTGATATAGTCTACAGGTCACGCTTACTGATATAGTCTACAGGTCACGCTTACTGATATAGTCTACAGGTCACGCTTACTGATATAGTCTACAGGTCACGCTTACTGATATATTCTACAGGTCACGCTTAGTGATATATTCTACAGGTCACGCTTACTGGTATATTCTACAGGTCACGCTTACTGGTATATTCTACAGGTCACGCTTACTGGTATTTTCTACAGGTCACGCTTACTGGTATATCTACAGGTCACGCTTACTGATATATTCTACATGTCAAGCTTACTGATATATTCTACATGTCACGCTTACTGATATATTCTACATGTCACGCTTACTGGTATATTCTACAGGTCACGCTTACTGATATATTCTACAGGTCACGCTTACTGGTATATTCTACAGGTCACGCTTACTGGTATATTCTACAGGTCACGCTTACTGGTATTTTCTACAGGTCACGCTTACTGGTATATCTACAGGTCACGCTTACTGATATATTCTACATGTCAAGCTTACTGATATATTCTACATGTCACGCTTACTGATATATTCTACATGTCACGCTTACTGATATATTCTACATGTCACGCTTACTGATATATTCTACAAGTCACGCTTACTGATATATTCTACAGGTCACGCTTACTGATATATTCTACAGGTCACGCTTAGTGATATAGTCTACAGGTCACGCTTACTGATATAGTCTACAGGTCACGCTTACTGATATATTCTACAGGTCACGCTTACTGACATATTCTACAGGTCACGCTTACTGACATATTCTACAGGTCACGCTTACTGATATATTCTACAGGTCACGCTTACTGATATATTCTACAGGTCACGCTTAGTGATATATTCTACAGGTCACGCTTACTGATATATTCTACAGGTCACGCTTACTGATATATTCTACAGGTCACGCTTACTGATATATTCTACTGGTCACGCTTACTGATATATTCTACAGGTCACGCTTACTGATATATTCTACAGGTCACGCTTACTGATATATTCTACATGTCACGCTTACTGATATATTCTACAGGTCACGCTTACTGATATATTCTACAGGTCACGCTTACTGATATATTCTACAGGTCACGCTTACTGATATATTCTACAGGTCACGCTTACTGATATATTCTACAGGTCGCGCTTACTGATATATTCTACAGGTCGCGCTTACTGATATATTCTACAGGTCACGCTTAGTGATATATTCTACAGGTCACGCTTACTGATATATTCTACATGTCACGCTGAACAGTCAGCACTAGATCTAAATCAGATTTATCACCACTTACTGCCTGAACATCTGCAGATCTGTAGGAAACAATGGCCCTCATTCAGAGCCGCTCGTTAGCGGCAGTACGCTCGTTCCGAGCGATGTTTGCAAATCTGCGCATGCGTACGCTTTTTAGTACGCATGCGCGAACCAGTCAGTGCGGCCGAAAATCCTTTGTACGCTATATAGCGAGTGCCTGCTATTTTGAGTGACAGAATGAGGCGTATGTGGGTGGTAACAGGGGAAGGTGTTTGAAAATGGGGAGTGGAGATCCGAACGCAGGCGTGCTTAAAGGTCAAAACGGGCGTTTTATGGGTGTGTATATTTAAAACAGCAGCGTCATTGACCACGTCACTGGGTTATTTTATAGCCAGAACTGCACGCAAATTTGTGGTAGCAAACACCAACCACAAGAATAGCGAGCAGTTCATACGCTGGTCGATGTACTCGATTAATCTAATAAATAGCGGACATGACGTAGGATGCGAGCGGCCAGGGGGCGTTTTTTAGAAAAAAACGAGCGTATGTTTTGCTCGCTCGTTCAGACTTAGAGGTGTGAACAGACTGCAATGTGCGTACGGATCATTTGAATAGCCACCCCTTGTTTTTAAACGAACGACCGCAAATAGCGTCCGGCTCTGAATGAGGGCCAATATCCTGTGCTGAATACTCTGTTTATCATCATCAATTGAATGATGTATAACTAAAGTATATATATATACAGAGCTATTTTTCAGAAAATAGCAGGAACTCAGTTCCTGAACCTTTCAACTATGATATATGTCCTTGGCCCAAAATGTATTTTTCATAAGATAAGTTTTATTTTAAAGGTTCTATTGAGTGCCTTCTTTTCTATATACTATATATGTATAAATAATTGATATAAGTATATATAATGTATATATAATTGTTTTTCTATAGCTCTACCCCCAGTAGCTGCTCCCACAGTTCCTGAACCTACCTTTACAGAAACAATGCCCTGTATGTGTGTGTGTATATATATGTCCAGCTACATCCTTGCCGCAGCAAATCTCATCACACATGGTGTGAGACATGCCCCCAAGAGTGGATACACGCACTGCGTTCGCACCTGCGCCTCCATAGGAATCCATGGTGCGATCGCAGTGAGCGCCATAGTGTACCGTAGCGTATACAGGCACATGGAAGTCACATGGCATGATGTGTGCACATGTTTATGGCGCAATCAGCAACATTGTAACTGGGCACCTCTGTAAATACCAAACTTAGACAACCACAAATCCCAGAGGATGACAGTACAGGGCGATACAAAAGCTGTACAGATACCTATTTTATTCCTATGTCCCTCTGACTTGGAGCTTTGTGTGTGGGGGTACAGCCTGTGTCTTCTCTCCGAATATCTTTGTCTCTCAAAATAGATGTCACACACACGCACACGCGCACGCACCCACACACACACACACGCACACACACACACACACACACCATGTGTGACAGCGGCCGGTGGGGTTTAGCAGTGACAGATTTTTCTATTTTCCTCCCTATAATCACGCTCACCCTTCTCAGCTCCTGTCTGCTAATCTGTTACACTGTGCAGAAAAGGTGCTAGAGAACCTCACTAAATATAGCAGGGTTAGTATTCCTGGAGCAGAGCCTGTTACTTTCTTATTCCCATCATCACACAGGCTGGAAACTTAAATGACAAACGACAAACTCAACCTGCAGACATGCAAAGTACAGTGTACTATCTGAGACACACACACACATACACACACAGACACACACAGACACACACACACACCCACCCACACACAGACACATACACACACAGACACACACAGACACACACAGACACACACACCCACCCACACACAGACACACACACACAGACACACACAGACACACACAGACACACACACCCACCCACACACAGACACACACACACAGACACACACACACACACACACACACACACACACACACACACACACACACACACACACACACACACACACACACACAGACACACACACACACACAGACACACTCAGACACACACACACACACACACACACACACAGACACACACACACACACACACACACACACCCACCCACCCACCCACCCACCACACACACACACACACACACACACACACACACACACACACACACACACACACACACTGTGATTGTCACTAAAGTGACTGCATTTATTACATCTTCTTATAGAGCCGCTGAGTGAGCATCTCAGGGGAGACCTGGAAACCTTGAAGTTTCCTACAAGCTGTCAGGGAATTAGATGTGAAACAATTAAAGCTACTTTGTGGCCAGCAACAGATAAATGCCTTTACTGGAACACCTGTCACTGCATGTATATATACCGTATACTACACCTATCACACCTGTCACTGCATGTATATATATATACTACACCTATCACACCTGTCACTGCATGTATATATATATACTACACCTATCACACCTGTCATTGCATGTATATATACCGTATACTACACCTATCACACCTGTCACTGCATGTATATATACCGTATACTACACCTATCACACCTGTCACTGCATGTATATATATATATATATATACTACACCTATCACACCTGTCATTGCATGTATATATACCGTATACTACACCTAGCACACCTGTCATTGCATGTATATATACCGTATACTACACCTATCACACCTGTCACTGCATGTATATATATACTACACCTATCACACCTGTCACTGCATGTATATATACCGTATACTACACCTAGCACACCTGTCACTGCATGTATATATATATACTCCACATATCACACCTGTCACTGCATGTATATATACCGTATACTACACCTAGCACACCTGTCACTGCATGTATATATATATATATACTACACCTATCACACCTGTCACTGCATGTATATATATATACTACACCTATCACACCTGTCACTGCATGTATATATACCGTATACTACACCTAGCACACCTGTCACTGCATGTATATATATATACTACACCTAGCACACCTGTCATTGCATGTATATATATATACTACACCTATCACACCTGTCACTGCATATATATATATATATATATATATATATATACTACACCTATCACACCTGTCACTGCATGTATATATATATATATATATATTTATATACTACACCTAGCACACCTGTCACTGCATGTATATATATATATATATACTACACCTATCACACCTGTCACTGTATGTATATATATATACTACACCTATCACACCTGTCACTGTATGTATATATATATTACACCTAGCACACCTGTCACTGCATGTATATATATATATATATACTACACCTATCACACCTGTCACTGCATATATATATATATATATATATATATATATACTACACCTATCACACCTGTCACTGCATGTATATATATATATACTACACCTATCACACCTGTCACTGCATGTATATATATATACTACACCTAGCACACCTGTCACTGCATGTATATATATATACTACACCTATCACACCTGTCACTGCATGTATATATATATACTACACCTAGCACACCTGTCACTGCATGTATATATATATACTACACCTATCACACCTGTCACTGCATGTATATATATATACTACACCTAGCACACCTGTCACTGCATGTATATATATATACTACACCTAGCACACCTGTCACTGCATGTATATATATATATATATATATATATATATATACTACACCTAGCACACCTGTCACTGCATGTATATATATATATATACTACACCTAGCACACCTGTCACTGTATGTATATATATATACTACACCTATCACACCTGTCACTGCATATATATATATATATATATATACTACACCTAGCACACTTGTCACTGCATGTATATATATATACTACACCTAGCACACCTGTCACTGTATGTATATATATATACTACACCTAGCACACCTGTCACTGCATGTATATATATATACTACACCTAGCACACCTGTCACTGCATGTATATATACCGTATACTACACCTAGCACACCTGTCACTGTATGTATATATATATACTACACCTAGCACACCTGTCACTGCATGTATATATATATACTACACCTAGCACACCTGTTACTGCATGTATATATATATACTACACCTAGCACACCTGTCACTGCATGTATATATATACTACACCTATCACACCTGTCACTGCATGTATATATATATATACTACACCTATCACACCTGTCACTGCATGTATATATACCGTATACTACACCTAGCACACCTGTCACTGTATGTATATATATATACTACACCTAGCACACCTGTCACTGCATGTATATATATATACTACACCTAGCACACCTGTCACTGCATGTATATATATATACTACACCTATCACACCTGTCACTGCATGTATATATATATACTACACCTATCACACCTGTCACTGCATGTATATATATATATACTACACGTATCACACCTGTCACTGCATGTATATATATATATATACTACACCTAGCACACCTGTCACTGCATGTATATATATATATATATATATATATTTATATACTACACCTAGCACACCTGTCACTGCATGTATATATATACTACACCTATCACACCTGTCACTGCATGTATATATATATTTATATACTACACCTAGCACACCTGTCACTGCATGTATATATATATATATATATATTTATATACTACACCTAGCACACCTGTCACTGCATGTATATATATACTACACCTATCACACCTGTCACTGCATGTATATATATATATATATATATTTATATACTACACCTAGCACACCTGTCACTGCATGTATATATATATACTACACCTAGCACACCTGTCACTGCATGTATATATATATATATATATATATATTTATATACTACACCTAGCACACCTGTCACTGCATGTATATATATATATATACTACACCTAGCACACCTGTCACTGCATGTATATATATATACTACACCTAGCACACCTGTCACTGCATGTACATATATATTGTGATAGGATCACTGGTGAAGTGGTCTGTGACAGGGACATTTATCCCAGATTCCTGTCTTATGTGTTTTAAATCCCCAGGAGAAAGTCTGCAGTGTAGCAGGCTTGAGCCTCGGCTTTTTGAAAAGCCGGTTTGGGACCTGGGGGTTGTGGGTGAGAGGAGAGGGAGGGCTCCACCCACGGCCACTCCAGGTTTTGGTTCTCGCAGCCTGGTAACAGGCTTGATTGGGTTTCCACCTGAGGGTGGCCAATATAAGCCTAGTGTGTTGAGGGCTGATTGTCTCACCTGGGAGAGCAGACAGGGAGTTTGCTCAGAGACACTTGAAAAACCTATTTGTGAGTACTGTGCTGTGCTTTGTTGCTGGCGAGGGCATTAGGCCCTGCCAGGTTCTGGTAGTGAGGGAACCACCTGTGAAGTTAGTGCCCCGACAGGGCTAGGATTTATATTTATGTTATCTTTATATTTCTGACATTGTATAATAAAGACTGGTGCCGACCAGCTTGTACTTGCATCCAGACTGGTGTGCTGCTTCCCTACTGCTGTGAGTGTGTGTAAGGAAGGAGTCCTCTACCCAGGAGAGGGACCCCCTAACCTATGTCACAATATATATATATATATATATATATATACTACACCTAGCATGCCTGTCACTGCATGTATATATATATACTACACCTAGCACACCTGTCACTGCATGTATATATACCGTATACTACACCTAGCACACCTGTCACTGCATGTATATATACCGTATACTACACCTAGCACACCTGTCATTGCATGTATATATATATATATATATACTACACCTATCACACCTGTCATTGCATGTATGTATGTGTATATATATATATATATATAATATATATATATATATATATATATATATACTACACCTAGCACACCTGTGATTGCACTTATGAATTATCAGCATGTAGTTAGGAAGGACCATGTGTCTACATGATGGAAATGCCACAGCCCTAGAAAGCAGGTTTCCTACCTATGGTGGTGATCACAGTGATGGCAAAGTAAAAAGAGCCAGCGAAGGTCCACTGCACTCCGGCTTTGTGAGGTTTAAGTTTCAAGACCACCCATTCCAGCTCCTTGTAGTTCTCATCCGTTAGGTTATACTTGCTCTTTAGCTCGTTCTTCTTGTGCTCCAGCTTTTTCTTCTCTGAGGTCTCCTCATCTGACTCCAGGACATCAAAGACAGCGGCCCCCACCAGCAGGTAGGTGAAGGTGCAGATGATGAGAGCTAGGGTCCTGACGTTTTGCCTCTTCATGGTGCGGCTGTGGGCATCTCAGGGGCTTCCTGCCAGTGTCTGGTGGTGGTGGTCCCGCAGGTCATGGCTGCCCCGTAGGTCCATGGAGGTCCTGCTGCTTGGAGTCTATTGTAGAGGCTCCTGATGTGGCTGCTGCTGGCTGTGAGTGCTGATCTCAGGGAGCTGTCCTTTCAGCACCAACCTCAGGAGGCTCTCTGACAGCCAGCCCCGGCCATATAAGGCTCTCTCCTCTCCAAAGGGGGAGGGCAAGGGGAGCAGCAGAGGCACAGGAAGACCTGTGGCCACCAAATTACCTCCCGAGAACTCTTATCAGTGGAACTGGGGCAGAGAGGGAGGCAGCGTGGACTCTTGTAGGACCCATCAAAGGACTTGTGGGAAATGGGGTCCAGCACTGACCCAAGCGCTGCAGGGACACAGCACAGGAGCAGTGAAGTAATCTGGACGTCACCAGCAGCATCTCAGTGCATTGTGGTATTGTGCCAAAAGGTTCCCAGCAAAGACCACTCCACAGGAGAGCTCCCCTCCACCTGCCTGCAACCAGCAGGGTTGCTTCACTTCAATCCTGCCCTCCTCCTTGCTAATTATCCTGGGGCTCAGGATGGGGTCAACAGTGCCAGTGAACTGCAAGGATGAGGACTTGATGGGGTCTCTCTCTCTCGTGTAAGATTGTGAGGGGTGAGGGTGAGTGGGTGAGTCAGACTAAAGAGAGTCTGAGAAGGAGAAACAGGAACAGAGAGCTGAGAATAAGGGGGATGTGGGGGAGGGAGGCTGCAAGTCAGAGGGATGAGCTGACTGGTCTTACCCGTAAGTTGTACTCACAGAGGGGAGCAGGCAGTGGCCTCACAGGGACCCCACATGCCGTTACTGTTCTTTGCCTGTAGCTGCCGGTCAGTTACAAATAGAGAAGTCATTTATATGCTCTCTATACACTGTATGTATGTTCTCACTGCATGCAGCAGCTCTCACAGAGGAGGGATGGGCTACACCAGCAGAATACATATAATAATCCTCCTGCAACCGATACTGTAGATGAAGGCAAGCCAAGGCTCCCCAGCTGTTGTAGAACTACAAGTCCCAGCATTTCCTGAAAGTTTTAATTAAAGAAAAAAAAGTGTTGGAGAGGACAGCAGGCTTGCAGGGGTGGGTGGCACTGGGGAGCAGGGGTAATTGAAGGGTTAAATAATGCAAAGTATTCACTAATGATATTGTATTTATCCTGTCAGGAGGAACTGGCTGTTAGCATTACTGTTGCATTATTTATAGGGTGCTGTAAATATATATATGAGTATATTAGAATAGCTGTATTCTAGTGAGTAAGCACGATACAATACACTATATGAAAGCGTGAGACACCATGATTATTAGCAATATAAATAATATATAACATTATTCCAAGCGCTCTTCTGCTTCTTTTAAGCAAATCTAATGCTACAATTGTTAGTAAAGTGCACTATTTCTCAGCATGCGGGGACTTGTTGTTCTACCACAGCTGGTGAACCACAGGTTGCCCGACACTGACTTACCGCAATTGATATTTCTTATGGGGCACATCCAGTAGACCAGCGGTTTTCAACCGGTGTGCCGCACACACTAGTGTGCCGTGGCCAGTTGTGAAGTGTGCCGCGGGGCTGTCAGAGCCACCGGGCACATTTTACTGTACTTCAGCATCCCGGGCCGCTGAGCTCCTCTGGGAGACTCAGGCGCGACCGGGTAGTGACCTGCAAAGATGCGGCGGCATGACATCACAGTTCACGCACGCCGCATTGTCCACTGCCCTCCCGCCCGCTCTGCCAGCCAACGCCCTGCGCCAATCAGCCAGCCCGCACTCTGTCCAGGCAGGCTCTGCAGCCTGCCTGGAAGCCCGCCCGCACGCGATCCTGCTGCAGTGTGAGTGACAAGGGGGGAAGAAATGTGGGTTTTGTGGGGACCAGACATTTTTTTCTTCGTGGGTACCAGCCATAGTTTATTTTTTCGTGGGAACCAGTCATGTCGTTTTTTTTAGTGAGAACCAGCCATATGTTATCCAACCACATATTTGCCTATTTAGTGGGGAACAATGTGTTTTGTTTTGTTTTTTGTTTCTGTGGGGCCAGCCATAGGTTTCTTTTTCTGTGGGGAGCAATTCTGTGGGGCGCAATGTGGTATGGTTGTTTTTTCTGTGGGGAGCAATGTGGTTTTTTTTTTCTGTTAGACCAGCCAATGGGATTGTTTTATTCTTGTGAGGGGCCTATGTAGTGTGTTTTTTATTCTTGTGGGGGCCAATGTAGTGTGTTTTGTTCCTGTGGGAACTAATGTAGTGTGTTTTTTCATAGTCCGCGCACACCGCATCGCCGGATAGTGTGCCTTGGCAATTTTAAAATCTTGTGTAGTGTGCCGCGAGTTAAAAAAGGTTGAAAATCACTGCACTAGACGATCTACTCCCTGTCCAATCTCTAACCGATTTTCCCTTGAAATTTTATCTTTCAGTCTGAACAATTTGCAAACGACCTGCATGTTCCGTCACACACACTACTGGTTGCAGCGCTGCTCAGAAATCCTGTAACCTAAACTTACTGTGCAGCAACAGTCTCCCTCTAGTGGCTATTACATGGAATATTCCTTTACTGTGTTCGCATGCCAAGCAGTACTTTAAAAACCATGTACAGAGGTAGTGGGTATATTCCACCATCGTATATGTGATTATCGGGTCTATTTACTAAGCAATGTTAGGAGACAGAGTGAAAAGAGATAAGGTGCCAGCCAATCAGCTCCTAACTGTCATCTTTCAAACACAGCCTGTGAGATGACAGTTGGGAGCTGATTGGCTGGCACCTTATCACTTTTCACTCTGTCTCATAACACTGCTTAGTAAATAGACCCTATATAACTATCGTTATCATTATTTCACAGTTGTGTTCCTTGTGCTACTCGAATACTCTGCTATGTACAGAATGATTAAATGATGTTAGATTGAAATAATCCATGATTCATAGACAGTGCAGGGAATTTCCCTGCAGCTCTGGATTGCAGCTTGTGTGCTCTCTCTGTAAATATGCTGATGGCTTCGCCCAGGCCTCCTCCGATGTTCCAGACAGTGTGGGCCTCAGTTGGCGCAACCATGGCCGCTGTTCCGTTCAGCAGCGGCAGCCTGCATACTGTTCTATGCTAATGTGATAGAACCATAAGTGTACGACAGCGGTTCCCAAACGTTTTTGAATCACAGCACCCCCGGAGTATCAGCATTGTTCTCACGGCACCCCTAAGCCAAAAATTTGTTATTGAGAAATTCAGAAAAAAATATAGTAAAGTAATAAAGTGAAGTGTATTGTGCTGACCTGTCATCCTTAGGGTCAGTTATGTGGTGTTGGACAGGATTCCTCTTCTGTTTGTCCTATATTTACATTACATTGACCATAAATAATTTGATTTGGTGCTGGACCACCAAGCGGAGGCACCCCTGCAAGTGTCCCGAGGCACCCCAGGGAGCCACGGTGCACAGTTTGGGAACCACTGGTGTACGCTAAAAATCTGTGCGCCTGCATGTGGCACCCTCTCCCGCCCAATGAGCCCCATTCAGACCCACTCGCAAGCGGGTCGATGGTGGGGCACTGTGCACGCGCGGCATGCGCAATGCGCGTGCGCAAGCCCTGGAGCGAGCGAGAAATTCACTCGCTCCGGGGCTCGCTACAAACGGGGCAGCTGTCGATGTTGATTGACAGCTTGCGCCGTTTTGTAGGTGGGGAGGGGGGGTGGCTGGTCAAACGGAGGTGTTCCCGAAGGAACGCCTGCTGTTTGAGGGTGGCCCTACTGACATCACTAGTGATGTCAGTAGTTGAGCTTCTGGCTCTATTAGAGCAGGAAGGTCACTGGGGCTTTGGGAATGAGACCATACCGCAAGGGTCTCGTCGCAAGCCTGATGGTCGCAACCATCGTGACCATCACTTGGCTGCTCGCAAAAACTGTGGGTGGTCACCCACAGCTTAGCGAGCGGCCTGGAGGCTGGGTTAAAAAAAAAACAGGTCGCCTTGATTCAGAGCGAGCGCTCACAAAGAGCGTCCGGCTCTGAATGACCCCCACTGTTCTTACGTCCGCAGCTGCAGTTGTTGTTATTATTAGTAACTGTATATGGCATCCCAGCTCCGTCCGCACTCTATCATCGAACATGCCACTCCCATGAGACGGAAGAGTTCTCACCGCAGAGAAATGCCCAGGCATTGTGGTCCGTTGCTTGATAGATCAATCCGTACACACTAGCGAGCTCTGCCCGTGGGCGGATACCTGATCTGGCACACAGAGCCGTAACTAGACTTTTTGGTGCCCTGTGCCAGAAAGAGCATTGGCGCCCCGCTCATTTTTCACAAGGACATAATGCACCCAAAAAAGGGCCATGGCTTCATGAGGAAGTGCCAGGGAAGAGATAGGAGAGGCCAGGAGATGCTGGGGATGAAATAAGAGGAAGCTACAAGCAAGAATGATAATAAACAGAAATGTGACAGGCCCAAACAGCGCCCCCTGACCTGTGGTGCCCTGTGCGATGGCACCGGCCGCAGTACCCTAGCTACGGCCCTGCTGGCACATGCTCAGAAGCTGTTCCCTTTATTTGGTGCATGCACTATATGCTGAAATCCGCAGGATCCGTGAGCATTGAAGGTTGTTTGTGTGTCTACGTTTGTGTCTGTGTGTGTGTCTGTGTGTGTGTCTGTGTGTGTGTCTGTGTGTGTGTCTACGTTTGTGTGTGTCTGTGTGTGTCTACGTTTGTGTCTGTGTGTCTGTGTGTTTGTCTGTGTGTGTGTCTACATTTGTGCCTATGTGTGTGTCTGTGTGTATCTACGTTTGTGCCTATGTGTGTGTCTGTGTGTGTGTCTGTGTGTGTGTCTACGTTTGTGTCTCTATGTGTCTGCATTAGGATTAGAGTTGCTGTTATGGTAAGGGTTCGGGTTAGCACAGGGCCGGTTCTCCCGTTACGCATGGTACGCAGCTGCGTAAGGCGCCACATAGTGAAGGGCACCATGCGGGCCGCGGTGCAGACTGTGTCTCTGTGACACAGCTGCACCGCCTGTGTATCGCTGACCGGACGGAGTTCGGTCAGCGCTACACAGCACAAACACACAGTCGCCGGCGCCGGCAGCTGTGTGTTTGCTTTAGCAGCTGATGAGAGTCAGACAGACTCATCGGCTGCTGCTCCCACTGCCAGAGCCGGACATCTTCACTCCCATGATGCGTCACTCCCATAATGCAAAGCGGCGGACGGAGGAGCTGATCTCGGCGGCGGGACCAGGAGCGGGTGTCAGGTAAGTGTTTTTTTTTTATTTTTTTATTATGTCTCTACTGCGGGGGGGCGGATTACTACCGGGGGCACTACAAGGGGGGGAAATACTACTGGGAGCACTACAAGTAGGGGAACTACTGGGAGCACTACAGGGGGGGACTACTACTGGGGGCACTACAAGGGGGGGAAATACTACTGGGGGCACTACAAGGGGGGGAAATAATACTGGGAGCACTACAAGTGGGGAATACTACTGGGGGCACTACAAGGGGAGGAATACTACTGGGGGCACTACAAGGGGGGAATACTACTGGGGGCACTACAAGGGAGGGGGAAATACTACTGGGGGTACTACAAGGAGGGAATACTACTGGGGGCACTACAAGGGGGAATACTACTGGGGGCACTACAAGGGGGGCTACTACTGGGTGCACTACAAGAGGAGGGACTATTACTAGGGGCACTATATAATGGGCACTGCATAGGGAGGTACCACTACTGGTGGCACTGCATGGGGGGGAGTACTACTGAGGCACTATATAAGGGGCTTACTACTGGGGGCACAAGGGGCACTGCACTGGGGGGACCACTACCAGGGGCACTGTAAAAGGGGCACTGCATAGGGGGGGCGCCAAAAAAATACTCGCTTACCAAAAAATTTGGGCTAGGGCCAGCCCTGGGTTAGCATTAGGATTGGAGTTACCGTTATGGTAAGGGTTCGGGTTAGCATTAGGGTTTGATACAGAATAAGAAGAATACATGTACCACGATGTTGACATTTTTAGCACAGCACCTGCGTCAACATGTTGGGTGTCGACATGGCCAATGCCGACCTGTTGGCATGTTCAATGCCGACATTACGACCATGTCGACATTCTCAGATTCACATAATGAATTTTTGACATTGTAACTGTCGAACATCTATAGCCGACCTGAGGTTGGATGGGCTGCAACGAGAAAATTAATTATTTTTTAAAGTGTATTAGTGTACTTGTAGAGGATAAAAAGCTACGCCTGAGGAGGCTGCTGTGTGACTCCATGCTTCTCAGGGAAAAGGCTCCGTCATCCATGACTTGCTGATCCCGTCCGCTTGGCCTGATATTCCTAGGGCACACCAACCAGTCACCTGGCTCCAGCCACCACACCAGCCGCAGATCTGGGACAGCTCCTGAGGGAACATATATGCGTTTGCTGCATATACTTCGCAGGACCTTCTCCACAGAGCAAGCTCCTTGAATGGCAGGCTGGCAGGATCTCCTGACTCCTGTACCCAGCCCTGCCTATGTCCTGCCACTCAGGCTAGGAACTCCACTCCACTCAGAACTCTCTTGAAAAACCCTTAGTTTGCCATTTTCCCACGATTAGGTGACAGCTCTGAGTCCTGGCATTGGGTGGTTTAAATGCAGGGGCTGGCTGCAGAGCAGTTAGTGAGTCTGTTGTTCCTCACTCCCCCCTGTGGGGGGAGTCCCCCCTGTGGATTTCAGGTGCTGAGCAGTCTAGTAAAGGTCACACTAGATCAAAGCCCACTTAATCATGTTGATAAGAAGGATGGCTCCCCTAGGGCTATAGACAGTGGCCCTGATTCAGAGCCGGACGCTCTGACAGACCGCTCGCTCTGAATCAGGGCCGTCCCTGCTCCTTTTTGGAGTGGCCTCCCGGCCGCTCGCATAGCTGTGGGTGACCACCCACAGCTATAGCGAGCGGCCAAAATGATGGTCGCGATGGTCAAGACCATTGCAACCATCGGGCTTGCGACGAGGCCCTGCGGTAGGGTCTCGCTGCCGCAAGCCCAGGAGTGCTTTTGGCTCTATCAGAGCCAAAAGCACTCCCACTGACATCACTAGTGATGTCAGTGGGGCCGGCCCCAGACGGTAGGCGTTCCCATGGGAATGCTTCCGTCTGGGCAGCCACGCCCCCGGCACGCCCACCAAAGGGGGCGTGCTGTCAATCACCATCGACAGCACGCCCCCTATGGTGCAAGACCCTTAACGATGGTTTGGCCGTCATTATTCAGGTCTCGCGCATGCGCACGACGGAGCCGCCTCCGTCATGCGCATGTGCACTTGGGCACCATCGACCAGCTTGCGATCGCTCAGCGCTCGCGTGCGGGTCTGAATCAGGCCCAGAGTCCCTGTTAACCCCTTGTCATCATTTGTGATGTCAGAGGCCTTTCAGCTGATTATAGCTTCCTGTCTGTAGCTCAGAGAGGGGGGCATCAGCTTTGGGACTTCCTGTAAGTAACCCAGCAGTACACACAGTCACCTGGCTAGGTCTAGACTCTAGTGCAGTGGTTCCCAAACTATTTGGAATCACGGCGCCCTAGAGTATCAGCATTGTTATCATGGCACCCCTAAGCCAAACGTTTGTTATTGAGAGATTCAGAAAAATATGTATTACAGTAATAAAGTGAAGTATATTGTGCTTATCTGTCATCCTTAGGCTCAGTTATGTGATGGGGATAGGGTTAAGCTTCTGTTTGTGCATATATTTACATCATACTTGCCTACCCTCCCGAAATGGTCGGGAGCCTCCCGAAAATCTGGTGTCGCTCCCGACCCCCCGGGAGAGGGGCAAGCATCCCGGCCAGCGCAGCCCACCCACACACCCCGCTTGCGTCCGCTACCCCCCACGCGCCGGCGTCACCACTTACCTGGTCAAAGTGGCTGGGTCAGGGAAGCTGATGACACGATTCGTGCTGAATCGCATCATCCTGGCCCCGCCCACGGCTACACAACGTCGATAATATATGCGTTGTGTAGCAGGGGTGGGACCGCAATGACACGATCATGCGACCACGCCCCCTGTTCCGCCCCCAAAAATGGCTCACGCCCCCTTTCTTCCCCACTGCTGTGCCGAGCTGGCTGCCTCCTCCCAGAAGAGGCAGCCAGATTGTCGGCAAGTATGATTTACATTACATTGACCATAAAGACTTTGATTTGGTGCTGGACCACCAACCTGAGGCACCCCTGCAAGTGTCCTGAGGCACCCCAGGGAGCCACGGCGCACAGTTTGGGAACCACTGCTCTAGAGTGCTCTCAGGCACACCATTTCAGAGGAAGAGGGGGAAGAACACATGAAAAAACATATACACTGGGGATGCAAGGGCACTGTTCTCTAATGCAATACCTAAATACAAACACTCCAACATCATTACATGTGTCATATGCATCCTGTGCAAAGCATTTAGACCTGCAGTATAGATATTATTCACTGATCGGTGCCAAGCAGCTATATAATAAGGGGGACTGTTACCCACAGTAGGGTTAACTATTACAGACAGCAATAACACAACATGTTCATTATTCATCAATATAAGGTCCTAATAATGCTCATAGCAGTATGTGATGCACAAATACTTTATTTGCATTATAACATTCCAAGTTCCACTGACACACATGCAGTGGTGCTGCCCAGGAGAAAACAGCTATATTCCACCTCCTGCACTTATACACTGAGAGGAAGAAAACAGGGCGGTAAAAAGCCTGAGACCTGAGATGAGCCAGACAGGGGCGAGTTCTGACAGGTACAAGGACTAATAATAAGTATTCATTATATCCACTCCCGCCTCCAAGATTTTACCCGTGCTGCTCCTTACGTCTGGAACTCTCTCCCTCTCAGACTCTCCACCTCACTACAAATCTTCAAACAGGCTCTCAAGACCCACTACTTCATCATAGCCTTCCAGCACTCATCCTAACCCACCTCATGCTCTTTCCTCCCTATCTTCCCCTTCTGTGTCACGCCTGTCTGTCTGCCCTCCCCTTCTGTGTCACGCCTGTCTGTCTGCCCCTCCCCTTCTGTGTCACGCCTGTCTGTCTGCCCCTCCCCTTCTGTGTCACGCCTGTCTGTCTGCCCCTCCCCTTCTGTGTCACGCATGTCTGTCTGCCCCTCCCCTTCTGTATCACGCCTGTCTGTCTGCCCCTCCCCTTCTGTGTCACGCCTGTCTGTCTGCCCTCCCCTACTGTGTCACGCCTGTCTATCTGCCCCTCCCCTTAGAATGTAAGCTCTCATGAGCAGCGACCTCTTCCCTCATGTGCTTCTCTTTACATTTTCTTCTACTCTTTACTCCCCATTAGGGCACCTAACATGTCTCTGCCAACTCCCTGCTGCTTATTGTGAGGGCTGTAATTGCTATTGCAGCAATGTATATAAATCGTGTCCCTGTCCTGCCCTGTAATGTACTGTAAGTTACTTGTTTCTTGTTCACTTGTTAGTTCTATGTACTATGTAAGGTGCTGCGGAACACTTGTGGCGCCATACAAATAAAGGATAATAATAATAATAATAATATAATTTATAAAATAATTTGTAAATCCACAATTAAATATATTTTGTAATCAAATGAATATATTATATGGAATATGCCTACAAATCACTTATACCAGGTTTTATATTGCTGCATGTACAATTTTTTAAGGTTTCACAACAGAATACATGCTAGAGATGGTCAGAGCTTATTGCTCTAGTCTCGTATTTATAGTAACTTTCTGAGCCATTAACTCAATAAAATGGCTCCATCTATACGAACTCTCATGTCTGACTGCGCTTCGATTATTTTCATTGTTACACATCCCACAATAGAATGTATAGAAAAACAACAGTGGAATCTATTAATGGCACATTTTACTCCATCCTCTGGTGCCCCTGGGGGAAAAGGTTACTTACCAGCTTTGTGGCAAAGGAAGCCTAAAGACTTGTAGAGACAAGGTTGGAGTTTTACGGCCCCAGGCATGGAGGGATAATGGGACTTGTCTGTTTTGCTCTTTGAGTGGACAGTGACTGAAATCTTCAGCTTTCTAAAGGGGAAAAAAGAATAGAAGAGAAGCTATATATATATATAAATATATATATATATATATATATATATGAATCCTGAGGGCGGGGATACGTTCCCCGAAATGTAGAATAAAACAGTCTTTTTCTTTGATGCCAAAGCCTCCGAGTGCTGCCTGTCGTTGGTTGTATATCTGTTGGGGGTGCTGTCGTCCTGGGAAGCACCGGAGACAGTTACCCCGAGGTGGGTCTTGAGTGCTGGGTCACAGATTTGTATATATTTATATATATATATGTATATATATATATATATATATATATATATACAGTCAGGTGCATAATTATTGGGGCATTGACAGAATTTTCATATTTTGGCCTCTATTCACCACCACAATGGCTTTGAAATGAAACAAACAAGATGTGCTTTAACTGCAGACTTTCAGATTTAATTTGAGGTAATTACATCCAAATCAGGTGAACGGTGTAGGAATTACAACGGTTTCTATATGTGCCTCCCACTTTTTAAGGGGCCAAAAGTAATGGGACTATCAACTCAAAAGCTATTTCGTGGACAGGTGTGGGCTATTCCCTCGTTATTTCATTATCAATTAAGCAGGTAAAAGGTCTGGAGTTGATTCTAGGTGTGACATTTGCATTTGGAATCAGTTGCTGTTGACTCTCAATATGAGATCCAAAGAGCTGTCACTATCAGTGAAGCAAGTCATCGTTAGGCTGAAAAATCAAAACAAACCCATCAGAGAGATCGCAAAAGCATTAGGTGTGGCCAAATCAACTGTTTGGAACATTCTTAAAAAGAAAGAACGCACCGGGGAGCTCAGCAACACCAAAAGAACCGGAAGACCACAGAAAACAACTGTGGTGAATGACAGAAGAATTATTTCCCTGGTGAAGAAAAACCCCTTCACAACAGTTGGCCAAATCAAGAACACTCCTCTCCAGGAGGTAGGTGTATATGTGTCAAAGTCAACAATCAAGAGAAGACTTCACAAGAGTGAATATAGAGGGTTTGCCACAAGATGTAAACCATTGGTGAGCCACAAAACCAGGAAGACCAGATTAGAGTTTGCCAAACAACATCTAAAAAAGCCATTACAGTTCTGGAACAAAATCCTATGGACAGATGAGACAAAGATCAACTTGTACCAGAGTGATAGGAAGAGAAGAGTATGGAGAAGGAAAGGAACTGCTCATGATCCAAAGCATAGCACCTCATCAGTGAAGCATGGTGGTGGTAGTGTCATGGCGTTGGCATGTATGGCTGCCAATGGAACTGGTTCCCTTTTATTTATTGATGATGTGACTGCTGACAAAAGCATCATAATGAATTCTGAAGTGTTTCGGGCAATATTATATGCTCATATTCAGTCGAATGCTTCAGAACTCATTGGACGTCGCTTCACAGTGCAGATGGACAATGACCCGAAGCATACTGCAAAAGCAACCAAAGAGTTTTTTAAGGCTAAAAAATGGAATGTTATGCAATGGCCAAGTCAATCCCCTGACCTGAATCCGATTGAGCATGCATTTCACTTGTTGAAGACAAAACTGAAGGGAAAATGCCCCAGAACAAGCAGGAACTGAAGACATTTGCAGTAGAGGCCTGGCAGAACATCACTAGGGATGAAACCCAGCGTCTGGTGATGTCTATGCGTTCCAGACTTCAGGCTGTAATTGCCTGCAAAGGATTTGCAACAAAGTATTAAAAAGTGAAAGTTAGATTTAGGATTGTTTAGTTTGTCCCATTACTTTTGGCCCCTTAAAAAGTGGGAGGCACATATAGAAACCGTTGTAATTCCTACACCGTTCACCTGATTTGGATGTAATTACCCTCAAATTAAATCTGAAAGTCTGCAGGCAAAGCACATCTTGTTTGTTTCATTTCAAAGCCATTGTGGTGGTGAATAGAGGCCAAAATATGAAAATTCTGTCAATGTCCCAATATTTATGCACCTGACTGTATATATATATAAAATATCCACTGGTGCGGCACTCAGGCCTATAAGAGCAATAAACGACAAGTACAATTCAGAGCTTCAACGTTTCTTTAGAATTTCATCAGGAAATTCTAATGAATGCAATGTTGAAGCTCTAAATTGTACTTGTCGTTTATTGCTCTTATAGGCCTGAGTGCCGCACCAGTGTATACTTTGTGTGTTTTTATTGTGGAGGCACATGGCTCAGTTATTATTAATACTGGGGTGCCGGACCAGTTTGGCTTTTAAAAAATAAAGAAATAAATATATATATACATAGATGTATGGGAGTTGGGGAAACCGTTTTAGGGTATGTCACCAGTATGGTGGCCATGTTGTTGAAGTCGGCCTGTACAGGGTCATCCATAAGTGTGGAAATAACCTTATAAAAAGGAAATACTACTCCAGTGTCTACAGCTATGATATGGGAGTGAGGAAAACTTTTTAGGGTATGTCACCAGTATGGCGGCCATCTTGAAGTCAGCCATCTTGGATGCAACTCTAATTTTTTAATGGGAAGGTAGTCATGTGACATTAAACAAATGCAGAATTTCATAAAACAAAATAAAACAATGGTGTTATTCATTTTAATGTACCTTTTTATATTTTATTTATTTTCAAGTTTTAACTGAATTTTCTTTTGCCGGTAGCGCCATTAATGGTGTTGAGATTGTCTTGATATCGGGAGAATGAAGCACACATGCTATTGCAGATGATTTCAACCAACGTCACCTAAATAGGCCACCGGATCAGTTGCAGATAAACCAAAAAGTGGGCGACCAAAAACTGTTACAGATGAAGCAACAACAACTGCTGAGCTGGCATCAAAGATCCCGCAACGTAGCACTCGTCGTCTGTCTCGTGAATGTGGAGTTAGTCGTACGGCCATTTTGAGAATTTTGTCTACACATAAATGGCACCCCTACAAGACTCAGATGTTCAAGGTTTGGGATACACATCAATAAATCAAATCATTTAATGAATTATTCCTTTCGCTCAGTTTTCTGGTGAGGAACAAATTCTGGGTGAATGTTTAAACATATATACGTATGGCACAGGTAAAATTATAGGATTTCATTTTGTTTATTGATGTGTATTGATCCCTGACCCCTGGTATGTTGCTGGATATATATTTTTAACTCATAGATATTAAAAGTTATGTTTTAACCACACATTTTTGCCCCCCAAAAGGAGTCTTCTTCTTTTTACCCTACAGTACACTTCTGTGGGAAACTATTTGTTTCATGACAAGATACAGACATTGGGATGACCCAGACCGTCGGGTGGAGTTTGCACACTGGGTAACACAGCAACTTCAACTGAACCCTAATTTTCCACACCAGGTATTGTTTAGTGATGAGGCAGATTTCTTTGTCAATGTTGAGGTAAACTAACAGAACCACAGGTGCTGGTCAGAGACAAACCTTCACTGGATGGAGGCCTGTAGGGTTGTAGCCTCTGCAAATCAGTTGGTATGGTGTGGTTTGTGGGGTACCCATATTGTGTAACCATTCTTTATTGATGGAACATTAACAGCAGCACATTATAAGGTTGTCAGATGAAGAGATTTTCCCTCATTAGTATCAGAGGATGGGTCATATCCTAATTTCTTCCAGCAAGATGGTGCCGCACCTCATTATGGACTCATTGTCAGGGAATATCTTGATGTGCAGTTTCCACAAAGGTGGATTAGCCATAGATCTCCAGTCCAGCGGCCAAGAAGATCCCTAGATTTACCTCCATTGAGAATTCTGTGGGGTTACCTGCAGAAACGTGTTTATGCTGTGAGGATACAAGATCATCATCATCTGCAACAACTAATTGTTGATGCTTCTGCTCAGACATGTTGGTCAAGGTCCATAAGGAACAAGAAAAGAGAACAGCCCTAACACTGCAATATGGTGGACAGTACTGTTCAAACATATCCTATAAACTTTATGTTAACAGTCGAAAATGAATAGAGATACATTAAAATGAAGAACATCATTGTTTTTCTTATGAAATTCTGCATATGTCACATGACTACCTTCCCAATTAAAAAAATTAGAGCTGCATCCAAGATGGCTGACTTGGCCGCCATACTGGTGACATACCCTAAAAGTTTTCCCTCACTCCCATATCATAGATGTAGACACTGGATTAATATTTCCTTTTTATAAGGGTGTTTCCACTCTCTATATTATTTTTGAGAATATAGGGTCTGCAGATCACTCAGGGGCCTATTCATCAACACTAAAATAACGTTTTTAAGGTCATTTTCCATAATTAACGTTATTTTAGTATTCATGAACACACTTAGGGGCCTATTCATCATCACTTAATTTTCACAAAAGCAGGTGAAAATTAAGATTTTCACCTAATTTTGTGGACATTATGTGTCAGCCCCATTCATCAAACATGTAACGCAGGAGATATCACAGATATCTCCTGGTTACAATTGTGCATCGATAATTTCCACAGTCCCCATACTATAGTATGGGGATGTGGGAATTGTGGTATTCATCAAGTTCCGATAAAGCATTTTTTTCGGAACTTGACAGTGATGCTATTCGCCACTCTGAGGTGGCGTTCAGCATCCGATACAACAGAGGGATCTGAACAGATCCCTCCCTGCTGTGTCCACTTACCTGCCTGACGCTCCCTCCCGGCTCCCAGAGCGGTCCTTCTGTGAGCTGGGTCCAGGAGAGAGCACAGCAGCGGCGGCGGTTATCCTACAGAGGCAGCTGGTATGACGGGGGGCCAGCTGTCTCCGGCAACAGCTTAGGCGAGTAGGTCTCCCGCACAGCAGCGGCGGCGGGGGCCCTACTCGGTCAGCGGGGGTGCACAGGATCCAGCGGAGGACCTAACGGCTGCAGCAGGGAACGAGGATGTAGCAGGTCTCAGCGGGGGGTGGGAAACGCACAGTCTCCAGCGGCCACGGCGGGAAGAGAGTTCTTCTGGCAGCTGGCAGCAGTGAGGAAGCTCTGGGCGACACAGGGGTAGCCGGCAGCCTTACAAGATGCCAGCAAGGTTAGTGGAAGGAAGGGGTTAATTCGGTCTTCGCTGCCTGTCTTCAAGCTGCGCATGCGCAGCTTGAAGACAGGGAGTGAAAACTGAAGAGGGACAAGAGAAAAGTCTCTCGCTTCCGAAAAACTGCTTCACAGAAACAGCAGTTTTTCGGAAGTGATAGTTTAGGGCAGGAGGCATGATGAATGCCTCCCAAACTGCGTTTGAACTCGCAGCGAGTTCAAACCATAATTATCACATGTGATAATTATGTTTTGATGAATAGGCCCCTTAGCACAGGAGATATCACTGATATCTCCTTGCTAAGTCCTTCTGTGTTAATTTCCACAATCCCCATACATTAGAACATTAGTATGGGGATATGGAAATTATGGTATTCATCAAATTCCGAAAATTATGTATTTTCGGAATTTGATGGAGTTACTATCCGCCACTGTGAGGTGGCGAATAGCACTTCCAGCTGGTGAGGTCCCCCCGACGTCTTCCGCCAGCACTCTGGTCCGTCCTCTGGCTCCTCGGGCTGTGCAGACACGTGTTCTCCCAGCAGAACACAATAAAGTTTAGAAATTTTTTTTATTTTTTTTCTAAACTGTACTGTGGGCTGCTGGGAAAACACGTGACAGCACAGCCACTGGAGGTAAGTGCGGTGACGGGGGGGAGGGGGTTGGGGTGGACACAAACTTACCGCCGCTGTAGGCAGTGCTGTGCATGCGCTGGCTTTACGAATGTAACAGCGCATGCACAGCATGGATTCCAGCTGCGGTAAGGTACAGTAGACAGAGATAACTATCTATTTCCCGAAAAGCTGTCATCGCAAAAATGAGAGCTTTTCGGAATAGATAGTTATAGGGAGGAGGAATGATGGATCCTCCGGTAATTAGGTAGATCTCCATGCCAGTTCTAAACCTGATTACCTCCAGAGAGTTTTAAGGTATGATGAATAGGCCCCTCAGACATGGTAGAACATGAATTACTTGAATCAGGGCACATTTAAACATTTAATATATGAAGGGATGATACTGATAACGTTGCAGGGCACAGACTGCCGACACGTCACTAAGATGCCCATAGATTGATGTAAAAGTCCCCTAAGCAATACAATAGTTTTAACTCATAGAGGGGTATTCAATATGGGGGCGATAACATCATTTTTTGCGTTAATATCGCACTTTTTAACGTTTTTGCGTTAATATCACAGGTTTTAGTTTTACACCGTATTCAATTTCAAAGACTTATCGCAGTTTTGAAAAGTCTTTGATAAAAAATGGGGATAACTTTTCACCATTGAATAGGTGTCGAAAAAAAGTGCAGAATTGGGGTTTAGGGGTGCAGGCTTAAAAAAAATAGCCTGCACCCCTGGGAATGACATTTAAAAAAGAACTGTGTCAAAAAAAGTAAAAAAAAAATAGGGACACCCCAAAAAATTAATTTAAAAATTGGGGTGCAAAAAAAAAAAATAGGAAAAATTTTTATAACAATAGGGAAATAGGTTCAGGGCTATTCTGCAAGTATGCGGCAGGTGTATTCTAGAATAGATTATTAGCGGCAGGTGTATTCTAGAATAGATTATTAGTGGCAGGTGTATTCTAGAATAGATTATTAGCGGCAGGTGTATTCTAGAATAGATTATTAGTGGCAGGTGTTTTCTAGAATAGATTATTAGCGGCAGGTGTATTCTAGAATAGATTATTAGTGGCAGGTGTATTCTAGAATAGATTATTAGTGGCAGGTGTATTCTAGAATAGATTATTAGCGGCAGGTGTATTCTAGAATAGATTATTAGTGGCAGGTGTATTCTAGAATAGATTATTAGTGGCAGGTGTATTCTAGAATAGAATTATAGCGGCAGATGTTTTCTAGAATAGATTATTAGTGGCAGGTGTTTTCTAGAATAGATTATTAGTGGCAGGTGTTTTCTAGAATAGATTATTAGTGGCAGGTGTATTCTAGAATAGATTATTAGCGGCAGGTGTATTCTAGAATAGATTATTAGCGCCAGGTGTATTCTAGAATAGATTATTAGCGGCAGGTGTATTCTACAATAGATTATTAGCGCCAGGTGTATTCTAGAATAGATTATTAGCGGCAGGTGTATTCTAGAATAGATTATTAGCGCCAGGTGTATTCTAGAATAGATTATTAGCAGCAGGTGTATTCTAGAATAGATTATTAGCGCCAGGTGTATTCTAGAATAGATTATTAGCGGCAGGTGTATTCTAGAATAGATTTATAGCGGCAGGTGTATTCTAGAATAGAATTATAGCGGCAGGTGTATTCTAGAATAGGTTATTAGCGGCAGGTGCACAAATGCAGAAGTTTTAAAAACTTACTTTAGGGACATCAAAATATGCTAGTACCCATTTTCATGTACCCCAAATTTGATGGGACCACTTAAAAAACGAAAAAAAATAACCTAAGTGCTCTTCTGCATCATTTCTTCAATGTCGGGAAAAAAACACCTGCTGCGGCTATTTAAAGCCCGGACTTTCAATTAAAGGCTAAAACGGGGGTACCCATAGTGTTCCCCCATGTTTTTACAACTTTAGGGGGGTCTTACAATTATTTTAAGGAAAAATTCGTAACTTTACGCAAATCCAACTTCGGAGTTTCCCGTTTTCGTTAATTTGATATTGAATACGGGGATAAGCGGGAGCGTGCACCATACCTTTACGCAGAAAAATTCTCCGATATGAAACGTTAACTTCGCCAGGGAAGTTAACCTTTCATATTGAATACCCCTCTTAGACTCAGCTCAGTGATTCACTCACTCTGACTCTCAAGGGTGCCCCTTTATTACCCCTATCTTGGGAATGATCTGCCCAGAGGGGTTACCAAAGATTCAGATTGGTGGGTTTTTCTCATAGCACAACCTCCCCCAAGGTGACCCCCTGCGGGATCTGGCTCCTGAATTTCTAGTAGAGTTTACAAGATGACAATAGGGCAGAGGTTCCCAAAGTCCGCCATTACAGTCCACGTTTTAGGGATATCCAAGCTTGAGTCCAGATGGTTAAATCAAATGGATTGAAGTACTAATTAAGTCACCTGTGCTCAAGCATGGATATCCCTAAAACGTGGACTGTAATGGCGGACGTTGGGAACCTCGGCAATAGGGAGTAAACAGCAGGGGCAATGGTGCATTCATCCACTGAACTCCTTAATGTGTCCCCTGTGGAGGCGGAATTAACCCATGAAGTGCTTCAACAGCGAGATGCTACATTGTCATTCCAGATACTTCTTGTATGGGCCACTCATAAGGACAGGTGGATGCACATTTATCACAAACTCTGACCAATAATGACAAATACAATGGTAACATATAACCAGAAACATAATCATAGCAATAGGGAGCAAATACATATTTGGCATAACCCCATGGGTACTGTACATAGCATTTATGGGACAATGGGCTAAAAAATATAGGGCCTGATTCAGAGCCAGACGCAATTAGCGCTCGCTCGTCCAGAAAATAGGGGTGGCTAATCAAATGAACCCTTCGCTCTTTGCGGTCTGTTCACGCCTCTAGGTCTGAATGAGCGAACAAAACTTGCAGTCGTTTTTTGGAAAACTACGCACCCTGGCCGCTCGCATCATACGTCATGTCCGCTATTTATTAGATTAATCGAGTACATCGAACAGCGTATGAACTGCTCGCTATTCTTGGGGTTAGTTTTTCCTACCACAATCTTGCGAGCTGTTCTGACTATAAAATAACCCAGTGACGTGGTCAATGACGCTGCTGTTTTAGTTATGCACACCCATAAAACGCCCGTTTTAACCCTTAAGCACGTCTGCGTTCGGATCTCCACTCCCTGTTTTCAAGCACCTTCCCCTGTTACCACCCACATACGCCTCTTTCTGTCACTCAAATTTTCAGGCATTCGCTATTTTGCGAGCACATGAATTTCGACCGCACTGACTGGTTCGCACATGCGTATTACGATCCGTACGCATGCGCAGTTAGGCAAACATCGCTCGGAGCGAACGAGCGGCCGCTTACGAGCGGCTCTGAATCAGGCCCATAGTCCGGGCAATGATTAAAATATGGAGTGGTACTTCAGGCCCTGGAGTCTACTGCTCGTCCACAGGTCACCTACTGTGCATGCGCAAAATACTCGCTGCTCCAGCCAACGTGGGACTTCGGAGAGGTAAGTATTAAACAGTATGGGTGCAGGGTGTGCAGTGTGGGCCCTCCCCTGTGTGTACCGCATACCCTGCACCTATTATAGATACGGCCCGTTTATACACCAATACTTCTTGCACCATTCGGGGTGAAGCGCCTGCCATGATTCCTGCGTTGTGAACTTTTTCCTAAATTTTGTGTCTTATATAATACTTTGCTTATAGTGTACTAGGTACTTATGTTTAGCAAAGAAATTGGTACACAGTGGCAGATTAAGCATAATGAGGTTTGGTACAAGTCACTCTTTATAGACCTACGGTTTTGTCTTTTTGCCCTAATTGTGCACTTTTTCCTCCATTGTACAACCTTGTTCTCCCTATAATGTTCTCGGTATTTAGGAGAAGTGTTTTGGTGCGGCTAAGTGGGAGCTATTTGGTGCGATTTGAGGACAGGTACATACAGTGCTGCTTATAATTGTAAGAAAAAACCCTCAGAAACAGAACTTTGAATATATAAACTTTGATGCTGACGATTGTCTAGAAAAAGGAAACAATATTGTAAAGCGCATTATGGCATCGTGGCCAGCAAGGGAGGAAGACTGCAGCAACCTGTTTATATAAGCAGCTATCTCATTACCGGGCCCCCTGGGACCTCTTTCATGGCTCCAGAGGTATCTGCAATACTTCTGCTTTCTTAATCGCCGTACGGTACATGAAGTGGAGAAGCTAAATGGAAGCTGCGCTGCCCAGCAGCTGAAAACGAGGTAATAACCCTTTAAAAACTGAGCGGCAATTACATTAGTAGCGTAGATGAGTGCACTGTGCTTCTAGCAGATGGCTCCAGCAATTACCTGATAATTGCAGAGTAATTATATTAATGAATTAGACCTTATTGAATGTCATAAAAGCCAATGCTAGTGTGTGAGAGTTATTCTATCTGATCTAGGGGGCAGCTAGCAGTGACAGGGAAATCTAAGGGCAAGTTTGAATTACTGCTCAAGCTAACGAGCATACAGGGGGGTTCCAGCCAACATTCACTTAGTTGAGAGGTTCTGAATTTCGACCGTCAGAATTTTGACATGCTAATAAGGTTGACAGGAAAAATGACGACATTCACAAATGTCGACATGGTTAAAAATGTTGACAGTGCACTTTTGTGTTCATTTTAGGTTAGGTATAGAGTTAGGGCTAGGCTAAAATATGCTAAAAAAAATATATGTCAGCATTCTGGTATTGACATGTTAAAAGTCGACATTTCGAACATGTTGACATTTGTGAATGTCAACATATTGTTTGCCGGCCTAATGTCCATGTTGACACAATGACTGTCAACATTTAGAACTTTTTGACATTAAGTATTAGGCTTGGGGTTAGGGTAGCAGTTAGGGACTAGGGGGTGGGTAAGTTTGCAGTAAAGGTGGGTCAGTGTTAGGGTACTTATCTGCAGATGTTGGGATTCTGACTGTTGGCATGCTGCTGTCGGTATTCTGACCACCGGGATCCCGTACCCAAACCATTTACAAACTATATCAATTAACATATATTCTGTCTCCTCATTCTACAAGATGTGGCACATATACCCCCCCCCATCAATACTACTTCCTTTTCCTGCTGCTCCTTTTCCCCCACAAGTCACTGTGCTGTTCAGTGATTGAAGTGACTGGCAGTACAGTGATTGATGGTAGCAGTGGTCTAGGAACAAGAACTTTGAGGTACAGTACGTTCATATTCTACCTTGCCTGCCAGTACAGACATTGCATTAGGAAGCAGAGGTGATTGTGCATCACTCTGCGCTTTATCAGTTCATTCAGGGCACAATGCTTAGAGGTATAGGGTCAAGAGACTGCGGAGGTGATTGTGAGGGCCGCTAAGAGCCGAGCCCGGGTGAAGGGGACGTGGCCTAATTGTGGGAGGCGTGGCCACTGCTGGGGGACCCTGCTCCTCCCACTATATAACTCTCAGTCTGTGGCTTCCTGCTGCCTCCATTCCCCTCCTCACATCATGTCACTGCCCCTGTCACATGCAGGCCTGTCCTCACTAACACATCACTCATCTCCTGATATAATCTGTGCTGCTGGGGGACACTGCTCCTCCCACTATATGACTCTCAGTCTGTGGCTTCCTGCTGCCTCCATTCCCCTCCTCACATCATGTCACTGCACCTGTCACATGCAGCCCTGTCCTCACTAACACATCACTCATCTCCTGATATAATCTGTGCTGCTGGGGGACACTGCTCCTCCCACTATATAAATCTCAGTCTGTGGCTTCCTGCTGCCTCCATTCCCCTCCTCACATCATGTCACTGCCCCTGTCACATGCAGCCCTATCCTCACTAACACATCACTCATCTCCTGATAGACTCTGTGCTGCTGGGGGGACCCTGCTCCTCCCACTATATAACTCTCAGTCTGCGGCTTCCTGCTGCCTCCATACCCCTCCTCACATCATATCACTGCCCCTGTCACATGCAGCCCTATCCTCACTAACACATCATTCATCTCCTGATATACTCTGTGCTGCTGGGGACCCTGCTCCTTCCACTATCTAACTCTCAGTCTGTGGCTTCCTGCTGCCTCCATCCCCTCCTCACATCATGTCACTGCTCCTGTCAAATGCAGCCCTGTCCACACTAATACATCACTCATGTCCTGATATACTCTGTGCTGCTGGGCACCCTGCTCCTCCCACTATATAACTCTCAGTCTGTGGCTTCCTGCTGCCTCCATTCCCCTCCTCACATCATGTCACTGCCCCTGTCACATGCAGGCCTGTCCTCACTAACACATCACTCATCTCCTGATATAATCTGTGCTGCTGGGGGACACTGCTCCTCCCACTATATGACTCTCAGTCTGTGGCTTCCTGCTGCCTCCATTCCCCTCCTCACATCATGTCACTGCACCTGTCACATGCAGCCCTGTCCTCACTAACACATCACTCATCTCCTGATATAATCTGTGCTGCTGGGGGACACTGCTCCTCCCACTATATAAATCTCAGTCTGTGGCTTCCTGCTGCCTCCATTCCCCTCCTCACATCATGTCACTGCCCCTGTCACATGCAGCCCTATCCTCACTAACACATCACTCATCTCCTGATAGACTCTGTGCTGCTGGGGGGACCCTGCTCCTCCCACTATATAACTCTCAGTCTGCGGCTTCCTGCTGCCTCCATACCCCTCCTCACATCATATCACTGCCCCTGTCACATGCAGCCCTATCCTCACTAACACATCATTCATCTCCTGATATACTCTGTGCTGCTGGGGACTCTGCTCCTCCCACTATATAACTCTCAGTCTGTGGCTTCCTGCTGCCTCCATTCCCCGCCTCACATCATGTCACTGCCCCTGTCACATGCAGCCCTGTCCTCACTAACACATCATTAATCTCCTGATATACTCTGTGCTGCTGGGGACCCTGCTCCTCCCACTATATAACTCTCAGTCTGTGGCTTCCTGCTGCCTCCATTCCCCTCCTCACATCATCTCACTGCCCCTGTCACATGCAGCCCTGTCCTCACTGACACATCACTCATCTCCAGATATACTCTGTGCTGCTGGGGATCCTGCTCCTCCCACTATATGACTCTCAGTCTGTGTCTTCCTGCTGCTTCCATTCCCCTCCTCACATCATGTCACTGCCCCTGTCACATGCAGCCCTGTCCTCACTAACACATCTCTCATCTCCTGATATACTCTGTGCTGCTGGGGACCCTGCTCCTCCCTCTATATAACTCTCAGTCTGTGTCTTCCTGCTGCCTCCATTCCCCTCCTCACATCATGTCACTGCCCCTGTCACATGCAGCCCTGTCCTCACTAACACATCACTCATCTCCTGATATACTCTGTGCGGCTTGTTGATACGTGTGTACTACTCTGTGAAGTACACATGATGATGAATAGTAGACAGCGGAAAGAACTATTGTAGCACACCAGCTGGATAGACATACCCAGGAGCGTTAGTTTACTCATAGTGCACAGTAATAGTACAGCCATACTCACAGATATACATATGGTAGCGGATATGGAGCTAAGCATACAGCGTACCAGCCGGTTATGTATGTACTGTAGGCACTGGCCGCAGGATTTCTACGATCCTCCAAGGAGCTAAATGGTACGCCGCTATGTACCACTGTGGTGCTAAAACACCTGAAGGAACCGAGATGACCTTCTGTGCCAGAGTTCCATAGACTGTGATTCAGAGGCTGATTGCATAAGTATCCTATGTGTCAAGGACATACAGCTGTCGGCACCGGGTCCCTGTTTCTATTACAGTCCCTCTTTTATTCCGTACAACACATTTTCCTCATGCGAACTGGACTTTGTGGGCCTGATTCAGCAAGAATCGCAACTGCGATTACACATGCAAACGGCCGATTGTTGTGATCTGCGCATGCGTATGCATCGCAGTGTGCGTGCATGAACCGGTCACTGCGATCGGGACTGCGATTGCAGTGACTACACAGACTCAGTGCAGAGTGATTGACAGGATGTACGAGGTGACGGGGGTCGGTTGGTGAAGTGCAGGCGTGCCAGTGTGTTTGAACACAGGGCCTGATTCAGACCCGGACGCTATTTGCGGACGGTCGTTCCAAAAAAGGGGCCGGCTAATTAAATTGAGCGCTCGCTCTTTGCGGTTTGTTGACGCCTCTATGTCTGAGCGAGTGAACGAAAAATGTGCTCGCTATTTTGTAAAGACGCCCCTTTGCTGTTCGCATCACACGTCATCTCCGGTATTTATTAGATTAATCGGGTACATCGAAAGGCATCTGAACTGCTCGCAGTGCTTGTGGTAGGTTTATCCTACCGCTATCACTGCGAGCAGTTCAAGCTAAAAGACAACCAAGTGACATGGTCGATGACGCTCCTTTACTAATTATGCACTCCCATTTTGACCGTTAGGCACGCCTGTGTTCGGATCTCCACTCCACGTTTTCAAGCACCTTCCCCTGTTACCACCCACAAACGGTACATTCTATCAATCAAATTAGCAGCCCCTCGCTGTTTTGTGAGTGCACGATTTCCAACCGTAATGACTGGTTTGCGCATGCGCATAACGACCCATATGCATGCGCAGTTGTGCGAACATCGCTCAGAGCGAACGAGCGGCCGCTTACGAGCGGCTCTGAATCAGGCCCACAGTTCCAGGGGCGTACATAAATTATCCAGTGCGATGCCATATGCAGTTTGAGTACACAGTGCGTGCGATGAAGTCAGCAATTTCTGTGCAAATGTGCGTGAGGCTGCGATTGTACTCGATGTTACCGATGGTTTGCAGTCTTGCTAAGTATTACAGATGTGCGTAAGGTAAGGTGGGTGTACCTATGTAGTGCTGCGATGGCATAGCGATCACAATGGATTAGCATATCATCACTGCTGACTGTGTGCATGATCGCAGCCGCGATCACAGTTGCCATCCATCATGAATCAGGCCCTGTGTCCCTTCTGCACCAGGATACTAATGGCTATGAGGTTTGTCCCCTATATGGTATATTTACTACATATAGGAATTCTGTGACTTTAACTTCGCTTCTACTTTTAGGGGGTAGTGACTGTCCCAACTTTTGTAGTTGTAAATATTTTATCTGCTATACTCCGACTGTGATAGGACTACATGTGTTCAATGCAGTGAACCACTCTTGTTACAACTGAAATGTCTTGTGGCACCTGAGTCAATATACCAACAATCTCCTCTGCAGCTGTCTGTGACACTTAAAGCTGACTCATTCTTACTTTTGCACCTCTTTCTCTTTGCAGTATCCACATCTTCCAGTTTACATTCAAATTTGTTGTGTCCTGTCTTGTACTGGATGCATGTCATCGTTAGTGTGTGAAACAGTATTCTTAGCACTTAATTCAGCTGGCACACATTTAGAACAGTGACAATTTTGTCCTAACGATCTCTGTCGATAGCTTGGATGGAATTAGCTTCTAGTGCTACCACTAGGAGATCAAAATCTCCATCCTCAAATGCTGCCTGCGGTACTGGCCACATGTCGTGCTGACATCTTCCCGTGTATTACAGAATAAATCTGCTGTTCAAACAGCGGCATAAATTCACGCCAGGGGCCAGGGAGCTAAATAGATAATAGTGCCCACTGTCCCTCTGGGGACATCTTAAAAGAACAAAATCTGAAGATTGACAAAATAAAAATGCAGACCCCTGTGTTTTGGTTTTGGTTCTCAATCGTCATCGTGTTTTGGTTTGGTTTCGGTTTTGGATTTCTATAAAAATTTATAAAAAATAGCTGAAATCATGTAACTTGGACTTGTTATTGATCCTATAGTATTATTAACATCAACATTAATTTCCAGTCATTTTCAATCTATTTTGCCCACCTTACTGATCCTGAAATCAAGAGGGAGGGACGTAAACGCAATCCAAAACACGCAAGATCCGTTTTCATTAGATCCGTGTTCTGAACTTGGTGAGAAGACCCGAGTCGAGACCCCAAAGTTCGGTTTTCAGCAAAATTAAACCGCTCGTCACTAGTAGGAAGTGACGGCAGCAATTCGATAATAATTAATGTTTTAAAAGAATACAATGTTATTGTGCATAAACGTCCCGTATAAAAGAATAGTATCATCGGAAGTACTTGAAGTTCACATGTCATCTACTGTAGATGCCGCCATATGTTAGGATTAAATTATATCCATACCAAAATTTCCAACTTTCTGGCTTCCGCCTCCAGGAGGGCATAGCCAGGCCGGCACAATCAGCAAGGGGGAGGGGGCATAGTGCGACATAGGTGAGTGGTGTGGGGGGCATCATCATGACCCTGTGTCATTGTGGCCCTGCCTCCTGTTATAATACCAAGATTACCGGCATTGTAAGGCAGTGGATAGGGTTACAATGACACAATTCAGCGCGAGTCGCTTCATCAGCTGTCTGGACCACTTACTTTATTTGGGAAGTTGACGGAGCTGAGTGAATGTGTGCAGCTTCTGGAGACTTGGATACTCTTCTTGCGGCTGGGATCGCCACCCAATATTTGGAAGTCTCCAAACTGTTCCAGGAGACTAGACGAGTCCAGTTCATGCACATGCAGGTTATCATTTCACTACAAACCAGTGACGTCACTGAGGCACATAAGCAAAAGTACACCATGATGTCACTGGTTCCTAGTAAACTGATTGGGCGGCACCGAATAGTTGGTTCAACCTACAACATGGCAGCTTCCATTTTGTACCTTATAATGTCCCTCAGGGATGGGTATGATTTATAGTGAATTTATAGCCTGCAGGCTCATGAAATATTCGTTCATCACACAACATGGGGTTAGGGTTAGTGGCTTTACTCAGTGGTACAGGGTTAGGGTCAATGGCTTGGGATTATGGTTAATGGTTTGGGGTTAGGGTCCAAGCACTGTGGTTAGTGGCAATGGTTTGCAAATAGGGTCAGCGGTTTGGGTCAGCGGTTTGGGTTGGGGTTAGTGCCAGTGGTTTGGGTCAGTGTTTTGCTGTTAGGGTCAGTGGTTTGGGGTTAGGGTTAATGGTTGAGGTTGGTGTCAGTGGTGTGGGTCAGTGGTTTGCAGCTAGGGTCAGTGGTTTGGGGTTAAGGTTAATGGCTTGGGGCTAGTGTCAATGGTTTAGGTCAGTGGTATTTAATTAGGGTCCGTGTTTTGGGGATAGGGTTAATGGCTTGGGGTTAGTGTCAGTGGTTTGGGTCAGTAGTTTGCGAGTAGGGTCAGTGGTTTGGGGTTAGGGTTAATGATTTTGGGTTAGTGTCAATGGTTTGCAGTTAGGGTCAGTGGTTTGGGGTTAGGGTTAATGGTTGAGGTTGGTGTCAGTGGTGTGGGTCAGTGGTTTGCAGCTAGGGTCAGTGGTTTGGGGTTAAGGTTAATGGCTTTGGGTTAGTGTCAGTGGTGTTGGTCAGTTGTTTGCAGTTAGGGTCAATGATTTAGGTCAGTGCTTTGGCGTTAGGGTTAATGTCTTGGGGTTAGTGTCAGTGGTGTTGGTCAGTTGTTTGCAGTTAGGGTCAATGGTTTGGGGTTAGGATTAATGGCTTGGGGTTAGTGTTAGTGGTTTGGGGTTAGGATTAATGTCTTGGGGTTAGTGTTAGTGGTGTGGGTCAGTTGTTTGCAGTTAGGGTCCGTGGTTTGGGGATAAGGTTAATGGCTTTGGGCTAGTGTCAATGGTTTGGGTCAGTGGTGTTTAATTAGGGTCAGTGTTTTGGGGTTAGGGTTAATGGCTTGGGGTTAGTGTCAGTGGTTTGGGTCAGTGGTTTGCAGTTAGGGTCAGTGGTTTGGGGGTAAGGACCAAGGGTTCAAAATTTAATTATTCAGACCAGGATCCATTAGGACCATTTTTGTCAGCATTAAGCTACAGTACCTGTATATGTTTTGACTACGAGTGGAATCCAGCCCACTCAGAATCAAACCCATGAAGAACATACAAACTACACAGAGATAGGACCTTGATTGTAGCCACCATGCTGCCTGCAAAAGACCCATGCCAAAAGTCAGACACTAAGGGTGCAGGTTTTTAGAAGTGGAGATGTTACCCATAGCAACCAATCATATTCTACCTATTATCTTCTAGAAGGTGCTATGTAAATGATAAGTAGAATCTGATTGGTTGCTATGGGCAACATATCCGCTTCTCTTAACCTGCACTTTAGTAAATATACCCCTAAGTACTGTAACTAACATTCTGCATATATTTGTGGAACCTAGATCAAAACAAAATATTTAGGTCCTGGTAGCATTAGGATTAAAAAGTCTATTTCTAAAATACGTGATTATAATATTAGTAAGAACTGACTGCGATACTTCCGCCAGCTCTGCAGATAGGAATCCGTAACATGGCTGAGAGGCTGCTCTTTTATATTTAGTAATTTACCATTTGACAACAATTCGGCTCCTTTGGCGGCAATAGTATCATTGCCTATTAGACTCAGAGAACATTAGGAGAACATACTGTATTCATACACTTGACTATTTCAATATATTAAATGCGTTCCTGTTCTTTTTCAGCATAGAGGAAGAAGGCGATTATTATGTTTTCTTATTCTCGGTTAGTTTATTATTCCAGAATATTATTATCTAAATGAGAAAACGGTAGGAAAGGGTAATGCAGACAGTCAGCATTAGGTAACGTAGGAGAGTAATTGGATTCCTCTCTTATGAAAATACACTGAAATGCTGCGTATTTATAGCTTGTGTATCTTGTAGCCTCTCTCACAAGGCGGCCTCGTCAGACATGTATGAGAACGAGGGTCTAAATAAAATATTATGATATTTATTTGATCCCAGAGCTAATCAGCATATCTTTCTTTTCCATCATTCTGTTGAATGACTGAATCTGTATAGTAAATATCACCGAGATTTGGTTTGTACTTTACCTCAGACCTAAAATTTGAATCTGAAGGCTGAGCAATGGCACTAGCGCCCCCTACGGACAATTCTTAGATGCACTTTTACCTTGCAGAACTCTTTAATACGTGCTGATATTGGGCCTGATTCAGAGCCGGACGCAATTTGCGGACGGTCGTTCAGGAAAAGGGGGTGGCTATTCAAATGAACCGTTCGCTCTTTGCGGTCTGTTCACGCCTCCATGTCTGAACGAGCGAACAAAACTTGCGGTCGTTTTTTGGATAACTACGCCCCCTGGCCGCTCGCATCCTACGTCATGTCCGCTATTTATTAGATTAATCGAGTACATCGACCAGCGTATGAACTGCTCGCTATTCTTGTGGTTGGTTTTTCCTACCACAATCTTGCGAGCAGTTCTGACTATAAAATAACCAAGTGACGTGGTCGATGACGCTGCTGTATTAATTATGCACACCCATAAAACTCCCGTTTTGACCTTTAAGCACGCCTGCGTTCGGATCTCCACTCCCCGTTTTCAAGCACCTTCCCCTGTTACCACCCACATACGCCTCCTCCTGTCACTCAAAATAGCAGGCACTTGCTATATAGCGTACAAACGATTTTCGTCCGCAATGACTGGTTCGCGCATGCGTATTAAGATCCGTACGCATGCGCAGTTGGGCAAACATCGCTCGGAACGAACGAGCGGCCGCTTACGAGCGGCTCTGAATCAGGCCCATTTATCCTGAATGAATCTATAAAGTGTTTTTTTTAATTTAAATTCCTGCTTTTTTGCAACTTGGACACAATTGGGGCAAATGGATGGAGCTGGAGCCAGCCCGCTCTGGCTCCATCAACATGACAGGCATTCGCCGTGGCCCGGCCCTTGTTTTGACATGGGGTGCATGATGTCATGACATCACGCATGCTGCTGGAGAGAGAGGTAAGAGCCGTGGATCGAGAGGGCAAGCGCTGGGGAAGAAGCAGACTGACAAGAAGAAGCTGAAAGAGAAGGAAATAAGGTGTAAGTGGTAAAAAAAAAAGCTGGGCGGGCGGAGGGCGGAGAGCGGAGAGCGGAGGGGTTGCAGTGTAAAGTGTGGGCAGTGTGAGGGGGGTTGCGGTGTACAGTGGTGAAAAAAAGTCTGGGCAGCGGGGTGTTGCGGTGTGAGGTGGTGAAAAAAAATGCTGGGCAGCCGGACAGAGACTGGATTTAATGACTGGGGGAGAGAGAGTGGGAAAAAGCTGGGGAGCAGGGTGCCAGGAATGGGGGAGGGGCCCAAAGCATATTCTTCCACCTGGGCCCACCACTCTCTAGTTCCACCGGCGTTCAAACGGACAGACACGCCTGCATTTTTCGGATTTGCCCCCATTACCACCCACAAAGGCTGACAACCCGTCACTCACTTTGCGATGCATTCCTCTGCGCGTCCATGATCGCATTGCATTCGCAGTGGCGCTTATACGCATATTTGATAGCCAAAGAAAAATCCCGAATATAGTGACACCTAATCATACATGCCGAATTTCTGGCTGCCCCCATGTGAGCAATGCTAGGGAAATGCCGTGGAAAAGTGGGCAACGTGTAGGGGCATGATGGTGCAACTGAGTCATCGGTGTGCCACCCCCTGCTATACAATGCGGATGTGATCCCCGATGATGTAATTCAGCGCGAATCTCACCATGTCATCTGGACTGCGACTTCACTTGGGAAGTGGGGGGCCACGGGCTAGCTCCAGACTTACCCACATCACACATCGGCAGGCAGCCAGGAACCCCGTCTGAGATTCGGGAGCAGGCTTGCCTACCCTCCCGGTTTTGGCCGGGAGCCCCCCGATTTTCGGGTGCCGCTCCCGGCCTCCCGGAAAGGCAGGCAAGCCTCCCGGAAGCTTGCGACCCTCCCTACCTCCCCCCTGAAAAAAACGGAAACCCCTGCAGCGGGGGGCCCGGTGACGCGATTCGCGCAGAATCGCGTCATCGTGGCCCCGCCCCCTGCTTCACAATGCTGAAAATAACAGCATTGTGAAGAGGGGCGGAGTCACGATGACGCGATCGTGCGGCCCAGTCCCCGTCCCCGCCTCCAGTGTGACACCAAATGGCCGCCCCGCCCCCGGCTCCGCCCCCAGTGGCCGGCCCCGCCCCCTGCTATTAGCCGACAATCAGCTCCCTCCCGGAAGGCTGGAGCTGATTGTGGGCAAGTATGTTCGGGAGTGTCCTTGACTTTCCAGGTGAATATGGAAGTATCCGCTTAATAAATAATATATGTTGTTTAAATAAAGGATAATAGGGTAGCATACCTCACAACCGCCCTGATTTCGGCAGTACACACCCGCTTTATGGGCATTGTCCTGCTGTAGCACCCGTGGGCCGCAGGGCGGAGGTTGTGGGGGACACTCTGCCACCGCTGCTCTGCATAGCGTGCACACGGCATTCATTCAGTGTGGTGAGAAACGGGTGTGACAGGCAGTCATGCCAAAAGAACGACAGACACAGGGGGTCGTGGACCAGTGGGTTTCGCACGTGCGCAGAGCGAGCATAAAGTCTGCTAGAAAAGATTCAAATGTTGGGAGGTACGGGGTAGTAAATGCAAACATGTATTCTCCTTCTTCTCATTTTTTAATTGCTCCATTATTGTTTTTGTTTGTTGTCTGTTTGATGGATTTTCCCTTCATTTAGGATTCGGTGTCAAAGGATTTGGGGGCCGTATGGCATCTCCGGAACTCCTTCCCATAGGAAGATGGAGCTTGTTCTTGCAGGCAAACTCCAAAAACTTTCAGTTTTGAGAGTTTGCTGAATATCAGAGGGTCCTATACGACCCCTGATGGTGAATAGCCCGGTAACTAAAACATGTGGAAACTGGCGTTTCTGCGTGGTTACTGGGCCATTTATCATTTGATGAATAGGCCTCTGAGTGTGACTCAACTGTGCTAACATTGGCCGTGTAGGATGTTGGTGTTTTCAGTCTGCCGTGGCTAGTCAAGCTGCATCAGAAGATGCAGCCACTGGCCTCGGCACACCTTGAAAATGGGGCCGACATGCCCCTGTTTTCAAGAACGCTGGCTGTTACAGTCCCTTCCCCTCCCCCAAACGGTCGCAGCTTGTCAATCATGCTGTGGCTTAGGGCATACTTGCCGACATCTCGGCAGGGGAATCTGGGAGGGGGCTGGCAGGTCCGTACAGCAGGGAGGATGGGGGCGGGTCAAAGAGGCGGAGCAGGGGCGTCATAGTGGCCCCGCCCCCCGCTTTATAATGCCAGTATTACTGGTATTATAAGGCAGGGGGCAGGGCTATGATGACATGATTCGCGCTGAATCGCGTCATCACACCACCGCACCGCCCACTTTTGCGGCTGGCGCGGGGGTTAGCGGGGAAACGGCATCTATTCCGGGGAACTTGCCTAGTCTTGCAGGGTGTCGGGAGCGGCACCCGATTTTCGGGAGGCTCCCAACAGTCCCGGGAGAGTAGGCAAGTATGACTTAGGGGGGGCTGCGACCTCTGTAACAGTCAGTGATCGGCACATGCGTAGTACATATTCTGCACCTGTGCCCATCAGTAACCATCAAGGATGTATGCAAACCACCAAGATTTGTGTACAGCTCTGTATCAGGCTCCCATAGATAGATATGTTACCTTACACCATCTGTAATCCTTAGCAAGACTGTGAAACCATCGAGTACCATCGTAGCATCACACACACTGGCACAAGCTCTGACCTTACTCGGGAATTGCTGACTTGATCGCAGGCTATGAGTACTCATTGGTCTGCGTAGTCACTGCGATGCGTATGTATGTGCAGGATGCAATAATCGGCCGATAGCGTGCATATTAGCAGTTGGGATTGGTATTGAATCACGCCCAGAGAAGTATCACTACAGTATACTAGTATCTCGTAGCTAGCAGGGTAGTGACTTGCAGGAACCATCCCTATGTGCTTTGGACCCACTCGCTAGGATGCATTCGCACGCAGCCAGCAGACTGTATGCATTCTGCGCATGCGTACGCACTGCAATGTGCGTGTGCGAAGAAGTGCAAGCGATCGGGAAGCGTTCGCTCACTGCGCCTAGACAGCCCCACTGAATGAGTGACAGGAGAAGCCGTTTGTGGGTGGTGACAGGGGCTGGCCTCTAGTGGAGGTGCGAACGCAGGCGTGCCTGAGCGTCTTAACGCCGTTTCAGAGGCGTGCATAATTAAGAGGCAGCGTCATAGTACACGTCACATGGTTGAAAGTCACACTGAATCACTGGCAGTGCTTGCGGTAGGGTATGGTCAGCCACAAGTGGTGCGATCGCATCCGATGGTACTCGATGTTACCGATGTTGCATATACTTCCTGGAGATGACGTGCGCAAGTGGGTGTCTTAGGACAGGCTGGTGGGCGTCTGCATACACAATACGATCACACGCTAAGACATAGTTGGAGTGCTGATGCCTTGCCGTGCGATCGCCTGCCTTGCCGAATTTTTATACGCATCTAGCGAGCGAATGCATCTGGTGAGCGGGTCTGAATCAGGTCCCTTCTCCTTCTGATTTTTCCTCTTTCTGCCCAGGCTTAAAGGCCTAGAGCCAGCTATCAATTTAGGGGGGATCCAAGCCATTTTTTAAACTTTTTTTTTAAATATAATATAATAAAGAGAAGCCTGCATGGATCTGTACATTCATTTTAAACTCTGTTGTTTTCATGGTGGGATGGCGGCTAGATCAGAGGGCCTGATTCAGACCCAGTTACAAGGGTGCATTCGCACGCAGCCGTCAAAGTATGCAAACCCCGCGATTGCTAGCAAGACATTAGCACACCCAGGGTTTAAAGTGGGCAGGAACGGGGTGGAACTGAGGGCCTGATTCAGACCCGGTCGCAAGTGCTGAACGCCCGCACCCGGGTCGATGGTGGCCCACAGCGCATGCGCACGACAGAGCCGGCTCCGTCGTGCGTATGCGGGAGACCCGGATAGCGACGGGCAATCCGTCGCTCCGGGTCTCGCAGCAAAGGGGGAGTGCTGTCGATGTTGAGTGACAGCACGCCCCCTTTGGTGGGCGGGTCGGGGGGTTGGCTGCCCAGACGGAGGCGTTCCCATGGGAGCGCCTACCGTTTGGGGGCGGTCCCACTGACATCACAAGTGATGTCAGTGGGAGAGCTTTCAGCTCTGTTTGAGCCGAAAGCTCTCTGGGGCTTGCGGCCACGAGACCCTACCGCAAGGGTCTCGTCACAAGCCCGATGGTCGCGACAGTCTTGACCATCGCGACCATCATCCTGGCCGCTCGCATTAGCTGTGGGTGGCAACCCGCAGCAATGCGAGCGGCCAGGAGGCCGCTGCATAACAAAAAAAAAAGACGCCCTGATTCAGATCGAGCGCTCTGTCAGAGCGTCCGGCTCTGAATCAGGGCCAGAGTTCCGTCACCTCTAATGGTAGGTGGAACTAATTCCACCTCCACCAAGTCCCTGCACAGAAGTCCCACAGACAGAGAGCCAGTCACTGTCTGCCTAAGGAGGCTCACTTTCTTCAGAGGTCCCTTATTTCAGAGAAACCAGCATATACAGTAGGTAAGGAAAAAATCAAGCGAAGGCAATAAAATAACACTGATGATGTACTGCCTAGGCGGACCCCAGCCATTCACTACCGTCTCCTATAGGTTGTGGTTGAGAATACCCTACCGCAAGCACTGCGAGTGCTGCTGTGTTTAATTCAGCCATGTGACGTGTATGCTGACGATGCATCTTAATTATGTACGCCCCAGACGCACAGACACACCTGCGTTTGCACCACCACACCCCCGTTTCCTTCGACCACCCCGCCACCACCCACAAACAGCACGTCCTGTCACTCATGCTTGTGGAGCGTCTATGTACTGTTTCGCGCGCTGCGTCTTGTATGCATGTGCAGATTGCAAACATCGGCAGGCTGTGTGCGAACGCAGACGTGCGACCGGGTCTGAATCAGGCCCAGAGTTTTGAGACTGATGGACGTAGACATTCCAAAACACCATGAAAACCAACATTTAGTAAATCGGGTGGCTGGTATACTTTTCATGGGGGAAAATCAGGGGTGCCGATCTCTCTTCTAAATTGTGGTTTCCCTGCGTTTTCATGGCTTAGTTAATCTGCGGGATGCAAAGCCGCAGGAAAAAGGGCGCAATCGCGTCTGTTTTTCAAAACCGACATTTTGTCTGTAAAGCCTATTTTCTTGGCTTGAAATTTTCCTATCACGTCCTTAGTAAATACACTCTCTTATACTCTGTCTCACATTTTGTCCGACACTAGTTCTCCATTAAATGGGTTTGCCCTCCTCAGGCATTGTGAATTATTTATGAGCCGTTTGGCTTAGTCTAAAAGAAAATTGTACTTTTTATAGCGAGGACGTTTTACCCACGGTTCAGTGACCACATTTTGGAAGCAGATCCATGAGACCATTTCTTAACAAGGAAACTGTGCATGGGTTTGATACACACAGAGCTCCTGTAACAAAGCACATTTCAATGGACAGAGCCTAAAAGTATTAAAAATCACAAAAAAGATTTAGGGAAATGAGATCTGCAGGTTACATACAGTCGTTTGGATGCTTCATGGCGTTAGTATAATTGTGGTAGTCACGTGCCAACTATAATCAGATAATTTCCATCCACGGGTCAGAGGAACCAGGTTCCACGATGACAGTTTTGGAGAAAAAGGACAGAAGCAATTTAATTATGCCTGACGGATGTAAAACCTCTAGGCTAGGCTTAGAGAACAAGGAGGTTAATGTTGGGTATAGTCTTGTTGCTGGGTGGTAGGTTTGTAGTTTGCTCCTATCAAGGTCTAGGCTTATTTTTGCTTTATATTATGATTCCCCTTTTCTGGAGTGTTCTTCGAGCTGCCGTTGTTAGACAGGGAAGTAACTGTATTCTGATTGTCAGGATATCTTATTGCATATTTGTGCTTTCATTCTATTATTCTTTTTCTTTCTGTGTTATTTATCTTTCTATTATTTTTTTTTCTCCCTTTGTTTACTGTTATTCTTTTCCTTTACTCGTTTTTTTCTTCTTTCTCTTTGCAGTCCCCTCTTTTTGTGATGTCCCGCCCCAAGCGCTCTGCTGGACTGCTGGCCAGATACCTGGTTGTTGTGTAGGCCTCGCCAGTTGCGTTCCCTTCCTCCCGTGCTTGCAGTCACCCAGTGTCGAGAGTTTTGGTCCGCGGCCTCTCTGAGGGTAGATGTACTAAGTCTTACAGCGAGATAAAGTGGAGAGAGATAAATTATGAACCAATCAGCTCCTAACTGTCATTTTTCAAACACAGCCTGTAACATGAGAATTAGGCGCTGATTGGTTGGTACTTTATTGCTCCACACTTTATCTCTCTCCAAGGCTTAGTACATCTCCCCCTGGATCCCCACGTTAGCGAACGTCCCCAATCGTGGCTGGTGGCTGGACTGAAGAAGCGCCGGCCGTGGCCACGGTATTGCTAGTTGGCAGCTGTTTATGGCAAAGCCAGAGGTGCAATATGTCCGTCAGGGGCCAGTACGCGACTGAGTCATGTAAACGGGTGATAACAGGAATGGCTGCAGTGGGGACCGCAAGCAGCTGTTCCCAGAGTGAGGGAGCTTCTGGCGGGGCTCTGTGTACTTATATGGCACTAGCCCAGCAGGATTGCCTCAGTCACAGGGCCGGATTATCAATAGGGCGGATGGAGCTTCAGCTCCAGGTCCATGATAAAAAAAGGTCCAGAGTCCACTGGAGTTTTATAAAGAAGTCAGGATTTTTTTTCCTATTCCTAAGTCCTGCCCATTCTGACCCCGTCACCACACCCCCTGCCCATCCGGAGAACTACTTCCATATTACATGGGGCCCGATGGGTCTTCGGGGGACAGTGGCAGGTGGTAATTTCACCAAGCTCGTGGGAGGGACCTGGCACACACATGTATCCGTCCCTCTCCCTCCCCGCCCCTTGCATGACTCTTCCTTCTCCTCCCAGTTACTTCCTCCATAGCTCCGCCACCGATTTGCCCCACCCAGTGTTGTAATAACCCTGGTGCCCGGTGGCGGGGAGTGCGAGAAATGCTAGCAACCATGCAGTCCAGGTCGGGTACTACGGGCTGGGCACTATTGTGGAGGAGAAAGAAGAGGGCAAAGTACCCAAATTGCTGAGGGACGTGTCTGCTCTACTGCTGCTGCTCCTGCATTTAAGGGGAGCCCCTGGGGCATGAGATCTGGCTGCCAGTCTGGGCACAATCTTACTTACTTCAGGGTAGCTTGACAAAAGTTCCACCAGAGATCAAAGTGCTAATGGTGAGCAACAATGTTCCAAGTATTTGGTTTTATTCTATTGGCAAGTAATACTGCATTGCAATGATATGTTGTGCCATTACAATGTTTATTTAGTATATTGATGGGGCTTTATGTTGGTGTAACAATGTTGGGTTATAGGTCTAAGTGGCTTTATGATATGGTGGGCAGTGTTATAGTGTTCTGAGCATTCGATAGACAGTTGCATTGTATTTCTCCTAATGATCCAGTACAGAGCAAGAATAAAGTGCTAATGCAGCCCCAGTGTGTGTCTCAGCCCCATTTCCCAGCCCCAGTGTGTGTCTCAGCCCCATTCCCCAGCCCCAGTGTGTCTCAGCCCCATTCCCCCTAGCCCCAGTGTGTGTCTCAGCCCCATTCCCCAGCCCCAGTGTGTGTCTCAGCCCCATTCCCCAGCCCCTGTGTGTGTCTCAGCCCCATTCCCCAGCCCCAGTTTGTGTCTCAGCCCCATTCCCCAGCCCCAGTGTGTGTCTCAGCCCCATTCCCCAGCCCCTGTGTGTGTCTCAGCCCCATTCCCCAGCCCCAGTGTGTGTCTCAGCCCCATTCCCCAGCCCCAGTGTGTCTCAGCCCCATCCCCCAGCCCCAGTGTGTCTCAGCCCCATTCCCCCCAGCCCCAGTGTGTGTCTCAGCCCCATTCCCCAGCCCCAGTGTGTGTCTCAGCCCCATTCTCCAGCCCCAGTGTGTGCCTCAGCCCCATTCCCCAGCCCCAGTGTGTGTCTCAGCCCCATTCCCCAGCCCCAGTGTGTGTCTCAGCCCCATTCCCCAGCCCCAGTGTGTGTCTCAGCCCCATTCCCCAGCCCCTGTGTGTGTCTCAGCCCCATTCCCCAGCCCCAGTGTGTGTCTCAGCCCCATTCCCCAGCCCCAGTGTGTGTCTCAGCCCCATTCCCCCTAGCCCCAGTGTGTGTCTCAGACCCATTACCCAGCCCCTGTGTGTGTCTCAGCCCCATTCCCCAGCCCCAGTGTGTCTCAGCCCCATTCCCCAGCCCCACTGTGTGTCTCAGACATGGGTGACATGGGTGAGTGGAGGGCGGTCACCGGCCACTGTAAGAACTGGCCCAGTGTCACAGTGGCTCAATCCGCCTCTGAATGTGTATACAAATTTATGTATTAGCTATACCCACCATGGTGTAAGCCACTCTCCCAGGGCAGGAAACACCTGCACAGCACTGGTCATCCACCCCACATCACTAATGACATCCCTGTGGAACTTGCCAACCCCATTGCGGTGGCACACAATAGGCCCTATAGAAATTCCAGCTCCAGGCTCATGTGTACCTTAATCTGGCACTTAATCTGGATCTTGGCGGTTGGGCGCACAGCGTCTGTTGGAGGCTTAGCTTCCATGGAGAACTGTTTCGCTGCTGCCCCTTGTAGTGTCAGTGGTATTGTTATGATCCATGACAGAGGATCATCTTGGTGGGAAAGTCCCGGCTGCATTAGGTAACTGAGACACTGCATCATGCCTTAATTCCAGTTCCGGCTCTTGCAGGCAGCTGGAACTCTGGGCCTGATACAGACCCGGTCGCAAGCTCTGTGCGCTCCCAACTGAGTCGATGGTGGGCAAATGCACATGCGCACGACGGAGCTGGCTCCGTTGTGCGCATGCGCGAGACCCGGATAGCAATGGGCACTCCGTCGCTAAGGGTCTCGCAACAAAGGGGGCGTTCTGTCGATGTTGAGTGACAGCACGCCCCCTTTGGTGGGCGGGCCGGGGGAGTGACTGCCCAAACAGAGGCGTTCCCATGTGATGTCAGTGGGAGCTTCCTGTTCGATCAGAGCAGGAAGCTCCCTGGGGCTTGCAGCAACGAGACCCTACCACAAGGGTCTCATCGCAAGCCCGATGGTCATGATGGTCTTGACCATCGTGACCATCTTCCTGGCCGCTCGGTATAGCTGTGGGTGGTCACCTACATGCTATGCGAGCTGCCAGGTGGCCGTTCTAAAAAAAAAAAAAACAGCCCTGATTCAGAGTGAGCGCTCTGTTAGAGCGACCAGCTCTGAATCAGGGCCTCTGTGTCTGTGAGCAGCTTACTGCTGCATTCCTGCCTGTCAGTTTGTGTTTAGAGCTCAGCTGCATACTATCCTGTCATTAAAGAGGAATTCTGCAGGGATTGCGCTGATTGGTTCCTGCTTCTGCTAAATTACAGTCAGCCCTAAACTTCCTGCTGGTGATATCGTCAGACTTTCAGAGTATGTTTATCCTGTGCTCAGAAGCCTGAGTTCTAGTCGATCTTACCTCGTTCTGCAGTTCCAGCGTGCTGAGAATATTTCTCCTGTGTCCTGTGCCTGTCTGCCTGATCAGAAGTCGAGTAATCTGCTGTGATTCCATTTGCTCATGTCCTTGCTGGTGGGACTTCCCGGAACAGTGGCTTCTACAGCTGCAGCCTACCTCTCCGCAGCCTACGGCATTTTCATACCGCAGTCCAGTCTAGCCGCATCAGTCTGTGTCCAGCCAATTCAAACCAACAGTGTTCCCTTCCTTGCTGCCTCCAGCCTGTATTCCAACCACGCCTGTGTTCACCTGTCTACTCAGTCAGTGGCTTGATGTACCTTGGCCCTGAAGGCTGCACCATGTTGTTCCTGTCATTCCTTGGCTCTTAGGGCCGCACCTCGACCCTCAAGGCTGCACCTCATTCCTGTTGCACCTCGACCCTCAAGGCTGTACTGTGTTGTTCTTGTTATACCTCGGCCCTCAAGGGCGCACCATGTTACTCCTGTCGCACCTCGGCCCTCAAGGCTGCATCTTGGCCCTAAAGGCCACTCCGTGTGGTTCCTGTCGCACCTTGGCTCGCAAGACCACACCTTGAAGCTAGGGCTTGATTCAGACTTGGGAATAGAGTGAGATATCTCTCTCAACTGATCATCTTGGTGAAACCATTCTGCACTGTAGGTGGGGCAGATTTAAAATGTGCAGAGAGATTTAGATTTGGGAGGAGTGTTTCCAAACTGACATCTAAATTATAGAGTAATAATAAATCTGTGCAGTATTTGTGGGCTACATGCAAAAGCAGCTAGTATTTACCCCACATGTAAAATCATTTATGTATTTACACCCCTTGCATTGCAATATGGTTTGTTCAGGTTCACAGTTGAGAGAGATATCTCACTTTATTCCCAAGTCTGAATCAGGCCCCTAGTTTGCTACTTCAGCCAGTAGCTCTGCCTCAGTATTGTGTATGGCCTGTCTAGTCCTTGTTTGTTATTTGTATGTCTAGTCATGTCTGTTATTGGCCTGTCTAATTCTTGGCTGTTATCTTGCCTGACTAGACCATGTTTGTTATTTGCCAGTCCAGTCGTTGTCGGTTATCTTGCCTTTCTAGTCCTTGTCTGAAATCCTGCAATATCACAGTCCAGGTCACTCCGCTGTGCAGCCTGTATTGTTTGTCTAGTCGCTCCTTGCCTGACAACCCAACTGCACCATAGTCCCTAGACATTTCTGAGACCTAATCATCTGTCGCTGATAAAGTACCCTGCCAATCACACCTGTTCTAGTACCATTCACCTGCAGATAGTACCAGTAGTGGAAGGACTGCCACTCCTCAGCATTATTTCTTGTCAGCAGTCCTGCGGTGTCTCATCAGTTGTGTAAACCTCTACTGGTGGAGGTTTAAATCCAGGTGGCATCCTAAGTACCGGTGTGAGTATAATTCAATACGGGAACAATGGGTGGCTGTTAATGGTGGAAGATCCTCCCATTGGCTCTAGAGGTCTTACACAACCGTGTGATAATCGTCATAGGTATAGGAGCTGCAGCAGCCTCACAGAATGTTGCAGGCATAGTGTGGGACTGCATTATGGGACATGGGGGTGCGCGAATATGCTGAAGTTGCTGCACAGCCCCTGCCTTATTTGTGATGGCCACTCCTTTTTTGCAAGTGTGGATAGGCAGAGCAATTCACAGTACTGACTTGAGCCACATGGCTCAACACAGCAGAGTGTCTCGAGAAAGTGTCTCGGGACACGGCTCTTTTAGATTCTGCAGACTGCACTGCAGATCTGTAACAAGCAGGGGAGCCCGCGAGTCCTAGTGAGTTGCTGACAGCTCCCCCCCCGCAGCACAGCACTGCAGATCATGCTTCTGCACTGACTCTACCGAGTCAGCGTACACACCTTGTGCCCCGGCAGTAGCAGTGAGACTCTGAGTGAGTCGCTGACAGCTCCGTCTCCTACACTGCTGATCATGTACTTCTGCACACTGCAGTGTGAGTGCACACACACACCGGCCCCGGCGGTAGCATCTCCCACTGACTGAGAGAGGTTAGAGAGGTGGATGTCTCAACACACCAAAATTTGAGTGACTCGAACCATTCGAACATCTAAATGATTTGAGCCATTGTGGCGAGACATTCACTCAGTAGCCATCTCTAGTTGCAAGGGGAAGCTGGCATGGCTGCTGGGGTTTTGTGAGCGCATTGTTGCACAGCACAGCGGCATAGAGCTCACCTAATTTGGCATCATCCTCTACTCTTGTAGCTGGTGCTGGCATGGATATGGCAGTGGTGTCGGCACTATGCATATCTCTGGTGTTGTCTCTGGCCCCTCTGCTGACCACCATTCATAGTGGCGGTGGCTCCGGGATGGGATTGATGTCTGTGCCAGCAATGGCCTTGCTTGTTGGACATGGTGTGGCTGAGCTCGTTGGCCCTCTTTCATTGCAACTAGTGCCAGTTTTGAGTGATGAGCGGTCTCAGGCTGTTTCCGGTCCATTATTTGAGGTTAGTGAGACGCAAGTGGCTTTAGGCATTGCAGACCAGATGTGGCAGTCTGACCTGGAAGACACAGCAGAGAAGAGACACATTGCACCACAGTCACGTAAACCTTTTGCCCCTGATGTTCATGATCCTGATGGTGACAGCTTGAAGGCTCCATTGTTGGATGAGTTACCTGGAATTTCCAGTGAGTCAAGTACTGACTTGGATTGGAGAGCTAGCATGGGGTCCTCTTCCAGTAGTTAACCAGGTTTGGTTCATTCGGAGATGGGCCCAGAGGGACACACATGTGCCCATGGTCATTAGTGCAAGCGAGTAAGGTGTTGGAGTCCGCTGAAAGTGGAGTGCGTCAGGTAGTTCATCCTCTTCCTCCACTAAGAGCTACTCTGAATCTTAGCTAAACTTGCTAGGCATTTTAAGTATGGTCGTCAGTCGTGAGGACGTACAGTCGGTCACATAAGCAGCAGTCACTCTTCAGCCAGGGTGCAAGCTGATATGGTACACTGCGCCAATACAGTGGTTTCAGCCTAGGATAAAGAAGCGTATTAGAATGCACTGTTATGTGAATAGTTTCGCCTTGACCTTGTCAACAGCAGGAAAGGCAATGTCAGCGAGGATGCGTATAAATATTATTTTAAATGGCTAAATGGCATGTATGTGTTCCCAACCTGTTATCTCAAGACACACCTAGCAGAACACATGAACGTGATCTGTTACTTACATTTGACCCATGATCTGTTTCACTCCATGTGGGGGTCGGATTGGTGTGCCCATGATGAGGAATTTCATAGCAAGTAGCTTGGCATTATAGATTCTGGTTGCTTAGGATGACTGTGAGGGACCCAACATCGTCCACAATGGGTCCCTCACCCCAATAGTAATAGGCAATGTGCACTTGGTAAGAGGTGTAATTTTATGCACCTTTGCATCCACTGTTGAGGGTCTTCCCCCAATCGAGAACTGGGATGTCCCACTGGAGGAAATGGTGGGCCCTCAGCTAGATGTGTGGCTGGTGGAGGAAGTTCTAAATAGATCCTTAACCCCGTTTGATGCGAAGGCCCTGTCTTAGTGGCCATGGCGTAACTTCACCCTAGGTGCCCGGAGGCAAGATAAATGTTGGTGCCCCCCCACCCCCCAAATTAAAATTTACCAACCCCCCAGCACCTATGCCAGCCCCAGATGCTGCTGCCCCCTATGCAGTTCCTTTTATATAGTGCCCCCAGTAGTGGTCCCCCTATGCAGTGCCCTCAGTAGAGGTCCCCCTATGCAGTGCCTGCATATGTAGTGCCCCCCAGTAATGGTCCCCCTATACAGAGCCCCCAGTAGTAATGCCCCCTGCAGTGCCCCCAGTAGTAAGGGCCCCTGTAGTGCCCCCAGTTGTAATACCCTTGTAGTGCCCCCAGTAGTAATGCCCCTTGAAGTGCCCCCAGAAGTAAGGGCCCATCTAGTGCCCCCATTTGTAGTGCTCCCAATAGTGCCCCCAGTAGTAAGGCCCCTGTAGTGCCCCCATATCATGGTCCCAGCAATAAGTCCCCTGCATATGATGCACCAGTAGTAAGCTACCCCCCTGCGCACACACATACACAAAAAAAAAAACAATGCTTACCTTAAACCCCGCTCCAGTGCCTGCTGCCATCCGTCCCCGGCGCCCGCTCCTCGGAACTATGGGAGTGACGTCATGACGTCAATCCCATAGTGCACTGCGGGACCCGGAAGCGAGAGCTCAGGAGTGAGCTCCATCCTCTGGCTGCCGCTGGCGTCAGGGGGGAGAGATGAGAGAAGGAGCCAGGTGCCCGCTGGTAACACACTCTCAGCGGGCATCCGGCAAATGGAGGGTGCAGGGGGTGCGATCGCTGGGCCGGCAGGTCCCTTAAGCCACCAGGCCCCATAGCATACGCACCCCCTGCACCCTCCGTAGTTATGCCACTGGAGGTGGAGTGCCGATCAGTGGTGCTTCTTCTCCATGCAGCTCCTCCTCAGCAGTGCCCGGAATGGCTGGGTGACAATGGAGCCAGGTGCCCCCTTCAGGGCTGGCGCACGGTGGCAAATGACTCCATTGTCTCCGGGAGTTCTGCCACTGCTGTGTGGCTTTCCAGAGGATTTCCCATTGAGGTTGAGGTGCATGTTGGTACATGTAGGAATTTGTGCTCTTCTTATGCTTTCCCGGACGTTCTTTGAGAAAAATTGTGGTAGGAGGGGCGATTGGGTAGGATGGTTGGTCCTTATCCATAGTTCCTAAAAAAACTCCTGTTATTCCGTCTTATCCGGCATCTGTCTTACTTGGAGGGTTTTTCGGTTAATGATGCATTTCCAGAGAGTTATTGGCGTGTAGACTATCAATCTTTTGAAGAGTCTCTTGGCATAGGGCATGATTCAGACCCGGTCGCAAGCGCTCGCAACCGGGTCGATGGTGTCCCGGAGCGCATGCGCACAACGGAGCCGGCTCCTTCGTGCGCATGAGCGAGACCCGGATAGCGACGGGCAATCTGTCGCTCCGGATCTCGTAACAAAGGGGGCATGCTGTCGATGTTGAGTGACAGCACGCCCCTTTTGGTGGGCGGGCCGGGGGAGTGGCTGCCCAAATGGAGGCGTTCCCATGTGACTGGGAACATCATGAGTGATGTCAGTGGGAGAGATTTCGGCTCTGTTAGAGGCGAAATCTCTCTGGGGCTTGCGGCAAAGAGACCCTACCACAAGGGTCTCGTCGCAAGCTCGATGGTCGCGATGGTCTCGTGACAGCTGATACCCAATAAGATTCGGTAAAAAAAAAACGAACAGAACCGAGTAGAACCGAGCCTGCACATCCCTAGTCTTGACCATCGCGACCATCTTCCTAGCCGCTCGCTATAGCTGTGGGTCATCACCCACAGCTATGCGAGCAGCCAGGAGGCCGTTCTAAAAAAAAAAAAGAATGGCCCTGATTCAGAGCGAGCGCTCTGTCAGAGCGTCCAGCTCTGAATCAGGGCCATAGTCCAATCTTTTGGTCTCAGGGACATTTTAGGTAAAATAGATATTGAATCTGCCTTTTAGTTGTTACTTTTGCACCATAGTGATTTTCAGTTTATTGGATTATGGCTGGAGGATGGGATTTATGTGGATAGTTGCCTTCCCTTGGGTGTTCCGTGTCGTGCACGTATTTTGAGAAACTCAACAATTTTTTACATTGGTGTGTTTGGGTCGATACGAAGGAATCCGGCATTGCACACTACCTGAATTATTTTTTGCTAGTGGGTCTGGTGGTGCTTGGGGCCTGATTCAGAGTTGGGAATAGAGGGCCTGATTCAGAGCCGCTCGTAAGCGGCTGCTCGTTCGCTCCGAGCGATGTTCGCACAACTGCGCATACGTATGGGTCGTAATGTGCATGCACCAACCAGTCATTGCGGTTGGAAATCGAGCGCTCGCAAAATAGCGAGTGCCTGCTAATTTGAGTGACAGGATGAGGCGTTTGTGGGTGTAACAGGGGAAGGTGCTTGAAAACGGGGAGTGGTGATCCGAACGCAGGCGTGCCAAGAGGTTAAAACGGGCATTTTAAGGGTGTGCATAATTAACAAAGCAGCGTCATAGACCACGTCACTTGGTTGCTTCTTAGCCTGAACTGTTCGCATGATTGCGGTAGGAAAATCCAACCACAAGCACTGCGAGCAGTTCAGACGCCTTTCGATGTACTCGATTAATCTAATAAATAGCGGAGATGACGTATGATGCGAGCGGCCAGGGGGCGTCTTTACAAAATAGCGAGCGCATGTTTCGTTCGCTTGCTCAGACATAGAGGCGTCAACAGACCGCAAAGAGCGAGCGCTCAATTTAAATAGCCGGCCCCTTTTTCTGAACGAGCGAGCGCAAATAGCGTCCGGCTCTGAATCAGGCCCAGAGAGAGATATCTCTCTCAACTGTGAACCTGAACAACAATGCAAGCGGTGTAATACATACATTTTTTACATGTGGGGTAAATACTGGTTGTTTTTGCATGTACCCACAAATACTGCACAAGCTTTATTATTACTCTACAATTTCGATGTCAGCTTGGAAACACTCCTCCCAAATCTAAATCTCTCTGCACATTTTAAATCTGCCCCACCTGCAGTGCAGCCTGGTTTCACCAAGATGATCAGTTGAGAGAGATATCTCTCTCTATTTCCAAGTCTGAATCAGGCCCTGAATCAGACCCTTATGGCCTGATTCAGACCCACTCGCGAGCGCATAGCGGGTCGATGGTCTGCCAGTGCGCACGCGCGGCGTGCGCAATGAGCATGCACAGGCCACGGAGCGAGTGAGAACTTCTCGCTACAAAACGGGGCGGCTGTCGATGTTGATCAACAGCTTGCCCCATTTTGTAGGCGGGGAGGGGGGTGGCTGGTAAACTGAGGCGTTTTCGAAGGAACGCCTGCTGTTAGTGGGCGGCCCTACTGACATCATTCGTGATGTCAGTAGTGAACTTCCTGCTCTATTAGAGCAGGAAGTTCACTCGGGCTTGCGGGAACCGAGACCCTGCCACAAGGGTCTCGTCGCAACTCGCAAGCCCGATGGTTGAGATCATTGCGACCTTCGCCAGGCTGCTCCCAAAAGCTGTGGGTGGTCACCCACAGCTATGCGAGTGGCCTTGAGGCATTTTTTTGTTTGTTTTTAATCCGCCCTGATTCAGAGCGAGCGCTCGCAAATAGCGAGCGCCTCTGAATCAGGCCCTTAGTCCACACGTGGTACAGCTTAACCAGTTCTTAGATTTATTGGATCAGGTAAAACAACAAGTAGCATAAGACACAGGGATGTCACAGGTGTAACAGCGGTATGCAGATATACATATTTTATATATATATATATATATATATATATATATATATATACATATATACAGTCAGGTGCATAAATATTGGGACATTGACAGAATTTTCATATTTTGGCCTCTATTCACCACCACAATGGCTTTGAAATGAAACAAACAAGATGTGCTTTAACTGCAGACTTTTAGATTCAATTTGAGGGTAATTACATCCAAATCAGGTGAACGGTGTAGGAATCTCAACGGTTTCTATATGTGCCTCCCACTTTTTAAGGGGCCAAAAGTAATGGGACTATCAACTCAAAAGCTATTTCATGGACAGGTGTTGGCTATTCCCTCGTTATTTCATTATCAATTAAGCAGGTAAAAGGTCTGGAGTTGATTCTAGGTGTGACATTTGCATTTGGAATCAATTGCTGTCGACTCTCAATATGAGATCCAAAGAGCTGTCACTATCAGTGAAGCAAGCCATCATTAGGCTGAAAAATCAAAACAAACCCATCAGAGAGATAGCAACAGCATTAGGTGTGGCCAAATCAACTGTTTGGAACATTCTTAAAAAGAAAGAACGCACCGGAGAGCTCAGCAACACCAAAAGAACCCAGAAGACCACGGAAAACAACTGTGGTGGATGACAGAAGAATTATTTCCCTGGTGAAGAAAAACCCCTTCACAGCAGTTGGCCAAATCAAGAACACTCTCCAGGAGGTAGGTGTATATGTGTCAAAGTCAGCAATCAAGAGAAGACTTCACAAGAGTGAATATAGAGGGTTCACCACAAGATGTAAACAATTGGTGAGCCTCAAAAACAGGAAGACCAGATTAGAGTTTGCCAAACAACATCTAAAAAAGCCATTACAGTTCTGGAACAACATCCAATGGACAGATGAGACAAAGATCAACTTGTACCAGAGTGATGGGAAGAGAAGAGTATGGAGAAGGAAAGGAACTGCTCATGATCCAAAACATACCACCTCATCAGTGAAGCAAGGTGGTGGCAGTCCCATGGCGTGGGCATGTGTGGCTGCCAATGGAACTGGTTCCCTTGTATTTATTGATGATGTGACTGCTGACAAAAGCATCATAATGAATTCTGAAGTGTTTCGGGCAATATTATATGCTCATATTCAGTTAAATGCTTCAGAACTCATTGGACGGCGCTTCACAGTGCAGATGGACAATGACCCGAAGCATACTGCAAAAGCAACCAAAGAGTATTTTAAGGCTAAAAAGTGGAATGTTATTCAATGGCCAAGTCAATACCCTGACCTGAATCCGATTGAGCATGCATTTCACTTGATGAAGACAAAACTGAAGGGAAAATGCCCCAAGAACAAGCCGGAACTGAAGACATTTACAGTAGAGGCCTGGCAGAGCATCACCAGGGATGAAACCCAGCATCTGGTGATGTCTATGCGTTCCAGACTTCAGGCTGTAATTGCCTGCAAAGGATTTGAAACAAAGTATTAAAAAGTAAAAGTTAGATTTACGATTGTTTAGTTTGTCCCATTACTTTTGGCCCCTTTAAAAAGTGGGAGGCACATATAGAAACCGTTGTAAGTCCTACACCGTTCACCTGATTTGGATGTAATTACCCTCAAATTAAATCTGAAAGTCTGCAGTTAAGGCACATCTTGTTTGTCTCGTTTCAAAGCCATTGTGGTGGTGAATAGAGGCCAAAATATGAAAATTCTGTCAATGTCCCAATATTTATGCACCTATATATATAGTAGATAGACAACGGTGGCACTCCAAGTACAGCAGTGTTAAAGCCGGGTCAATAGAACACCGGCATGTTTATTATAAATCAATGTTTCAGTCCTTGCGGACCTACGTCAGGAATCCGCAAGGACCCCCCAAAGTACACTCCAGTCCAAACCAAAAAAAAAAATATTTTCTGTGTTTGTGAATTGTGTGCGCAGTAGCCGCACGTGCATCAACAAAGTAGTGCCAAGCGTGCGCCTGTGTCATAAGTAAAGGGCCGGCTGGCTTGACTGTTAAAGGGTGCTGTAACCCCCAAAGTACACTCCAAACCAAAAAAAATTATATTTTCTGTGTTTGTGACTTGTGTGCACTGTGGCTGCACGTGCATCAACAAAGGAGCAGTGCCAAGCGTGCGCCTGTGTCCCATAAGTAAAGAGCCGGCAGGCTCATTTCTTAAAGGGTGGTGTAACCCACAAAGTGCACTACTCTCCAGCAAAAATAAAAAAATATTTTCTGTGTTTGTGTGCGCTTTAGCCACACGTATATATCAATATAACATAAATGGAGGACCAAACTTTCTCCGATAAAAATAAAATAGGGAAAGATCAAGAACCACTTCCTCCTAGTGCTATTGCTGCTGCTGGGAGTTGTTCATCATCCCAGAGAGGAAGTAGGAACATCACTACTTTTACTAAACAATTGGCCCTCCAACAGTCCCTAGCGATGAGGATGAAGTATGACAGCAGTCATCCTGAAGCAAAACGTATAACTGAGGCCTTGACTGCTATGTTGGTGTTAGACGTGCGTCCGGTATCCGCCATTAGCGCAGTGGGATATAGACAATTGATGGAGGTAGTGTGTCCCCGGTTCCAAATCCCATCTAGATTCCACCTGCATCCTCAAAGCAGCAGCGACAAGCGTGCGTCTGTCTGTTAAAGGGTGGTGACACCCTCAAAGTGTGCTACACAAACAATTAAAATATTGTTCTTTTTTTTTCTGTCTTTGTGAAATGTGTGGGCTGTAGCCGCACCTGCATCCTTAAAGCAGCAGCGACAAGTGTGCGTCTGTCTGTTAAAGGGTGGTGACACCCTCAAAGTGTGCTACACAAACAATTAAAATATTGTTCTTTTTTTTTCTGTCTTTGTGAAATGTGTGGGCTGTAGCCGCACCTGCATCCTTAAAGCAGCAGCGACAAGCGTGCGTCTGTCTGTTAAAGGGTGGTGACACCCTCAAAGTGTGCTACACAAACAATTAAAATATTGTTCTTTTTTTTTCTGTCTTTGTGAAATGTGTGGGCTGTAGCCGCTCCTGCATCCTTAAAGCAGCAGCGACAAGCGTGCGTCTGTCTGTTAAAGGGTGGTGACACCCTCAAAGTGTGCTACACAAACAATTAAAATATTGTTCTTTTTTTTTCTGTCTTTGTGAATTGTGTGGGCTGTAGCCGCACTTGCATCCTCAAAACAGCAGCGACAAGCGTGCATCTGTCTGTTAAAGGGTGGTGACACCCTCAAAGTGTGCTACACAAACAATTAAAATATTGTTCTTTTTTTTTCTGTCTTTGTGAAATGTGTGGGCTGTAGCCGCTCCTGCATCCTTAAAGCAGCAGCGACAAGCGTGCGTCTGTCTGTTAAAGGGTGGTGACACCCTCAAAGTGTGCTACACAAACAATTAAAATATTGTTCTTTTTTTTTCTGTCTTTGTGAATTGTGTGGGCTGTAGCCGCACTTGCATCCTCAAAACAGCAGCGACAAGCGTGCATCTGTCTGTTAAAGGGTGGTGACACCCTCAAAGTGTGCTACACAAACAATTAAAATATTGTTCTTTTTTTTTCTGTCTTTGTGAAATGTGTGGGCTGTAGCCGCTCCTGCATCCTTAAAGCAGCAGCGACAAGCGTGCGTCTGTCTGTTAAAGGGTGGTGACACCCTCAAAGTGTGCTACACAAACAATTAAAATATTGTTCTTTTTTTTTCTGTCTTTGTGAAATGTGTGGGCTGTAGCCGCTCCAGCATGCTTAAAGCAGCAGCGACAAGCGTGCGTCTGTCTGTTAAAGGGTGGTGACACCCTCAAAGTGTGCTACACAAACAATTAAAATATTGTTCTTTTTTTTTCTGTCTTTGTGAAATGTGTGGGCTGTAGCCGCACCTGCATCCTTAAAGCAGCAGCGACAAGCGTGCGTCTGTCTGTTAAAGGGTGGTGACACCCTCAAAGTGTGCTACACAAACAATTAAAATATTGTTCTTTTTTTTCTGTCTTTGTGAAATGTGTGGGCTGTAGCCGCTCCTGCATCCTTAAAGCAGCAGCGACAAGCGTGCGTCTGTCTGTTAAAGGGTGGTGACACCCTCAAAGTGTGCTACACAAACAATTAAAATATTGTTCTTTTTTTTTTTGTCTTTGTGAATTGTGTGGGCTGTAGCCGCACTTGCATCCTCAAAGCAGCAGCGACAAGCGTGCATCTGTCTGTTAAAGGGTGGTGACACCCTCAAAGTGTGCTACACAAACAATTAAAATATTGTTCTTTTTTTTTCTGTCTTTGTGAAATGTGTGGGCTGTAGCCGCTCCTGCATCCTTAAAGCAGCAGCGACAAGCGTGCGTCTGTCTGTTAAAGGGTGGTGACACCCTCAAAGTGTGCTACACAAACAATTAAAATATTGTTCTTTTTTTTTCTGTCTTTGTGAAATGTGTGGGCTGTAGCCGCTCCTGCATCCTTAAAGCAGCAGCGACAAGCGTGCGTCTGTCTGTTAAAGGGTGGTGACACCCTCAAAGTGTGCTACACAAACAATTAAAATATTGTTCTTTTTTTTTCTGTCTTTGTGAATTGTGTGGGCTGTAGCTCTATTTTACCTGAATTGCCCCCCCTCCAGTGTGTACTCCGAAAGAGTGTTTAGTGCAGCCGGGAACCTTGTCAGCGAAAGGCGTAGGAGGTTGCTTCCACAAAATGTGGAGAAGATGATGTTCATAAGAGAAACCGAAAGATTGCATAAGAAAAGAGGTGTTTTAAACCTCTAGGATGGGGGCAGGCATGTATGCAAATTACTTGTGGGAGTTAGCCTATGGCAAGCAGGGGCGGGTTTGTAACAGGAACATTATATAGTGGGATAAAAGTGTGGGCCAAAGCCTCTTTGTTCCAGATTCCTCCAGGACAGGGAAGTGCATTTTGTCAGTTGTCATTTTCCTTAATAAAACTCTCTTAGTGCTTCTCCTTCTTCTCTTCTTCTCTCCTCCTTTTCCTTATTGTATTTAGTTATTCTTTTCATTTACTTCATATCATTGCTTTTACTTTTCCTTTCTGTCCTCAATCACTGTCTTTTCTGATTTCTTGTTCTGCTGGGGGTGGGTGTAGCTATGTCCTGCCTAGTAATGAGCCTCCCCAGACCCTGGTCCCTGGCTCCACAGTGCCCCCATGTTATTAGGAGCTGCAGGTGTGGTTCCCCTATTGATAGTTCTATCCCCCCTCAGGCTGCTGCAGCAGCTTTGTGGAAGGTGTGCCAGTGCGGGGGAGGGGTGCTTCCCTTCAGTCCTTAATGCCCCTGGTCAATATCATCTTTGTGGCTGCAGTGGCCAGCACCATAGGCAAATGCAGGAGGGGTTTATGAGTACCTTGCCTGAACCCCCCCTCAGCCCACACCATGATGACTACAATAGAAATAGCATATAATACTAAAGTTGCATGTTTTTTAGGATCCCCTCAGTGTCACAAATGAAATAACTAGCACTACAGTCCCTGTTGATCTTTTAAATGTGTCAGCCAGTAGAAAAAGTTAAAAGCCAGGAATGAATATTGTTGTGCACCAACTAGATCTGGAAAACATGCACTGTACGGGGTGCACTGATATGGATCACCTATTGGATCAATTATTAATACTGGATAATACACCATCCAGTACATAGGGGGACCAATCTGTGCATCTATGTCCAGGACAGTGCATGGTTTCTTTTTCTGCCCTCCCCCAGATTCCCCAACTTGCTCATATGATCTGTAAAGGAGCCTGCACATGAAATAAAAAGATTCAGCTCAGACAGGATGGCTCTACTTCTACATATAATTGCTTACTGTGTTTGCTGGTCCTGTATATGCCAGAATTATATCATTCAGTACATTCGTATGATGTATTTTATAGATGGTCTAAGTGCTGATTATGCCCTCTTAATGGTAGAAAACAGTTGCAGCAAACAGTGTCAGTATTATGCTGGGCATTGAGGTATCATTGGGGGAATAGAATGCTTTAGTGATGCGTTATCTGACAGTAAGGGGTAATGGCTTTGACACTGCTTTATTTATGTATGGCACCTTAGATCTAGCTTTTATCTCCTTTGAATCATATTATCAGTCAATAGAGGAGATTGTATTATATACTGTATTCTGAGCATTTAACTTACAAAATAGACAGAATACATGTGCTACAGTGAATTTCTACAGTGTGCACAGCTTATTATTGCAATCACTGCCCCAAGCAGCTATCACCGGGAAGCTCCATTCTCAGCTATGCTCCTACTTTGACAAATATACATTGCTGGAGGTCACGCAGCCTTCGCGTCCTGCCTATGAGGGGTACAACGCGAGCAAAGCAGCTAGTTCAGTTCGTCAGGGCTAACAGCAGGCGTCTGGGGAAAATGCTTCGCCTTTAATAATTCCACCTGTACGCAGGGACGAAAATGTCATTTTCGTCACCTCTGCTTGCGATGTGGTGGCAATCACCCAGTTGCCAAGTGTTTCAAGGGGGGTGCCCAGCAGCAGCCTGCACAGCCAGCAAAAGGCACAAGTGCTAAGTAAATTTCCATCCCCTGTCCGTGTCACAGCGATAGCAAAATGGTTGAGTTGGTACCCGGTTCTGCAGGACGCAGAATTTTCGTTAAAAGGCTTCAGTTTTGGTTTTCGTTTACCTATTTGCAGGGATGTCGACACATATTCGCCTAGAAATTTGAAGTCTGCCTTTGAATTGCCTCACATTCTTAGGGAAAAAGTGGCTGGCGAGGTTAGCGTCAGGCGCATTGCAGGGTCTTTTGCAGAACCCCCATTAGGGATCTTGTGAATTCCCCGGTGGGAGTGGTTCCCAAGAAAATTCCAGGAAAATACAGGCTCATGCAACATCTGTCTTATCCGCCAGGCTCGTCAGTAAATTATGCCATACCAGTTGAGGTTTCCTCGGTGGTGTACCAGTCTTTTGACGATGCTTTGGACGTCATTAGGTGTTATGGTCCGGGCGCACTGATGGCTAAGATAGATGTTGAGTCAGCTTTTCGTCTACTTCCTTTGCACCCAGAGTCATTCCAGTTTATGGGTTTTTAGCTTGGACAATGGATATTGCATAGACAAATGCTTGCCTATGGGGTGTTCTGTGTCCTGTGCGTTTTTCGAGCATTTTAGCACCTTCCTACACTGGTGCGCAGAATTTATTTATTTAATTTTTGCGGTAGTCATGGAATAGCCCACTATCTCGATGACTTTCTGTGTGTCGGCCCTTCCGGTTCAGGCAGATGCAGTTATCTTTTGTTTTCTTTACGAGCGCTGTTTTTTCATTTGGAGTTCCCGTTGCTGCGGACAAAACGGAGGGCCCTTCCCCTTGTCATTCCTGGGTATCGAGATCTGTACCTCGGCGGGTTCTTGTCGCATTCCTCTCGATAAGCCTGTCAAGTTGCGTAATGCCATAGCGAAATGCACGGCTTCCAGTAGAATTACCCTGCGGCAGGCGCAATCCCTCCTGGGCCTGTAAAGTAATTCCAATGGGCAGAGCTTTTTCACGTAAATTGGAAAGGGCCACGGCTGGTGTCACTAACCGAGACATTTGCTACGTTTATCCTCAGAGTTTAAGCAGGACCTCTCTGTCTGGGTCTCGTTTCTTCGGGATTTTAATGGCGTTCGGTTGTGGATGTCTCCAGCCGCTGACAATTTACAGCTGCAGCTGTTCACCGACGCAGCAGGCACCACAGGGTTCGGATGTTACCTTGATGGCTCCTGGTGCGTTGGCCGTTGGCTGGAAGAATGGGTGGGAAAGGGTTTGACTAAGGACTTACTCCTTCTCAAACTCTTTCCCATAATGGTTTCCTTGGAAATCTGGGGGGAATGGTTACGCAATCGCAGCATCATTATCAGGTGTGACAACCTGGGCGTGGTCCATGCGATACAATCAGCAACATGCGGCTTCCCTGCTGGCTTTGCGCTTGCTAGCGCAGCTGTGCTCACATGTTTGCGCTGTAACATCATGTTTAAGGCAAGACACGTTCCTGGGGTGGAGAATGAGATAGACGATGCGTTATCACGTTTCCAGTGGGCTAGGTCCCGATCTGTGGCCCCTGGTGCTGACGTTGTGCTTTGCCCCTCTTATGTTTGGCAGGTGATCAAGCCGGCATGGAGGGCTTAGCAGAACAGTCTTTAGCCCCCTCCACGTTGCGAGCATATCGGCAGGCATGGAATGAATGGGAAGATTATTCCCGTAGCAGCAAACAGGCAGGTAAGAGTCAGCATCGTTCGATGCTTTCTTTTATTTGGAGTCTCCATTTGGCTGGCAGATCCAGGGCTTCTGTTGCGCGCTCTTTGGGGGGCATTGCATTTTATTGTAAATTGAAGGGCCAACCTGACTTTACTAAAAGTTTTCTGATTGTGAAGGCTTTAAAGGGTTGGGCACGGGTCTCCCGGCCAGTAGCTGACCGTAGGAGACCTGTGGATGCTCATCTGCTTCCGGCAGTATTAGGGGCGGTTCTCGGAGTGGCTCTTACTGCGTATGAGGCGGTCCTGATTCAAGTGGTGTTTTCAGAGGCTTTTCACAGCACCTTGAGGGTATCGGAGCTGGTGGCATCATCCAAATGGGTTGATGCCGCCATGCTCCTCTTGGATATCCTGGTCAGTGAGAGGTCTGTTCTCTGTAGGATTCGTCGGTCAAAGACCGACCAGACTGGTAGGGGTAGGTGGATCTCGTTGGGTCCATCTAGGTACGAACAGATCTGCCCCGTGGCACTAGCTATGCGGTATGAGTTATTGCGGCCGGATGTTCCTGGTTCATGACTCATGCATATGGACAGGACTCCGCTTACCAAATACCAGTTTGGTTGGTTTTTGAAGAGGTGTGTATCAGTTTTAGGCCTCCCGCCTCAAGATTTTGGTACACACTCATTTCTGATCGGAGCCGCAACTTCGGCGGCAGCTGCGGGTTTCTCGGCATCAGAAATTAAGGCCCTAGGACGTTGGAAATCGGATAGTTATAAAGGTTACATTCGACCTAGGCGTGAAGGCCCTTTGTTTTAAAGTCATTTCACAGTCTGTTCCGGTTACGTTTATAGTTTATGCTTGCCTGGTTTTTGTCTTGTCTCATGTACTGTCCTGTCTTGTCTGTTACCCCTGTCCGTCCTACTCGGGATTAGCTACTCGCCATTGCTGGCAATGGGAGTCTTGAGGGATTTTTCAATTTTTACCTGAACTGACGGATTCAATTCGGCTATTCTCAATCATTTAATTAGGCCATAGTCCATCCCTCAGCAGGTTTTTATTTTACCTCTTGCCGAGTTCACCTGTTTTTTCCCAATTCCCCCCCACCCATTCTTCCCCTTTGTGTCTTCTGTTTGTCTCAGCCACTTCAAGTAGTAAAGTCGGCGACCAATAGAAAATTTTTCTTTTTGGCAGATACTCACTTATGTTCTATCAGATCCCACTAATACACCATAAAATTTTATTGTTTTATGACAATTACTAATTTTTTATTTACTGCTTTCCTCCACCTTTAGGATTGCTCTTTGACACGCAGGACATTTGGGTTATAGGCCACTCCTATATTTTCTGGGCTGCTAGGTTTGAGTTCAGATCAAGCTCCAATTTTTGAATATTCAGCTAGGGTCCGTTGGATAGGTTCCAGAGGTATGAGATGGCATTCCTTTTGTCCTAAACTGTTAGAGTATGCAAGGCTTTTTGGTAGGCCACGTATTTTGGTGGCTTATTTAGGAGGCAACGACTTAGGGCAGATGTCCACTGTAGAATTACGAGTTGATATTGTCAACGATTTGGCGAGGGTGCTATCGGCCTGGCCCTTGTGTAAATTAATTTGGTCTTGCATTGTACCTCGACAGGTCTGGCGTGGGGTTAGGAGTTTTCCTGTTAATGACGAAGCTAGGAAGAAACTTAATTTCGCAGTTGCCAAATTTGTGATGGCCAATTATGGCCGTTTCATTTACCATAAGAACATTCAATTTCGATTTAGTTATATGTATAGACCTGATGGAGTTCATTTAACAGAGGAGGGTTTGTCATTGTTTATTGGGGATCTTTTTGAGGAGTTGGCGTTATTGGGGTAGTACTTGGTATGGTGGCGGTGCAGCGGTTCTATAAGCAGAACCTTGCTGTGGCGGGAAAGAACGGCAGGTCGCCAGTCCGGGTGCAATTATGATTTAAGGGCGCTCCCTTCGTTGACTGGTAGTTGGCTGTACCAACCTAACGGGGGGCAGTATCACCACCTAAACGGGTGGGAAGTCAAGATGGGGGTGAGCGTTACCTTTTGTTGATGATATGAGTTACATGGTTATGTGTATGCACTCTGGGCGATCTACGCCTGCTATGCCTTTTGTTGTTTGTGTGTGGGCATAGCAGATCTGGCTGATTTCTGGCCGTCCTTTCTTTGCCACCATACATCCTTAAATAAATAATAATTATTATTGCTCCAATAAATTGCCATCAAGTTATCTGCCAAATCCACGTCTCAGTGTCTTTATTTTATGTTAGTATGATAAGTGGTTTGCACACATGACAACACCTCATCCGATAGAAGGTTTAGAGAAACCGAAAGATTGCATAAGAAAAGAGGTGTTTTAAACCTCTAGGATGGGGGCAGGCATGTATGCAAATTACTTGTGGGAGTTAGCCTATGGCAAGCAGGGGCGGGTTTGTAACAGGAACATTATATAGTGGGATAAAAGTGTGGGCCAAAGCCTCTTTGTTCCAGATTCCCCACCCTCCCTCCCCTATAAATTTTGGTATGTTGTGGGTTTGGTTTTGGGTGGCGGGAAAGAACGGCAGGTCGCCAGTCCGGGTGCAATTATGATTTAAGGGCGCTCCCTTCGTTGACTGGTAGTTGGCTGTACCAACCTAACGGGGGGCAGTATCACCACCTAAACGGGTGGGAAGTCAAGATGGGGGTGAGCGTTACCTTTTGTTGATGATATGAGTTACATGGTTATGTGTATGCACTCTGGGCGATCTACGCCTGCTATGCCTTTTGTTGTTTGTGTGTGGGCATAGCAGATCTGGCTGATTTCTGGCCGTCCTTTCTTTGCCACCATACATCCTTAAATAAATAATAATTATTATTGCTCCAATAAATCGCCATCAAGTTATCTGCCAAATCCACGTCTCAGTGTCTTTATTTTATGTTAGTATGATAAGTGGTTTGCACACATGACAACACCTCATCCGATAGAAGGTTTAAATGAATTATCAACTCTTCCAGGGAGACCAGCCTCCAGAACGTACAGAGGGACCTGTGGTTCCAGCGGGGACGAATTAATACTCTGTGAGGATGAGGATGTACACACTGAAGAGGGTGAGGAATCGGTGGATGAGGAGGATGAGGATGACATCTTGCCTCCGTAGAGCCAGTTTGTGCAGGGACAGATTAATTGCCAGCTTGTTTTGTGGGGGCCCAAACGAACCAATCATTTCAGCCACAGTTGTGTGGCAGACCCTGGCGCTGAAATGATTGGTTTGTTAAAGTGTGCATGTCCTGTTTATACAACATAAGGGTGGGTGGGAGGGCCCAAGGACAATTCCATCTTGCACCTCTTTTTTTTCTTTGCATTATGTACAGTTTGGGGCCTAGTTTTTCAAACTGCCATCCTGTCTGCCACTGCAGTTTCACGCCTAGATGGGTCACGTGTTTGTGCCGCCCACTCGTGTCGCTTAGCATAGTCATCCAGCTACCTCGGTGCAAACTTTTGGACATAAAAACACTATTGTGAGGTGTGAGGTGTTCAGAATAGACTGGAAATGAGTGGAAATTAAGGTTATTGAGGTTAATAATAGCATAGGAGCAGAAAAACCTACAAATTCTGTGATTTTAGCTGTTTTTATGCTTTTTTTCAAAAAAATACAGATCCAAAACACAAAACCCAGAACCCAAAACACGGAAGGGTGGTTTTGGCAAAACCAATCCAGATCCAAAACACGAAGAAAGATCCAGATCCAAAACCAAAACACAAAACACGAAAAGTGGCCGGTGCACACCCCTAGTACAAATTCGCAGATGAATAGAACTTTGTCTGAGGAAAAGCGGCGGCCTCTTGAATCGGAGAACTTTTTACACAGATTTAGACTCATTCGCACACAGATGTACAATTGTCGCACACCCCATTGATCAGTGTACGCTAGCAATGCAGGTCTGTCGCTATTTATTATTAATCATATAAATTGCTACGTAGCAGTTCTAGCACAATTTGTATTTCCACACACAGCAGCGATACAGATTTACCGTTACTTAGATAGACTTCTTTATCTGTTTTCTTTCTTCTGGGTATTTCATCCTTGTGTTTATAGCATTAGGCCTAGCTGTTCATTTACACTGCCTCTGCCCCAGCGCAGCAAAACATCTCCACACCCCGTGCTGTCTGGTGACGACATGAAGAAGTGAGGGGCCACGCTGCCGGGAGCATGAAATTAAGTGTCCGACACCACAGAGCTATGTGTCTGTGTAAGCACTGCACTGACATTGCCTTCCCGGCACCCCAGATGTTTGAGGTAGGAGGCACTCAGAGAACAGCTTTTTGTCATGTCTCAAGGGCCATGAAAATTAAGAACTATAACTATTGGGAAAAATACATTGCAGATGAAGGCACGGGGAAACATATAGAGAAATATTGATATATTAGTATGCCCGTGGGCCATGGTGAACATTTCGCCAATTTGAAACCAGAACATACGTACGGAAAATGCTTCGCTAGATAATGGCTAGATCATGTTAATACGATGGAATCACGTAATAACATGTGTGTGAAACATAACCAGCTAAGCCGCGCCCTTATATGGTTTTTGGGAAGTTTTGTATTGTAACATTTTGCCAATGTGTAAGTGCGATGATATATTTGTCCATGGACTCTGAAGCTAAATGGACCATTTCCAGGGGGTATTGCAAGCTGAGCCCCTGTAGATGCAAATGATAATGCACAGTTACTCCGCCTCACCGTCTCCCCTCACCCTTGGGGGGGTGGGGCTTAGCAGGGGGGTAGCAGCGGCGGCCGGTCGGCGCATGCGCGGGCACTTTGTCACTGTATTATTTCCGAAAATAGAGTGACTAGTGTGCGGAGTGACTAGTGTGCGCAATGCGAATTCAGTCGTTAATATCACACTACAACCTGCATTCAATATGCGGATTGTAGTAAATAGAGCCCTAAGAGAAGTAGCTACGATTCTAACCACGGGGACAACTGCTTTTCGGAGCAGTTGTCCCCTCGCCGGAGCAAGGATGAATTGCTCCGGTGTCACTTTCCCCCCGCTGCGAGTTGGATACTTTGAACTCATCATCGGAGGAGATACGGCCTTCGATGATGAATAGGCCCCTATGCCTTTAAACCAGGACACTCATGAATTACACAGGTTCTTTGAGCATGTAGAGTCGGGCAGCCTTACTGTAGCCTTCTAAAGAGTGCAGGAGTTGCCTATAGCAACCATACAGCTTTGAGGTAGCATTTATCAAGCAGCTCCTTAGGTCCCACCAAAGGTTACACATGCAGCCATGGTAAATGTCTGTACTAAGCCTTGTAGAGAGATAAAGTACCAACCAACCAGCTCCTAACTGTCACTTTACAGGCTGTTGTGTTTGAAAAATGACCCTTAGGAGCTGATTGGTTGGTCAGGGGTGTATCTAGGAGTCCGAGGTCCCCTGGTAAAGTAGGGGACTGGAGCCCCTCCCTCTCTCGTTGCCCGGTGCTGATGCTTCTGACTGAGAGATCAGCAGCAGCACAGACTTTTGACAGACAGAACTGGCCACGCCCCTGGTGAGTGCCATCTTGGCCAATAGGAAGATATGTCCCTGTCCAGGTTGGTACTTTATCTCTCTCCACTTTACCTCTCCTCTCTCCAGTTACCTGCGGGACACACGGAATTTAATATGATCCAGAATCCACATTGTCTACACTTTGCTAAGATCACTCCCTGACTGCCACAGGTAACTATATTGTTACTCTCAATGGTAAGAACACTGACATAAATATGGCAATGTACAGTGAGCAACCAGAATGATGTAGTTTGTAAAGTGTTGCTCATCTGTCTCGTAGTATCAGGCCACTAGTAACTCGTAGTCAGACAGTCCAGAAATGACACATAGTCCAGGGATTATCAGCAGGAAAGGATATAGCAAGTCCACATAGCTGGCAGTGGCTCTGTTGCACAACACGGGTTGTTCTTATGGAATATGGGGGTTCATTAAACATTAGTAGCAAATGGACCTTTAAGGAAATAATATTATGTATTAACTATTACTTACACAGCGCCAGTACATTCTGTTGTGCTTTACAATTGGCAACAAACCCAAGACTGGGTAATAACAGAGGGGGGGTACTAATTACCCAGGCCCAGGCTTGTTGGAGGGGCCTGGTGGACGCCCGGGTCTGCCCACCCCCCTCTATAACATAACTTACCTGTCAGTGGCAGCAGCCTCTTTCCCAGCCCACCACACACTACTGTGTACTGGGCTGTGGGAGTTCCAGGGAGGTGACAGCTGCTGCCGAAACAAAAAATTGGATGGATAGTGTAAATCTCCAAAAATATTTGAATAAGAAAATGATCCCAAGGGGATTATGACTTTTTTAAACCATCCATTTTTCCAGACCAATCCTGAGTTTCAGACTGAATGGGAAGAAACCCTAGATAAATGTTCACTCTTTTTGATGGGTTTAGTAATCAGATATAGAGATTCAAAAGTAGAGCAACTTATTAATTAAATAGATGCCATCAAGAACAGTTTGATATCACAGAATTCTACTATAGAGTTTATTGAACGTGATAAAAAAAGTAACGGAAAGAGTCTTGAAATTCGAGCAATCAATCACGGAAATGAAATGTAAAAAATTCCAAAGGGATATGGAAGACTATAAAAAGGGACAGCTTAGATCGAATAAAAATGATAAAAAGAAAAATATAGTAAACTGGACTAACAATCAGTCTATATTTAATTCAAATAATATAAATAAACATATTAATCATAGAACTAATCCAGCCCCAGAATACCAATCAATGGGAAAAAGCTTCACTAATTATCATAACCAAAAGAGTACAAATTATTCAAGTTCTGAATGGCAGCCGATGAGACAGAGACCACTCTCTGATTGCTGCTCACGCTGTGAAACAGAACAGTCATTGGGTGTGGATAAATTAGACCCTCAGGCCCACAGGTCCCCAAAAAAAGGGATATTGAAGCATTAGGTGCACGTCCTAAAAATGTTTCTAGATTAAATTGTGAACAAGATGATTTACAATCTGACCTTTTTTTTAGGGAGAAACAACAGACAATTAGCAGATCATCCATGGAGAATAGAAAGGCAAAGATTCACTCCAAAAAGAAGTTGGGTTTTTAAGTATAGAAGGAGAAGGACGGGGGAGGAGAAATGTGAGAAACTAAGATTAAAATGTAATGAGAAAAGTAGTAGAGGGATCTTTAATCTATCCTCTAAGAAACTAACAAATAATGAACTCTCCCTCCTTAATAAGGACAAAACGGGTGGTTTCAATAAGCGCTGTCTTCCAAGACCATACGAAAGTCCTTCTTGATTGGAACTGTCACTCAAAGATAAAAAGAAAATGCACAACAAATTATGCTAATCTTGTAAAATATTTCTGTTCATATGATTCCACGACTCACCTCCTTAATAAACAATGCGTTCCTATCAAGGTATCTTTGTATTCAGAATTTTCTCATACACTATATTAAGATTTGTTCATGCATTCCCGCCAGGAACCCTTAGGTATACCAACTCACCTGGGACCAGGCATCGATGTCCACATAAAGGTATCTTTATATGGGATGGTAGGTGGTTCTTGGCAACCAAAAAAGATCTTGGTCCAAAATGGTTCAAAAGTATGGAATTTATTAGGACAAAACCATGTAAAATGGTACATACGTAAAACACAGACTCCACTGAAGCTGAGTGGAAGGCAAAATAACAAGAATAAAAAATGGAAGAAATACCAATAGTCTCAGTAAAAGCAAACACCAGGTGCCAAGAACCCGAACCCGACTGCCGAACCCAATATCTATGACCTATATGTGGAACTTAATAGATTCATACATACGATCTGTAGGAAGAGATACTTTGCTAAGAAATCAGCATCGCAAAATGAGGATCCCTCTTTTCCCTTTGTACTAGATTTTTCGTACGACCCTATACTACATATATTACAAGAACTAGAGTTGGAAAATTAAATAGGTGATTCTCCAGGGAAAATACAAAAATATTTAACATAAAGAAAAACTTTAAACTCCAGTCAGATTTGTTCCCTAAAGTAGTAGTATTGAAAGTTTTTACAAGACCACATTAGAAGATCTTAGAACACTATGTACAACAAAAACCAATATAAAATCAAATAATTTGAATAAATGGGAAAAGAGAGACTTGAAAGAATTGACTAAGGATAGTTCTATCATAATTAGGGAGGCAGATAAGGGTGGAGGATTAGATCTACAAGATAGAGAGGACTATTTGCTGAAGCACTAAGACAGTTGGGAGATCTAAAATGTTACACCGTGTTATTAAAAGATCCCACTGATATGTATCTCTCTGAATTGGAAGGGCTACTAAATTGTGCAATGAAAGATGGGGTCATATCCAGGGAGGAGTTTAAATTCCTCTTGACATCCTTTACAACTATTCCTGTTTACTATCACCTCCCTAAAGTCCCTTACCACTCCCCGGGATGTCCCAATATATCTGGTGATTGCTCTCTTTCTTATTTTCTTTCAGTCTATGTCGATAGTCATCTTCAACCACGTGTCTCACAGTTGAGGTCCCATATACGAGATACTTCTCAATTTTTACTGATTATAAAGGGTGCTGAATGGAAGCCTTCTTATGCCTTCCTGACTTTGGATGTTCAAAGTCTATATACTAATATCCCACTCAAATTGGGTGCTTAAACTATACAGGAATTACTTAATCGGGATGGAGACCTCACTGTGAGACACAGACAGTTTATTATTGACACTTTTCGTTTTATTCTTACGCACAATTACTTTCTTTTTTCTAACACTTTTTATCTTCAAACTATGGGGAAAGCCATGGGGACTCGGTTTGCGCCGAGTTACGCCAACCTGTACATGGGGCGTGTTGAGGACGACCTCGTGTGGGGTGGTAGACTCGGCACAAACCTAGTCCTCTATGGCCATTACATAGATGATCTATTTTTTATTTGGGATGGGGATTCTATCACAGCTTCTGATTTTGTTAGTTTTCTGAACACGAACACTTTTAATTTGGTTTTCACTCACACGTATGACAGAAGGAAAGTAAACTTCCTGGATGTGATCCAAGAAATAATCAATAATGAAATACAGACTTCTAATTACATCAAAGAAGTCGGTAGTAATGCATATCTCCATTTTAAAAGCGCTCACTACTACATATTACCTAGCAACAGGAGACACAGAGACGCCGAAATTCAGATCTAATGATCTTAGTTTTCCATTGGTAGATATGCACCATGTGATTGATGATCTAATGAGAATGGGGGTGAAACGCAAACAATAACGTAGTTGACGTCTTATGTTATACTATAATAAAGGTCCCTAATCACGTGGTGCGGGATGACTGGTGTAGGTCAAGGGGTGTAGTTCACGGGGACACTCCGGTTCCAATCGTGAGCTGGGTGACCTGATGACCCACATCACGTGGTGTAGGTTGACTGATGCGGACCACATGACATTGGTTACATGTTAGCGTAGGTCCAATTAGGAACCGAATAATCCGCTATGCGAAAGTACCCACTTACGACAGGAACAGAGACATCTATATCTTTTAAAAGTAAGTTTTTTTAAAAAAAGATTGGGTCCTGAGAATATCATTTGCCCCTACATACATTTGAATTTTATTATATAAAAAAAAATCTTTTTTTCTAAGACTAGTGATTGATTGATTAATGATGTGAACAGCTGATCTTGTTATGAACAATGAAGGTCTCTATATTAAGGCCACCTTGAATGATGTCAGATACCTTTGAAAAAGCTGCTATATAGCAGCGAAATATGTTAGATACTGTGACCCAAGTATTGGAATTTAATTGGAGAAGCTTCCCCATACGAACTTTACCACTGTCTATATTGGGGACCACCAGCATGTGACTTGCAAGATAGAGGGACTAGGAGCCTGAAAATCTGCGTTGGGTCTTATTACAATCTGGACCTCCGCTAATTAAAGGACTCCATCTAATTGTCTCACAGAGCCGGCAATAAGTCTTCATAGCTGGACAGTGTCTCAAGACTTGTGGATATATGATTATCTTTTGTGCACAGACTTTTTAACAACCAACGTGACGAGGTCAATTATTATCTAAGCCTATTGCGATATTCATTTATATGTTTTTCTAGGCTGCTATATCAGTGTATGTTACTATTAAAATTTATGAGAGTACATTATTGTATTCGTATCGCTGTTTTTCATGTTTTAATTATTTGTACTAGGGTTCCAGGGAGATGACTGCTGCTGCTCCTGAGTAGCAGCAGACTCTCCTTTGCTGCATGATGTGCAGGGGGGAGAAATCACACTGATGCCCCCCTCCACACTGGATCTGCCCATCAGGGATGCCACACATATGTTTTTCTCCTTTTATTAGTAGGAAGTGTGCCCACACCTCCACTGTTTGGCCACACCCCCTCCAGTACCTGGGTCCGTCCCCACTCTGTGTGGCCCTGGGGAAGAGAGCCATGTTTGCAAGCTTACACGCTATAGGGAAGCAGTCATTGATACACAAGGGTAAGTGCTACATATTACATATTAGTCTAGCCAACTTGCGGTGGTTCTTGGTGAGCTGTATGATCCATTCACACAGCGATGATGGCTTCTGGTCAACAGGATGTGTGAGTGAAGAAAGAGGAAATATGTAAAGTTATGTGTGGACTGTATAGAGGGGATGTATGTACATAGGTAGAATGGTCTACAGTATGGAGGTGATGTGGTTGGCTCTAGAATTTGATAAGCTGCCCGAAGCGGTGAGTTCTCAGGGAAGCCTGAAGGTTTTTGAGTAAATTTACTAAAGGTCAATTTTTTTATCGATTTTGATCAATTATAAATTGATCTATATCTATGTTGTGTTTCAGGGGCTAAATCTCACATTTAGTAACAGCAGGGATGTGCAGTCAGGGTAGCCTGGGGAGGGGGGGCTTGACCTAACCGCGAGAGGCATGGCAATGGCAATGCCCCCTTCGGCTAAAAAGAAGGAAAAATATATTTTCTGCAGAGCTGGGTAGGGCGGCGCTGTGAACCCTCCAGCTCGGCGCAAAGCCAGGGGGGCGCGATCAGAGGCATAGGAGACCTCTGTGGCTGATGAGCAGTCTCCTTCTGCAGCCCAGCACACAGCAGTGTGTCCTGGGCTGCTGTAAGATAAGAGAGAGGGGGTGATGGTGCCGGACCTGGGCTCCCCCACCGGGCCCCTCTAGCAAGGCTGGGCTCGGGTAATTAGTACCTGCTCCCCCCCTCCCAGCACCCCTGCTGCAGGGAGACAAGAGATGAGGCAGGAACAGCTCAGCCTCACTTCTGTATAGTCAGACATTGCTTGCAGAGCTGGGGGCGGGGCCACATCATGGGCAGTAAGCTGCACAGAAAGATAGCTAATAGAAACATGCCTCTGAGTATGGGGGGTATGCCTTGGGCACTGATGGACACCTTGGATGTGCCATGTGACCAGGAAGTGCACTGCCGTGTTTAGAGATTGGAGCTAAGTCAGCAGCAGCAGCAGCAGCAGCAAGCGAAGACACAGTGATGGTCACTGAAGCTTAAGTATAGTGAGGGGAGAGTTATAGTGAGTAAGGTGGGACAGGCTCCCAGCACTCAGACCCACCTCTATGTGTTCCTCCCCAGCCATTGACCTCACCCCGCGTTACTGAGTAACAGAGGTTTTATATTGATTTTTAAATGTTAGTAAATGTGTGATTTAGGGGCCTATTCATCATAACTAAAATATCGATGGAGGTAATTAGGTTTAGAACTGGCATGGAGTTCTACCTAATTACCGGAAGAATTCATCATTCCTCCTCCCCATAACTATCTATTCCAAAAAGCTGTCATTTTTTCAGGAAATAGATACTTTTCCCTGCCTACACTAACTTACCGCAGCGGTAATCAGTGCTGCGCATACGCTGTTACATTCACAAAAGCGGCGCATGTGCAGCACTGATTATATAACTGCGGTAATTCTGTGACCCCCCCAACCACCCCACCCCCTCCTCCCCTCCGCTCACCTCCCTGTCCCCCACCTTGGACCCCGACCTCCCATTTGAAGAGGAGAAAACAATAAAGTTAAAAAAAATTATAATAATATTTTTTAAACTTTTCTGTGTTCTGCTGGGAGAACACAGTCGGAGCTGGAGGAGGGATGAGGGATGGACGGAGGGAGCCAGAGGAGGACCTGCCCAGCTGACAGCAGGTAAGTGTAACCCGCTATACACCACCTGAGAGTGACTTATAGTAACACCATCAAATTCCGAAAATACATAATTTTTGGAATATGATGAATAGTGATATCTCCTGTATTAAGTGTGTTCATGAATACTAAAATAACAGTAATTAAGGGAAATGTCCTTAAAACCATGATCTCAGTGTTGATGAATAGGCTTCTTCTGAAAATGGGTGCTAGCATATTTTTACGTCTCTAAAGTGAACTTTTAAAAACGTGAAAAATCCACCTGCTACATGCACCTGCAATCCCAAAAACACCTGACCCATCCTTGCAGCCCCCCAAGAAGCCTATTTCGCTAGTTTTTATGCTTGTCCCTCCACTTTTTAAATTTTTACCCCAAAAATGACACGTCTTTTGTGGGGTGTTCTTAGGTTTTTGTTTTTTTTGCAGATTTGTCTTTTGGTGGCTGTCCCAAGGGTTCTGTGTCGTTTCCCCATGTTTGCACCCCAAAATAAAGATTTTGCACTTCTTTTCACCTGGTCTTGATTGGAGAATCTTTTTTGGAGAATTCAATGCATCAAGTTTCTGCATAGGTGAAATTGTCCTGGAATTGAATTTGGCGAATTTTTCTTAAGCAAAATTTTCTCAAAAAAACAGGCGAAAAAGGCTTTTTGCTTCTAATTGAATATGGCCCTGTATGTGAAGATCTAAAGAATCTATAACTTTCAAATACATCCCTTATTTGGCATCTTCACAAATCTATTATTAATAATAACTCATGGAATATTTATCAGACACATTATTGTAAAATCTAATAAAGAAAGAGGTGGAGGGCCCTTCCCAGCAGTGATTCTTGCAATGTTTGACGCAGGATAGTGTGATCACAGGGAATGGATGATAATCCTTTGTAGTCTGGTTATTTACCAAGCTAACTTTTAGATTTCTATTTTTTCCCCGTGTTATAGAACACAGCTATATATAACAATCACACATGTATATAATGTTAGAACAGAATATATTTCAGGTAGCTTGTGCTCCTTGGGATAGTTAATAAAAAATATCTACAATAAAACTCCTGCCCGCAGTAAGTTAAAGTCATGCAATTAGCCAAGAAGATTAGATAAATATTTTATAGGCAGTCTCCGAGAACCTAGGAACTCATCGGATGAAAACATTCATAGGACTAGCCAAACCTGTAGCCAATCAGAGCACAGGAACATTCATTGACCTAGGCAAACCAGTAGCCAATCAGAGCACAGGACCATTCATGAACCTAAGCAAACCTGTAGCCAATCAGAGCATAGGAATATTCATGGGCCTAGGCAAACCTGCAGCCAATCAGAGCACAGAGACATTCATGGGCCTAGGCAAACCTGTAGCCAACCAGAGCACAGGAACATTCATGGGCCTAGGCAAACCTGTAGCCAACCAGACAACAGGAACATTCATGGAGCTAGGCAAACCTGTAGCCAATCAGAGCATAGGACCATTCATAGGCCTAGGCAAACCTGTAGCCAACCAGAGCACAGGAACATTCATGGACCTAGGCAAACCTGTAGCCAACCAGAGCACAGGGACATTCATGGGCCTAGGCAAACCTGTAGCCACTCAAAGCACTGGAACATTCAATGGGTTAAGGAAATGTGTAGCCAATCAGAGTACAGGAACATTCAATGGGCTGTGGAAATGTGTAGCCAAATATTCACAGCACTAGTGGATTATATAGCCAATCAGAGTACAGGAAGATCCACAGGGCTACTGGGACCTGCAACCAAACAGAGCACAGAGACATTATGCTATGCAAACTTGTGGCCAATCAGAACATCAGAACTATCAAAGGTATATATAAAGATATAGCCAATGAGAGCATCAGAACTATAAGAGGGAAAGACCAACCTGTAGCATACTTGCATACACTCCCAGAACGGCTGGTTGGGTTGGGAGGATCCTGAAAATCATGTGGTGCTCTTGGCTACCAGGAAGGGTGGGCAATTCTCTCTGGAACCTGTCTGCATCCGTCCAGAGCTGCCCACATCCTGGGTGAAGTGGACGGTCCGGGCTGCCGATGACACTATTCACGCTAAATAACGTAACCGTAGCCTCACCCCCTGCTTTAAAATGGCGCCAAACTCGGAATTGTATAGCGTGGGTGGGGCCACGTTCATGCCAGAACACCCCAGCACTGCCCATGTCTGTGCCGACCCAGTGGGCATAGCCAGAAGGTCAACAAATATGACCTGTAGCCAATCAGAGCATCAGAGGGATAGACCAACCTACAGTATAGCCAAAGAGAGTACCAGAAGTATCAGAGGATAGACCAACCTGTAGCCAATCAGAGCACCAGGACATCTACAGATAAAAGTTACCAGAGCCAAATAGCATTTGAAACATTTCGCTATATGAAACTCATTTCACACACTTTACATATTTAAATGGCATTGCAATCATATAAAATGTTTTAAGCCAACATTATCTAGAAGCTTCAATGTGATTATTTCCCAGGCTCACAGCAGACAAGGCAATATATAAAAAACCGCTAAGAATAAACCCTGTAATGGTGTTTACTCGTGGAACGTAATAAAAGGTTTTAGACTTGGTGCAGATCAGCGGAACCTTTCTATGAATCACAATAAGTGCTTTAATTGAGAATCACTGTAAATTACAAATTGTCTCGTCCTTTGGATTTGGCCGTTGTAGGATAGAAATGTGATAGTTTTGTGCGTTATCTGCGCGCAGGCGGCAGATTCCCGGGAGGAATGTAATGTCGCTCCCATCTCCTCGGGTGACGCGCTTCTGTCATCTTTTGTTTGTCTTATAATCACAATAAGGAAACACAGATAAGTTAATGTGTGATGGAAGCAATTACAGACAGTGCTCGCAGACTGTTGTGTGTTTTGTGTGTGTATCCAAAGTGGCTTCCAAACCCGATAGTGTCATCTACAGTTTCCTTCGTACGTTTGATCTGTAGTCTCCAAACTCAATCGAGTAAAATTCCCATCAACGTCTTGTGCAGTGTACTAGGCTACTGTATAATTTAGGATCCAGGATCTACTGTAGTAGAATAACAATGCATTACTTGAGTGTATAATCTGGAACAAGACCTGTAAGGAAGGAGGAGGGCCCCAGGCAATGTGCCAGCCTGACCCTGTTTATAGATAAGTCATTTGCAGGTTTCATTGAGTGTGTATTGTGTAGTATTGTAATAGCAAATATTGTTTCTTAATTCTAGACATCAATCAGCCTAAATTGATCAGTTCGGTTTTGCTGAAAAACTGGACACACCTGGGCCCTGATTCAGACCCGCTCGCGGCTGCTGGCTGGGTTTGTGGGCGTTTTTTTTCTTTTCACCGGCCGCTCGCAAAGCTGTGGGAGACCACCCACAGCTTGTGTGAGCAGCCAGGAGACCATTGCAATAATCGCGACCATCGGCCTTGCGACGAGACCCTACGGTAGAGTCTAGGCTGCCACGAGGCCGAGTGGACTTCCTGCTCTAATAGAGCAGGAAGTCCACTACCGATATCAGTAGTGATGTCAGTATGACCTTCCAACAAACGCCAGGCGTTCCTAAGTTTGTCCAGCCACCCCCCCTACCTACCCACAAAATGGGGCAAGCTGTCACTCGCCATCGACAGCCGCCCTGTCTTGTTGCTAGCTCCATAGCGACTGATCTTCAGTCGCTCTGCGGGGCTTGTGCACGTGCACGCCGGAAGCGGAACATGCGCAGTCCGCAAACATCACACCGCAGCGGATCTGAATCAGGGCCCTGGTCTTTAAGGCTTCAAGTTGAACCGACTCCCGGTTTGGATGACCGTAGGGTGCCGAGTATAACTGAGTACTGGAGTACAGACTCGAGTCTTCTCACCAAGTCCGGATCTCGGATGTTTCATTGCATGTAAGTTCCACCCTCGTGATTTCAGGGGCCATTTCACACAGTGGAGTGTATGGAGAGGGTGTGGGCTATAGTTCATTCTGCAATACTACATACTAGTCACCATTAGAGGGAGCTGGAGGTAGATGGAGTGGATGAGATGCGTGTAATAGAGAGCCAGTATCTTTGTCACTTTATATGTGTGTATGTCAGACACTAGCCAGCACCTGCAATCCAGGGTATGCTTGTTAGACGTGAACTTGAAATGAGCTGCACTTACAATTATTTCGTATAGATGTACTATATTATTTTACACCGCCATCTGTCTGTGCCGCTGCTCTGTCACTTAGTTTAGCCAGCTCGCTGCACCCTTTGTCCAATATGGATGAAAATAATATTGTGAGCTGTGAGACGGTCAAAATTGACCGGAAATTACTGGATATTAATGTTATTGATGTTAATAAGAAATCCAGATCCAAAACCAAAACAGAGTGATTTTGCCCATGCCAAACACAATTTAGAAGCAAAACCAAAATACAGGGGTTTGCACACATCTCTACATAGGTGACTAGTGTGTAGTATTGTAGTACAGCTCGCACCCTCTTGAACAGACGGCTAATCTGCACTGGCCATTAGACTGGTGCAAGTTTCGATGATATGTCCTATGCAGTCATCTAAAGATGTATTTCCGCACCTACGGACACTGACAGCGGTCATCTGCACATTCAGACGCACATATACATTCATGCCATTATATTCTCCTGTCTATAAATTATAGGGGGTAAATTTACTAAGATTTGAATGTGATCGAGATTTTGTTTTTTCAAAATCGACTTACATCGCTGAAACTTGGGTGATTTGAGACTTCTGAAACGCTCAAATTTACCAAGCAGCATGTTTAGCTGAAATCATGTTTTCCGATGGTCTATTAGATTGAGATTTTGCACCCGAGTTGCAAGTGTCTTCCCGCAGCCAAACTCTCCGTAAGCCCGAAGGCTGACATTTAAGAATGAGGGACATTAAACCACAAGTGTTTTGAGTGTTGCCAGCTTAATAACGTGTTGGATATTGCCCCTTTAAGTTTAGCTGTTCTTATGCAGCCAATGAATGTTCATGGAGAGTGGTCTAGGAATATTTAATGGAGTGATGTATGTAAATCTATCTCTTTGTGCCAGTTTTTCCCAACCTCCCTCCCTCTTTCGTTTTTCGTTTGTTGACTGTCTGCTGGTTGGTTGTGTTTGCTGAAAAGAACGACACTTGGAGTTAGTTTATGTTAATAATTAGGCTTAGTGAGTGCGCTCTCATTAAAGTGGAGTAAGGCGATAGCTAATTGTCCTGGACAGGAAATGGCTCTACCACCTGGACCGGTGGTTGAAGGTAAAGGAGAGTTGATCACCAATGCTTGGCTTGTGTGTGTGTGTGTGTGTTTGAGCTGTTTGGTTGTTATTGTTCTGTGCGTTCTTTTTGTGCTGTCACCATTATTAGTATTAACTTATAGTCAATAAATTTGACAAAATATTTAAACGCCAACACTGTTGTCTGTGTCTTTATTTTAGAAGATAAGTTACACTTTATTTAAGAAGGTTGTTATATGGTAACACGATAATACACGTTAGTGAGTGTATGAACGAGCAGCCCACACATACTGTATCAGTGAGATATGTGAAGGCTGCTTGTGTGTTTTTACTGTAAAAAAAGGGTTAAATGTTGGAAAAAAAAACCTAGGGTCCCCCCCCAAAAAAGCATAACCAGCCCCGGGCTCCTGACCCAGTCCTGGTTCCTAAAAGTACGGGGGAAGAAACATGTAGGGTTCTCCCATATTTTAAGAACCAGCAATGGGCTGCTGAGCCTGTCCTGGTTTTATCAGTGAATCTGTCAGTGGAAGTGATCAGCAAGAAATCCGTCCTTTCAGCCGCGACTACGTCCGTGGTACTGTAAGACAGCCGTGTAAATCAATACGGCCTTGTCAACTGCTCTCACAGTGCTCCAAAGCACCTGTCCTCTTACACAGAACGTTAATCTCTCAGTGCTCTGTGCTTCATGTAGTCACAAATAATCTCTGCACGGTTCACATGTTCCAGGCTGCAGCAGAGGAGAGGGACCTCAGGTACACACCTGCAAAGACCTGTCTCCTGAAATATGAAGCATTAGTAACACCATACTGTATGCCAGGTGCCAGCGTCACTGTATCACATCCTGTATGGAGTGGGACCCAGGATCTTCACATTCTACCCTCCTGATCTTCTCCCCTGTGGTTTATGTGCTGGCATATCTATATTGGGTGGAGAGTGTGCTGTCAAGGGGGATCACGCCGAATACCCCAAAGTCACCATTTTTCTGGAGATTTGCGCATATGCTGTAGAGAAATCACCAGAAACATGGCACTGGCCAGAGTCCACTCACAACTGTGCCATAGGGAAAGGAGGATGTGGCCCACACAGAAACGGCACACAGGCCCCCTCATCTCTGACACCACCCATGATATATATGATAATAATATTCTAGAGAAGTTTAAATGACTTGGTCAACTTGTGACACCCTCCCAGCCCCCCAGGTATTGTCAGGGAGTCGGCCATCATCGGGGAGAGCAGCCGCCTGCCATATTTGGGGCCTGATTCATTGATGGTCGCTGCTGTGTCTGCTCTTGGCGTCTGTTGCCGGTGTCACGGCTGTGATAACATGCAAATGCTAGTTTCTGCCTTCCCTTGGCATAGTAGCCTGCGTCTGAATGATCAAGCACTGAGACTGCCATTTCCCACCTCTCTGCACACTGTAGCACAGCCTGTGATCAGATGCACGTCTGCGACAGTCCGATAACACACCCATGAGGCGGAGATATTTGTGCCTTCACTTTCCCAGTCACCACCAAGGAAAGCTCATCACTTTGCCGCCCCATTTCTAATATCGTCTGTCCCATCACAAGAGCACCTGTGTTCGTACATTCTGTGTAATGAATGTATCGTAGGGGTTTCCAGAACTTTTCTCACTTGCGCAGTTGCACATAATTGCGCATCTGCGTGTGTTAGAATTGCGTGCGCCTCTGAATAAGGCCCTGGGTCCTTAGGTGAGCATCAGCCCTCATTGAATGTTCCCAGGCAAGCAATAAATTAGAGATTTGTTTTACAAATCAGGGTTACCCAGTGAACACAATCTGTCCCTCTGTCCAGCAGTGCTATGCTCTGTCCTGCCTATGTCTGTGCTCTGTCCTGCCTATGCCTGCCTTGCCTGTGCTCTGTCCTGCCTGTGCTCTGTCCTGCCTATGCCCTGTCCTGCCTGTGCTCTGTCCTGCCTGTGCCCTGTCCTGCCTGTGCTCTGTCCTACCTATGCCTGTGCTCTGTCCTGTCTGTGCTCTGTCCTGCCTAGGCCTGCCCTGCCTGTTCTCTATCCTGCCTGTGCTCTGTCATGCCTGTGCTCTGTCCTGCCTGTGCTCTGTCCTGCCTGTGCCCTGTCCTGCCTGTGCTCTGTCCTACCTATGCCTCTTCCTGCCTGTGCTCTGTCCTGTCTGTGCCCTGTCCTGCCTATGCCTGTGCTCTGTCCTGCCTGTGCCCTGTCCTGCCTGTGCCTGCCCGGATTTGTACTTAACAAATGTTTTGTTTGTATCATACAGACATTTCTCCCATATCCACTGGTCACCTCCCAGCACACTCAGTACAAGCCCAGAGATTACCAGCGGGACAGAACATGTTACATTCCTCAGCATTATTCACTTCATTTACTGGTAAAACCCAACAGAAATGCAGCCTGTTATAGAGAAACGGACGTATTACCCATGTGTGTAACAGCTCGCATACCCAAATGCTCCAATGTGAGTTTCTGAGCAGAGTGTTGTTTCTCATATCTATCTATCTATCTATCTATCTATCTATCTATCTATCTATCTATCTATCTATCTATCTATCTATCTATTAGGGGTGTGCACCGGCCACTTTTCGTGTTTTGTGTTTTGGTTTTGGATCTGGATCTTTCTTCGTGTTTTGGATCTGGATCTTTCTTCGTGTTTTGGATCTGGATTGGTTTTGCCAAAACCACCCTTCTGGGTTTTGGGTTCTGGGTTTTGTGTTTTGGATCTGTATTTTTTTGGGAAAAAAGCATAAAAACAGCTAAAATCACAGAATTTGTGGGTTTTTCTGCTCCTATGCTATTATTAACCTCAATAACCTTAATTTCCACTAATTTCCAGTCTATTCTGAACACCTCACACCTCACAATATTGTTTTTAGGCCAAAAGGTTGCACCGAGGTAGCTGGATGACTATGCTAAGCGACACAAGTGGGCGGCACAAACACGTGGCCTATCTAGGAGTGACACTGCAGTGGCAGACAGGATGGCAGTTTGAAAAACTATTCCACAAACAGTACATAATGCAAAGAAAAAAAAGAAGTGCAAGATGGAATTGTCCTTGGGCCCTCCCACCCACCTTTATGTTGTATAAACAGGACATGCACACTTTAACAAACCAATCATTTCAGCGCCAGGGTCTGCCACACGACTGAGGCTGAAATGATTGGTTCGTTTGGGCCCCCACAAATCAAGCTGGCAATTAATCTGTCCCTGCACAAACTGGCTCTATGGAGACAAGATGTCATCCTCATCCTCCTCATCCACCGATTCCTCACCCTCTTCAGTGTTGTGTACATCCTCATCCTCACAGAGTATTAATTCGTCCCCGCTGGAATCCACAACCACAGGTCCCTCTGTACGTTCTGGAGGCTGGTCTCCCTGGAAGAATTGTTAATTCATTTTGATGAACATCATCTTCTCCACATTTTGTGAAAGCAACCTCCTACGCCTTTCGCTGACAAGGTTCCCGGCTGCACTAAACACTCTTTCGGAGTACACACTGGAGGGGGGCAACTTAGATAAAATAGAGCCAGTTTGTACAGGGGCCTCCAAATTTCCTCTTTTTCCTGCCAGTACAGGTACGGACTGTCTGACATGCCTACTTGGATGCTGTCACCAATGTAATCCTCCACCATTCTGTCAGTGGTGACAGTATCATATGCAGTGACAGTAGACATATCAGAAATTGTTGGCAGTTCCTTCAGTCCGGACCAGATGTCCAAACCGGCCTTTGACTTATGACACAGGTGCACGCTTGGCGCTGCTACTTTGTTGATGCACATGCGGCTAAGGCGCACACAAACAGAAAAATATTTATTTTTTCATTTTTTTGTACACTTTGGGGGTTACACCACCCTTCAACAGACCAGCCGGCCCTTGACTTATGACACAGGCGCACGCTTGGCGCTGCTACTGTGTAGATGCACGTGCAGCTAAGGCACACGCAAGTCACAAACACAGAAAAATAAATTGTTTTTATTTTTTTGTGCACTTTGGGGGTTACACCACCCTTTAACAGACGAGCCAGCCGGCCTTTGATTTATGACACAGGCGCACGTTTGGCGCTGCTACTTTGTTGATGCACGTGCGGCTACAGCACACACAATTCACAACACAGAAAATTATTTTTAATTTTTTTGGAGTGCACTTTGGGGGTTACACCACCCTTTAACAGACTTATGATACAGGCGCACGCTTGGCGCTGCTCCTTTGTTGATGCACGTGAAGCTACAGTGCACACAATTCACAAACACAGAAAATAATTTTTTATTTTTGTTGGAGTGCACTTTGGAGGCTTACACCACCCTTTAAGAGATGAGCCAGCCAGTTCTTTACTTATGGTACACAGGTGCACGCTTGGCGCTGCTCCTTTGTTGATGCACGTGCAGCCACAGCTCACACAATTCACAAACACAGAAAATCATTTTTTATTTTGTTTGGAGTGCACTTTGGGGGTTACAGCACCCTTTAATGGTCAAGCCAGCCGGCCCTTATGACACAGGCGCACGCTTGGCGCTACTTTGTTGATGCACGTGCGGCTACAGCGCACACAATTCACAAACACAGAAAAAAATTTTTTTTTATTAGTTTGGAGTGCACTTTGGGGGTTACACCACCCTTTAACAGACGAGCCAGCCGGCCATTTACTTATGACACAGGCACATGCTTGGCGCTACTTTGTTGATGCACGTGCGGCTATTGCGCACACAATTCACAAACACACAAAAAAAATATTTTAAATTTTTTTTGGAGTGCACTTTGGGGGTTACAGCACCCTTTAAAGCACAAGCCAGCCGGCCCTTGATTTATGCCACAGGCACATACTTGGCGCTACTTTGTTGATGCACATGCGGCTACTGCGCACACAATTCACAAACACAGAATTTTTTTTTTTTTTGGAGTGCATTTGGGGGAGCACCCCTGATGGACAGATCACCCCCTGGACAACACTACAGCACCCCTCTAGGACTACAGCCTTTATGGGACACTGCACAACACAGTCCAGCCAGCCCCTATAGACTTTGGAGTGGACACAGCCCAAATGGACAACTGACTGCACAACACAGCCCAGCCAGCCCCTATGACAGCAGCACAACACAGCCCAGCCAGCCCCTATGGACAACAGCAGCACAACACAGCCCAGTCAGCCCCTATGGACTTTGAAGTAGTGGACACAGCCCCTATGGACAACAGCAGCACAGCGCAGCACAGCACAGCACAACACTACACTGCACTGCACTACACTACAGTACACAGCCCAGCCAGCCCTAACTCCCACCCTCCCTCTTCACTGTCCACAACCGAGTGAGAAATGGCGCCGACGCGGGGACCTTTTATAGAATCCAAAACCTGCGAGATCCGGAAGGCGGGATGATGACGTTTTGCCTCGATTTCAGTTCCGAGTCAGGTGGGAAAACCCAAGCCGGACTCGGTACCCGGCTCGGATTGGGAGGGGTCGGGGGGGTTCGGATTTCAGAAATCCGAACCCACTCATCCCTACTATCTATCTATCTATCTATCTATTTGCGCCAATCACAGGGGGGTCATGGGGGGGGGCAGCCACCATTCCGGGGCACTTGCCTACTCTTGCGGGGTGCCGATTTTTGGGACGCTCGGCAGTCCCGGGATAGTAGGCAAGTATGATGTACACAAAATGGTGCCGGCTAACAGCAATGCCAGACACGCAGGGGATGGGTCCGCAAGCGCTATATCATGCAGGTCTTAGGGAAAAGTATTACAACCCTGCCACAAAGAGAACAGAGGGTCTAATTTAGACCCGCTCGCGAGCGCTGAGCGCTCGCAAGCGGGTCGATGTTGGCCCAGTGCGCATGTGCAGGAGGGAGCCGGCTCCGTCGTGCACATGCGCGAGACCCCGATAGCGATGGCCAAGCCGTCACTATGGGTCTCGCTACAAAGGGGGCGTGCTGTCGATGGTGAGTTACAGCACGCCCCCTTTGGTGGGCGTGCCGGGGGTGTGGCTGCCCAGATGGAGGCGTTCCCATGGGAACGCCTACCGTCTGGGGCCGGCCTCACTGAAATTACAAGTGATGTCAGTGGGAGTGCTCTCGGCTCTGATAGAGCCGAAAGCACTCCAGGGCTTGCGGCAACGAGACCCTACCACAAGGGTCTCATCGCAAGCCCGATGGTCACGATGATCTTGACCATCGCTACCATCTTTTTGCCCGCTCGCTATAGCTGTGGGTGGTCACCCACAGCTATGCGAGCGGCCAGGAGGCCGCTCTAAAAATTAAGAAGGATGGCCCTGATTCAGAGCGAGCGCTCTGTCAGAGCGTCCGGCTCTGAATCAGGACCAGAGCCCCTAAAGATACTCCGCTAAGTGCGGCTGGCGATGAGCAGCGAAAGTGCTGGGAGACCAAAAGGGCTCAGTGGAGGGAGTCAGAGCATTAGACAGACAGGAGAAGAAGATGAGACATGGGATCGGGACATATACCAAAAAGGTACAGTAGATGAATAAAGCCGGTGACAAAAGAGAGAAAAAGAAACGTACAATGTCAGAGATAGTACAGGGGTGTAGCACAGCTAATAACAGCCGCAGACCAGGCAGAGGAACAAGACATTACACAGGAGGGCAGCAATGGGCCTGTGTACTCTCTTCATCAGGACATTACATCCTATTAATCTCATCAGGTAGCACCTCCCATTATATATATATAGTCAGGTTGTGCAGTCCAGGAATCTTTCCTATATACTCCATTTAATGTGCTTTATTGCACACCTGAGGGAAAGGAGACACCCTCAGTCTGGATTAGCACCCTACCTTATTGGTTTAAAAGCATGGAGTATGGTAATGTATATGCACACTGTATTAGGCACAATTCTAGGTAAGTCCTACAAGTTATATACTGTAGTGCAACTTTGGTTCATTTTTGGGGTGTGGGTCCCCCTGGATTGCTTTGGTTGATCTGTTTCAGGGCACTGCATTATAACACATTATTCTTTTATAACACATTTTAACCCTTCACTGTGTGTTTATTATATATGTACTTCACTTTTTTATTTTCATTCTTTATATGCAGCTGCAGCTGCTCCTAACTATCTCTTTATACTGCACTTTTCTTACTATGGTGGTGCCTTGGGTCGGCTTAGCTGGGCTAGTTTGGGGGTGTCCTGCGCTCTGGATTTGAACCCTAAAGAGGTTACCTGGATATGGTGGGTAGGCCCATAACCTTGGCCATGATTATGCTAAAAACCTCTATTCATTGCAAAATGTTATTGCATTTATATATTATCAGTAATTTGGAGTTGTGCACCTGAGATTTGTCTGTTTCTGTGAGGACATTACATCTGCTGGAATATATTACACTTTGGGATTCTCTGGGTTTTTTTTCCTGGAATTTGATTTTATGTTTGATAAAGAAGATACTTGAGAAGAAAGACCCCCTACAGACCCGGTGATGAGCACTTTCACCGTTACACTGACAAACTATTGTTCAACATTCTTTATGTCACTGCTTATAGGCTGAGGCGCTGATTCAGATGTGGACGGTGTTGCAGAGTCGCCGGGAAGCGGCTGCACAATACTGTCCAACTCAATGTAAATGCAGCTGGACGTGACTGAAGGAGATAAACACCTCCTGGCTGCACCTGCGATCCGAGTGCAGCGTCCGTAGACCCCACCTCAGATCACCATCGCGACCATCGGGTCTACGTAAATAGCTGAGCCAGGCCCTATGTGTGGCGTCCTTTGTTTTTACTTCGTTGTTTAAGGGAAGTTGTGGTTAAACCTCACTCACATGGAATGGAATTGTGTCTGTGGCAGGGGAATCACACTGGGGAATCAGCTCCTAGCTATCCTTATATAGAACGTACTTGATAAATGCTCCATCAAAGCTGATTGGCTGCTATTGTCGACATCTCCACTGGTCCACTTTTTTCCCTGCTTGTTACATCCCTCTCCAAGGCCTGATACATCTCCCCCATTATTGTGAGCTACATCGGGAGAAAGGAGAAATCAGTCTCTGTACAGTGCTGTGTAATAGGTCACAGAATGTCCAGTACAGACAATAGAGGGCAAACAATGGTCATAAAATAGGTAGAAGTACAGTAATTACTCTGCAACCTGTAGTGTAATGTACATACTGTCATTTATTTAGGTCTTCCTCTGTGGTCGCTATAATATGTGACTGTAAAGGAGCTTTAATGTGGCTTTAGCCTCGCTGTGCTGTGGAGTTAATCACCTGAACACTGTGATGTTACAGCCCTGCATCCTACTTTTCCTCCTAACTTCTTACATAACTACATGAACGCGCTATAAATAGCAGCCTGTGCTCTGAGCTGGGTTCTGTGCTCGCCGGGAAAATTAATCCCTGGCAGCCAGTGCATTTCCCTTACACCGAGAAAGACAAAAGAGGGTGGTGTGGGGGGGGGGCTGCACTGAATACACTTCTCAGCTCAGCCCATGAAGGTGCGGGGCCGGGGGCTCATGCTGGGTCGGGTGTACGCCCTTTTAATTAGCGTTAAAATGTGCAAATATATACTGTGAATGGCCACCAAATTTTTCTTTTAACAAGTGTACTCCCACGTCTGTATGCAGATTTGGTACGTTGGTATATGCAGAAGTCAACCAGGATAGGGACGTGGAGTACAAACCCAGGCTGAATACAGTGAGCGCACATTTGCGTTAATGACCCACATGGGGGACGCAGAGTCGCTTGGAAGGGGTTATATCACTTGAAGGTGCCTGAGGGCTGGTTCAGACCCACGCGTCTGACGATGACGATCGCCAGGGCTAGTTTGCCGCTTTGGATTGGCGGATTGCAGATTCACCGGTAAACTATTTTTAGGTGCAGCTTTTTAGAGCTTTATTTTTGGATGACCGAGACCTTGCTCTGAGCCGCATGCAAGTCCATCAGCGGGTGCATTAATATCAACCGACTGCACGTGCGCCACAGAAAGTAATCGCAGACTGCGTGCGCTCTGCACCACACATGTACACTTTCAGAGATTCACTTGCTGAGTTGCACAGTTCACGGACGCCGATAGTGGGCGTATCAGGGCTCGCACCATCCGGCACACGCTAGTACACAGGGGGGAGGCTGAAACTATCATTTGAATATTATCGAAGCCGCGACTCCGGAAACATATACGCACTGCGTCCACCTCTGTATCATACCCTCTGAGAGCACTTTCTATAAAGCATCTGAGTTACATGGCGCACACTGCGCCTCCTATAGACAATGTTCATTATTTTATGCTTATTAGACTGGATTACTGTCAATGATCAGACCGCCGACAGCATGTAAGATGTAAAGAAGAAACTAAATAAAACACACAAGAACTATTATTTGTACGGGGGAAGGGTGCACAACTGGATAAGATACATGCAGCACGCCGGCCTGGATTTGCTGTAAATCATATAGATCTGGGATTAGGATGAAGGAATTGTAAGGATAAAGCTATGTTATTGCTTCATATTGTCATTATGTTTCTAGTTATTCCTTTCAAGATAACAAAATGTAAGTCCTATAATTTGAGACAGAAACTACAGTGGGGACATGGAGCTTATTACAAGGATATAGAGAACTAACCAGCAAAAAAAAAGGTTAAACCGTATAATTGCAGGAACAGTAGTAAATTAAGCATAAACTGCACATAATACATAATACAGTTATAAACAAACGACTAGTACAGAACACGTGAAAGGCACATTAGAAGGACACAGAGGTAGGATGTATAGATGCAGTTTTCTATTGTGCCTTATATAGGCTATAGGTGAACTCTGGGTCTTGTGTCTTCCTGCTCCGTCATGATATAACTGCACAAACCATTTTGCAGAATACAAAGGGGTAATATGAAGTATACACTTGAGGTTCTTTTGAAAACAAGGGACAATGCAGCTCCCGTTTCAATTCACTTTTTAAATATCTATTTTCACTTTGTTGGATTAAAGGATTACACTCAGTATAGGCCAGGTGTTACATGCCAGATGGGCACTCTGTCCCCCCCCCCATAGACGGGGAAGAACAGAACATGTTTATGCTGTCAGGTCTCCTCACATCTCCTTATCTAAGAATCCAGAACCTACAAACAGCATGAAAAAAACAACAACACCACCGACACAAACACTGTCTGCTAGAACCAAGAATATATCCATTAACATCACCGTGATTCTAAATATAAAATCTCTCTCTGGCTTTATGCGCGGAAATTCCAAGGTTGATCCGCCCTTTAAGCTCCAGTTCCCTAGTTTCTCGGCTCATTTTATGTGTGAAACATTAAGCTGTGTAAAAAAAAATAAAAAAATAAAATCATTTTATTCCAATATTTCTGCTTAGAAAACATACAGCGTTATTTCCTAAAATGGCAAAGGTGCTTTAACCCATTCCGACCCATCAGTATGGTGCGCAGGCTGAATATTAATTATGGCGATAAGTGTGACTTTTTTTTTTTTTCACCGCGACTTAATGAAACAACTTTGCGAAGAAAACTGAGCGATACTCAGGTGCGAGAAAGATATTGGTTCAGTTTCAAAAAAATATCACATATATTTTGTCCCAAATGAATCGTTCCGTTCTGTTTGTTCCTGAGATGAATATAGGCGATCGGGTATGGCAGTAATACAGGTAGAATAGGCTTCATCGTGAAACATCAGCAAAGTTACCATCAGGGTAATCCTAACCCCTCTTATGTATTGGGCAATATGAACGTATTCCCTATTGCTGGCGAAATGTCCTTTTGTCAATGGCAGTAGGGTTTATTGCCCTTCGATAAATATTACTGTCGATCAGTCAACTGCCAAAAATTATTTTGATATTTTAAATTCTATTGCTGTGGCATTGCAGGGCAAAATGTCAACACTGACATAATGTCGAAACTGTCAAAATGTCAACATAATGAATGTCAACACTTAGAATGTTGGCATATGAAATTAGGGTTAGGTTTATGGTTAGGGCTGCAGTTAGGGCTAAAGCTGCAACTAGGGTTAGGGTTAAAGCTGCAACTAGGGTTAGGGATAAAGCTGCAACTAGGGTAAGGGTTAGGCTGCAACTATGGAAAGTGTTAGGCTGCAATTAGGGTAAGGGCTAGGCTGTAATTAGCATTAGGGTTAGGCTGCAATTAGGATTAGGCTGTAATTAGGGTAAGGGTTAGGCTGCAACTACGGTAAGGGTTAACCTGCAATTAGGGTAAGGGCTAGGCTGTAATTAGGGTAAGGGTTAGGCTGCAACTAGGGTAAGGGTTAGGCTGCAATTAGGGTAAGGGTTAGGCTGCAATTAGGATTAGGGTTAGGCTGCAATTACGGTAAGGGTTACGTTGCAATTACGGTAAGGGTTAGGCTGCAACTAGGGTAAGGGTTAGGATGCAATTAGGGTAAGGATTAGGCTGCAATTATGGTAAGGATTAGGCTGCAATTAGGGTAAGGATTAGGCTGCTATTAGGGTAAAAGTTAGGCTGCAACTAGGGTGAGGGTTAACCTGCAATTAGGGTAAGGGTTACACTGTAATTAGCATTAGGCTTAGAATGCAACTAGGGTAAGGGTTAGGCTGCAACTAGGGTAAGGGTCAGGCTGCAATTAGGGTAAGGGTTAGGCTGCAATTAGGGTAAGGGCTAGGCTATAATTAGCGTTAGGGTTCGGCTGCAATTAGGATTAGGCTGTAATTAGGGTAAGTGTTAGGCTGCAACTAGGGTACGGGTTAGGCTGCAACTAGGGTAAGGGTTAGGCTGCAATTAGGGTAAGGGTTAGGCTGCAATTAGGGTTAGGCTGCAATTAGGGTAAGGCTGCAATTATGGTAAGGGGTAGGCTGCAACTAGGGTAAGGGTTAGGCTGCATCAAGGGTAAGGGTTTGGATGCAATTACGGTAAGGGTTAGGCTGCAACTAGGGTATGGGTTAGGCTGCAATTAGGTTAAGAGTTATGCTGCAACTAGGGTATGGGTTAGGCTGCAATTAGGGTAAGGGTTAGACTGCAATTAGGGTAAGGATTAGGCTGCAATTAGGGTAAGGGTTAGGCTGCAATTAGGGTAAGGGTTAGGCTGCAATTAGGGTAAGGATTAGGCTGCAATTACAGTAAGGATTATGCTGCAATTAGGGTAATGGTTAGGCTGCAACTAGGGTAAGGGTTAGGCTGCAACTAGGGTAAGGGTTAGGTGCAACTAGGCTAAGGGTTAGGCTGCAATTAGGATTAGGGTTAGGCTGCAATTAGGGTAAGGGTTAGGCTACGACTAGGATAAGGGTTAGACTGCAAGTAGGGTAAGGGTAGACTGCAACTAGGGAAAGTGTTAGGCTGCAACTAGGGTAAGGGTTAGGCTGCAATTAGGGTAAGGGTTAGGCTGCAATTAGGGTAAGGGTTAGGCTGCAACTAGGGTATGGGTTAGGCTGCAATTAGGGTAAGGATTAGGCTGCAATTAGGAGTAGGGTTAGGCTGCAATTAGGGTAAGGGTTAGGCTGCGACTAGGGTAAGGGTTAGACTGCAACTAGGGTAAGGGTTAGACTGCAACTAGGGTAAGGGTTAGGCTGCAACTAGGGTAAAGGTTAGGCTGCAATTAGGGTAAGGGTTAGTCTGTGACTAGGGTAAGGGTTAGAATGCAACTAGGGTAAGGGTTAGGCTGCAACTAGGGTAAGGGTTAGGCTGCAATTAGGGTAAGGGCTAGGCTGCAATTAGGGTAAGGGTTAGGCAGCTACTAGGATATGGGTTAGGCAGCAATTAGGGTAAGGATTAAGCTGCAATTAGGGTAAGGATTAGGCTGCTATTAGGGTAAAAGTTAGGCTGCAACTAGGGTGAGGGTTAACCTGCAATTAGGGTAAGGGTTACGCTGTAATTAGCGTTAGGCTTAGAATGCAACTAGGGTAAGGGTTAGGCTGCAACTAGGGTAAGGGTCAGGCTGCAATTAGGGTAAGGGTTAGGCTCCAATTAGATTAAGGGTTAACCTGCAATTAGGGTAAGGGCTAGGCTGTAATTAGCGTTAGGGTTAGGCTGCAATTAGGATTAGGCTGCAATTAGGGTAAGGGTTAGGCTGCAACTAGAGTAAGGGTTAGGCTGCAACTAGGGTAAGGGTTAGGCTGCAATTAGGGTAAGGCTGCAATTATGGTAAGGGGTAGGGTGCAACTAGGGTAAGGGTTAGGCTGCATCAAGGGCAAGGGTTTGGATGCAATTACGGTAAGGGTTAGGCTGCAACTAGGGTATGGGTTAGGCTGTAATTAGGGTAAGGGTTAGACTGCAATTAGGGTAAGAATTAGGCTGCAATTAGGGTAAGGATTAGGCTGCAATTAGGGTAAGGAATAGGCTGCTATTACGGTAAGGGTTAGGCTACAATTAGGGTAAGGATTAGGCTGCAATTATGGTAAGGATTAGGCTGCAATTATGGTAATGGTTAGGCTGCAACTATGGTAAGGATTAGACTGCAACTAGGGTATGGGTTAGGCTGCAATTAGGGTAAGAGTTATGCTGCAACTAGGGTATGGGTTAGGCTGCAATTAGGGCAAGGGTTAGACTGCAATTAGGATAAGGATTAGGCGGCAATTAGGGTAAGGATTAGACTGCAATTAGGGTAAGGATTAGGCTGCAATTAGGGTAAGGATTAGGCTGCAATTACGGTAGGGATTAGGCTGCAATTAGGGTAAGGGTTAGGCTGCAACTAGCGTAAGGGTTAGGTTCAACTAGGGTAAGGGTTAGGCTGCAATTAGGATTAGGGTTAGGCTGCAATTAGGGTAAGGGTTAGGCTACGACTAGGGTAAGGGTTAGACTGCAACTAGGGTAAGGGTTAGAATGCAACTAGGGTAAGGGTTAGGCTGCAATTAGGGTAAGGGTTAGGCTGCAATTAGGGTAAGGGTCAGGCTGCAATTAGGGTAAGGGTTAGGCTGCAACTAGGATATGGGTTAGGCTGCAATTAGGATAAGGATTAGGCTGCAATTAGGATTAGGGTTTGGCTGCAATTAGGGTAAGGGTTAGGCTGCGTCTAGGGTAATGGATTGACTGCAACTAGGGTAAGGGTTAGACTGCAACTAGGGTAAGGGTTAGGCTGCAACTAGGGTAAAGGTTAGGCTGCAATTAGGGTAAGGGTTAGGCAGCAACTAGACAAAGGGTTAGGCTGCAATTAGGGTAAGGGTTAGGCTGCAATTAGGGTAAGGGTTAGGGTGCAACTAAGGTATGGGTTAGGCTGCAATTAGGGTAAGGATTAGGCTGCAATTAGGATTAGGGTTAGGCTGCAATTAGGGTAAGGGTTAGGCTGCTGTTTAGGGTAAGGGTTAGACTGCAACTAGAGTAAGGGTTAGGCTGCAACTAGGGTAAGGGTTAGGCTGCAATTAGGGTAAGGGTTAGGCTGCAACTAGGTTAAGGGTTAGGCTGCAATTAGAGTAAGGTTTAGGCTGAAATTAGGGTAAGGGTTAGGCTGCAACTAGGGTATGGGTTAGGCTGCAATTAGGGTAAGGATTAGGCTGCTATTAGTATTAGGGTTAGGCTGCAGTTAGGGTAAGGGTTAGACTGCGACTAGGATAAGGGTTAGACTGCAACTAGGGTAAGGGTTAGGCTGCAACTGAGGTAAGGGTTAGGCTGCAACTAGGGTAAGGATTAGGCTGCAACTAGGGTAAGGGTTAGGCTGCAACTAGGGTAAGGGTTAGGCTGCAATTAGGGTAAGGGTTAGACTGCAACTAGGGTAAGGGTTAGGCTGCAATTAGGGTAAGGGTTTGGCTGCAACTAGGGTATTGGTTAGGCTGCAATTAGGGTAAGGATTAGGCTGCAATTAGGATTAGGGTTAGCCTGCAATTAGGGTAAGGGTTTGGCTGTGACTAGGGTAAGGGTTAGACTGCAACAAGTGTAAGGGTTAGGCTCCAACTAAGGTAAGGGTTAGGCTGCAACTAGGGTAAGGATTAGGCTGCAACTAGGGTAAGGGTTAGCTGCAACTAGGGTATGGGTTAGACTGCAACAAGTGTAAGGGTTAGGCTCCAACTAAGGTAAGGGTTAGGCTGCAACTAGGGTAAGGATTAGGCTGCAACTAGGGTAAGGGTTAGCTGCAACTAAGGTAAGGGTTAGGCTGCAATTAGGGTAAGGGTTAGGCCGCAACTATGGTAAGGGTTGGGCTGCAATTAGGTTAAGAGTTAGGCTGCAACTAGGGTATGGGTTAGGCTGCAATTAGGGTAAGGGTTAGGCTGCAAATAGCGTTAGGCTTCAAATAGGATTAGGGTTAAACTGCAACTAGGGTATGGGTTAAGCAAGTTCAAAAACAGAAAAAATAAAATATACTGTAATTCTATTGCTTGTACTGTTTGGTGGACATTAACCTAGTGCGCTTTCTTCACGTGCCTCTATAAGCCATGTGATTCATGTAGTTTGACCCGAGCTACAAGTTCAAAAACAGAAAAATAATAAAAAAATATATATAGTTAAGTTCTGTTGTTTGTATTGTTTGGTGCGCTTTACCCTAGTGTTCTTCCCATGCATCTATAAACCCTGTGATTCCACGCAGTGATTTGTGAATTGAAAAGTGGATAGCAATCAGTTTAGAAAAGAGGAACCAAATACTGTTGCTGCAACTGCCACCAGTCATTATGACAACGTTAGTCCTTCAATGTCATCTACTAAAGCCAATACTCAAGGGAATAGAGGGTCATCTGAAATCAAAAAACAATATACAGTGCTAAAGAAACAAAACACATCTAATAATGGGAAAATGTGGTGCAGAAAACCATAAAATTGCCAACATGCCATTCACCACACACAGTGGCAAGGAAAGACTGAAAGACTACTAGAAAGATTAAAAGGCAATTTGGAGGCCCTTGTAGTACAGACTGGCTTTGCACCCTCCAGTTTGTACTCAGAAATAGTTTTCAGCACAGCCGGGAACCTTATCAGTCACTGGCTAGGAGGCTACTTCTTCAAAATGTGGAAAAGATGATGTTCATCAAAATGAACTGGAAATTCCATGAGAAAGACCTTTACCGCCAATTATGTAAAAAAAAAAAACAGAGGTACCTGTAATGGTGGATTCCAGCAGGGATGAATTATTATTGTGTGAGAATGATGTACACACTGATGAGGGTGAGGAATCAGATGAGGAGAATGACTTCTAACTGTAGAAAGGATTAACATCTGCCTTAATCCCATTGCTAGCTTGTTTTGTGGGGGCCCAAACAAACCAATCATTTCAGACACAAAAGAAGAAGCCCCTGTTGCTGAAGTGCTTGGTTTGTGTGCATGTCCTTTTTAATATCCAACATAAGGATGGGTGGGACGGCCCAAGTACATTTCCATCTTGCACCACTTTCATTTTTGCCTCTGCTGTGTGGCAATGTTTCATAGATGTACTATAAACTGTCATATGTTTATGCCGCTACTCTGTCAGTAACCAGCCAGCTCGCTGCAGCCTTTGGCCAATATTGATGAAAACTGAGCTGTGAAGTGGTTAAAATTGACTGGAATTACTGGAAATTAATGTTATTGAGGTTAATAATACTGTAGGAACAAAAGAGGCCAAATTATGAGAGTTTAGCTTTTTTTAAAAAAAAATGCAAATCCCAAACCAGTTACGGCAGTTTGGCAAATCCAAACCGGTCGATGAATCAGCCAAATCCAGGAAAAATGGTCTGGCGCACATCTCTAATTAGGGTAAGGGTTAAGCTGCAACTAGGGTAAGGGTTAGGGTTAGGCTGCAATTAGGCTTAAGGTTCAGCTGCATTTAGAATTAGGGCGGCTGCAATTACTGTAGGGTTAGAGATCGGGTTACACTGCAATTAGGGTTAGGTTTAGACTACAATTTGAGTTATGGTTAGACTGCAATTAGGGTTACGGGGCAATTATGGTTAGGCTAAATAGGAGTGCTGACATTATGTCAGTGTCAACATTGTGACTGTCAACATGTTAAATGTTAACATAATAAAAATGTAAACACTCTGAATGTGAAGATTTAGGGCCAAATGTAATAGGGTGTCTGTTTTGGTAAATTGCGAGTTTGGTGCTAAACTCGCAATTTTTCACAACTCTCCAATGTAATAGGGTGTCTGTTCACTAAAACTCGCATTTTTCAGAGTTACTAAAACTCTCCATTCTCAAACTCACATCCAGATTTTTTCACATTGAAAACAATCAACTCGCCCAATGTAAAAGGGTGTCTGTTTCAGACTCGCAAAAAAAAGATTACCAAAAGTCCCCAAATAATAGACCTGCTTCAGGCTAGCGAGTACATCCTGAGCAGGTCAGATTAACACAGAAACATGCACAGATCCATGAGATATGTACATGTTTCTGTGTGTACTTATGTAAAATGTTTTTAAATAAAAAAAAATGATGTGCACCCCCTCCCCAAAAGCATAACCAGCCCCGGGCTTTATAAAGCTTGTTCTGGTTCTAAAAATACAGGGGCCAAAATGCGTAGGGGGCCCCTGTATATTAAGAACCAGCACAGGGCTTTGTTGAGCTGGTCCTGGTTCTGGAAAATCAGGGGACAAAACGAGTAGGGGTCCCCTGAAATTTCCAGAACCAGCACTGAACTCTGTCTAGCGGGGGGATAATGCCACAGCCAGGGAAAACCTTTCACCGGTTTCCCCGGCCAAAGCATTATCCCTGACCGCTAGTCAGTCCAGGCCGGGGATCCCTGGGGAGTTGAGGACTCCCCCAATGAAGGGGTCCCCCTCTCCAGGGCACCCCAGGCCTAGACTGATAGCCCGGGGCTATCCCCGGCACCCTAGGGCAGTGGGTGCCGGGTTGGTAGTGTTAGTGTAAAGTGTAAAATTAAAGTTTCCATATTGTCTTTAGTTGTAGAACCACAAGTACCAGCAAGCCTCCCCTGCATGCTGGTATTTGGAGAACCACAAATACCAGCATGGGGGGCATTACGGGCCCGCTGACACTTGTAGTTCCACAACTAAAGAAATACGTAAATAAACAAACATACACCGTGAAAGTATAATTTTAATTAAACATACATGCACACTCACACTCACACATACTCACCTAGTATCCGAAGTCATCCATAGGGGTGTACCTGAAAAAAAAAAATCCATACTCACCTCTCCTATGCGTCGATCACGTCCTCTTCTGCAAGTAGGCAATCCAGGGGTTAAAATAAAAAAACGCAAAAAACCCGATCCATGCGGACTGAGCAAAGGTATGTGTGTATAAAGAACTCGAGAAAGTGCGAGTTTGTACTGTTACTAAAACAGACTACCTATTACATTTGGCCCAATGTGTTTTTACAGTTTTTATAAATGTTTGTAAAAAAATACAGATCCAAAACCAAAACTAAAACCCACCAGGGGGTGGTTTTGGTGAAACCAAATCCAGATCCAAAAAACAAAGCAGATACAGATCCCATATATATACAGGTTGAGTCTCCCATATCCAAATATTCCGAAATACGGAATATTCCGAAACACGGAATAATTTTGCCATGTCTGAGATAATGAAACCTTTGATTTTTAATGGTTCAATGTACACAAACTTTGTCTAAGGCACAAATTATTAAAAATATTGTATAAAATTACCCTCAGGCTGCGTGTATAAGGTGTATATGAAACATAAATGAATTTCATATATGTACACAAACTTTGCTTGAGCCACAAAATTATTGAAAATATTGTATAAAATTACCTGTAGTCTGTGTGTATAAGGTGTGTATAACACATAAATGCATTCTGTGTGTATATTTAGGTCCTATTCCCAAGATATTTCATTATGATATGCAAATATTCCAAAATACGGAATATTCCGTTATCCAAAATACCCCTGGTCCCAGGCATTGTGGATATGGGAGACGCAACCTGTATGTATATATATATATATATATATATATATAATATATATATATATGTACCGTAGCATCCACTGTTCAGAACTGTAGTTATTTGAGATACTACAATAGTAATCCTAGGGGCGGGGGCTTTGGTACAGGAGCCCCATAAATAAAAATACTTGTGCATATAAATGTGGAGACATACAGTAACATAAAGTGATATCAGGAAATCTTACCACATGCTGATCACAGAATACCCTCTAAGTTCTACCTCCATCCTTATTTCATGTGCTTATAGTCTTGTGTCGGGATGCAGTCACCATGTAGGCATTCAATTTGTTATAGTTATAATGTCGATATTGTTGATGGAACATGTTGACATCTGCAGAATGTTGTCATGTACACAGTGTACACAATGCCTACACCTGAAATGTCGGCATGTGAAATGCTGATGTTCTGCCGGATGCCGGCATTAGAGTTAGGCTGCTGGTGAAGGGATAGGATTATGTTTAGGGTGAGGGTTAAGACCTTAGCGTATGGAAAACTGCAAATCGCCTGACACTGCTGAACACCGAAGACGCCGCTGAGGTAGTGATCTCTGCACCGCCGGTACCCACTGTTTTGAAAACATTTTGAGCATGTTGACACTTCATCAGCTTTGACATGCTGAATGCAACATGCTAAAAATGTCGACATGCTGCATATCAATATTAAGCCTGTCGGCATTCTCACTGCTGCATTATGAATGTCGACAAAATATATCAAACATCTTGTGACAGGCTTTAGTAGCAGAAGCAGATGGTTCCTTTCATTTGTGTAATATGTTTAGAGGAGTGATTATTGGACAGATCAGGGTAATGGTTGTCCAAATCTTTAATCAGGGCACAAGGATATCATCATCATCATCATCAATGTGTATTTATGAGGTGCCACAAGTTCTGCCGTGCCACCACGTGCCAGACAGGCAAGGAAACAATTAAACATATCAAAAGAGACAAGTCATGTGAGAACAATTATGTGTCAGGGCAGAATGTGTACAAATTCTCAGAGCAGGTATTATCATACAATCAGAGCATTTGCAATTCCTACCATAATCATACAGTTATCGACAGTAATAAGGACAGGTAGATTGCAGGGGAACAGACGTGAGGAAAAAGGTGTGGAGGATCCTGCTTGTGAGAGCTTACAGTGTAGAGGGAGGGAGACTGGAGGAGTTGGTGAGATAGTTGGAGTTGGTGGGACGAGTGATGTATCAGGTGGAGGGGATATTTGAGGAGCCATTTGAAGGTGTGAAGGTCAGATGAGGACATGGTCAGGTGGCATTGGGAGTTCCATAGGTTTGGGAGCAGCTCCGGAGAAGTCTTGGCTGTCGGAGTATGAGGTGATCACCAGGACACACGGCAGATGTAGGTCTGTGGAAGATTGGAGAAGATGATAGAGAATGTATCTCAAGACAAGGTCCATTATATTTGGATGGAGCGGCTGGTGGGGGCTTCAAATATGAGGGTGGGGAGCTTGATATAGGTAGGCACTGGAATGACTTACAGACTGGCATAGAAGTGGTGGAGCAAAGAGAGAGACAGAAAGCTCAATCCTTCAGCAGTATCCAGGATGGATTCTATGGGACAGCAGGAGGTTGCAGTAATCTAGGCAGGAGATGACGAGGTAATCTCAATTACCTGTAATCCAGCAATCATAGCACATCGTCACAGATCATGCATCTATAAAATATGCAGAGCTTTATGTGAGCAGAACATGTTAGGACATGAATATTACACATTAAATAGAGCTATTTATGAAAAATGTGATCTTGTATTGCATAATTATTGTATGAATACTACTTTTTCACAATGGGCGTGTAAAGATGTTCAATTTCCAATTTCTTTAACTCTTTGGTGAAATCTTTTAAGGATGACAATCTGAGAAAGGAAAATGAAGTTCAAAATTTGAACTACTTTTGGACCACCCCATACATTAATTACAATGTTTATGCCTAAAAGTCATGAGAGCAAGTAAACATTGGGTGATTTCACTGCTTTGGTACTTCTGCACCTATAAACTAGAGACAAGTGGTTCGGATTTGGCTCAGATCTTCCTGCCAAGTTCAGAAGGAAGCAAAAAAAAAAAAACATCATCTGCGCTGAGATATCGGTGACACATGATGTTTTGCCTCATTCTGAGATCCTCATTCTGAGAACTTGGCATGGTATGGCAGAGTTATGTACATCCCAGCTGATGCCTTAGTACTACAGATACTGTAGCCCAGTTGTTTAATCAGTTGAGTGGTTTATTTGGAGTTTGGTAATGTACAGCCGTACTCACTATTATACACTGGTTAATATGAACAGTTGAGAGGAGCAGGGTGTAATGCCGCTCACCAGCCTGTCATTATATAGCTCTAGTGGGTAGCAGTGCAGGATGCTGGAACATTATTAATACCCATTGGAATTAAGGGCCTGATTCAGACCTGGTCGCAAGCGCTGAGTGCTCACAACCGGGTCGATGGTGGCCCAGAGCGCATGCGCACGATGGAGAATGACTTGGGCAATGGACTGGCCATTTTGTTTTATTGGCAAATAGCCACAGATCAAAGACTAGACGGGACCCACCACCAACATCAGAGCTGCCCTGGCACAGATGCGCGTGACTATGCAATGGGTGCTTGGACATTCATGCAGTTATTACCATGTAATTTAAATGGAATTTTCCTAGATATATAAAAAAGGTAATAACAAAAACAATAATAATAATAATAAATAATAACAGTAAAATACATCACAGAAAATGTTTACATAAATAATGTAGTAGTGTTGGTGGGAACAGCTGGGGAATCAGGGTGCTGTTTGGAGAAATGTAGAACAGCGTCAGTACTGTGGTTTGTGGAGGATGCAGGATTTCTGGAAGGGGCATCTACATGAACAAGGTATTTAGTTTTACTATAAATCTCTGTAGTCAAATTGTTTTACAATAAATAACCAGTGCGGTTGAAATACAAGGGGCTGCATTCTGAGTTGGATGCATATGTGGGTGCCCGTGACTGACAAATATAGGAGTAGATGTTCTAAGCCTTGGAGGACAGGATGTACTAACCATGCGGTGTACATCCCGCCAGTCCCTGCAAAAATACTAATCGCATATGTACTAACATATGCGATTAGTATCGCAAAGGACAGATCTTGCGATAAGAGATGCCCTTTGCAAAGCTGCAGGGTGAGGGGGTCTTCACGGGTCTCCTCCCCCTCCGAGCCCCGGGAGCTTCCTGCTGGTGACCTCTGCAGGAAGACCCAGACCTCCTCCTCCTCCTCCCTGCACCCAGAAGAAGAAGATTAGGAGAAGGAGGTGGGGGACCCAGGAGGAGCATGCAGGAGACTGAGGTAAGGAGGGGCCAGCAGGGGGAGGTGCTGATGACTGCGTGGCTGGTAAAACAGAGGGTGAGTGATGCATAGGCAGGAAAACATACAGATACTTCCATTAACATAACATAACAGTAAGGGGGAGATGTACCAAGTCTTGAAGAGAGATACAGTGGAGAGACATAAACTACCAACCAATCAACTCCTGATTGTTGTTTTTCAAACACAGCCTGTAACATGACAGGAGCTGATTGGATGGTACTTTATGTCTCTCCACTGTATCTCTCTCAAAGACTTGGTACGTCTCCCCCTTACTGTTATGTTATGTTAATGGAAGTATCGGTCCGTTTTCCTGCCTACAGTATGCATCACTCACCCTCTGTATTACCAGCCACAGACGTAACCATCATCATTTGTAGCGTTACTAACACTCTTTTAATAAAGATATTACTGCACTAGGTGTTTAGTTGTTTTCAATATATATTAACTATACAATAATGCTCTCTATTATGTAGACAGAAAAGGCTTGTTTGAATACCCAAAATAAAAATGTAATTATAAAACATTAACACACAGCATATATACATACAACATAGACAATGGTAAAATAGGTAACCAATCTCGCCTAATGCGGCCTCTTGAAATATGTATGAGAATCACAGAAAGCTTCAGATATAAAAGCTCATATAAATTCCTCGAGAAGCCGGTCTATACCTCCAACTGCTATCCCGCGGCAGGGAAGGCGCGCCTGGATCACGCACCTCTGAGTGGCCACAATATCTTGAGGTGCTGATTACAATCTACTACTAAAGCTGGCCATACACGCTACAATTATCGGGGCGACCCGCCCGATATCCGCGGATCGCCCCGATAATTGTAGTGTGTGTGCGGCTGACCGAGATTTAATTATTGCTGGGTCGGGCATGCCGGATTGTCCAGTATGCCCGTCCGATGCGATATTTAGGGGGTAACCTGTCGGCCGCATCGGGCAGTGTATGCCCAGCCATGGCCGATAGACCGACATCTCCTGTGTTCCTTCCCATGGAGGGAACAGGGAAATGTCTCCTCCCCCAGGGGCGGAGCGCTGATGTCAGGGGAACGAACAGGGAAATGTCTCCTCCCCTGGGGGCGGAGCGCTGATGTCAGGGGAAGGAACAGGGGAATGTCTCCTCCCCCGGGGGCGGAGCGCTGATGTCAGGGGAAGGAACAGGGATATGTCTCCTCCCCCGGGGGCGGAGCGCTGATGTCAGGGGAAGGAACAGGGAAATGTCTCCTCCCCCGGGGGCGGAGCGCTGATGTCAGGGGAAGGAACAGGGAAATGTCTCCTCCCCTGGGGGCGGAGCGCTGATGTCAGGGGAAGGAACAGGGAAATGTCTCCTCCCCTGGGGGCGGAGCGCTGATGTCAGGGGAAGGAACAGGGAAATGTCTCCTCCCCCGGGGGCGGAGCGCTGATGTCAGGGGAAGGAACAGGGAAATGTCTCCTCCCCTGGGGGCGGAGCGCTGATGTCGGGCTCATACACTGTAAGATATCTTACAGTGTATGACACGGACATCTGCGGCTGGCAGGCTGCCAGATAAAATGTCTGTCGGTCTGGCAGGCATTTTATCTGGCCGTGTATGCCCAGCATAAGAGACTGAGGTAATTTACAACTAAACGGCAGAGCATGCCAGCTCACTAGTGCACTGCTGGGATGCCAGTGTTCATGGATTGCATTTAGGCATTATTCATCTATCAGTGACAGGCTTGCTGGCTCATCTGTGAGACTGCTAAAGTGGAAACATATTGCTACACATTTTTCAAACGGATATTTATTAACCTAAAATATGAACCAAAGTGTTACAGAATAGCAAATGCTTTCTGGACTATAGTATTCTAAGGAATTTATATAAGTTTTTATATCTGAAGCTTTCTGTGATTCTCATACATATTTCAAGAGGCCGCATTAGGCGAGATTGGTTACCTATTTTACCATTGTCTATGTTGTATGTATATATGCTGTGTGTTAATGTTTTATAATTAAATATTTATTTTGGCTATTCAAACAAGCCTTTTCTGTCTACATAATAGAGAGCATTATTGTATATTTAATATAAATTGAAAACAACTAAACACCTAGTGCAGTAATATCTTTATTAAATTTGTTCAGAAGTATATCTTGGGGTCCTAACGAGGGTATACAATAGGGAAGCCGGCTGCCTTAATACCGGCAGCTGGCTTCCCGACTGTCATATCCCGGCGAGGGTGAAATACCGGGCATCTAGATGTAGATGCCTGACATTTCCCAGACGCCGGGAGACCGGCGCCCGGCATACTGATTGAAGGGATGCCGAGCGCCGTGACCGGACAGCCGCGGGGGGGGGGGTTAGGTTTAGGGCTCCCGGGGGGGACTTAGGGTTAGGCACCCCCCTGGGAGGGTTAGGGATAGGCTAGGGAGAGGGAGGGTTAGGGTTAGTCACCCCCGGGGGGGACTGAGGGTTAGGCACCCCCCGGGGGGGACCGAGGGTTAGGCACCCCCCCGGGGGACTTAGGTTTAGGCAGCGGGGAAGGGGGTGGTTAGGGTTAGGCACTTACAGGGGGGATTAGGGTTAGGCATTTGCCGGGGAGGTTAGGGTTAGGCACCCCTAAGGAGAGTTAGGGGGTTAGGTTAGGTTAGTCAATACTTACCTTTCAACGATCGGGATTTCCAGCGCTGTTGGGCTTCTACTGCCAGTAACTCTGCTTTGGTCGGCCAGGCGCTGCCGGGAATTGAACCGCTTGCCATGCGGCCAGTGGTATTTCATATCGATTCCCTAACTAGACCTTCATTACTTACAGCAGGTGTTTATTATAACCACACTCCAGCGCCAGGAATTGCAGTTATTTACTGCTCAGTGTGTTTGGTTACTAACACCCAGCACATGATGGATGCAAAACATCCTTCTGAAAAAGACACTGCTTCTCTGAATGTAAGCCTGAAACAGGCACGGAAACCTGGCTACATACCCACTGCACAGAAACCCCATCTGCCGGGCTGATCATCGCTGTGACCGCACCAAATATATATATTTTTTTGCGTGATGGAAAGCTTTGGTCTCCATCTCCTCAGGTCACCCTGCTTGGAGCTCCAAATGGGCAGAGATCGGAACTGCTGCACATGCATGGCAGTTCCTTGAAAGGAGAGACTGATGAGTCCAGGGGAGCTGCTGCAGCACGCTGCTCCTCTCAGCTCCCATGGCCCGGGCCTTTGAGTGAGAGTGACTCACTCATTGTCCTCCTAGTTATGTAATTAGAGTCCGGCTGAGTCCCTTGCGAGACCTCTGGACTCCAACGGTGGCAGCCAGTCATGGCTAAAACAAGGCCAGAAGGGTCCCTGTGGGCTATTGCAGAACCTGACAGGAGACCCAGAGCCGTTACTAGACTTTTTGGTGCCCTGTGCCAGAAAGAGCATTGGTGCCCCCCTCATTTTTCATAGGGACATAATGCACCCAAAAAAGGGCCATGGCTTCATGAGGAAGGGCCAGAGAAGAGATAGGAGAGGCCAGGAGATGCTGGGGATGAAATAAGAGGAAGCTACAAGTGAGAATGAGAATAAATAGAAATTTGACAGGTCCAAACAGCGCCCCCTGACCTGTGGTGCCCTGTGCGATGGCACCGGCCGCACTACCCTAGCTACGATCCCTCAACAGTGGAGACCACCTCATACCTGGAGAGTAACATCTAGGGTACATACCCAGGATCTATATTATCAGTTCAAGACTGATTACTATCTGTTCAGGCTGTGTACAGTATGACTTAATTTATAAAACCTTTTTTTGTTAGGCTAGCCAGGCCTGCAACTAATTACATCTGTGTGGCCAGCCTGGAATACATTTACTCAGTTCAGCTCACAGCTGGCTGTGTCACATCATTTAAAAAGTCCTCCCCACAAATCAACCATATGGAAACGTCCCTTTCAAAATCCTGCGTTTGCCCCTGCTCTCAGGAGACAGGAGTTGTACCAGAAGTGTAGCACAGTAATCCCAGGGTGGCTCCACCCAGCGACCGGCAAACGTTCTCCTAGATGGTAGTGCCACTTTAAGTGATGTGATCAATGAAGGTAAATACTTACAAGAAATAGACAGTATCTTAATGGCCAACATCACTCAACAGCTGAGAGAGCAGCTATTACCCTGTAATCAGCTCAGTCTCTACCATGTCCACTGATTCACATTTTCCTGTCTCCTCTTTAGTTAAAATTAAAGCTCTGAGTGATTCCTGTGTTCTGGAACAATAGAAATATCTTCATGAACAAACAACAGTGATTTCTACCTCAAGCTCCAAACTCTTTTCATTCCCCTGGCTGATGCCAGATCGGGTGATATTGTATATCCATCGCCCCCCAGTACAGCCCCCCCCCCAGCTGGGGAGCCGGATTGTGCGTCACTGGCTCTGCTATCAATAGGAGTGGAGTCAGTTTTGTGAACATTCCTTCTGTGTTTAGACAGACTGAGGGTAGTGAAACATTTTTTGGAAAACGCTCTGGGTTTGTTATCCCAAAATAATCTATTTATAGCTGTACAGTCTACGTCCAGGACATACAGTTATAACATCATCTCGGCACCACCGGGAGTCATCAATGCGCCGACAGCAACACTGGTCACACGTCGGTGATTGGCCAGATGGCGACGTGGCGAGCGCAGCTTCTGTATCAGTGTATCGCGGAGCAGGCTGGTGACTGCAGGGGGCATTGGAGAATGGGACACTTGTGCCAGCAGCTTGCAGGATAGTCTGCCTAGGAAATCTATCTCAGCGCCAGCTTGTGCCATGCATTAACTAGGGCGCTATTTACAGTACAGATGCTGACGCCGGGATATGTATTGAGACGCCTGCTGGCATCTTTGCGAATCCAAGCAAAACATCAGTATATAGTAGCAAACAACCCTGAATTAGGCCCTACAGTATATTGCACTACACCAGCACAGAAAGATGCCACCACATTCCTGCACAACGCGTGTAATAGAACTCCCGGAGATGGGGCTCCATTAAACTTGGAATTGCTGTGTACTTTGAAAAAATAAAGTGTATATATAATATATATAGAAATCCAAAGAGCCGGCACTCTGCAGGCAGCCGGAACCTGCCAATAACTTGCTTGGGTGCCTCCCTGGGGCAAACACACCCCTAATGCAATGTAATAAATGAAGGTGGCACTCCGAGTCTCATCTTAATAGGTGAAAAAATAAACAGGTGCCTTGAACAATGTTTTGGGGTCCAGGCCCCTTCCTCAGAAACCATACTGTAGATGAGTGTTCGCATTGCGATTAATGACAGCTTCCGACCATTGTGTACGGAAGTCACCCGTGCACAACGGCCTTTAACTAAGTACCTTTGGGAGATAGGCATGTGCTCTAACCGCACACCACGGAGTTTACACAACGGGAACTCTGCGAGACGGGATGTAGTCCACGCATGTGCGGACAAATCCAAGATGGCGCCCGGTTGTCGATTACAGAAAATGCAGGTTTGGGCATTAATACTAATTGACTAAGGTACTGTATATAAGACTGGAATAGTCGCCTCTGAGGTATCCTCCTGACGAAATCTGGCAATATATGTGCAAGGGACGAAACGCGTTGAGGCAGTGGTGACCCGCGCTATCAGATCTACTCTCAGATAAGCCTATGATATTTTATCTTGATGTAATTATGCATTGTATTGTGTGTGTTTTATTATTTGGGCCCTGTGCCAGAAACAGCATTGGCATCCCCCCTCCCTATTTTTCAAATAGAGACATAAGACATGCACCCAAAAAAGTGCCATGGCCTCATGGGGAAGGGCCAGGGAAGAGATAGGGGAGGCCAGGATATGCTGAGGCCAGGGAAGAGATATGGGAGGCCAGGAGATGCTGAGGATGATAATAAACAGAACACTGACAGGCCCAATCAGCACCCCCCTTGCCCTCCGGTGCCCTGTGCCATGGCACAGGTCGCACCACCCTAGTTACAGCCAGGGCTTGAGTGCTAAGCTGGTCACAACATGCAAATCAGCAAGCGATGTGTCATACACACTGCACGATCTGTCGTATGGCAAGACGATGCAAAGTCACATGTGTGTAACACCCCTAAACTGGGTATATACGTAAGAATGGGGTTTCTAGGTTCTTTCTTGGGTACAGAGAGGTAAAGAGGTAAGTAGACTGACTTTGGACAAGTATATTAGGTATTTTATTACAATAAAGAGATCATATCATGTCAATTGGCACTTTTACAATGAAAATTACAGGTTCAATTTCTATTACAAGTCATAAGAATAACACAACAATTTATATTTTATTGTTCAGGAACACAGCCTCCTTGCTGTCAACTAATATTCTTCTCCTCCTGCTGATGTCAAAAGATTAATGCAAGCGATTCACTTTAAGCAACATTTTAACTAAATACTTGTAATCATTACCCCCAGTGTATTTATCATACAGTAATGATAAAGAAATAACACTCTATTTAACTAGTTTATATGCTAACTACTTTCCCAAGGCTTTTTGGCCAGACTCCCTAATAGTTCATGAGCTCATATATACTTAAAGTCCTGTTGGTGTACACTACGTTGCCCGGGTTACTGGATGCTAGCACCAACTTTAAACTGTCACTAATGGAGATCTCTCCACTCTGAGTAGGTTAAATTGCTCAAGCTCAATTTATTCCTGTTGCAAATGTCCCTCTTTATTAATCCTGGATAACAGTCTCTGTAACTAGACGAATGCATCAACAATTTGGCAACCATCCAGGTCGTTACTGTTACTGATGTTGCAACTTGTTGCTTTTTACCCAGCCACATGAACGGCTGGCTGTCCTCTTTATTACAAGTGTGGACACCACTGAGGCTTTCCTTGGAGTCTAAACGGGTTTTATATGGCTCAATCTGTGTGAGTCCTGCCCTTTTCTTTACACTGACTTCCCTACTTATCCAACTTATCAGTATAAGGCCGCTGCTTTGGGGGACAATGTGACAACAGATTACTTGGTGCTGTTAATAGTCGCTTGTTAGGGGTGTCTCTCTTTGCTACTGATGGGGAAGATCTCTGTTGTGCACTGCTCTGATGGGGCTATTGCGGCTGCCTAACAGTGGGCCATTGTTAATGGTTATCTGCGGGGGCGGTGGTGTGTAATAAATCTCTTACCACTGTGACCTCTTGGTTCCCTGCAGTGCCCGACACAGCCTCCAGAGGACCCAGGATAGACTCGCCTCCGTCTATATTGCTGATCCCACTGACTCCACCTCAGTCGTGTCTTCTCCCCGACAGGCTTCCACTTCCTACCGTCAGTTCCCTTCTGCCGCCGCTGGACCATAGCCACGACTTTCCTTGTCTCCGGATCGCTGCTCCTGTCCTTCGGTTATAACAGGTAAACAGCGCACCGGAGCTCTCTTCAGCTACCGCTACCTCAGGGACCTGCCGACCGTTCCTCTCTCTCTGGTCCCCACAGCGCAACAGGGAGGGGAACAGTTTGCGGCCGTTGCTCCTGGGACCAACTGCCAGTCAGCACACATCCTGGACTTGTTCCCTGCTCTCTCCCTAGAGTCCAAGCTAATGCTCCACCTGTCCTCACGCGCTGACTTATCAACCTATCACCGGGGCGACTAACGGGGGTACCTCTCCCCTGTCTCAGACTCCTTGGTAGAGTCCTGTGCTCATGCTTCCCCTAATACTGCAGGCCCTTTCTGTATGGATGGCACCATCTTCTTCCTTCTATAGGGGCAGCACAGGCACACATGTACCCATTGACTACTTTATCTGAGAACAATCTTCTTTAACAAAATACATTTCTTTACATTTTTGGGTAACATTCATCACTTCACTTTACTTGGCAGAGACTGTTTAACAATTATGACCCCCTAATTTCAGGGTATCACATGTGTATGTAACAACACTGCATCGCTGTTTGCATCGTCTTCAGGGGTATTGAGAGCCGAGCCAGGCCTGGGAGAAGGGGGTGTGGTCTAACCGTGGGAGGTCGTGGTCACACCCCCTTAGGGGAAAAAAACTTTTTGCAGCACCGCATGCTGGGGAGGGAGGGCGCTGTTAGACCCTCAGCCCAGTGCAAAGCCAGGGGGTGGCGCGATCAGTGTGATTGCTCCCCCCACAGGCAGAGGAGATTGCTGCTGCATCTAGAAGTCTCCCACAGTGCAGTCCATCACACGCTCCAGCAAGCCCGGGCCCTGGCAATTAGTACCCGCTCCCCCCCTCCTCTTGGCGCCCCTAATTGTCTTGCATTCGTTGTAGGTTTCGAAGACATAACCAACCGCATTATTATTCCAATACTGTATTAAGGAGCTGATTCAGACCCGCTCGCTAGGATGTGTTTTCTCGTCGCTGGGCCATTTTCGCATTCTGCACATGCGTACGCATCGCAATGCGCATGCGCGAACCAGTGCGAGAAATTGGGAACTGTTCACTCGCTGCGCATAGACAGCCAGCAGAGTGAGTGACAGGAGACGCCATTTGTGGGTGGTGAAAGGGGCTGGACATTATAAACGGGTGAGTGGAGGTGCAAATGCAGGCGTGTCTGAGCATCTCAACACCATTTTAGAGGTGTGCATAATTAGCAGGCAGCGTCATAGTACACGTCACCTGGTTGAATTTCACACTGAAGTGATCGCAGTGCTTGCGGTAGGGTATGGTCTGCCTCAAGTGCTGCGATCGCATCCGATGGTACTTGATGTACCGATGGTTGCATACACTTCCTGGAGATGAAGTGCACAAGTGGGCATCTGCATACACAAAGTGATCGCACGCCAAGACATAGTGGGCGTGCTTATGCCTTGTCGTGTGATCGCCTGCCATGCTGGGTGTGCGGGGCTTAGCGCCGGGGGGTGGGGCTTAGCACCCGGGGGGGTAGCAGCGGTGGTCGGTCGGCGCATGCGCGGGCACTTAATCACGGTATTTTTTGTGAAAATACCGTGATAAGGCTCCGGAGGGGATTCACAGGGACAGAGCTTTATCGCAAGCTCTGTCCCTGCAAGGGATTTGTAGTAAATCCCTGTGATATTGCCTGAATTCGCAATTCGAATTCAGGGGGTCATTCAGACCCGCTCGCGAGTGGCAGTATGCTCGTAAGCGGGTCGATGTTCCCCACTGCGCATGACGGAGGGAGCTCCATTGTGCGCATGCGCGAGACCCGGGGAGCGACGGGCTTTCCATCGCTCCGGGTCTCGCACCAAAGGGGGCGTGCTGTCGATGTTGATTGACAGCACGCCCCCTTTGGTGGGCGTGCCGGGGGCGTGCCTGCCAGACGGAGGCGTTCCCATGGGAACGCCTACCATCTGAAGCCGGCCCCACTGACATCACTAGTGATGTCAGTGGGAGTGATTTTGATTCTATCAGAGCCAAAATCACTCCAGGGCTTGTGGCAGGGAGACTCTACCGCAGGGTCTCTATCGCAAGTCCGATGGTCGCGATGGTCAAGACCATCGCGACCATCTTTTTGGCCGCTCGCATATGCTGTGGGTGGTCACCCACAGCTATGCGAGTGGCAAGGAGGCCGCTCCATTTTCATGGAGGAGGGCCCTGATTCAGAGCGAGCGCTCTGGTCAGAGCATCCGGCTCTGAATCAGGCCCTCAGTCGGTAATATCACACTACAATCTGCATTCAATATGCGGATTGTAGTAAATAGAGCCCCAAGTCTTGGACAGAGATAAAGGGGTCTATGTACTAAGCAGTGTTAGGAGACAGTGAAAAGTGAAAAGAAAGTGATAAGGTGCCAGCCACTCAGCTCCCAACTGTCATCTCACAGGCTGTGTTTGAAAAATGACAGTTGGGAGCTGATTGGCTGGCACCTTATCACTTTTCACTCTGTCTCCTAACACTGCTTAGTAAATAGACTCCTAAAGCAGCCACACTGTTTTCATAGACCATGCTAATTGCCAATTAGAAGCTGATTGGTTACTTTGAGCAATTTCTCCACTTTATCGCTTTCCAAGGCCTGATAAATTTTCCCCTATCTGTTATACAGAGATGTAGTCAGTATCCCAGTGTGCGGTATGCCGACGGGCTAAATATCGGTGCCGGAATCCCGACAGCGCGGGATCCCGGCACCAGTATCCCGACCGCAGGCATCCCGAAGGTAAGTATCTGGGTAATAACCAGGTTCTATAGTGTGGTTTCTTGCGTGGCTGAAGCTTATCCTCACCAGTGCTAAGGACACACTGTGACAGAGAGGCAAGTATAAGACAAACCCCTTTTTGCAGACACAGAGGCTGAAACAATGCTCTTTCGAAAACAAAGCCGTTTATTTGGGCTATAGGAGTTCACAGGTTTTTTTTATAAGAGACAAGGTAACACATACATGGCCAGCTACATGAGAGCCAGACAAACCAGTACAGTAACAATTATCAACTGTAACAGAATGATGATTGAAATAGTTAAAACCACTATAGGTCTAGAATAACAGTCTTTGCTAAGCTGAGGTAATACAGTTCAATGGCGGGAAACAGTACTGTAGAGAAGCAGAGGTACACTCTGCAGAAATGACACTTTAGCTATATAGCAGACAACTTTTACTTGTTTGCCACTTGAATAACAGTCTTTGCTAAGCTAAAGCAAAACAGTTCAATGACGGGAGAAAAAAGTAAGCATTCAATGAGCCATTAGCAGGATTAAATATGCATTGTACTAAAGAAACCAGCATTAACAATATTTAACTGCAAAAATGCACAATGCCTAGAGAGAGATCAGCAATTAATGAAACATCAGCAAGAATAAATACACATTGCATTTAAATAAAATCAATAGTTGACATCCCATCATGGCTGCATCAGACTTGAGTTGACACAACAAACAAACCACGTCCCCTCCCAGCATGAGCTGGAGGTTCACCAGGGAAATTACAATAATCAATTATACAATGGGTCACAAAAGGGGTAACCTAACCCTATCTCTCTAGTCTAGTCCCATGAGCTGTACAGACCAAAGGCCACACCTAGCCCAGTAGTTGAGTTTCCTAAACAGGCAAATGATGGGTGACTGAATCGGGCAAGGGAGTCTCCCAAATAACTCTAAGGACCAGGAAACTAACAAGAGATCTATATTTCCCCTTTTTGTACTTCTACTGGGGGGGGGAAACTGAGAGCAGGAGGATAGTTTGGAGGAGAGGTGAAGACTGGGGACCTATAAAAGTTGACAGGGAATCTGAGGTAATCTCACTTCTTGCTATGGCTATTCAGCCTCCTCCGATATCCAGTGGAGCTCCAGGATGCTAAGCATTGTACCAGAGCTGCAAGAAGCAGTCCTCAGATGTCAGTACACAGGGATGCTTGTAGGGGAAATTCCCCTTCTCAGGGCTCTGTCTGGCAGAGAAGTTACTGCAGCCCAGGGGTCCTTGAGCCTTTACCTTTGGGGCTGTCTCTTCCCTTGCATGCTGTCCTTGGGTCCTCCCAGCATAGCCTTGCTCCATGTGGGCATCCCTCCGGTCAGCGCAGGTGGTCAAGTCACGGTGCGGGCTACTTCCCTTTGATCCCGCAGGCAGCTCCTCCACACTGATCTTCCATGTCTTCAGGCACTTCTCCGGGCAGCCCACATCATAAGGGGTCCTACGGCTCTCCCAGCAAGTCCCGGCAGCAACGGTCTTCTCCATGTGCAGTGGCTGACAGGTACAGGTGGTGATTACTCTAGGGGGTCCTGCAGGGGCAGGCTCAGCGGGGTTCGTTAGCCTCTAGGGTGAGTGTAATTACACCTCAGGCACTTGTAGGGGTTTGGTATGGCAATCCAGTGGGGTAATCCTCTTCTGCTGTGGAGTACAGTATTTATAATCCACGGTAAGGCACTTGTAGGGCTTGGTATAACACTCCAGTGGGGTACTCCTCTCTGCTACGGAGTACAGTAATTGTAATCCAGGGCAACCAAGGGGTGAACACACTCTCCCCATATTCCACAGATCCAAGGGCACGCCACAGGAAGATCCTCACACCTCACTGCACTCCTCCCCCGGGTATGGCTCTTTTAAACCCCTATCCATCTCTCCTCCCCTGCTTGTCCAGAATCCCAGAGTGGACAGGGTGACCCCCAGCAACAGACCGCCCCCAGAGTCCTCTGCCTGGACACTCAGGCTGCCAATGAAAAGGGGTGATTTTTCCTGGAAAAAGGGGTTATGGTCCAAGAGATGAATTCTTCCCCCCTGTCTGCACATGCTCAGTAGGGACTGACAGGAGCAGGGTCAATCAAAGTTCACTAGCCGTGCAACTATAGTGAATGGGGCAGTAATAGCTATATATAATAAAAAAAAATGTGGTGCCCTATTTAGGCACAAATTTGGGGTACCACAGGGGGTTAGGGGAGGGTTAGGTTTAGGGTTAGGCTTAGGCACTAAGGGGAGAGGGTTAGGAATAGGGTGTGGGGAGGGGGAGGTTAGGTTTAGGCACTAGGGAGGGGAGGTTAGGTTTAGGCACCTGGGAGGGGAGGTTAGGTTTAGGCACCTGGGAGGGAGGGTTAGGGTAGGGGTTAGGGTTAATTGTACTAAACGTACCTACCGCTGTCGGGATCTTTACTGTCAGGATGCCGCTGTTGGTATTCTGACCAGCGGCATCCCAACCACTGGCATCTCATACCCAACCCCTTATACAGTCTCCTATCCTACCGTCAGCCCTGGATTACCATGAATGGCTACACATACTATAAGCCCAGTATTAATTGGCATCAGAGTGACACTGTCTGGTGATGTACTGTACAAATTATCAGGAGTAATGATTATCCCTAGCTCTCCGCCCTGCTCCTCCCTGTCCTGATCTGTTTAGGGAAATTATGTGATATTATAAACAAAAGAAAGAAAGACCATTGACAGGGGAGCACTCCAACCCCCCTCCACAGAAATGTATATTACAATATAACGATTTTATTACTAAATGCAATAAAATAAATTATATATATATATATATATTTATATATATTTAATACCTATAGGAAGCAAACACATAAAATGTATATTATTTTTATTCACCAATTTAATATCTATGCAGATACTTTTTGGTAAAAAAATAGGGACATTGAAAGAAAGAAAATAAGAAAAAGTGAAAAGTTAATATATAGAATTCCTCTGCATATACAGTATAGGAAATATGTGATTTTAAAATGAGACGAGACATGTTTCAACAAACTTTTCTTTTTCACTTCTTTGACATGATTGTCTCTGTGTGTTTTTAGTATCGCCTTATAAGTTGTTACATATGTGACAGAGCAAGAAATTCATGCAGCAGTATGTTGTAATGTTGCCATAAGTAACAGATAAATAGCAGATCCCGACCAAGCGCAGGGAAACACTGTATTATTCCGAGTCTGGTTATTTATTTCTTGAGGATTTTAAATTAATATTACTTCTAATAATTCATCAGGAGATTTGTCTACCAAGTATACAGTAGCTGTTATTGCTGGGGAATTGTTTTCTTCTGACCCACGGCCCCACTAGGGTGCTCAGGAAATAAGAATAATTATCTACCTCATTTATAACATGTGTAGTAGGCGGGATAGCGCACTCCCTACCCTAACCCTAACACTCCCTCCCTGGTGCCTAACCCTAATCCTCCCCCTAGTGCCTAACCCTAACCCCTAAACCTAACCCTTCCCCATCCATGCTACTTACCTTTGTTCGGGATGCCGGTGCCGGGATTCTGATCGGCCTTGGGATTTCGACGCCGGTAATGTAAGCGTCGTCATCCCGACCGCCAGGATGCCAAATGTAACCCATAGTCCGCAGCTAAACAGTCGTTCTTTCAAATTACCCTTATTGTTATATTGCGGTAGTATTCCGCTTATCAGTTCATTCTTACATCGATAATTATAGACCGTTATTATTCTCTGTTATATAATTATCGGCTTGAAAATAATTAGATCCAGTATGTACCTATCGCATCTGTATTCTCTATATCACTGTATACTGTACCTTATATTTCAGTTATTAACAGTATGATCAACATTCAGTATATAACAATTTGTAAGATCATCTTTTTTGTAGGTTGATAAAAAGCAGTCAGTTCAGACTGTCTATTGTAAAAGAAGGATGACCTCCATATAGGAAGTGTTACTGTGTCATGGAGTTCATCCCAGCGTCAAAACTTCTTAAAGAGAAACTCTCCTCCCTCTCAGTCCCTGAAACTAAGGAAGAACATATTAGGGAAATATTACGTAATTATAACAATGGCCATTATGAATACTTTGGAGTCAATTCACTAAGCCTTGGAGAGAGATAATGTGGAGGGAGATATGGTTCCAGCCAATCAGCTCCTAACTGTCACTTTACAGGCTGTGGTCTATTTACTAAGCTTTAGATAGAGATAAAGGGCTCTATTTATTAACATTATTTTTACTAAAATAAAGTGAAAAGGGTGTTTTCACACCCTTTTCACATTATTTTAGTTTCACCTGTAGTTACTATAGGGCAATTGGAGTAGAATTCATAAAATTCTACTCCAACCCCTAATTATCACTTATTTTTAGTAAAGCAGATCGCATTTCCCATAATTGTAATGGGAAATGTGATCCGCCCATAGTTACTAAAAATAAATTGTAAAAAAATACCGGGGGAAGCCCTGTGATAATAACGCCACCTGGAGGTGGCGTTATCCAGGGTCTCCCCCAGTTACCGGGCTCCCACTCTACTCTAACGGGGAGAGCAGAGCCGGGGGCCGGTACCACTAATCAGCTATGTGGTCTAAATAGACCGCAAGCTGATTGCTGTAAAAAAAAAAAAAAAAAAAAAAGAAACATTTTTTTTTACTTACCTGAATCCAGGGACCGGTGATCGGGCTTCCGGTGATGGCTCCTCTCCGGTCAGCTGGTCTCCCACAATGCACTGCTGCCCGGTCATCAGGTGATCGGGTCCCAGTGCAGTATGGGAGATCACCTGATCGGGAAGCCCGGAGAAGATCACCGGAGGCCAGGAGGATGCAGGTAAGTGTAATGAAGGGAGGGGGGGGTCGCGGGGGGGGGGAGGGGGGTCCGCGGGTGTCCGCGATCGTGGGGGTCGGGGCTTAGCGTCGGTGGGGGGTAGCAGCGATGGTGGGACAGCGCATGCGCGGGCTCCTAGTCGCGGTATTTTTTCCGAAAATACCGCGACTAGAGTGCGGATGGGATCCGCAGGGACAGAGCTTTATCGCAAGCTCTGTCCCTGCAAGGGATTTATAGTAAAGCCCTGTGATATTGCCGGAATTCGCAATGCGAATTCACTCGGTAATATCACACTACAATCCGCATTCAATATGCGGATTGTAGTAAATAGAGCCCAATGAGAGCAGAGATAAAGTGAAAGCCAATCAGCTCCTAACTGCCATGTCACAGGCTGTGTTTTAAAAATGTCAGTTAGGAGCATAATGGTTGGGACTTAGGACCTCATTCAGTCGGTCGTAAGCGGCCGCTCGGTCGTATGCTACCGATGTTTCCAAACCACGCATGCGTACGGTTAGTTGTGCGCATGTGCGTAGGAGGCTTTGCGATCCAAAATGCTGTAGATCGTGCGGCTTACGAGCAGGAAGTGGCTTCCGAGAGTTGATTGACATGAAAGGCCGTTTGTGGGTGTTGACGGGGGTGGTGGTCTGAAAATGCAGGTGTGCCTCAGCGTTTTGAGGGCGTTTTAGGGGCGTACATAAATTACCTGCTACGACCGACATAGAAGGCCGGAAGTAGTAAAACGTCACTCTGCGAGCAGGTTAGAGGCCTGACTGATCGTACAGCTTGAGGTTGGGTACATGCACTCTCAGGGCCTGATTCAGAGCTGAACGCTCTGACCAGAGCGCTCGCTCTGAATCAGGGCCCTCCTACCTGTTTTAGGAGCGTCCTCATGGACGCTCGCATAGCTGTGGCTTGCCACCCACAGCTTATGCGAGCGTCCATGATGATGGTCGCGATGGTCAAGACCATCGCGACCATCGGGCTTGCGACGGAGACCCTGCGGTAGGGTCTCGCTGCCGCAAGCCCTGGAGTGATTTTGGCTCTATCAGAGCCAAAATCACTCCCACTGACATCACTAGTGATGTCAGTGGGGCCGGCTTCAGACGGTAGGCGTTCCCATGGGAACGCCTCCGTCTGGCAGGCACACCCCTGGCACGCCCACCAAAGGGGGCGTGCTGTCAATCAACATCGACAGCACGCCCCCTTTGGTGCAAGACCCGGAGCGATGGAGAGCCCGTCCCTCACCGGGTCTCGCTCATGCGCACGATGGAGCTCCTTCCGTCGTGTGACTCGATCGCTAGCTGCTATCACTCGTTAGCTAGAGGAGGTGCATTGTTCACGTATGGGCGTCACTTTGGTTGTGACCGACCGGCCGTGCGATTGCTTCCTTTTTCAGTTTCTTGGTCGTTAGGCGTACGACCGAGCAGCTGCTTACGACTGACTCTGAATTAGGTCCTTTATCTCTGTCCAAGGCTTTCAAGGGTTACTGAATAGACCCCTTTGTCCTTCCGTTTGGGCTATGAAATGATCCAGCAGTTATTGAAAATCTTATTAATGAGATTTCTAAAGATTTATTGGTGAGATTTATTTCATAAATCTTGATGATATTTTTCCCCATCTCCTTCTGATCTTTTTTGATAAATTATTAATAGAAAATCAATTGTTTGCTAAACTGGAGAAATGTGAATTTGAAGTGATAAAAGCGTCTTCTCTTCAGTATATTATCACTCAGACCAGATGTTCTATTACATCCTTCTCCACCAATGGGGGATCCCATTACTGCGTACTAAGAAAGGGGCAGTCCTCAGATGTCAGTACACAGGGATACTTGCTGGGGAAATTCTCCTTTTCAGGGCATTGTCTGGCAGAGAGGTTACTGCAGCCCAGGGGTCCTTGAGCCTTTTCCTTTTGGGCTGTCTCTTCCCTTGCACGCTGTCCTTGGGTCCTCCCAGCATAGCCTTGCTCCAGGTGGGCGTCCCTTCAGTCAGCACAGGTGGTCAAGTCGCGGTGCGGGCTCCTTCCCTTTGATCCCGCAGGCAGCTCCTCCATGTCTTCGGGCACTTCTCCAGGCAGCCCACAGCATAAGGGGTCCTACGGCTACAGATGACATAAAACATCTCTCAGGTGTTACCACTAACCTCCAGCACTGATGACTCATGAAGGAAATCGCCCATCAGCCAGCCACTATAAGAACCTGCTCAGTGCATTCCTCCAGTGCCTGAGTATTCATTGTGTTCTACATACTGTAGGTGCACCCTCTCCAGAACTATACCGTCCAATATAGTTTTCTTTGAGTGTTGTTTAAACTCCGATGTTCAGTTTTCCTGACAGCAGTACTTTTCTTACCTGCATTTCCATCTGCGATGTTTCCTCATACTGTGTTGCTTTCATGTTGGGAACCAACTACACTGGGCCAAGATCTGGGCCTGCACTGAATAAAGTCCATACCCTCTTGCTGGAATTCCTGGTGAAGTTAGGAAGGGGTCTTAGACTCTGTGCCAGGGTATTTTGGTTGCATTAATTCCACCTGTTTGCATTTTTCTGCTGCGTGTGTGTTTACTCTGATGCACTTGTTGTCTGTTTTGATCTCCAGGATGATTGCAATATACTCCATGTATTTCATTGCATGTCATGCACTGTTCCACAGTGCCAACACATCCCTGCCTCTCATTGCATGCCAGCACATACATGTACGTTGTTACAAGCTACTAATACCTCACACTTTGTCCCCTAAACTGTACCTTGGGGGGTGTGATATGACATACCGGTGGTCGGGATGCCTCCCGTCAAAAGATCCAGATGCTCAGCAACCCTCTCCCCTAAGTGCCTAACCATAACCCCCTTCCTCGGGGCCTAACCCTAACCCCCCCGGTAATGCCTAAACCTAACCCTCTCCCCCACGGCGTAAAACTATACTTACCCACTATACCTACATTCGGGATGCTGGCTGTCGGGATTCCGGCGTCAGCATCTCAACCCATGTTGGCATTCCGGCACTGGTTTTCTGAATGTGGTTCGGGATTCCGGCGTTGGGATTTTCGCATCCCGTACAGCGGCAAATTAACTACATCCACCTTGGGGATATGTGCCTACATTACTGTGTTAAACACCTCAGGGTATTCCATGGCTACTACCACTCGGAGTATGGCACCTACTGTATACTGTATACCTCTTTTAGTAGAAACAAAATCCAAAGGCTTTCCAATAGGATTTCCAACAGCAACAGAACCACTGCGGGGAATCTTGCTGAGCGACTGTACAATATACCTCTTCCTTATGGTATGCAGTCGGGAAGCCGGCGGACGTAATCCCGACAGCCGGCTTCCCGACTGTCATATCCCGGCGAGGGTTAAATGACCGGCGTCTAAATCTAGACACCGGTCATTTTACCGATGCCGGGAGACCGGCGCCCGGCATCCCGATAGAAGGGATGCTGGGCGCCACTGCAGACAGCCTCGGAGGGGGGAGGGTTAGGTTTAGGGCTCCCGAGGGGGATTTAGAGTTATGCACCCCCCTGGGAGGTTAGGGTTAAGATAGGGTGAGGGAGGGTTAGGGTTAGGCACCCCCCCGGGAGGTTAGGTTTAGGCTAGGGGGACGGAGGGTTAGGGTTAGGCACCCCCGGAGGGGACAGGGTTAGGCGGAGGGGAAGGGGGGGTTAGGTTTAGGCACTTAGAGGGGGGATTAGGGTTAGGCACTGGGGGGGAAGGTTAGAGTTAGGCACCCTAAAGGAGGGTTAGGATCAGGGGGTTAGAATTAGGTTAGTATATACTTACCTTCGATGATCAGGATTTCCTCCTCTGCCAGCCTCCTGCTGTCGGGATTCCAACCGCTGGGCAGGTGTCTGGCGGTAAATCATACCGATTCCTTCCTTACACATGCTGGTAATATACTAATATCTGCCACTCTGGAAATATCCGGATTAATTTCATTTGTTGGTTGTATCCACTACCATTGTTTCCAAAACTTCTACGGCAGGTCCCATAGAGACTATGAACTTGGATTTCTTATAGGGTTGAACTGAGAATACAGCTAAAATCATGTCAGGCTGCGCATTTTTCATAGGCTTTCCTGCATAATGTCTATCATTTAACACAACTGTAAATGGGTTTTAAATAGTTTGTATGTACATATTGGGATGGATGCATAATGCATTGCATATGATCCCGCCACCCTTCGCATGCATACTAGCGTAATGCGGGTAAGCATGAAGAACACCGCAAAGGACAGCTCTCCTGATAAGCGCTGTCCATTGCGAATGAGGGACTTCTGGGTCTATGGCATTCTTCTGCGCATGCTGCGGGGGCGTTGGGAGGGATCCGATTGGATCTCTCTCATAGCACTCTCCCGAGAGAAGCCCATAGGCTTCTATAGGGTAACGCCATCTGAAAATTATGTTACCCACCGCATCCAAGTCCCCGAATCCATCACATTTTGAGGCTTGGTGCATATGAGAAATGTGGTCAAACCCGCGTTTTTGGGGTTTGACCACGTTTCTCCCTTTGCTGCATCCCGACCAATTATGTTTTATTTATATCATATATTCAGTTTGTCTTTATTCTACTATCAAGCTGCACATTACTCAATTCACTCATACTTATATATATTGTGCTGTTTTTTGTTCTTACCTGTTCAGTCAGAGAAAGCTTCTTGATATTGCTCCCTGGCCCAAACACTGGAGAACATACAAACTCCACACAGATGGCACCTTGGTTGGGATCAATGCCAGATCTGCAGTTTTGCTATGGCAACCATTGTGTTTCGTGTCTTGCGCCTCCCTCAATGTAAATTACCGTACATATAAATGCTGTAGCGCAAAATGATACTACACTGTTGTTATTTTTGTTCCCTAATTACGTTTCTTTCTAAGGAAGGTTAGACTTATAAAAAGAGTGAGTTATATTTACCAACTACAGCTGTGGCTCTATATTTAGCTTTCAAACCTGTGAGGCATAAACTGTGTTCTGCAGAACAAGGCGAGAAATTATGTAAGAATGGCATAGAAGGGAAAGTCTTTTAAAGTAGACAATTCTTCAAAATATAGATTTTCAAATGACTAGTTGTGATCTCTATTCATTTCAGTATGAGAATAATTTACATTTGTAAAAAAATATTGCAGAAAACACATTGTTTAATAATAAAAATATGTTGCAAAATAAACACAATATATACTTTCAGTTTTGATTTCCATTATCAAGAATCACCATAGCCTGGACGAAATGGGACATGTCACAATTGTATTAATTTCTTTTTTGAATGATTTAATTTTTGGAATGTCGGGAGCTCTGTAATTCAGTAGGTATCTGTCCCACTAGCGCACTCAGGGGGGGGTTTCTGAGAACCCAAACCCCCCCCGACAGACTGGAGGGCAAGCACCATCTTCTTAAGCCATGCCCCCTCGAGCAAAATGCAGCAATTCGCGGGTCAATCAGGAGGAGACGTAGCCAATATGACATGATTTTATTAGAATCGCATCATTTGGCTCCGCCCCATCCTGATTGTTCTGCAAATCGTTGCATTTTGTCGCTAGGGGAGGGCCCTAATGATAACTCGCAGCTGCTGCAAGGTAAGTGTGTGTGTGTAATGTATGTGTGACATACAGTAGCTGTGTGTGTGTAAGGTATGTTTGTGTGTATGTATTATATATCTACATATATACATTATATATATTTGTGTGTGTGTGGAAAACCCCCTGTAAAAATCTTTCATTTGCCCCTGTATCCAGGTTGCTGTATAGTATAAAATATGATAAACATTCCCAAAGATATGTTACCTACAGTAGTAGAAGGTTTTTTTTCTGCTTTATACAGCTGACACAGGGCCTGATTCAGAGCCGGACGCTATTTGCGGACGGTCGTTCTAAAAAAGGGGCCAGATATTTAAATTGAGCGCTCGCTCTTTGCGGTGTGTTGACGCCTCTATGTCTGAGCGAGCAAACTAAACATGCGCTCGCTATTTTGTAAAGACGCCCCTTGGCCGCTCGCATCATACGTCATCTCCGCTATTTATTAGATTAATCGAGTACATCGAAAGGCGTATGAACTGCTCGCTATTCTTGTGGTAGCATTTTCCTACCACAATCATGCGAGCAGTTCAGGCTAAAAGACAACCAAGTGACGTGGTCGATGACGCTGCTTTGTTAATTATGCACACCCATTAAACGCCCGTTTTGTCCGTTAGGCACGCCTGCGTTCTGATCTCCACTCCCCGTTTTCAAGCACCTTCCCCTGTTACCACCCACAAACGCCTCATTCTGTCACTCAAATTAGCAGGCATTCTCTATTTTGCGAGCACACGATTTCCGACCGCACTGACTGGTTCGCGCATGCGCATTACAACCCATATGCATGCGCAGATGTGCGAACATCATTCGGAGCGAGCGAGCGGCCGCTTACGAGCGGCTCTGAATCAGGCCCACAGTTCTGTTGAGAAAGGAAATCTTTTACATATACAGTATTACAGATGAGTGCAGACCCCTGTGTTTTGATTTTGGTTCTGAATTATCATCGTGTTTTGGTTTTGGCAAAACCCCCCTCAAATGTTTTGATTTTTTTTTTTTAAATGGATCAAAACAGCTAAAATCATGTAATTTGCTTTTGTACCTACAGTACTATTAACATCAATAACATGAATTTCCTGACATTTCCAGACAATTTTCACAACCTCACAGCTCACAATATTGTTTTCTCCAATACTGGCCAGAAGTTACAGTGAGCTCGCTGGCTAAATTACTGTAAGTGACACAGCAGCAGCACAAACACACGGCAGTTTAAAAGAATATAGCACATACTGTATATGAAACATAGGACCTGATTCTGACCCGCTCGCTAGGATGCGTTCGCACGCAGCCAGCTGATTGCATTCTGCGCATGCATAGCAATGCACGTGCGTGATCCAGTGTGAGCGATCGGGAAGTGTATGCTCGCTGCGCATAGACAGCCCCGCTGAATGAGTGACAAGAGAAGCCGTTTGTGGTTGTGGGTGGTGTCAGGGGCTGGCCACTATAAATGGGGGAGTGGAGGTGCGAACGCAGGCGTGCCTGAGCATCTCAGCGCCGTTTCAGGGGCACGCATAATTAAGAGGCAGCGTCATAGTACACATCACTTGGTTGTATTTCACACTGAATCACTCGCAGTGCTTGCTGTAGGGTATGGTCAGCCACACGCACTGCGATCGCATCCGATAGCACTCGATGTACTGATGGTTGCATACACTTCCTGGAGATGACGTGCGCAAGTGGGCATTTTATTCATAGGCTGGTGAGCATCTGCAAATACAATGCAATCACACGTTAAGACATACTGGGCGTGCTAACGCCTTGCCATGCGATCGCCTGCCTTGCTGAAATTTGCATACGCATCTAGCGTGTGAACGCATCTAGCGGTCTGAATCAGGTCCATGGTTCCACTGCACTGGCAGACAGGATGGCAGTTTAATAAACTATAGGACCCTATTGAATGTTTTCATTAATCAAGGACTAAAAGTCAAAGCCTAGTAGAAAATATAATATATTACCAACACACTTCTCCAGACAGCAAATCACAGGCCTAAGGCCATTACAAGTGATTGGAGGTGGAGTATTTAGTGGAAGGTAAAGCATTTATTACTATAAGGAAAAGTACTGTAAATCTGAAATACAGAACAAATTATTAAAAACTAAGCTTCCAAATGTGAGTTTTCAAATGCAAACTGAATCCAAACAGCAAAATCACATGCCTCAGGACAATACAGGCAATTTAAGCCACAGTAACAGCCTAGTAGAAAAGATAATAATAACAAACTTCTCCAATCATAATTAGAGATGAGCGGGTTCGGTTCTCAGAGAACCGAGGCCACCCGAATTTAGCATATCCAAGTCGAATCCAAGCAGGCTTGGAGGTTCCCACCTTACTTGGTTCTCGAAACCGAGGCAAAACCATAGAGACGGAAATCTCGCGGTTTGCGAGCTTTCGTCTCTATGATCAATGTAGTATATAAGGGACCAAGCGACGGACGCCATTTCCACTCCGGCTGTGTAAAGTGAACAGGGAGGGTGGGTAGTGTAGGGCTGGGAGAGATACTGGTGCTATCTGCTGTGTCCTGGGCTGGTGACTGCTGATCCATTCTGGTCTCTGGTCATGGTGCTGTCACTATCACTGTGCTGTCTGTGCTGATCCATTCTGGTCTCTGGTCACTGTGCTGTCACTGTCACTGTGCTGTCTGGTGATCCACCTTGGCTGTCTGCTGTGTCCTGGGTTTGTGCTGTGCCCATCTCTGGGCCCAAGTGTGTGTTAGGCTTAACCACATTAGCGCACAAGATCAAGCGACTACAGTCGTGTTCAATCAAAAAAAAAACAATACAAGTGTCACTGTCTTATATATTTTTTCTTCTGTGTGTGCGTGGGTGTTAGGCTTAACCACATTAGCGCACAAGATCCAGCGACTACAGTCGTGTTCAATTAAAAAAATACAATTAAAGTGTCATATTTTTTTCTTGTTTGTGTGGGTGGGTTTTCGGCTTAACCGTAGTATTGCACAAGATCCAGAAAGTAACGCAAGTTGCAACCTTGTGCTGACAGACTCCAGTCATGATCAATCGTTACTCTGGGGCCAAGTTCTTCTGGAGCTGACAAAAAATATAAATCATCATTTGTTGTGTTTTCTAATATTTTTGTGTGTGCGCACGACTGCACGTGTGTTAATTTTGTAACCGCACCTTGGCTACACTATTGGTGATTGTGACACTGCTTCTAGACTGCAGAAAAAATATGGAGGGCTGTCACATGACAGGAGAGCAAGGCCAAGAACCACATGTTGTAGCTGCCTCCAGCAGTGCAAGGCCGTCAACTTCCTCGACCTCTAGGAAGGCCCATGCCCCAGGGCTTTAGTCTCGCCATCGATATGGTACTAGTAGTAAAGCAGGTTTTACTGAAATTAAGAAAAAAAAATTGAAAGGATATTTGACTTTAGATAAACAAAAAATTGGCAATATGCCATTCACTACACAAAGTGGCAAGGAAACGATAAGGCCTTGGCCTTCTTACTTTATGAAGAAGACTGCTGAGTCTTCTGATAGCCCTTCTGCTTGTAGTAGTGGTGGTGGTCCAATTAAAAATGTGAAAGTTGTTAAGACAGCTCCGGAAAAACCAACTGTGTGCCCTGAGAAATCGAAATCACAAATCCCCGAGGAGAGTGCAAGTGTGTCCGCGGTTGCCATGTGTGAGCCCGACCTAAATACTAGTGTACTGGATCCTCCAAGTTCCAACATTTGTGTGCCCTCTGTAAATGTGGGGAAGGGCAGTCAACATCTTGCACACGTAGTCATTGAGGATGCTTCTGTGGAATTGCACATGGAGGAGGAGGATATTTTGGTGGATAAAGGCACTAAGGATGATGAGGATGCTGATGATGAAGATGTTGGTGTTGGTGATGAGGATGTCCTTTGTGTAAGTCAGGCAACAGCTGTTGCCCATGGTTTGAAGAAGCCAAAGCCCATTGTTGTCATGCTGGGGCAAAAGACAAAAAAATCTACTTCTCACGTGTGGAATTATTTCCATCCCGATCCGGACAACAATTGTCAAGCCATATGTGCCCGTTGCCATGCAAGAGTGAGTAGAGGGAGGGACCTAAACCACCTAGGAACCTCCTCCTTGTTACGTCACTTGGAGCGCAATCATCAAATATCAAAGTGTACGTCACCAAGTTCCAAAACGTAACAAGTCCAGTGTCACCTACCTGCTCCCTCTCTGTGAGATCCAAGCGCCTTCGATCTCCAACACCAACACCTGCATCATCATCTACATCCTCATTCGTGATCGGAAGTAATTTAAAAAAACAATTGACTATTAAACAGTCCTTTGATGGAGGAAGTTAGTATAACAGCTGTCACCCAGTTTCACAGCGGATCACTGATGCCATGACGGCCGTGCTAGTATTAGATGGTGAAATAATAAAAAATGAGGCTAATAGTGTGGAGGAAGTGCAATAGGAAGATGAAGGGGAAATTTGTGTCCTATCTGATGCTAATGTGGATGTTGATGATAAGGATGTGGTTTGCGTAAAGGGGGGCATCCACTAGATGATTTTATCCCTGTCCAATCTTAACGATTTTCCCTTGAAGTTTCCCTTGAAATATGATCTTCCACTCTGAACAATTTGCAAAAGATTTGCAAAAGATTTGCAAACGATTTGCAAAAGATCTAACAATAAACTATGTTGTTTTAATCTGTGATTGAGAGCTTTCAGCTATAGTGGGCAGATAGTGGTTCATCGTTTGATCGTTCAGTGTGAATGATGTGTAAACAATGTGTAAATGATGTGTAAACAATGTGTAAACGATTTGTAAGCAATCAAGTGAAGTTGACCTGCATGTTCAGTCGATGGAGGAGACGATCAGACGACCAGCGGGAGCGCGCATCGTACATCGTTAGAAACAATTACTGCATGATTTGCAAACGATGTTCAAACGATGTTCGAACGATGTTTGAACGATTATTGAACGATTTTATCATTATCATTCAATCGTTCAACTTTATCGTCTAGTGGATACCCCCCTTTAATCAGCCACCAGTGGCAGCAGTTCTTGCTAATGATAAAAAGAAAGCCAGAAAAGCCACGTCTTGGATGTGGAATTATTTTAATCTAAATTCTGACAACAGTTGTGAAGGCATCTGTTCCATTTGTAAAGCCAAAGTTAGCAGAGGAAGGGACGTTAACCATCTAGGCACCTCCTCCCTGTTACGTCATTTGCAGGGAGTTCATGCAATTTGTTTAACAAAATTATAATTTGTAAATTAATAACAAGCAGTCCAGTATCAGCTACCAGCAGTTTGAACCATAACATGCAATCTCCACCACCAACACCCTCATCATCAACCTCCTTAATAATTGAAGGTAGTCCTTCCAAAAAATGTTTTGTGGGGCCCAAACAAACCAAGGAGTTCAGCCACTAAAGTGTCAGTCCTAGTGGCTAAAGTGCTTGGTTTGTTAAACTGTGCATGTCCTTTTTATTATCCCACATAAGAGTGGGTGGGAGGGATAATTCCATCTTGCACCTCTTTCCTTTCCTGTCTGCCACTGCTGTGTGGCAATGTTTCATAGATGTCTGATATTTTTTTAGACTGCCGTGCGTTTGTGCCGCTGCTCTGTTGCTTACTTTAGCCAGCCAGCTCGCTGCAGCCTTTGGCCTATATTGGTGAAAAGTAGTGAAACCAATATTATGAGCTGTGAGGTGGTTAAAAATGCCTAGAAATGCCTGAAAATCATTGTTATTAAGGTTAATAATACTGTAGGAACAAAAACATGCCAAATTATGTGGTTTTAGCTGTTTTTATGATTTTTTGCATAAAAAACAAAACAAAAACAAACCAAAAACAAAACACGGAGGAAAAAAATCCAAAACCAGATTCAGATCCAAAACCAAAACACTGGGGTCGGAGCACATCTCTAGTCATAATGCTCATACAATGTTAGTTCCGTTACTAGAAATGACAAATCCTGAGTAGAGTCCTAGTGGGGTAAGCCATTTTGCTATCACATCCCTGAGTTTTTCCAACAGATTGACACCATTAAGCCTCTTAGTGAAGCCAGTGATAGAAAGTAGCCTGCCTGTGAATGAGCTGGCAGTGTGTGTTAGATACTGCTGTTGCTGATGAAAGCGAAAAACCCACCCAGTGGGCTGTCAGGTATGTCATCTTGACCAGTACCACCTGTCCACATCTGTAGTTAAATGGATAGTCAGACCAATGGCATTTTCTAGGCAAAGATTAGCTTTTTGTTTAATGTTCCGGTAAAGGTGAGAAATTGCTGTTATGGAAAAAAAATTGAGATGGAATTTTGTAGCATGGACATATGACCACAACTAGCCAGCTAAAACCAGATACATTAATGACAGTTATTGGATACAGATCTAATGCTAACATAGCCATCATGGCTTCAGTGATTCGCTGTTCAACAGGGTGGCAGCTGTCATACTTGGTTTCTCTTGCAAATGATTGTTTCACAGTCAATTGTTGTTTAAAATGACAAGTCTTCTTCTTGGTCTCTTCTGTGATGAAGATTCACCCCAGCAGCAGCTCTAGTGCGATAAGATTTTTCATGGAATTGTAAATTGCATTATGGGAGCCAGTTTGTCTTTGCAAATTGGATGCAGGAGGACTACCCCGATCACTAATGAGGAGGTTGATGATGAAGGTGTTGCCATTGGAGATTGCATGTGCTGGGACCTATCCACGATGCTGGTAGCTGATCCTGGACTGCTTGTACAGTATACCATTTTACAGATTTTTATATCTGCAAATGACATAACAGGGAGGAGGTGGTACTACAAATACCACAGATGCTTTGACAAATGTTGTCAAGATTTGGGTAAAAATATTTCCACACGGAAGAGATGGATTTTTTGGTCTTTTTCCCAGGGATTACTATGCTCTTCTTATGACTGGCATGAAGTGCTACCACTGTTGATTTACTTTGACACAAACTACAGCATCCTCCTGTATTTTATTAACGTGTTCTTGACCAACACATTCATCATCATCATCACCATTATCATCACCATCATCATCATTAGTGTCAGATACAGAATGATCCTTATCATCCTGTTGCATAGTTACAACTTCCAAAGTAGCATCCTCAATTATATATCTAATCCATCATCATTATTACTTTTACCACTACTCATCTTCACATGTGCAGAAGGTTCAGAAATGGTGGAAGGAAGCTTCTCTAGAATTATGGCCCTCATTCAGAGCCGTACGCTCTGAGCAGAGCGCACGCTCTGAATGAGGGCCGCCCTCCATAAAAATGGAGCGTCCTCCTGGACGCTCGTATAGCTGTGGGTCACCACCCACAGCCTATACGAGCATGCAGTTTGATGGCCGCGATGGTCGTGACCATCGCGACCATCGAAACTGCGAGCCGGAGCCTGCGGTTGAGGTTTTCAACCGCAAGCCCCAGAGTGATTTTGGCTCTATCAGAGCCAAAATCACTCCCACTGACATCACTAGTGATGTCAGTGGGCCGGCTTCTGACGGGAGGCGTTCCCATGGGAACGCCCCCGTCAGGGAGGCACGCCCCCAGCACGCCCACCAAAGGGGGCGTGATGTCAATCAACATCGACAGCACGCCCCCTTTGATCAGACACAATGAGCGAAGGACTTTCCTTCGCTCATCGCGTCTGGCGCATGCGCACGACGGAGCTCCCTCCATCGTGCGCATGCTCAGTGCAGACCATTGACCCACTTGCGAGCGGACAGCCGCTTGCGAGTGGGTCTGAATCAGGGCCAATATTTGTTATGGATGTACCTGCATTATTTACATGTGACCCCTTGAGTTCGCTGATGGCTCATGAAATAGGAAGGGATCCACAGAATAGTTTAACCTGGAGTAATGGCAGAAGGCAAGGTAGGAGCTAATGGCTAAGGCAAACAGATGCAGGTGTGTGCTAGAGTCTGCTGCTGGGAAACTAGCTTGATGGTCTGAAGACTTGCAATTAACTGGCACAGGTGGATAAGCACAGAAACAGACAGGATGCAGATATGGATAGTAGCAGACCAGCTACTCAGGGTGCAGGTAGGAATTATGTTGAAGCTGCAATGCTGGATATGAACTTAGTTGTGGCAGGCCAGCTACTCAGGATGCAGGTAGGAATAATGTAGAACCTGCAGTGCTGGAAATTAACTTGGTTGTGGCAGGCCAGCTACTCAGGATGCAGGTGGGAATGATGTTGAACCTGCAATGCTGGATATGGACTTGATTGTGGCAGGCAAGCTACTCAGGATGCAGGTGGGAGTTTGTAACAGTACCAGTACTTGATATGGTTGAACTGACACGTGGATGCAGGTTGAAGTTTGTAGCAGAACCAGTACTTGAAATGGTTGAACTGGCAGAATGAATCCACAGGTACACGCTTGCACTAGACACAAACCAGAGGTAACACAAATTGGAGGGTCTTGGGTAGGCACATACATGGAGCTGGGATGGACACGGGAACAGGGCAGAATCCAGCAGGACACAGGAGTAGGACTGGTAGGGACAGGACACTGAGGACTGAGTCTGGAAGCAAAGGTATACAATGGCAGGATACTGGATACAGGAACAAAGGTTCAGGAGCAAGGAACTGCGCAGCATGCAGCGACCACATGAACATCCACTAGGTGCAGAAACTTAGTAATATCACCGGCAGGCAGGAACCTACTTGAATCCCTAATGAAGGGAGATGTCTCCTGTGATTTGTCCATCAGGCTGAGGTATGGTAACGAGACTACCAACATATGAGTAACTGCACGTAGCAGCCAGAGTCCAGGTAGCTAGGATAACAACTGAGATCCAATAAGGCAGAGAGCAACAGCGGCACATGTAACAATATTGACAGAGGGCCTGATTCACTACGGATCGCAACTGCAATCGCGGCTGTAATTATGCACGCAGTCTCGCTGCGATATGATGCTAATCGATTGCGATCGCTATGTCATCGCAGCACTACATAAGGATGCACACCTTACCTTACACACAACCGTAATGTTAAGCAAGACTGAGAAACCATCGGTAACATGGAGTACCATCACATCCTCACACACACTTACACAGGCTCTGACCTTACTCAGGAATTACTAACCTCATCACACACAGTGATTACACAAGACTGAGAAACTATCAGTAACATGGAGTACCATCACAGCCTCACACACACTTACACAGGCTCTGACCTTACTCAGGAATTACTATCCTCATCACATGCAGTGAGTACACAAGACTGAGAAACCATCAGTAACATGGAGTACCATCACAGCCTCACACACACTTACACAGGCTCTGACCTTACTCAGGAAATACTAACCTCATCACACGCAGTGATTACACAAGACTGAGAAACCATCAGTAACATGGAGTACCATCACAGCCTCACACACACTTACACAGGCTCTGACCTTACTCAGGAATTCCTAACCTCATCACACGCAGTGACACAAGACTGACACCATCAGTAACATGGAGTACCATCACAGCCTCACACACACTTACACAGGCTCTGACCTTACTCAGGAATTACTAACCTCATCACACGCTGTGACTACACAAGACTGAGAAACCATCGGTAACATGGAGTACCATCACATCCTCACACAAACTTACACAGGCTCTGACCTTACTCAGGAATTCCTAACTTCATTGCATGCAGTGAACACTCGAGCTGCGTATGGCATCGCAGTGGATAATTTCTGCACACCACTATAACGGAGTGTGAACGCACTGGC